>JAQLOL010000004.1:17723887-17750144 GCA_029783665.1 Naso thynnoides
GGACAGGAAACAGGGCAGAGAGAGGGGGAATGACATGCAGCAAAGGACCACAGGTGGAATCGAACCCGGGTCCACTGCGCAAGGACATAGCCTCTGTATATGGGGCGCTTGCTCTACTGACTGAGCCATCGGGCGTCCTGACCTACTACATTTTAACTTTACATTGCCCTGAAGTTGTTACAGAAATGTTAAGCTGCAGGTAAGCAGAGACACGGCTCTCTTAGTGCAATAAACACGCAAAGTTTGTTTATAAGGAGCCTGTCTGTGGTACAATTATTATTTTTTCAGTGGGTTAGGTATTTTAGTTATAAGAGGACTGATCTTGCCAAGCATGCATGCGTTTAAATGTGCGATGTTCATTCAGTTGAATCTTCTGAAAGCATTAACGGGAGCTCAAGGCGACTTAACGGGGACTAGAAATCGTCTCTGTCCCTACAGACAACAAATTAATTCGCCTTGTCAGTTGTGTCTGTTTCTTTGCAACAAGCTCTTCCATCATTCCATGCATTTCCTGAAAATGATGTGTGAGGAGGAGACTCCTCCAGCTGTGCGATTAATGTTATATTCGTTATCACTGGGTGATGGGCTGACATTGGTTGGTTGGAGTATTTTGGCATATCACCAAAAGTTACACTGATGTCTTGCCTACTTGATGTTGTAGAGAAAATAAATGTGGCACGCATAGATTGTCTGATGCACACCCAGGGTCTTTTTTCTGGCTATGCTAGTGCTCTCTTTGTTATGTTTCTGTGTTGTCCTTTGAAGAGATGTGTGTGACAGCTTCAGTCCAACAGACAGAACTAATCAGCTGATGCGGTGACACAAGACTGACAGTGACAGAAAGCATGAACTCCAAAGGAATTAAATGTTCCTTTATTCCAATGACCTTTTGGTCATTGTTATGCCAATGATTGAAAGGTCATTGGAATAACAACAGCACCATATCCATTCTTTCTAGACAATCCAATGTGGCCAATTCCCCCGAACAAAGCCTGAAGGCACAAAGACGACTGGTTATACTTTGAAGAGGGGTTCGTTTGCCTGATCAAATCAAGAGGACTTCAGAGGATATTAGATTGAGATGAGTGTCGCAGCTGTGATATTAGTTTTAGAACTCATTCTCAACAGAATTAAGTATCCACATGATGGATTGTTTGATCCATGAAGTCTTACTACAATCTTTAATACAGCGGCTTACAAATTACGTGCAAATTTTTTTAGGTGTTTGTCTTGCTCTTGTTTTCTTCTCCTAATTGTTTTATAAAATTCTTAATTTTCCTTAGGAAGAATATGCGAAATACCCATGAAGTTGTACGGTGAAGGAATTTTTTTTTACCTGTTATATTTCATGATGTGATTGTGATGATTAATCTTGCAGGTAAAATTTGACACAATGACACTCTAACTTTCCTTTACTCTTCTTTTTTTAATATTCATATTGAATTAAACTGACATTTTGCTACATGTCAAAATATCTTACCAAATGTCATGTAAATCCACATGGGAAATAACAGCTGTTAGCAGCATTTTGTGGTCTTCTGGCTACACAAGAACTGTTCAGCCGATACATGTGTCATGTGTCATAGTCATTCGAAGCAGCCTTCTTTGGCAAACAAGTAAACAACCGATGGACAAATTAAGCACAGCATGCCAAAGAGTTGATGAGGAGTAGTGCAGCCCTAAAAGACAAGTTATATCATATTTAATCACTCAAATGGTCAGAAACAAGTTGACATTTACACTGGTTGTAATTACCTTTTATTGATTCAGTGCAACTTTGGACCAAAAATACATAAATTCTTTAAAGAATAATGCAACTGATATTCATGTTTCAGGAATTGATCCACCCAGATATATACTAATTCTGCAGTCAGAGGAGGATGCAACAAGATAATCTAAAATACTGTTAAAAAGCACCAATCAAACCTCAAATGAATGTAATATTACTGTCTGCTCATCACTTTCCACAGATCTGGTGCTTTTGCTCCGTCTTGCTTTTATTGGTACATTGAATTTTCCACCTCAGCAGAAAATGATTTTCATTGTTCAGCTCTCACACTTATTGACTGGCCCTGCTTGTCCCCCCCGTCTGTGTTTGCAGGATGTAAAACAGAATGGGACGACATCGGATGCTGGCTGAGAGCTGAGGTTGGCCAAGTCGTCAACTTGTCCTGCTCCGAAGTCTTCCAGCATTTCTCCAGCAATCAAGGTTGTTTTCCATGCCGATCTCACCTTTATCAAGCAGAACAGAAGAAGAGACATAATATAGTTAAAATACAGACGGTAATGTGGAGGTCCAATTATCCACTGCTGTGCTATCGCTCCACTACCAACTATATTTATCTGTAGTGTATAATCTGCAGCACTAATGCAGGCTGGAGTCGCTCTGATGAAGGAAACGTGAATGAATTATTCATGTATGTTTGTTGGCAAGAATATATATTATGCTCTGAGAAGTTTCTGGCAGAAGTAGTGACGTTAAATCATGTTTGCAGGGTTCACGGCGCACAGTGTGATGTCCTCTCAGGCTGTTGTAGGACTTGTGTCTCTAGAAAGAAGGTAGTGATAACAGAGACTTGATCTGAAGGTTGAATAAGAGCAAAAGTCTTTAATATTTATATTGATGTGGTATTTGCTCATTAATTTATTCATTCAACAAATAATTGAAGTGTTTGATTTAATAAATGTTGCATAATAAGTCACTTTTATTCAATTATTAATTGTTTGCATCTGTAAATTAGTGTTTATAGGACGACTAGTGAATTTTTAATATATGGGAACCTTTGTTTTCCAGTCTAAAGACACACAGACATTGTAAATAAACAAATGCAGGGCTGTTTGTACTCTCTTGTCATTATAGGACTGTCATTATGATCGCATCATTAAGGGAGATAAGGTCGGGATCATTAGGGAATAATGTCCTTACCTTCATGAATATCGTGGCTCATTACCATCAGAATGTCAAATCCTTCAAACAGACCACTGTGCTTTCAGAAGTGCAATTGGCAGCAATAGTTTCTGTTTGCATTTCTGTGCATCTTTTGTTCAAACAGTCCAGAACACCTGATTGCGCTCTTGGCGACATTTAGATGTACAATCGCACAGATGCAGCAGTGCAGGGAGCGAGTTAGCTGAAAAACATCTCATGACACCTGCTGTTTCCAAGTGGATGTTAACCAGGACTAAATGTCAGTAGACTTGAACATGGACACGAATGTGCCACATGCTTTCAGACTGAAAGCGCTAATGGAGGAAAATGGTCCAAGAGAGGAAATGTCAGAAATGACAACTTTCCATAACAGTGTAACTGCTGTCTGCAATGTAAAATAAGAGATTTGAGAGATATGAGGAATGGCAGTTTTGGTTAGTGGCGTCAGCACATATGAATGCTAATACATGTAAAGAGTGATGCACTTGCATACACATTGGACATTTCGTCAGAATTTTATAAGTCAGGCTTTCACAATCTCATTTCTTATGCTCAAGAAGATTAAAAAAAAATGATAGTGATACGAGGCAGTTTGATGCCACTGTGACGTCACATAACATATTTTAATTCAAAATCTAAAGGGATAGTTCATCTAAAAAAGAAAATTCAGTCATTATCTATTCACCCAAATGCCAATGGAGAGTCCAGTAAAGTTTTAGTCTACAAAATACTGCTGGTGTTTCACAGGAAAAAGGCCTCCCAAACAATGGAAGTGAATAGTGACCGGGTTTCAAACGTTAAAAACAAAAAATACTGAATACATTCCATACTGCTTGTCTGAAGTAATTTAAGTGTCCTGCAATCTCAGGTTGTTGTTTTTCTTTCTTAACAAAAATGCACTTATGCAACATTTTCAGTCTCACTGTTTACTGTAGCCTGTAACTCCTGAAATACAGCTAATGTATCTGCAGGGCAAGATATCATTATGTATATTGGAGGGCAAGTCTGGGCAGGTCTGATGCCCTGGTGTCTGTTGCTGGCACCAGTCAAAGGGGAGCAGGTAAACATACGTCTGCAGATACCATGAGCTCTTGTTGGATTCACCTCACTCCCCTGTCCGAGCCTCAGACAGTTCAGGGCGTGTCTGCACCTCCAATAGGAGCTACAGCCTATAGTGAACAGTCAGGTTCAGAACACAGCATCGGTGATGTTTGGCATGTCGAGACTTCAGGACAGTTGGATTACTTCTGATGAGGAGTATGAAGGCATTTTATGATGATGATTTCATTATGTATTTTTTGTCACATTTGAATCCAAGTCACCATTCATTACAATTGTTTGGGAGATACTGCAAATAACTTCTTCCTGTGAAACCCCAGCAGTGTTTGTGGACCAAAAAACTTATCTGGACCTTCCATCGGCATAATGACTCAATTTTCATTTTTGTACACTGAATGTGTGGCACTTTGAAGCAAAAAGAAGAGCTTTTTAGACCACTGCTGGCAGCTGTAGCCACAGGATGAATTGATCAGATTTCAATGGTGAAAGGTATGTGATCATATTTCACATTTTTCTGGATACTAAACTGGTGACATTAATCCTGGGTGCCCATCTGCTGATTGTGTAGATCTTCTGTACTGCCAGGGTGAAGATTTGTGCGAAGAATCTTCATAGAAACCTTTATACTCCTGCATTCCTCTGTAAAAATAGTCCGGCAACCTAAATAGTTGACAGCCAAAAAGCTCCAGAATCTCACACAATAATACCTGTTGAGCACCAAAGCACAAACAGAGAATAACTGGTAAACACAGTTGAGCATTTAACAGCTTAAGTATCAGATATTAAAGGTGATAATACATGCTGAGTTCACAACTCGTTTCCACTGCCCCCTAATGGCCAAAAATGTTACATAAATAAAGAAGAAAGCAAAGACGAACAAATTGATTATGCTTCTACACAGATTTTGAAAATATTTGCATTTGTCAGACACTTAACACCACATTTGAATTTCTACTGTCTGCTCCTACATCAGGGTTTGTTTACAGGAACTGCACTGTTGACGGCTGGTCAGAAATGTACCCACCCTACGAGGAGGCCTGTGCTTTCAGCGATGACAGCGAGCCTGAATCAGAGGTATGCAGACGTGCGTGTTGTTGTAATCGTGCCAATCAGTTAAGATGATTCACATTGTGTCTGCTTCCTTCCTCGCTGCTTCCTTTTCAGTTAATACCTATTTGTTTGTTTAATGCAGTGATCTTTACTATTTTTTCCCGTGGGAGATACAGTACACAGCCTGTAGGAGAGGCACTTATACCCCAAGACTCCAGCAATTTTCAGCTAAAGGGTTGAATTTTTCTTAGCTTTTCTTCAATTTTTCTATGCTCAAATATTGTGTATGAATCTTTTTTTTTTGCGCTCTGCACAAATTAGTCTCTCCATCTGGGATGCCCTTTGAGTAGAAGTTAATTTATTTTTATTGTTCTGTTTAGTTGATATCACGCTAGCGCAGGAGTGAGCAGTGTTGCCAGATTGGTGATTTCTATCCCTCAATTAGTCACAGTTTTAAAATACTGAAATTTAGTAAAAACCCACACATGCATGAAAGGTTGCATTTTTATAGTACAGTTTGCAGTAGGCCTCGATGTATTTTTTAATGATCCCACACAAGAACTTTTAACTGAAGCATTTACCTGCAATGTGGACGGCCAAAATAAATAACACAGCACTGACAATTGTGAGTTTAAGTAGGTCTGTGCAGGTTTGGACAGGTTTGCCATCTTGTGTAGTTACAATGTAGCTGTTTTGAGTCTTTGAGAAAGTATGTCCATAGGCCAGCTGCTATGCCAACTGCAGGTAGAAGCTTGGTAAGCTTAATGAGGTCTGGCAGTTGTGAGTTTACTGCTAAGAGAGCTTGCATTTATTTATTTATATTTTGATTAGCTTTATTGTTATTCAGACCACAGACCACACAGGTACATAGCAGAATGAAAGTATGTTGCAACAGGCTCGTGAAATTAAAAATACAGACCAAAAGACAAGACAAAAAGACAGAATATTTAACTATAATAAGGCATAAAAGGGATGATTACAGGTGTGCTACTGAAAAAGTTAAAAGTGGAATGAATGTGCAACTTATAGAGTGTGCAATAAGTACAGTGTTGTGTAAATATGTTGCATGCTTCCGTAACACTGTACACAGGAACACTGCAGCAAGCATCAGTAGCTTAGTCAAGCTATGTATGTTTGAGGGAGTCAGTATGAGTGTGTGTGTGTGTGTGTGTGTGTTTGTGTCCACTTATGTTCCCAGAATGAGTATAAATGGAGATGCTTAATATAATATTGCAAAATGAATTAAAGCAGCACAAATAAAAGATTTTTCAAACCATGAATTTTAATGTTTCCATATACATTTATTGATTTTTTTTTCACATTTCCCACTTCCAAAGTAAAAAAAAAATTGATTATAAACATGAAAATAAACCTATAATTATATTTATCCATCAGATCTATGGTTTAATTTTCGATGATGTTTCACTCATCAAGCTTTTTTTCCTGTTCACACATTGGACAGCATCACAGTTTACTCACACTCATTTTTTCTCTGATTCTCTTCCCCCAGACGAGTTACCTCTCGATGTTCAGGCAGGTTTACACTGTGGGCTATGCCACCTCACTCATCTCCCTCATTACAGCCATAGTGGTGTTTACAGCCTTCAGGTAAAACCAGCACAGCACACGCTGTCCTAGATACACACACTCACAGAGGGCAATAAAAAGGATGACACTGAGGATGCTCACTCACCCAGAATTTATGAAGTGGAGTGTTAAGTGTGTGTCGGTGAGCAAAGTCTCTAAAGCTATTTTAGACACTGCAACATATCTGTAACATGCCCGACACAGACACAAATGTCCTGTTGACTTAGTAAAGCTTTTGTTATTTATAGAGGATTGTGGATCATCTTACACATGCAAATTGATGCAGTTGTTCCTCTGATAGTCTTACTGATTTACATATGAAAAATGCGAGTTGTTCATGCTGCATAAATATCAAAAAAGCCTTTAAGTCTATAATACTCAGGAACCATCGTCTTTGTTGTTTTCCTGCCTGCACGTGCAGTTAATGGTGGAGTCCTATCTTCTTCTATTTTTCTTTAGTAAACAAGAACCCAACAACAAAGTTTTGAAGTAAAAGAATATGCAAAAAATAGAGTGGAACATAGCAAGATAAAGACGCAAATAAAGAATTACAATCGATCTGACCATTGCTTGTTTGTTGCAATAATAATGTAATTAAAGTGACTGAAGATTTTGAAACATTATTGTAAAATAAGACCAACAGGTCGACAAGCATGAGCTGTCAGTCAGATAAGTTATAAATAAACCTGCAGATTTTTCACAAAGCCAGACAAGAAAATTGCAAACCAATTTTTTTGCAGTATTCATTCAAACTTACAGTCCAGCTTCCTGGTTTCACTTTCCTCTTCTTTCAGTTTAACCTCTAGCATGGCAGCTTAATTGACAAACTGACCATGTATTTACAATGTGATTGTCTGACTGCTCATGTTTGTCTTACTGCTTCGACCTGTTTTCACAACAACATCTGACATCTCAGCAGTGACTTGTGATGTAAAGTAAAGTGTTATCATTAAGACAGAGCCGATGACAAGAGCCACAAATACAAAATTGAATGCTTGTGTCACTCTGCGTCTGTTGAATGAAATAGGCAGTCATGTTGGGTTTTACTTGATAAACTAGGGAAAGCTAGCCAATGATGAAGACTCACTTAACATCAGTCAAGGCGTCAAGTTTGTCCCTGTTCATTTACTATGAGACGTAAGCAAATAGTTTTGCAAGGCATTGTGAGATTCCAGGAGACACTGAATGGACCGAAAAGTTTGAAAACTAATGCAAATGAGGGTGAATTTGTGCAGGAGGTTCTGTTGTGATTTGCAGAAAAAAATGCACAAAATAGAAACACAGCAGGACGACTGAAAGTTTAATCTTTACCTTTCCTTTTTGTTTTTGCCTCTTTCAGAAAGTTCCGTTGCACCCGAAACTACATCCACATAAACCTGTTCTCCTCCTTTGTCCTGAGAGCCAGCGCTGTTTTTATTAAAGACACTGTGCTGTTTGCTGATGAGACCCTGGACCACTGCTCCGTTTCCACGGTGAGCACACTAATTAATCACTGTTGTTCCCATTATAAGGCAGATCCCCACATCTGCTGTGAGATTAAATTAAGAACGGACAGAGACAGGAAAGAGTGAAAGAGTGGAAGACAAACTGAAAAGAGAGACTCAGTCAAAACCTTTGAATAGTCGACAATTCTGTTAGTAACTACAGTTTAAATGTTATAATTAAATATGTTTGCTACCTTTTTTCAACTTACTTTCTTTTAGCATTTCTGCCTGACATAATTTTTACAATTTATAGTTTGCTTTTAATTCTTCTTCTTCTTCTTCTTCTTCTTCTTCTTTTTTTTCTTCTTCTTTATTTTTTGCAAGTTTATACTGTATGTATCTGTTTGCTTTTGCACTGCTATTGTCCTACCAAATCAAACAATGTTAAATTGTTTATAAAATAGTGGTTGGTTACACATATTATTTCAAAATGTGCTTTATAGTAACAATGTGATAATATAATCTATCAATAATCAAACAGGCAAATCCATCAGGATATCTTTTTCAAATGTGGGCAGCAATTAAAGATGACTGTGCATTGTTGATGAACATTTCATTACAAACAAATGTATTTTAATGTAAAATCCATAAATAATGATGGCCTGAGCTTTGAAGGATGTTTTTAAAGTTTATTTTCTGAATAGAAATTAGAACAACAACAACAACAAAATGTCTAAACCTGCCTGAAAGGATCAGACATTCTGACAGAAACGATATATCAAAACAGGAAGAATACATTTTATCTGACTCAAGTCTCAAATGTATGAAAATGTTTTTTCTTACACAGAGAAATTTTAAATTAGAGCAAAAGATTGGGACCTTTGCACAATGAAATCTGTGTACCGTGTTCACTCGAGGAAAAAATTGCCTTAGGAATTGCAGTATTGTTAAAAATCTAATTTGGTTTGCAGACACACTGTCGCAACTACACATTTTAAAACCCTTTCTGCAGCATCTCAAGTCATAAGCTACCAACAGAAAACCATCGTATGCTCACAGTTGAGCTACAGTCACTGCAGTGCTGCATACTCATGTGAGGAAATGTGAAGACAAAAGGATTGTAATTTCCGTTCACAGAAGAACCTAAAATTTTTGATAAGGAGTTCATTTATGGGTTTAATTAAATTCTCCTTTAACTTAAGCTAAATGCACAATTTAAAAGCAAAAACTTTTGCAAAATGCATCATCACAAATGTGAAAACAAGGCTGTTTTTCTTAGCTCATGAAAAATTAGCATTTTGGAAATACACAACTTTCACAAAACATCTCGTCTCAAGTTGAGCAAAGATCAGTGTAAAGCCATTTCCAGCCTTACTTTGTGTGGTTCCGTTTCAAATAACCTTGCTTTGTTGTGTTTTCTCTAGACAGCGTGCAAGTCGGCCGTGGCTTTCTTCCAGTTCAGCATCCTGGCCAATTACTTCTGGTTGCTGGTTGAGGGCATGTATCTGCAGACCCTGCTGGCCCTGACCTTTGTTTCTCAGAGGAAATACTTCTGGTGGTACATCCTGATTGGATGGGGTGAGTGGGGATGACTCAGTATTGTTAAAATAGATAAATGACAGGACTTCACTTCCTTCCACTGAATAATAAATCCAAAATATTCCACATACAGGCGTTGACTTCTTGTGCTGGTTGAGCCAGAGTTTGGGCAGTAGTGATTGGCTGTTAGGGTTTGCTGTCAATCTGACATTACACCTTTTTTTTGCATTAATTTAACTATGTTGAACCAAACTAATCATAAAAATACACCAGCATGATAAGAACTACCTAAAAGAACAAAAAACTTTAAAAAAAAATTATTTGAGGTGTACTTGGATTATTTTTTTTCAGCCCATTCATATGTCCCTTCTACTAACACAGAGGGGATGGGAATTGTGACCTGTACTACAGCCAGACACTAGGAGGTGATCAAGGTGTTTTGGCTTCAGTTTTGAGGACCTGTCAGGTAGTTTATCTTGTAATTGTCAATGAGATTACTGAGGAGGTCATGTGAGGATGACATGCCCTTGAGAGACTAACAATTAAGTGATATAACATTGCACCCAAACAAACTTAATTAAGAGAAAATATGATAATCACTCAATAGCAAGACCATTTTTGGAAGGCCAAGCATTAAATTGGGGATTATTGTTGTATTGTTATCTGTGAGCCTTATTTGAAAAGTAGAGTGGAGAACGTGATCTTTCTTAAGGTGTATTCAGTCAATGCAAGCAGGAATTCGAGCGCTTCACTGTCTTCATAAGTTCAGCCTCTGACTGAACTCAAACAAACCAAAAACTCAAACTCTTTTTGTCATTTCTCTCCAGTGTCTCTGGTTTTTCCTCTTGTCTTTATGTTTAAGGGTGGATTTTGATATGCTACATTTTTTGCTCAGGTTGAAACATTTTAGAGTCACGCAGACTTGCAGTTTTCATGTTTTCTTATTATTTTGTGTATCTCTTGTTACAACAGCAAATGTTAACATCTGGGCTGGAAGTCTATTTTCAGCTAGTAATCCAGTCCCAAATCTTGGCAACGTTTTACTTACACAATAGCAGCGCCTGAACAGTGATTGTGACGGCATTGCTTTTGTTTCCTCACGCTCCCTTTGTTTTCTCCTTCATCTTTTGCCTCCCTGAGCTCTCTAAAGATGTTTTAAGTGCTCTCCCTCTGTGTTATCCTGTGTTGCTCAGTAACTGATTTCCATAGTCTCCTTATTCCCATCACATTGCCTTGTTTTGGCTGTGTTTGTTGCATATGTTCTTCTTACAGCTTGTAATCTCACATTTCTAACAAACCTCCACACCTATGTACGATACATCATGTCGATCCTGGTATCAAAGTTCTACAGTATAACTGGGTAGCGAGTAGCTGAGATGTCATTGAACAGTAGCTAACAGAATCTAGAAAAGGCAAGCCAGATTTCTGGAGGTCATGCTGAACTTTTTGTATGCCAGTCTGTTTACTGTTAGAGTCAGCTAGACCTTGTAATGCTCAGGAAGTCTGTCCCAGGAGCAATTTTTTTAAATAAGGAGATAGATGATACTTAAGGCAAGATGTGGACAAGTGTGGCTGCAGGATGGATGCTCAAATCCCTCTCTGTCCATCTGAGCAGTGAAACATGTCTGCAATCACTCGACTGTTAGAGATTTATTATGATTTTGATTATGAATATTATTATTATCACATTTCTGGGTTGGGTTGGGTTTTTGCATTTCTGTGTTTATGACTTAATAGCTTCATGACAACATACTAAGGTAGTAGGTTAAAAACGGTAAGCATACTAGGGTAACACTTTACTTAAAGCATCTATAATGCATTATTAACATACTTATAATGCATTACAATGTGCCTATAGTGCTGTAAAATCATAGTTGTAAGCTAGGTTATGTTTATCCTAACCACAACCATAACGCATTGTAAGTGTGTTCATAATGTGTTATGATGATGTGTTATAGAGATAGGCTTCATAGGAAGTGTTACCACTATTAGCTTACATTAGCTTAAACATCTTCTAAAAGTGAACTATCAGCATGTTAGCATTGCACATATTAGCAAGCTGACTTAAGCATCTAATAATTTCTCCAAACCACTGCTGTTCCTACAGCAAAAACAGCTTCACAGAGCTCTGTAGCACTGCTATTGTTTTTGCTGTGTTTAGACAACACCTGCTGTAGTGTAAGCTACTCGGTGATGAAGAGATGTGATAAAGGAGGGCAATCACTTCGTTTAGCTTGGACTTGAAATGGTTAATTTTTGCAGCATAGTGTATTTGGAGCTCTGTCCTTTTGTCATGAGTTACACTTTCAAAACACACAAGTCATACCAAATGTACACTGTGCATAGGTTTAACTACAGGAGGTCATGATTATGATTGCACAAGACAATCCATTCAGGAAAAAAAAAAAAGCCAACAAAACACACACAAATCCACAACATGAACCTCTGCACTCATTCTGAAGAAATATCTGGACCTAAATATCACTGTCCTGTCTGTGTTGTTGCAACCCAGTTTGTGTGTGTGTGTGTGTGTGTGTGTGTGGTGCTCACTCAGTATCCAGAGTGGCTCTGATGTGTCTTATCTTCTTTCCGGTTTGTATCATCTTGCTCCCTCTCATGTCTCCTGCTTTAATCCCGTGTCTGTTTCTTCTTTTGACATGAAGATGCAAGCAGGACACAGATAGGTTCGATACACTGACTAAGCACAATGCTTGATGTGTTGAACAGCATTTTCATTAAAATTACATTAAACGTGAGTTGGGGCTCAAATGCCATTCAGGCTCATTTTACTTGACTGATAAAAAAAGAGTAAGGTGGAAGAAGCTGAGTTCTACAGCTCCTGTTACATGCACATGTAGCCTAGTTTAACTATTGGGTGATTGTGCAGGAAGTTTAAAGTTAGAAGTTATTTTTAGATTTAGATAAGTGAAAGTTGCAATCAGCATCATGGGAGAAAAAGAACAACAATGAACTGTATTACTCAATTTCTTCTACCTTAGGCCACAAATTTATCAATCGGCCTCATACACAGTGCTCTGATAATCTCTGTTTTTACACTGCAGGTCTTCCTTCAACGATTCTTGTACTTTGGGTGTTGACCAGATTCTTCTATGATGACAGAGGGTATGATGTATTACATGATTTGCAACAAAGCAGCTTATATTCTCTCATAACTTCACTGCTATCATAACATGGTACCACTGAATGTTAAGCAGTAGTACTACCAGAAATTCTTTGAGTGATTTAGTGCTGAATTTCTTCTGGCTTTGTTGCAGTTGCTGGGATGACAATGACAATGTTGGTATTTGGTGGATTATTAAAGGTCCAATAACAGCTTCGCTGTTGGTGAGTGAAAAAAACTGAAACTGAATGACTGTTGGCTGAGTCTACTCCATTACTAAAGAATGCTATGTTTGTCAAACTGGTTGTTTTACTTTCAAAATTCATTGTCATTTTTTAAACAAAGGGTCCGTTACTGTATCTGACTGTCACTTGATGCATTTCCACGCCCCGTTTAATGTGCACATTTAAATTTGAAAGTTAGGAATGTCCTGGAAATTTGAGAAACGAATCAAAGTATGTCAAAGGAGTTTCTACATGTTCTTGAAGTTTGTGTTTCCTGCCGATAAATGCAAAATGCAACAAAGTACAATGTGACTTTAATGTGCATTGAAGCTTCTGCTTCACTGAAGATGCAAAAAAATAGCGCCAGCCAAAAGCATATGTGAATGAGGAGAATGTAACTTTTATAAATGATAATACAGAAACAAATGGTAACGACAATTTCCATTGTATTTTGTACATTTTTTCTATGCTCTTTTAGAGAACTCCTCCAATGAAAACAAAGTTTTAATCTGTATGCTGTAATTTACATGCTTCAAGACATATCATGAACAAAATAAGCAGAAGCATTTCCACATTGGAACAGCAGCGTGCCAATGACAGTTTAACAAATCTGGACTCAGACAGCCGGAGTTCCATACATACTTTATCTATGGAAGCAATCCCTTCATTCTGTTTGAGCGTTTTCAGTGTAATAACAGAGACGTGTTCTGTTTTCTGTTGCAAAGTAGAAAAATTTATTACTACAGGATTTGAAAAATCCAAGAGTCTTCTGTAGCCTTTTTTCAGAGCACTGCCACTGAAGTGTTGAAGCTCAGTGCTAAGTTACATGATGATTCATGACAGTTGCTGACAGGACAATTTATATGGCTGGAGGGGTTTCGACGAAGAATGTTACAGCAAGCAAGATCCAAGTTTTGACAAATCAGACTTACCTATAAAAGGCTATAAGACAATTACTGCAAGAATAGTCAAGTGATAATGACTCACAATTAAAGTTTTCTTTATTTGAGTGGGAATTGATTATTAGATCTTTTGCAGTAAAATATTGCATTTTTATTTTCTCACTGTGTATGTGTGTGAATGTTGTCATTTGGGTTATTGTGCATACGTGTGTGTATGTGTCTTTACCAGGTCAACATAGTCATCTTCATCAACGTGATCCGGATTCTGGTTCAAAAGCTTAAATCTTCAGCCATGGCCGGAAACAGTGACACTGGGCATTTTATGTGAGTCAAAACTCACGAACACAACTATTTATAATATTTAGAGTTCCATTAGCTACATTAGGAACACTTCCATGTTATCGTAGTCAGATTTTGCTGGAAAAATGACTCTTCTTCAAAGGAGCTTTCCAAGAATCCAAGCAGCTACAAGTATTTATTAAACCTTAAGAAGGGCACTTCAAGTGTGCAGAGGCTCATTTTTTCCATAAAAAACATTTGAGACAAAGTGAAGTCTTAAGGTGCTTCTTCCAAACTATGAAGCAATTATTTAGTCTTAAGGTAAAACTGCTGTGTGTCAGAAATAGATGCAGCTTCTTTGAAGACTCCACAAAAGGCAAGTAGCAAGTGAATCGATGAAATCCCTTGATAACATGCTAAGCTCTTCCCCGCAGTTTAAGAGAGAAAATGCTGTGTCTATGAATCTGCTCTGGGAGCCCAGAAATCCTGCTTTACCAGACTGAAGACCTCCTTCCTTTTGACATTCGGGCGCTGCATTTTCCAGCTCAGCTGAAATAATTCAGAGTGAGAGCAGCACTTAAAAATAGCAGCAGATACCAGAAATAGATGTCTGCTCCATCACCGTGCGACAGGATTGTTCCACTGGTTCAATGAATGTTATACACTTTAAAAAGCTTCATTTCCGTCTTACAAACTTCAATCTGATTCAGGCGGATGTGTGACGAGAACACAAAGACATATAACCCAGGTGTGAAAAACACATTCTTATTATGGGCTGTGGTGTGATAATCTTTTTATCTTTAACATTTTAGCAGCCAAGGTGGTGACGTTATTTCTGATCAAAGGAATATTTTTGGTTATGTAGAATATTCAGATGACTATTGCAATACCTTTTAAAGTTTTTTAGCTTGAGAAGCTTTGAAACTGATGAGACAACGTGCAGACACTTCCGTCAGGATTGCTTTAACTTCTGCTCATTGATCTGTGACAGAATACGTTTGATTCAGGTGATCTAGATCGTTTACACCTCTGTCTTTGTAGGAATACACAAGAGAAAAAGAAGATTAAGAGAATAACATAGATAAACTAATAGACTGTGATTTTGAGTTTTTAGTTGGATGTATCGCAGAGGTGGAAATATTGTCTTTTAAACACATCACTGGCAGCAAATTGTTGCTGTTATGTAATTTCATTGCGTTTAATGAACATTTACAGGATGTTTAGTCATGACTGACTGGAAGAAAGTTTTAATTACAATGCATCAGAGTTTTTGTGTTTTGACATTTCAATCTATGACGACGTTGTTTTAAAGGTCAAACTGTTAAGTAAAGATTTGATCTGTCACATTTAGTCTACCTCTGATTTGCTTTTGTTCTCTGACATTTTAAGCTAAAACACTGATTAGACTGACACTGATAAAAGGCGAATATTTTAAGGCCGTGATTATTCCATTTTCTGATTTTTGTTTGTTGAGATGATACAACTTTAAAGCTCCTCAAAGCTTGGCTTCAAATCTCCAGGTTTTCTTTGTAACATTAAATATTAATAAAATTAAGTAAAAAGTTATGATTAAGAATTTAATACTCAAATTCTCTAAAATGCTACTTTGGTTCCTCGGGACTGTGGGTGTGTTTCTTTTTTAGATTTGATTGACATTTGCATGGCAGTGTTGGAGAACTGTAATCACATTTTGATTCAAAGCTGATACAAAAAGCAAAAATAAAACAGAAAATACAGAAATCTCTCATCCTGGCAAGTGTTCATGGAGGACCGGTAGATCAGAGTCAAAAGCTGATTGAGAAAATGTGTTTTCAGCGCCTTTAATATGGATTAGCACAAGGTTACTTGGACTCATGTCAAGCCTTTTCCTTTCTTTCATTCCTTTGTTATTTGTTTCCATCAGGAGACTGGCGAAATCCACCCTGTTCCTCATCCCTCTGTTTGGGATGCACTACACAGTGTTCGCCTTCCTGCCTGAGAACACTGGTGTAGCAGCCAGACTGTACATCGAGCTGGGGCTCGGATCCTTTCAGGTAAAAACAAAAGAAAGGGAACAACAACAAAAAGAAGATCAGATATAAAAACTCTACTGGGACAGATCACAAAAAGCTACTAAAGATTAAATGCTTACAAGAGAATGCTCTTAAGATCGACCTTATAAAGGCGGATATTCTGCCTTGTCCACATTGTACATGGGTATTTTTTTTTAAACATAGCCTTTTCTATTCATTTTGCCTTTTGTCCACACGCAAACACAGTGTTAGGTCACTGAAAACAGTTTTTTGGAGAGCTCCAGCCAGGGTGAAGATATTTCTTACACACTGTAGTGTTGACATGTGGACAGTTATCACTTATGTTTGACTTCAGGATGTGCGCCTTTATCTCCTTTGCTTACAAGAGGTGATAAAGTGCTGATGCAAACATTGCTTACAGGACTTTTGACATGTTTACACATAAATGGACAGTTACTTTTTACTGTCGTGAGGAACAGAGGCATCAGAATGCACAACAGAGGTCACTAGATAATCCAACACCTTCCTTAAAAACAGCCCACACCGCCGAGGCTGCAGGTTTTGGATAAAGCCTAATGGCTTTCATCAGGTTTCTAGTGACCCAATCTGGCTTTAGGGTTAAAGTTACATTGCCACCTGCTGGTGTAGCACTGACTTGCAGTAGCAGGAAAAGCCCATGTGTCACAAATAACATTAATGATGGATTTACCCAATTCAGGTTTCTCAGTGAGTGATGTCAAAGTGCCACCATTAAATTTTGAATTTCCAGCTGCAACATGTCAAAATGTTTCCCATGAAAGGGCCTTTTAGAATTCACATTCTTTTGGAAGAGAGGGGAGGGAGTGATGGGAAGCCAGGAATGTTGTTGTTTATGATCTGCATATTGAACTCCCTCTTTTAAATGAATTTTGAAAAAGGCAGGCAAAATTTGTTCAAATATATATTAATAAAACTTAAATAAGAGAATGGTCGTAAATTGGTCACCATGTATGGCTGAAAGGAGCCAAGGACTTTTGGGTTAGTTAATCTGCAATGCAGACATAAGAAAAACCATCTAAAATAGATGAATTAGATGTAACAAAGAATATTAATCCTTTCAAATATTTTCTTAAGTGTCATGCAAAACATCTCAAATTAAGATTAAATTAATCTTTTGAACAGATTGATCAAATTTTGCCATTATCTGGGAAATTTACACCCACAAGCCCCCTTAAAACATTTACCTGAAGGCTGTATATTACAAAAGTCAAGTCAGCCTAAACTAGAGTGAAATGCATTTACTTTAGTAACTAAGAGTTTGTGTTTAAGAGTGGAGAATTAATCAGTCTCTTTTGTCACAGGGTTTTGTGGTGGCACTACTTTACTGTTTCATGAATGGAGAGGTAAGTAAAGAAAGCTGATGGTTTACTGATAGAAAATAATACAAACATTTGTTGTAGACATGCAGAGTTAATACTCACTGAGGGGAGTCAAAAGCAGAACATATTAAAGCTGTAACATCTGTGCATTTCTACAAGTTTTACGCTAGGTGTTGTTACCTGAGTCAGATGTCTTTTCTGATATTACCACTGGGGGCAGCAAAGTCACAAATGTTTAAAACTGCACAAATGCTTGCTATACGAACCAAGTCAGACTATTTCTGGTCCAGCTGACCCATGCAGCTCTGCACAAATGCGTTTTTCTGCAGGTTCAAGCAGAGCTGCGGAAATGGCTGAGGAAGTGCCACAATCAAAATCATCTCACCCCAGCCAAGAGAAGTATAACTCAGATCACAGTGAGAACCCGTGGGGGGCTTGGACAGCCTCCTTCTAGTGGTAACATCTCTTCGGTATGATTTTAAGAAAAGAACCGTAAGAGAAAAGTTGTTTCGAAATGGCCAAAAACATCAGAGACAATCCTCAGAGCTATGAGCTGGTAAGTTATAGAGGAAATGTAAAGTCAGGATGCATTACATCAATATCAACAGCAGCTATGACACATTTCTGAGCTTACTCAGTGCGGTCTGTCTTCTTTAATGGCTGCAGCCAAAAAATACTTAAAAGTCAAGGGACACTGGTGCTTAATTTGTCAGGATGTCACAGTGACAGTGAGCAAAGGTCGGACAGAGCTGGCCATGAGCTGGTAGGCGGACAATTTCACACAGTTGTGTTTACAGTCTGGACCACATGAGTACAAAAATGAGCAAATGCTGAAGGGTTAGCCTATATAGAAACAGCTGTTGAAACAACAGATGTTTGAACTTGGCTCAATTATGCGAAACAAACTTGACTCGGCTAATTGTTTTGTGCTGCACTGAACAAAAGCAGTCGCACTATTTCAGTGCAGGCTGAATATATGTGCAAGACTGATCTGAACTGAATGTGCTAAATATTTTCTGTGCAGCGATTCACCTGCTGCTTTAGAGATTTTTAAATCTTGAAGATCCAGAGGGACCTGAGTGAATGTATTTAATGTTGTTTGTTTGCTTGTGTGTGTAGCTGCCATTTATCGCTCTGTCATGTCTTAAAAGAATTCTTCTTTTGAGGAGTTTTCTGCTTTGATGAGCCATCTGTAAAACACAGTATTTGTGAATATTCATGCTTGTTTTTTCTTCATCTGTCATTTTTAATGCTGTCGCCAGATGTGTTAATTCAAATTTTTTGGTAAATTTGTTGCACTACTAGGGATACCAAATCGATACAAAAACAGGTGCCAGACATTTAAATGGTAAAATGGCATCAAAAAGGTACCTTACAACTACTCCTATTGAGTACTAAAGAAGCATTTGAACTGACACAGTGACAGTTTTTTAAAATGCAATATATTTATAGCCAATGTTTTCAAAGCTTAACATTTCACTCATATGCAAGTCGCTCACATTTTAGTGAAAGTGGTGGAGAAAAAGCTGGAGTGCTGCATCCCTATTTTATTTTTTATACACTATGAATAATGCACTGTACTGTACCATTAAGCACTTTGACTGTCATTGTCAGTAAACATTATGATTTGACACGCACTTTATTTTTTATTTAATGTTTCTATTGTTGTTCATGTGTGTGTAGGAAAAAGCACAGTAATAAATGAAACATCTGTGGTTTGAGAAGTATTAACTTCTCTGTTTGTGTTTGACTACATTATTTTATTGGTAATAAATTTCATCAACATTTTGTAAGCGTTAATTAGATTAGATTGGTAGAAAATGCTTGGGACAAATGATTGTAAATGTTTGTATGTGCACGTTGTTTTGGAATTTTAGCCTACTGAAATCATATAAAAAAAGAAGAAAAAAAAGGGTAAGCTGGAGATGAAAGCTGAGCAAAATGAAACACAGTGGCCACAAAATCCAACAATTTACCACAGTTAGATTTATTTTGCAGTCAAATTTACACAATCTTGGACATAAATGTTAGACACCAGAACGCATGTTACACAGAACACACTGTCACAGGTAGAACATAATACGGATGAGGGTTTATACTCTTTTGACATTTAAGTTAGGCCTACTTATATCCTTGTGAAAGCTTGTAATTACATACATGCATACAGAATACACTCTCTCCAACTCTCTCTCTTTCACACACACACACACACACACAGAACACACACACTCTGAAAACAGTTACATACAAAAACACGGTCACAGACATTACAGGTCTTTGTCAAGGGTCCACCTGTGTGCCAAAAATATACATATACAGTGTACTGCGTACTATATATGATAAGGTATAGACATCATTTGTACACCATGGCAAATTGATAGCAGGCGACATTTAAGAGCAGCTCAGCAACATTAGTACATTCAAAAAATCATTGGCAATCAATAGAACTCACACACATACACTCAACACTTGATAAAACTGGCTCAACGCACGCTACCGTCAAAGAAAAGGCATCTAAACACAGAGATACTCAACACTGAGAAGAGTTACATTTCAAGAAATAGTTTAATATTCTGGGAAATACTCAAGATAAGCCTATTTGCTTCCTAGCCTAGAGTAAAACGAGAAGATTAATTTCACACACTGGAAATGGGGGGAAACAGCTAATTTGTCAATACAAGCTAGGTATTAGTTAACAAATATCTACTACCTAGCTGTTTTATCAACTGGCACGGTGAGCGCTAGCTTGTACATATTAGCTTGATATAAAGCTTCATTCAAGACACCTTGGAATGGGGGCCTTTGTCGTTAACGGTAAGAATGAAGTTATTATAAAGATGTTTGTTGATGTTTTAAAACATAACGTGAAGCAATATGCATTTGTATCATTTATATTTCACTTTAATTTTAGCGATTTGTAAAAGTCAAAACTGTTCTGCTGATTAAATTAGCTAGCCTGTTCAGTAGCTAGCTAGAGATGATTCGGGCGTCCATTTTTCCCCCCTGCGAGTTGATTTACAGCGTGCGACTGAATTAGCCAGTAGAAACAGCTAGTTAGCCAGTAGATATAGCTGTTATTGCAGTCAGGTTATATCTACCTGCTAGTCGTTTTATCCACTGGGGATAAATTATCCATTGGGGATAAAATGACGCTAGCTAGCAGACATTAACTAGTAGAAGGTCACAAACTTAAAAATGAGTTAATCAGAAATGTCATGCTGCATTTTTACAGCAAGCTCAGTGAGCTTCACAGGTGTTTCTTTTGGACAAAGCCATACGAGCTGTCAACATCTGCTTCCAGTCTTTGTACTAAACTAAGCCAACTGATGGCAGCTATTGTATCAATTGTGTGACTCCCAGCAGGAATGTGAATAACGTGTTTCCCAAAATATGAGACTATTGCTTCAACAAAACATGTCAAGGGCTTTTCTTTGACACATATATAAAGATTAGTTTGTTATCCTCATATTCAATTAATTAGTAAGTACAGGTGTTTGTGATGACAGGTGTGTTAGCTTTAGCTAAAATCAAGCCAAAAGTTACACTGCATCATTTTGTAAAAGTGCACATGTCCTCCCGACTCAGTAAATGTTTTGAAATTAATACAGTTCACATTTTGTTTTGACACTAAAGTAAGCAGGAATGGAATTTTGGGAAAAGAAGGCAGCACTATTAGCTACAAAATCACCACATTCTAGCTGTTAAAGTTTTGCACATCAGGCCTCTGTAGAAAAATCTAATTTGTAGGCTTGTTTAGAAAACAACAACAACAACAACAACAACAAAAATAACAAACGAAATATGTGAACATTGTTAAGCATGTGGCATTTAATTGCCTAAATGCCCACATGACTTCGGTTTCATCCAAAATCCAAAGGCTCAAAAAGCAAATCAGCACCTCCCTCTATTAAATAATCAAATAAAAACACTTTGCTGCCATCTTGTGGTTAACAAATATATAGCACAGACATAGTAAAGAAAGGATTTTTTTTTCTTAAACTCTCCTTTCACAGACAGTAACAGCTTTGAGACATGGTCGTTTCCATCTGAGCCGATTCAGACTCAGAATGACGGCTGGTGATAGAACACGTAAGCAGCAGCAGAGTGGTTTTGATCACACCCTCGTACACACTTTGTGTTGTATCTGTTGCAGTTTCCCCACCTTATTTTGCTTTCTATTTATGGTTTTGGTTCCCTTAATAAGAATTATTTTACTTCTGGTTGTATTTCCTTTAGTGTCTCACTGTTTCATCCAAAATCAGCCAAGCAGATGCATAAAATCTCTTATGTAGTGTCTACATGTCATCTCCCTTTTGAGAGGTTATATCTCCCACAATATCTTACGCAGCTTTGGACAGCAATTTAGCAGTGTTTTTTGTTTTCTTTAGGATCAGAAATGAGACATTGTGCCACACATCTACTACTTTCATCAGTTATGGCACTACATGAATGGCACTTTGACCAAGAAAGTCAACATCAGTCAATGTAATGAAATCACACGTCAGGCATACAACTAAATTTTACATAAAGCATGTGTAGCTACTGTACATTGAGTCATTTTACATGACATGGTTTTATGGAAAATAAATAAACATCCTTATCTGTTCAACAATATAATTGCTTCACTGTTTAAATATACTACATTCTTTTAATTCATTCAGATGAAAGTACAAGAAAAAATCTTGAATAAATATTGTGAATAAATCCTCCTGTACACATTATTTCACATTTCATATTATTAAATGATTTCCCTTCCTTGACTGTTACTGTTTTTTTAGCTTGCTTGTGCACAAACAAAAATACAGAAAGAGAAAATAGGCAACACACTGCGATTGTCAAGAGCTGTGACATTAAAGCATTTTGAGTTGACTGTAACAACAATAATTGTTTCTATTTTGTGTTTATGTGTTTATGGTCAGTGCTGAATTAAAGCAGACTCGCAGTTTTCTGTTATTATCTTATCAAATGTATTATAATGGAAAAGAAAAAACGCAGCAGGACTTTTTTACTAAAAGAAAGAAAAGGAGAATTTCATTCATAAATAAGCAAAATACTTTTTTCATGACACATACTGTTAAAAAGCATAATTCTGCAAAATGATCCACAATGCAACACACCACTCTGTACATTCTTCACAGAAAATGAGTCTTTCTACACCTTTAAGATGTTTGTTCAATGTTACTATAAAATAATAGTGATAGCTATTTGTGACTGACGAGGCACTTTGGAATATGAGTGTATGAGATGATTAATTTAAAAAAAATTAAAGAGAAATTTCAAATGGGATCATGTGTTGAGGCTCAGAGAAGAAAAAGGATCTTTAAGAGCATGTTTAGGATTTCATTCTCTATGCCCACTATAAAATGCTGTACATATAAACTCATGGCACTATGAGGCGCTTTGGATGAAAGCATCCACTGAATGGCACGTGTACAGTTTATGCTCACAGTCTGAAAGAAACATGACTGACAAATCTGTGAGAGGGAAAATCTGCTGGAAGGAACTACTAGCGCAAGAAAAGGCTCAACACTGACACAAGCTACGAGGATAAATCAGCATAGAGTGCAGATTTTTTTTTTTCTTAATAAATAAATAGGCTAAATAAATTCCCTCATGCACTGTGATCTCCTCAACAGCATTGGTTCCCAACCTTTTTGGATTTTCACATTTTGAAACACAATAAAACTTACTTTAAATTGTGATTTTGTCTTCTTAGATGGTTTAATATGAATATTTTAGAAGCCTGAAAATGTGAAACTATCTGATATTTTATTTTTGATTGAGGTTAAAAAAAAACAACATAAAAACAAACCAAAAAATTATGTTTCTTATTAATAAATTATCATTTCTGACATCTCCCAAACCCTTAGTTCCATCTTGTGACCTTCTCGTTGGGAACCACTGCCCAACAGCACTCTTTAATTTTGGCACTATTTTCTTATTACATGTACTTTGTTTTGTGTGTGTGCGTGTGTGTGTGTGTGCGTGCGTGTGTGTGTGTATTTAATACAAAAAGTTTACTCAGAGTATACTGGGCAGGATCTTCTGGGTCCTCAGGATATGTGATGAAGTCTACAGATTTGGGCTCCAGTTCCTTTTGTTTGAAAAGGTCAATACAATACTGCATTATGTAAAAGAAAAAAAAATCTAAACTTGACACCAAAAGTAACAACTATTTACAAAGTCCATGAGTTCAATTGTTTTCAATATATCTTTTGACATACTCTGTACTTACGGCTGATTGTATAAAAATGTCGAAATTTGAGATGAAACATTTAAACAATGAGCTTTTGTACAAGCAAGGCGAACGCTGGGTTGCTGTTTAACTTTAGATCCAGTCCGGTGGCCTGTTTGGCACTTTGAAGCACATTTACTTTACACACCAACTGCCAAATATGACCCCTAAATTTGATGCTTCATTTAAAAAAAAAAAATTATTACCACAGCATTGTTTTTCTTGTTTCTGTTTTTGGCATCAACTCTACATAATATTTATCACAAAAAATAATGGGCCGAATTTAAAGTTAAAACATGAAAGAAAATATTTTGAACATGTCTCATATTAGAGAAGAATTTCAGTTTGACTATTATGGTGCAATCTACAGTGTTAACTAAAATAGTCAAATAAATTGTCCTATATTGTATGTTTACATAATTTTTTTTTGTATGAATGTCAGCTGTGCACCTCTCATGAATCTCCAGTAAATGCTTTCAGAAATATCTTATTTTTAAAGGCCAAACTACAAAGTTGGAGAGGTGTGAGGGGCCACTTTGGTCTGTTCTGGTTGGTCTTGATAAGTGGAACGGCACCTTGAATTTGACTCCTGCTGATCAGATGCTCAGGTTGGGAGACTGATGTTGGCGTTCTCCGCCAGTGGGCTCGACATGCGTATCTGGGAGCTGCTCTTGCTCAGGATCGACAGCTGAGTCCCACCGTTCACCCCACTGCTGGCCAACGAAGGGTGCCTTTGCTGCTTCAGGTCCACAGCAAAGTATCGGTTCACCGTCCAGCTGCGCCATTTCCTCTTGATCTCCGACTGCACCTTCAGGGAGAAACTTCACAAGGTCATTTTTAATGTACTTTAAGCTGTACCAGCTCCATGGAAAGGTACAGTGCACTTCATTTGTATAGGCAACATATTAAACAGTAACTGTGGTATTTTTAAACTTGGGCTCGATTTTTAGTATATATCAAATATCAAACCGAACTAACACAAAACACAAAAGCCACATAATATTCTAAACAAATTCACAGATTTCTGCGAGGTAAACTCTTTTGTCAGTGACGTCCGGTAGCTTTGAACAGAGCTGCAGTATCTAATGGCTTTAGTTTGCAGTTTTAGAGGCCCTGTCTTGAGTCAAGGGGACTTCTCCCTGATATTGTCAGACACTTTGAGCCTCTTAGCTGCAGAAATAAGCATTTTCAGTGCAAGTGCTCTGTCCACAAATATTATGCAGCAGTTACTGCAGCCTGTTTAATGGATGCTGGTTGAGGAGATCTATTCAATCAATACTGAAAATCTTTGAACCTATTCTTTCATTTCGACCTGCAAAAATGTACAGAAAGGGCTAATGCTTTAAAATTTCTGATTTATCCTTTAATAGATTAATTGTTTATTTACATATTTGTCTACAGTTATAATTTCGGACCAAACATTCACAAATTTACCTAGTGTATTAAATGTTTTAAATGACTGACAATTAAGTGTTTATGTATTACACATGCAAGAATTTAGGGGTTGAAGTCAAGTGTGGCACTCTGTACCCATATTTAGTTTATGCTCATGTGCTGTGAACTTCAAAACAGCATTAAGAGTAGAAAAATAAGAGGTTGACGAATATATCTCAGAGTGAAGATGTTTATGAATAGGAACAAAAGCTTACCTCTCCATTGAGGAAACAGTAGAGAACAGCTACAACAAAGCCCTGAGGAAGAGAACAGAGACAACAGACAAGAGAAAAACAAGTTGAGGTAGAAATTATACCAGTTTCAAAAAATACCTGCACTCTCATTACTGAAGGGTAGAGATATGAACAAAGAGAGTCTGGCTGTGAGCATGAATAAACTATAAAATTATTCAGTCCTTTCTCCTGAAAGACAAACTACAACATGGTGTATTCCTTCAGCTCTGAAGGAACAGAGTCATCAGTAAACTGCATGCCAGTAACATCTATTATAAAACAATGTATTTCCCTCTAAAAGTTTGCTTAGTTGCAGAATTTCAAAGTCCAACCCCCAATTTTTTCTTTACACATATCGGCAAAACTAAAATTTCTTGAGTTGAATGATTGGACATTCTTGTTTGTTGCAACTCAGAATTTTTACTGTTGTGGATGCCTAAAGAAAGGCAAAGAACCATAATGTTCATGCCATATACACCTCTTCCTGCTAACAATCCCAAAATACAATGCATCCCATTACTGTAAATATATGCAAAAGTCCCCATACACTCTTTATGTCAGTGAAAAATACAATATTATAATAGATTCGAAAGCTCACTTTACTGCAATTTACCGCTCACACAGAGTAAACAGCTGACTATCACAGTGAGTGAGTGAATGAGGGGACGATTTCAGGCACAAATATGTGCATGTTTAGCAGATCACAAATGTGTTTCACTAGAGGCAATAAGAGACAATTTTCCTTATTTGACATCTAGTCTGCACTTTCTGTGAAACCAGGTTTCTTGTTGGTATACACAATCATATTTATGGCAGCTTTTTTTTTTTTTTTTTAAAGATATTTTTGGGGGGTTTTTGTGCCTTTCTTGTT
>JAQLOL010000004.1:17751950-17777186 GCA_029783665.1 Naso thynnoides
AGCAAGGTATAGCCTCTTCAAGAATTCACGTTATCGATATATGGCAGTAGCTATTAAAACAAATAATTGAAAAAATTAAATTTATTTTCAATGTCTATTATGTGTTTTTTGTTGTTTATTTGTTTTGACAAAAGGATTACACTCAAAATACAAGTGTAAGACTGTGAAAAAGACTTCAACCATATTGTACAAAAATGAAAAAAAAAAAAGTAAAGTTTTATTTATTACTTTTTTTTTGTTTTGTTTAATGATGGGTGGCAATCAATGTTAAGATACAATGCTGACACTTAGTGAGGTGCTGGATTATTTACAACAATGTTAAAATAACAGTTTAAAAAAAATGAAAAGCAGCCATTAAAGCAGATGAAATTTGGTAAATTTGATCAGTTCGGTATATGTGTGTGTTTGCATGCTCCTGTCTGTCTTTTTTTGTGAAGACAAGGAAAGAAAGGTAAGGGTTGACGGTAAGCATATAGCTGTGATGTTAAAGGTCAGTGTTATCAGCTAGATTGTCTCACTTATTGGATGAAGACAATTGGGTGACTATTTCTTTCTGCATTATTCACCCTTCCGTTATCTGTGTGTTACTGGTTGCAGAGACCCCATAATCCAGGCTTTAGCATCTCCCTTGATGGTTGTTGTTGTTTGATTAAAGAAATGCATACACCAGAGCGTTTTTCTCCTAGAGCAGAATAATAATGGGTGCAGACCTTTGTTCAGTGCTGAAACAGTGCACTGCTGATAGGGCTGGATTTGTGAGCACAGGGTCTAATGATGTAATGATATAAATGATAGTCCCCACATGTACAAAAGTACAACATGTGTGTGTATGTATGTTTGTAAGAATGATATTTAAATATGCATTTGGGAGTTAAGACCATTAAAAAACTCCAAGAGCCACTTGGGTAAAACGCACACAGACACACATTAACACACGTAATCGACACAAGACACACACACACACACACAAAGAAGTGTGTCGGCGGACAAACACGCACGCACACACACACTTACAGTGTGATGGTGGATAACTCTGACATCCTGCACGAATGCTGAACAGCCTGTGTGGGCTCACTGAAGCATTTCTGAGCACAGCTGCTACACGGCACAAAGACAACACAACAATACAACAAAGACAGTGACTTTAGGGACACAGACGCACAGTCTCACACAACACACTCACACACACACACACACACACACACACACACATCTTCACACTTGGTCACGCATGTACAGGTCTAAGCAACAGATGAGAATGACATTATCTGCAGGGCCTCAAAAGACGTCGTCCTGTGGGAGCAGAGCAGGAGTGAAGTCTGGCTACAGTACAACTCCATAATGAGGCTCAAGCTTCCTGCCAACAGGTTCTACTAACAAGTTTATTCTAAAAACTGCTCAGGACGACACATCAGAGAGTTAAATAAAGATTTGAAAATGAGGCTACTGAGTAGAAAATGCTCTTCTGTTTATAAGTTTTAGATAGTTCCTATTAAGAGGAAATACCCACTGATCCACAGGGGAAAAAAACAGAACTTTTTTTGTTTTTGTTCTTTTCTAAAGTGATCTTGTGTCTGGTGATGTCCAATTAAAAAAGCTTGTATTATTCTATAATTTTGTTACTACCGACAAATCCCAGGAAAACACCAAAATCAATACTGTTTCACTACTTGAATCAATACTGTCCAACTTCTTCCTGCTGCCTCCAAAACGTTTTAGCTTCTTATACAAATGCTTAAATAAGATCCCAAATACTGGACTTTTTTTTTTTTTACAATCGACTCAGTAGTTTCAGCAAGTCACTAAATTTCTTGGGGACTATTTACAGCTATGGATTAATACAATTGTGATATTCTAGTATTATCATATCATATTATATCATATTAGTATGATATTAAGTATTTACAGCAGCAGGATGCACATTAGACTGACTCAAAAAAAACCAAACTGAAGGAATATGTCATTCAGTGCAACACATTTTGTTTTTAATAGTTTTAGACAACAGCGCAGCTTTCCGACCGATGAGTAACCTGTAACAGGCATCTGTGAGTACGATCAACTTATTGTTGGATTTGACATTCTCATAGGATTTGTGATAATAAGAAAAATATAGTTTCGCCAGTCTTATATTTTAAGGAAAAGCAAATCACATATCTTTAGGCTGCAGGGTTGTTCATGTGCACAGTGTACTAGGGACAGTTTTCACACATACAGACAATTTCCAAAAAAATAATACAAACTTGACGTTAATGTATTTGATGACTGTAACTTACAGGTAAATGCTTGATTCATTCCCTCCAATATCAGGGGACTGCAGCTTCTGGACCAAGATGACGATTATTCCAATGAAGAGGACGAAATTGATCTTGGAAAAACCAAACACAAAAACATAAATATGGAGAATACATTGTCAGAAATTCCATTCCAGTCAGTTAAGCAAGAGCTGAGCATGTCTTAAAAATGAATACACAAGAGAAACTGAACCAACACTTCAGCATCTGTCGTACCATTATGGAGGCCACAACTGGTCCTTTGATCACCCACCAGAGGGCAGTGTTCTCATTTGTATCCCAGCATCTGGAGGAGAAGGAGGAGAGCAGCACATCAGAAATTACTCAGCATGTTCTCCGACACTTTCTTTCAACACTCATTGATACAAAGCACCACAGGATCAGTCAATCAAGGGGCCTTTTGCAAAGGAAGCTACATAGGATACGTTTTCAAGGTATCTTTCAAAAAGCTGCTTCTTTGCTGTAACATGATAAGTTCTCAAGTACCTTATATGCTGTGAACATGGCAAATAGAAAACATGTATTTATTTGTTTTCTGGACAAAAATCTATATTTGGAAGAAGTATTTTACCCAATGTCATGAAAGTGGAGCCTCAGAACTGCCCAGACAGTCACACAAATGGTGGGAGTTCCTGCGATAACAGTCATTATTAAAACACTGGAGAAAAATGCAGCGACAGTTGTCATGTCATAGATTTGGGTAATTATCGCACTCCTTACTAATCCATTGTGACTTCAGGATATGCCAACATACAGCTTTACTAAGGATTCATGGTTTTGTGGATGTAAGGTCAGAAAAAAGATAAGTAAAAGATGATCAACAGTGGAAGAATTGTGTTATTGTTACCTCCAGGATTTAAAAATTTCACTGTCCTATCTTTATTCCTCTAAACATAAAAAACATTGACAATAAAAATCTATGTAAACTGACTTTTGAAGGTTTAAATATTTTCATAAACAGTTTACAGATGAATTGAAAAGTTGTGCTATTATACAATTAAACTAATCACACTGTTCAGCTATGGATACTCACCCCATCCTACGATGGTGTACCAGTAGAAGTAACGTCTCTCGGGAAAGAAAGTCTCCACCAGCAGAGTGAAGAGATACAGACCTTCAATGAACAGCCAGAAATAGTTGGACATGACGCAGTAATGGAAGAAAACCATCACTGCTTTACACGCCACCTGCACGGGCAAAAGAAGAGAAAAGTCTATTTTATCTGATGCTTCACAAATCATTCTGGGTTTCCTATCATCTCACTGAGGAGCAACTGTAACAATATCAATAAAGTATATCAAAATATTAAGGGGAACCGTCAGCCATTTGTTAGACCTATAACGTTTTGGATATATTTAAATGTGTCCCTGGTCGTGTTAAAATCATTTTGTTGCAGCTTCAAAATGTAGAATCCGTGTTTGTTTGTTTTTTTATGATAGACCTAAAAGCTCAAGACCATGAACATCAGAGTGACAGACGTCCTTTTCCTTGTAAATGACAGTGTGACGACAGTTCATTGTAACCGGGGCGACGGGATCGCACCACAATTACTCTGCAAAGTAGCATTCAGCAGCTGTGGGCAGATAAAAACTGTTTTGACGTTCAGCAGCAGAGACGCACTTACATGTCAGGTGGACTGCAATCTAATGACATCATGTTAATTAAAGAGTTCATATTCTGAGTAAGGGTCAACCAATTAAAGAACGGCTCTGATTCCTGGTACCAGTGCTGACCCATGATCGCCATAGCAACAACGGTAAAGCAACGGGTTGGACAAAAAGGGCAAAGTACCCATTGATATGTTAATGAGTCTCTCGTAGATATCGACTGGCCTTGGTGGAGACATTAGCGTCCCTAATTAGTTTTATTTATCATGGCTGCTTAACAAGAGTGAGCCGCACGTTGTTAGCAGACAAAGGCTAAGAGCTTGTTCTGCATCTGTAATCAGGCGGTATTAGTCATCTAATAGCATGTTTCCTTTTTGTAAACTTTGCATGTGATTGAAGTTCTTTCAAAGGTGCACATCAAACAATGACTGGAGAAGTATTTCAAGCCCTCTGGCTTTACATCCCAAACAAACACAACTAAACATATTTAACAACGTATGTTTTCCTTCAGATAATGAGTGTCTGCAATTCCATGAAATCCTTTAATAAACTCTCTGGAATGCATTAAACCAGTTATTGAGAAAACATTTCGCTACTGCCAATTCTCTGCAGTGCACTAATGTAAAACCTGCCAGTGATTACTTTGGCAGAAAACAGATCAATTTGAATAATAAAGGCCCCATTTTATAATTATTCGCTTCAAATTTGATTTAATGAACATGTTAACCTTGTGAATTAAAAATAACCCATTCATTCTTTATATTAATTAATAACCAAACAAACACTTGTGGTTGTTTACTTTCCTGCTGATGAACACTCGTGTATCATCATCTTTAGATGATGTGTGTATTTGTCAGTGTTGTGCCGTCAGGACGAGCAAAGCAAGCAATGCTTAAAGCTGAAAATAGACACATAAGTGGAAGTGATATCTCTCCTTACATCTCTGGAAAGTGCTCTGTCACATTCAGAACCTGTTACTGTCTGTCTGCATGCCTCTTTTAATTTGCTGCCCTCGTTTGGCCACAGAGGGAACTAAAAGCTCAGTTGACAGCAAGCCGCAGTTACATGTGAATGGGAGGAAATTCAGATTTCTGCACCCTCACTTGACTGTATCGCTGTCAGTTAGTGGTAAATATTTTGATGATGACTATAGAGGTAATTTTTTTGAAAATTTACATCTATACTGCACATGAGATTTGTTTGCTGTCAATCTAAAGGAATAATCGTGATACTTCTTTAGCCAGGAAGAGAGCAGCAAGATGCAGGAACCAGACACACATACACACACTCAAATAAATCATGAAATGGAACGTTTTAGTCTGGTTGATGTAATTAACTCAGTAAAGTCAGTTCTTCAAAAGTCAGTGCACGGCAAATGAAGTAGCTGTTGTTACTGACTGTGTGTACGAAGCAGTGGTAGCTGTCCTCCTGAGCGTACAGCACTCCATCCTTGATGAAGACTGAGATGGCTCTCAGGATGAAGGACACAAACAGGTTCATGTGGATGAAGTTTCTGGTGCAGTGAAGCTTCCTGCAGAGAGGACAGGAAAAGCCGACATCACATTTTATTTTGTTTGCAGCCTACTGACACTTATAGGAGTGACAAAATCCTTGAAAATTTGCCTTTTTAATAGGAGTGTAATGATAACTTCTAACAACGATATGATGCGCATTACAATACCTGGTTGGCAATATAATACAAGAACTATATGGGCGCATTTAGAATGACATGATATGATACAATTCAATGACTGGACATCAATATAGTAATGTTTTATGCTAAAACTAGAGGAAAAGAAAATGCCTATTTCTATGGAGTGGTAGAGGAGGTTAAACACTGGAAAAGCTTGATACATTGAACTAATAGATACACTGTCACACTAGCAGGACGATTTGTCATTTAACTATTGATGTAGTTGTATCCTAAAAATATAAATGCATCGATACATTGATGTATCATCACACAACTACTTTTTAACAACCATGGGGCATCAAAATTCAAACTGTCAAAGTAGTTCTTATATTTTTTTTTCTTTCTGTATCCATTCTTGGTCAGTTTTTTAAAAAATATCTCTCCCACAGGATTCAAAATTTTAAAGAAAATTCAAGCATAATGACACCTGTTCTTATAATCGAAACCAGACTGCAGAGGCCGCATGACAGCACTCACCTGAATCTGCAGAGAATGACCATGGCTGTAGTCAGAGACACCAGGGACGTGCTGTAGCCGACTGTGTACAGAGCCTTGACTGAAGCGTAGTACATGTCCTAATGTTGAAGACAGACTGTTAGTCATGTGTGTGTGTGTGTGTGTGTGTGTGTGTTGGTGACGGTAAAGGGAAATGTAGATGAGATGAAAGAGGTCATACAGGTTTTGTGGTGTTGTCGTAGAAGAAGCAGACGTCCACATAGTGAGGGAACGGTTCTGACCAGCCGTCCTCCGTACAGTTACGACTGACCTTTCCCATCTCTAAGAAAAAAAAACAAAAACACCTGTGCTGACTTGGACTCAATTGGTCTGATTGAAATGAAAGTTTCAAACATAACTGAGATCAAATTGGAGGAGAGACACAGCTAATCACCATCATCAGGGCCCATGAAATCATGGAAGAGCTCTGGACAGTTGACCACCACGACTTCACCAACATTGGCTCCCTGCCAGCAGGTCAGGTTGTCCCACATCCACGGACACACTGAGGAACAGAGATGAGACAGACAGGGGCACAGTGAGGTCAGTGAAAAATTTCAAAATCTCTGCTGTCAGAAATAAGACAAAATGAGGACACTAATTTAATTTACTTGAATTGTGTTAAATTCAAGTTCAGGTACTTAAATTGGAGGTGATTAAGTTTTTTTTTCCAATGATATCAAATGTTTTTCTTCACACCCGCATGGACAAAATTATTACCAACACAAAAGCAGCTTCTGGGTCAGATAATTTTAGCACTTTATATTGGCTAGTCAGCATTAATATTTGACAATCACCCAATATATTCTTTATCCTAACAACTTAAACCTGCCATAACAGATTGTTAAATCACTTTTGAAGCATATTGTGAATACACAAGGTCATAATATTACAATTAAAGTAGATATGGTGAAAGCAGCAAATGCTTGTTTACATATCCAGCTGTTATAGATCATTAGCACTCATTTGGAGTGGCGTTTCTGGCCATTTAATGAGTATATCTCCAATATTTCCTTTATTTTAGTTGTACTTTTGGTCTCTACAATCTCCTGAGAAATGTATCTTTTGCTGCTAAATGCTCCAATATGTTCACCTGCTTGTCTCTAACTGTGTCTGTCTTATGACATAATGTCTCATGTTGTACGTTTGGTTCCAGAAGTCTGAGGACACAGTGAGGGAAAAAAGAAAATGACGAGATTAGAGGAAAAACAAAGTTGAGATTACATTCACATTGCATGCATGTGTTTTTGGTTGCATACGGGCCCAACAACCTTCACCAAAATAAGGCCGCCTCTGACGTAGCCTGAGAGACAAAAGCCAGGGCAAGGATTCTGCAAAGGACTCCCGCACCACTTCCTTCAGCTCATCGCCGTGAGTGCTCTGGTGGTAATAAGCGAAGCTGACTCAGAGGAATGTATCAACTTTTTTATGAACTCACATCCTCTCTCCTCTTGGTGTTGGCAGCTTGTCAGTGAGAGCTGTCAGCTCAGTGAGGAAACAGCGAGAAAACAACACTATGAGAGCAGTGGGAGTCATTTACAGACTGGACAACAATGACATGAAACTCAAAATAAGCTAAAGCTGGGGGCAGCTGCAGATTCAGGTGACAAACAAAAATAAAATTAGATGTATATAAACCTAAAGCTTGTGTTCTGGTTTTGACACAACCGGACTAAGCCTCAACAATGACAATGAAGATTAATCAAAAGCAAAACCAAACACACTGGACATGAACCATAAGAGGGCAAGATTTATTGCAAGCAGTGATAGGTAGAGTAAGAACATTGATACTCAAGTGAAAGTAAAATTAGTCCCTTAAAAAATGATTTAAGTAAACAAAAAAAAAGGATAAACGTACATGCTACTTCTAATTTTAACATAACTTTTATATTACTTGAGAATTTCTTTAAGGGTTAATTAATTTACAAAATGATTATTACTAAATCCTAAATTTTAATTTAAGCCCAGCAGACCAATAAAGCTACATGTGAGGTTGATGTTCCTTGTGTAATCTTTAATCCATAACAATAGATTATGTTTACACATTAAAAATGAACAAAAAATGATGGGGATTGTTACTGGAAGCTGCCTCTGTTCTGGGTTTTCTGCCTCGTCATTATCAAATTGTAGTCAACGGACAAGTGGTTTTTCTCCAAGGCAGCTGGCAACTCTTTTCCTCTGCAGTCAGTCTCCACATTCATAGCAGACTAGTTGTAACAATGGTAAAATAAATTAATAAACAAATAAAGAGGCAAATTTGGAGAAAAAAATTGATTACAGGCTCAAAAATATACACAAATAAGGAGTAAAAGTACACTAAATCGGATAGTCGATTTCATCAATTTTTTGTCAGTGTAATCTGATCCTTTCTACCCTTCTGATGTCACAAACAGGCTGAAACTACATCTTACTTAACTCAGCTCCATGTGTTGTCTTTTGTTTTGTTTCCTCCTCCTCTTCCTCATCTGCCGCAGTCATTACCTGACTCATGCTCACCATAAATCTCACTTGTTGTACTTTCAGTTCTGCTCCTACAGCTTTGATTTCTCTCTCTCTCTTTCTCTCTCTCTCTCTCTCCTTTCAGCTTCCACGTCCTTTATCTTCAGCACCTCCCCATCCCTCCTCTTTGTCTCCCTCCATCTCTCCAGGTTTTACCACATTGTTTATGCTCGGCTGGTTTTATAGTGCTGCTGCAGAGGCAGGTGCGAATCTCAGAGTGTGTTCACTCAAGTGCATTTTGAGGTACATCTGTGTGTGCATGTTGTTCCTAGACATGTCTATGTGTGTGTGTGTGTGTGTGTGTATGTATGTGTACGCATGTGTGTTTTTGCAGACCTCTCTCTATTCTGCTCAGCTCTCTAATCTGTTTTGGTTCTGTCTGGTGAGCCGGACACGAAGCCAATTACCTTTTAAAGGGCAAATCTGAGCCAAATGAGCCGCACTGAGCTACAGAAGTAACCGGCTTAATAAAGCACTGAATCTTCACTGGGCTGCATGGCATTCACACTCATACTGGACATGCACAGTGTAGAGAACATGTACGCAAAAACATACAGTGATGCATTTTTCTCAATAAAGCTGCTCTTATGGAATAAATGGGTGAGTCTGTTTCTTTTTTGCATTCTGAGTCACAATGTGTCATCGCCGCAGAATAATGATCAGAGCTAATTTTTTCCCTAAACAACCACGCTGCAGAAAAGCTTTCATTCATCATTTTATATTTAAATTGAAACATGGGTTTGAAAGGAAGAATATGTCATGAAGCTCTTGGAAAAATATCTAATCAATGACTAAAAAAAGACAAGAGCCAAAAAATATAGAATGCTACAATTATTTTCTTGAAAAATTGATTGACTGTTTAGTCTGCAAAATGGAAGAAAATGGTGAAAAATGACAGTGTTCAAGAGAAGAAATGCATGCAAGCAGACAAAACCCAAGCAAATTAAGAAAGAATCAACATTATGTCAAAATAGAAAACTTGCTGCAAATACATAAATAAACATTTCTAAATTTACACACTCTAAAGGGCATTTTAAGTTCCCTGTTCTGTGGTGTGACGGTCATCCTTTGTTGAAAATTAATCTTAAATGTCTCCAGTTTGAATCAAATTTAGTCTCATTTAGCTTTAAAGAAAGTGTTGATTGAAGATGATTTACTTCTGAGATACTTAACACACCACGGACCATTTTTATACCAATTATTCATTTTGCACGAGCTAAATTCAGCTGCAGCAAATCCACCAAGTACCTTTTTCACATGGCCTGCAGACTAATCTGAGGTCAGACTACCTCAATTAAAAATACAATAACAAATAAATCACGAAGTATGCTTTTAGAAATGGAGCTTGATAAATCAGAAAAAGAGAAATTGTCTGACGCACATACAACAGACCACCTCTTATCTTGGTTTATTTTTACTTATTCCTGTTCTCATTTTTCTTTTTCCCCTTTACTGTTTTCTAAAACCCCAAGTCAGATATCTGCAAAGCAGGCGTTTTTATTTCCTTAGCAACGATTTCCTGTCAGCAGAAACAGAATGCTTTCTTAAAAAGGGACAGGAGGAAGCAAGGGTCAGCTAAAACATCAAGGAAAGCCAAAATGCTCCATAGGAAACAAGATAGCAAGAGAAAGCCTGATTTTAACTATAAATTAAACTGTGAATTATGAGCAAATTATGCATCTGAGTAATTTATACACTAAACTTTTGGGCATAAGAAAAAAATGTAAAAAAACACAAAGTCCTTAGATGAAAACATTTAAGGAACACATGTAGTTTGCTGTGTAGCACACAAGAGGAAGGCAGGTTTGACCTTTAAGATCTACAGCTGAAGAATGAGCTGCACTTACAGCTCTTTTCCCTATTTAACTTGTTTTTTGCACTCTAAATCTTTCATGTTTTATCTGAGGAGCCGTGAGTCACAGTGCAGTCTGGGAGATGCAGTCTGTTGGGCGACTTTGGAGCAGCAGGAGGCCTGCAGCAGTCGCTAATGAAAACCCACAGAGCAGCGCCAAGAAAATAATTGCTACCAGGAATCACATACCAAGCTTCCTGTTTTTTTGCTGGAAAAAGGACAAAAATGCGAAGGCGGCGCAGCGTGACATTACAGGCAGACATTTGGTTTGTGAACTGCATATATCACAATGGTCGGAGTTGGTTGTTTGTGCGGCAGCGAGCAGCCTTTCAGGGTGGCGTGTCTGTAATATAAACATAATAGAAAACTTGCTCTTCTTTCATCCTGAAATGTCCCTCTGTGACCTTTTCAGAACTGATTGGATAAACTGAAAAATGCCAGATCGCTGAGTCTAAAAACAAGCCTGTTCTTTTTCTTATTTGTTCCAGGAAAGTTAGATTTTTCAGATGTGCATGACTTTCATCAGCAGTTCTGTGTTTTATTTCTGAGCAACCCAAGAAGTAAACAATACAATCACAGCAGAAGGATGAAAAACAGTGGCTTCATACCATATTATGTACCCAGAAGAATGCAGGAACACACACAGACACACACATTCTCACGTATCCTCACTTACCTAATTCAAGGTCATCGCTGGGGTTGTGCAGCATGATCCTCTCCATGCATTTCTCATGCTCACGCTTGATTATACAGTGCTCGGACTCAGAGGCCACCTGGAGAAAATAAACAAAAAGGATCGAATACAGAGGCGCTGAAAAGATGTTTTTCATAACCAGCTTTTCGCTCCTGCCAGGGGCCAAACACAGTCAGAATGACACTGGCTTTGTGACATCAAAAGTTTCAGTATGTGTGTTTTTGTTTGTGCTTTTCTCACTGATTTGAGTGGGCGGAATGTTGTTAGAAGTAAGGCCTAGAAGTCTACTGGGTCACTCTACAGACTAGCAGGTGACAATACTGAAATCTTTGGCAGTTTAGGGGTCATATCTCCATTGGGAGTTGATGGAGACAGTGACAGAGAGTGAGTGAGGGGCTAATGCGGCTTTCATGTGATGTCGGACTAATCGCAATAACCACTTCACTTGGAAAATTCACAAGAAAGGCTTCTCATGTCGGAAAAATAACTCAGCAACTCAGAGACAATTTTATAACACAAGATGCCAACTTGATGTTATTAATGCACAAACATGGCGGGCTTTAGTCAATGTTTGGTTATTAAAACATATTTGGTCATTTCGGTATTGAATATCAATGTTTGATCACATGTAATGAATAATATGGTATTAATGTCAACTGTTTATATAGAGAGACCTGAATTTGTGAGAAATGTTATTTCTTGGCACAAACTGATGAGTCAGGCAAAGCTATTTTTAAGCTATATTTTAGTGGTTTTAGGGAACGTACTGGTGCCACAACAAGTCTGGGATAAAATCACTAATATAAAGCCTCAAATTGTTCCCAGCATACTTACACAGCAACATGAATCTCTACTAGGACGCTAGTCTCAGCCAAGCCATCACCCAGATGCTGTACAAATGTGACAGAGATCCAATGCTTTATGTAGATGGAGCCCATCTTCTTCATAGCGTTCATGTTGTTTCTACTTTACGACCTCAAAGCACATGAACACAACGAAGTTGGAAGAATGACTTCCCAACTCTGAAACTTTGTGTCCGACATCACATGAATGCAGCATTATACTCATCAAATGGACAGAAATATGACCAGAAAGAAATGCTCATGGATCTGCCATAATATGTCAGTGCACAAACTCCAAATACATCTTATCTGTGTCTTTTCATTTAGTGTTTTTATTATTTGTTTGGATGCATCATATATGTGTCAAAGCATTTATAAAAAAGCCTGTTTTAGCACAAAAAAACAGTCTCTATTCTCTTTCTGTAAAATGTTTTTAAGACTCATCAGCCATATCAGAGATACTATAAGAGAAGACAATTCACTTAAAGCATGAGTCAGATGCTTGCCAGAGATGATGAAAGCATGGCAAGTATACAGCATCTTCTCTCAAACAGCCATTTAAAAAAAAAAAAAATTCTATCTTATTATTTAATTTTTTTTGTTTTTCAGCAGTCAAACCAGGGAACATATCTAGCCAATCCTGTTGGTTCTCTGGATTGATTAAGGTATAGAAGAAGGTGGTGTTGTGAAACCTTCGTGCAATAGAAGTTTACCTTGTGGGAAAAAAAAGGTGTTTAAACCTTATTTTTTGGCAACACACTTTAGGAAAGGTTTGTATCACATTTGACTGGTCATTGTATTCATGCAGTTTCTATGTTCTGATGGCCATTGAGAGTGACGTTAAAACTCTCTCTCAGTTTATTTAGCGAGGGGCCTGGTCTCGTTAGCCAAGACGGCTGCTGGAACTTTTCAAGAAGAATTTAAGCTATATATAAAATATGTGCTGATATTTGCTCCGGTCATATCAAACTGCTCCTGATTTTGTTAGCTTGTGGGTTGTAGTAGCGAGCACAGCAATAACGTGGGTCGCATGAGTGAGTTTTCTGTCTATCTTTAAATGTGTCTTTGTTGTATTTGTGACCTGATTCAAAACAGCTGAGTGAGGGAGTTGTAGGTGGAGGCTCTAAATTGGGAATTCACAATTCCGCATCCATTTTGAAGCAATAAAATGAGTTAACATCTATGATTAATTTCATTCAATCTCTTTAAAATTATCCCACCCCCACATTCTGCGTTCTTTGGATATACTGTATGTCAAAATGCTAAAGCTAAAGATGTTCAAAATGCCATTTCACAGTGACAATAATCTGCAAAGAAAACAAAACACAGTGGACTGAACCTGAGGTGGAACTGAAGTAACTGTATGTCTCTATAACTCCCCATCATGCTCTCTGAAGACTAAAGACTGTTTTGCACCCTTCGCTTCCTTTCACCCCTCTGCCTCCACTACACTGTGAAATGAAAGCCGTAATATGTCTCAGCCCTCAGAGCTATGGCTGACTCATCACTCCATCTCCTCCCCTCAATATGAATTCACTTCAGACCTCGCTGCCTGTATGAGATAGGGCATTAAATTACTGAAGAAATCCAAGGATTCACTTCCTTCTCTTCATTGTGCTGCATGTGTGTGGAATTTTAAAACACTGCATGAATTACATGAAACACCATTACAGCTATCAAGTGATTCCATTTCCAGACAACACCTGTCAAATACTGTTTCTGCCTTACCACGAACCAAACCGAACAAAAAGATATTAAAGGACTCACATTTTCATGTCTTCTGTGTTTGATAATAAAACCGACAATGGTAACTGTGAACGGAAAAGCTCTTTGTCGCTGGTGCAAGCATCCATGTTGCTAAGCAGCAGGTAACCATCGAGAAGCCAATGCATATTGTAGGCAAGGCTTCCCAGAAAGGAGAAATAATTGGATGCAGATGACTAATATCTGTTTGTCATGAGTGCAGACAGGCCTGCCTAAAACATGACAAGATCCAACGGATTTTTCATTAATTTATAGAATCTCGAATAGAAGAGTTTGTGTGCTACTGAGCTCGATTTTCATTTTTGTTTGCTTTTTTTTTTACTAAAAGTAAAACTGGCATTCACTTGTCTCTTATGCTTGAGACATGTGCTTCAATTAACACCTGCATTTACTGCAGATACACACATACACACACACACACACACACACACACACACACACCTTTTTCCAAGACTTTTGGGACGTAACATAGATTTGCATTCATTTTCTGAAGACATGCCATAACCCCAACCCTCAGAAACACCATACAGACTTACTTAAAAGAACGAACACTGACAAAGGCCGACTGTTAACATCGCCTCAATTGACCAACAAGTTGCACTTAAAAACACTGCAAGGCAATTTCTTGGCATCCCTGACCAATTGCTAGGCAACAGCAGATACTTCTGGAAGTTACTGCTTCCAACCAGGACTCATTCCAGCACATAACCACCAATTGAATTTTTTACATGTCATGTTTTTGAAGATATTTTTTGGGCTTTCTGGGCCTTTACAGTTAGGACAGCAAATGGAGATGAGAGAGAGGAAACACAGAGCAAAGGGCCACAGGGTGGAATTGAACCCAAGGCCGCTGGAGCAAGAGCACAGCCTCTATACATCCTCAACCAACTGAACAACCAGGACACCTCAGGTAGGCAGATTTTTTACCTTTGTACAGAGGCAGGAGAGGCTTTTCATCCTATATCCAGTCTTCATACTAAGCTAGGCTAACCGTCTCCTGCTTGTAGCTTTATATTCAACAGATGGATGTGAAAGTGGTGCCAATCTTCTAATCAATAACTGTCCACCAGAAAAGGAAAAATCATCTTTCCTAAACTGTCTCCCTATTCCGACTAGTCTGAACAGTGGAACCTTTAGTAAATCACCAGGAACTAGTTTGTTGAAACTAAACAAAATATGAAAGATTTTACATAGAAACATAAAACGAGCAAACATACAATGAGCTGGTACAACCCAACCCAGGTTATCTGAGTGTGGCAAAGGGAGCTAAAAAGTTCTAACTTAAAAGAGGAAACATTAGATAGGAAAGAGGAGAAATCAGCAAAGTATGCTTCTGGTTTTCCAGTCTCTCCTCTCCTCTCTCGTGGACAGATGTCTGTCCAGATAAGCTGTCCATTTCGAAGCTGCAGAACCACGTTTCACTCCCAGAGGCTATTTTCAAGGACCAGATAACTCGGTAGCTCCCACAGCACCGTGCAGCACAGATAATAAAAGTCCAATTTGACGTCGCAGACCACTGGTCTACTGTACAGAGCCGTTTGACACTCAGTAAATGCATCACGATAGACGTATCTGCCACATCAGCTGCTGAAGGTCAGCTGGAGACTGAGAAGAGACATTGGAGAAACACGTCACATATATGTGACAGGGCAGCAGCAACTTAAAGGTTAGAAAAATGTTTGTAACAGCAAATTTTTATCTCCATGGTTACCATCATCAAATTGGCAGAGTTGGCAAAGTGAAGCTTACCTAATTTGAAGAGTTACTTTCTAGTTACTATGTAAAAAAAACAAAACAAGTATTACTTCATTCTAACAAATGTTTTAAATCTTTAGATTTTAGATTACATTTTTAGGTGACTGATTGTGCCACATTAACTTCCTGTGGACGTTTTCTCTGCAGGTAAACAAGCTCAACACTTCACAGTCAAGTTAGACCTTTCTTATTTCACAATGTAAATAGTATTGTTTTTCAGCACTGAAAGACATTCTTCTCTGACCGCTACCTACCTTGATGTGGTCAGCTGATTGTAAGCAATGAAGTTTTACCCCTCCTCTATTTGTCCATGATTGGTGGGTGAGAGGCGGTGCAAATTCATCAAAAGAATAGACCAAAAACAATGCTCAATTGAGTCCTGGGTGAAGAAAACAGGCTGTCTAGACAAACCTACAGCTCCTCCTATGTCCTCTCATTTTCGATGGTACACTCAAAATTGTCACAACATGACTTTGCCGACCTGCTTTGTTTGAAAAAATACTAGAACATGGCATTCCTGTACAGCAAAAATATACAAAGCAATGGGATGAACATTACATTCTACGTACATGTACATTTGTACAGCTTTTTTCCCAGGTGAATGAGTGGATGCGACCACTCTGTAATCGCCTGCATTTTAATTAAAAACTGTAACTTCAATGGATATTTTTGTCAGTAGCTACAGCTTTTACAACTACATTTATTTTGTGATTGTGCCACATGTAACTAGCTCCTTCCCAACATCTTAAACTGGTATGATGATCATTTTTAAAGACCCCATGAAACAGATGTCAGAGTGCCATTTAATCCCTAGATTTATGCACTTCCTGTAAAAAGGATAAGCTAGGGTGGGACATGTTGCAGAGCGTGATCGATGTTTAAAGTAGCCAATTGCACTGAAGGTGCATTACACCCCCGCAAAATTTAAATCTGACAGCAGCTAGCGGTGTAAACATGGGGAATAGTCACGAGGAGAGCCTTCCGTCTGCTGTGGAGGACTTCTCGCCACATCCATCGCCAAAACCAGATGATTTTAGTGACTCTGACAGGGAAGAGAGGAAGGAAGAAGAGCCACAAGGTTTTTGAGTGAGGCTGTACATATTAAAGCTGCTCTCTACAGCTGGCAATGCAGTGAAAGAACCTGGATTTGAACCCAGGACCTTCTTGCTGTGAGGCAACAGTGCTAACCACTAAGCCATTGTGCTGCCCTAATAATCTTTCAACATATAATTCAGCTGGTCTGAAAGAACTTTAGACTTCTGAACCTCTCCTTGGCTCTGTATTCAAGTTTTATTTAAAAAAGAAAAGAAAAGAAAATGACGAACAGTTTTCCGCCAATCATGAGGCAATGCAGAGAGAGACTGTTCCTATTGGCTGCTCTACAAACGTAGATGTTCATGTCCCCTCAGCTGGTGAAAGCCTGATACAATGACAGACAACCCAGGGAGGAAAGTTGCTCTTCCAGCTTTAGCAACAATTACATACACGGCAAAGCAACAACATGCTACATGCTGCTACATGCTGCTCTCATGCTACAGCTAGCTTGATTTCCAGATGTTTACATATTGATCAGATGAAGGATGATACCCAGGATGTAAAGAGTCACACAATGTTACAACTACTTTCTCATAATAATTTCTACATCTGTGCAGCTTCACAGAGGAAACTGCTGCTGTGCTGCATCAGTGTGCTGAAAACAATTCCTCCCACACATCTTGCACAATTCTTCCATTCTACTCTTTATTATTTCAATGAGACCTGCTAATAAAAGTGAGTCACAGCAGATGGATAGGCAGCTCTGCGGTCAGCTGGGCCATCTGTTATTGTTCTAACAGTCAGCCAGTCGCCTCAACATAGAGCTGATCTGGGACCTGTGACGTATGCTGATGTGCTGATGCGGCATATGGTGATTTCCATGCTTCCAGCGCCTGTCGCACACGCACACAGGCACACGTGCACACACACACACGCAAGAGTGTACGTATGAGAAGAAATCAAATCTGAGGCTAGGGAAGGGGGTGGGGGTGGTGATGGAGACATGGGAACACATTTATTCCCTTATAAATGGATATAGTTGCACATTCCTTAACACACACACCTATAAATGTGAACAGGACACAGAGTCAAGCACACAAACTACTCACCAAGGGCAGCAGAAAGATGACAGTCAGCAGGAAGCCTCTCATTGTCTCTTGCAGAGCGCTTCAATCCAAAATGCTCCACTATGTGTGTGTGTGTGTGTGTGTGTGTTCACAGGGATGCACTGGAACTGCTCCCCTCAGCGGCACCACACCTCAGCATCAAGGGCTCTGAAACACAACACACAGAGGAAGAAGGTTCTGTAAGAGAACAATCAAACAACAACAACAAAACACAAGAGCGTCATCACTGTGTGAGGCTGCTGTAACTGCAACAGTTTATGCTCCTCTATGATTATAAACCGCGGTAAGACGGTATGCATGTGCTGTTGTAGTCCCTCTTGACTATTAGTTTAAATTATAATGTGTTTTGGAAATGAGCATGGAGTAAGCTTTTGAGATGGTTCAGTTCTCTAACTTCATTAATCATGAAGGGAGAGGAGTCTCTGGGTGTTTTTCTGTAGTCTATATTCTCACTTCAACTTATTCTTCAGGAGAATATCCTGAGTGTTACTTTATCCAAAAGTCAGGGAGATTCTGGATAGCATCATGATCCTACAGGCTTATGTTTTACAACAGTTCTGGAAAAAACAAAAAACAAACTTCAATACCCATGAGCACTTGCAGTCATTGCCATGGAGATGGACTAAGTCAAAGACGTGATCAGAGCAGCGGTGAATTTAAATCACTTTGCATATGCGGTCAAGAATAAAAACATGTCGACATATTTGCTGAATTCTTATAGAATATGAAGCTAAATTTATTTTAACTGTAGGTTATGAATTCAATTATCTTCCACCTGCTGTTAGCGACTCTGAAATTTAACGTTGTTAGCGGAAATGTAACTTGGGAGTTGCTCTATATAGCTTCTCGCTAGACGTTTTTAAAATCAGAGGATTCAACTTTAAGTGAAGCTGCAGAGTTGCTCCAGTTGTGAGACATGTAATGTTGTCTAGGACGAGATTTTATGAGGTTTTTTCTTTCCAGACCCAAAAACACAGAAAAAAAATTCTTTCAACTCTGACTCTACAGCTGTAACATTTAACATATGGTAATATTTTAACATCTAACTTTATATTTCGTAATAGTTAATGTTAAAAATGGAGTTACTGGTTTCAAAAAATCAAATACTCGGCTTTTAGACGGACTTTAATTCAAAAGGGATAATCTGAAAAAACAGTGTTGCACTCTGCTTTAAAACAATTTGTGGTAAAATATACACACAAAATATAGAATATAATTTTTTCTGTTACTTTACAAAAGCTGAAATGTAAAATTTTCTTAAAAGAACACTGAAATGTTCACCTGCCTGAAGCTTTATAGATTAGATTCACATTACAAAAAATGAGGTCTTTTCGAAAAAGTTGTTTTAGAAATGATTTGACCACCACATTTTGCAAGAGCAGGCAAAATCTTGTTTATTTTTTAAATGTATTAAAATATTAATTTTTTTATGAAGCCTCAAAAGTTCCTTTTTTAGCATTGGCCAATAAATTATTTTGATTCACCTTTGAGGGAATGAGATTTATGAGGGAATAAACCTGTACATTTATTGAGGCATCTTGACTTGTTTCAGGCATCCTTAACTATCATGTTTAACCTTTAGAGAACCATTTCTCATCTATCAGATTTTATTAATGTTTGACTGGTGTTACTGATTAAAAAGAAACCACAGGCAATTTAATAAAACTGGAACAATAAGTCAATTAGCCTTTAGTAGTTATTGTAATTATAAGCTGCTTTTCGTTTTCTTATGTGATAATAAAAAAATATCTTTAGAGTCGGGGTTATGGGTAGGTTTTGATAATATCACTTTAGGATTTTTTGGTGTTTTATAGAGAAAACCATCAATAGATCAATCAAGAAAACAATCAAAACATTCATTTTATTTATGAGTTATAAGTTGCAGCCCACAAAGTAGTTATTGCATTGTAATTAATAAAAAGATTTATTAAAATTAGAGAGTTTGAAATAACAATAAATGAAGACTGATATATACTGTATGTAGGCTAAATAATCAAAATATTCAAACACATAAACAAGCACACACATCTTTAGTCGATATGCATCACTTCATATCTTTTCCAACCAGAATCTTAAGACTCATATAAAGCCCCTCGATCAAATCACAGAGGCAACATCTGCTATTTTTCACAAAGACAAACGACCACGATATGTCATCACCTGAATTTTAAGTCAGAGCAGAAAAGTAAAAGCAAATGCATGGATTTATGAAGGACAAGTTGATTACCAGAGGCAAGAAATTTGGAGGGATCACATAAATTTTCCTTTCAGATGCTAAAATTTATGTGCCTCTGGTCAGACCTTAAAACACCCCTCACAAACCCCCTCCCTCATGTCTTACTCATCCACACAGCTTCCTGAAAACACAATGATTCACTCCAAACACAAAGCACGCTGGCCAGCACAAGTACACACAAACACACTCACGCACACACCTTCTCCCTGAGCTAATTCATGCACACACACAGACAAATTCCGCTCTGTCCCTTTCCTCTAGTATTGAATCCAATTATCTCTAAAGCATCACTCGGATGCTCCATCAAGTAATAAGACAGACCGTGCTCAGAGGAAAAAGCCAGAGATATAGACGAGGGACAGCGTGTGTCAAATCAAACCAAACCAAACCAAACTGTTTGCAGGCGCATTTAACAAAACAAATCAGACAATCAGAGAGAGTAAGAAACAACTCAGACAATTAGCTCTATTTCTCTCCTTCTCTTTAATCCAAAATGTCACAGCAGTCGTGCTGCTCGAGGCTCCAAATGAAGTTAAAAAACAGAGCTTGCTATTTAGAACAAATCCATATGGCTTTGGTGATGAGGAGGCAGTGATGCAGGGAGTTACAGAAGGGCGAAACATCAAACTACCTTGAGGGCAAGAAAAGCAAGAGAGCTTTGCTTTGCTCAGCACTGGAGACATCTGGGGAGCTTTGTAGTGATGGGAATTAGGGAGAAAACCAAGCAATGTTCAGTCCAGTAAAAAGGACAATAGACGGTTTAAAGAATGCACTAATTGTACTGTGTATTTTGTTGAAGTATCACAGGAAGATGAGACACAATACAGAAGAAGATGTAACTGTTTTCATGAGATTTTCCATCCATGTGGAGACTGAATTAAGCAATGAACTGGACCAAAAACTGGCAAAAACGCCCCCAAAGAGCTCATTCTTACTGATAATAGAAAAACTGGGAACTACATTGACTAACATGAGCACAAGGATCAACTAGGTTTCATATGCAAGACTTAAAGTGTGAGTGTGTGTGCAGCAGCAGATCCACAAAAAAAGAGAACGAATTACACTCCATGTTTAATGATTTATGTCCCTTGTAAAGAGAATTTTGAAGCTCTGTCTCAACATATCAGCTTCCTCTTCGTGTGTGTCGAATTCCTCTGAACATCGCGCTGCATTAATAATTCATTTTCAGCTCGAAACGATCCTCGTAAGACAGGAGACGCTTTTTCATTAAGCCTAACCCAAATGCAAGCCAGTTAAAGCCCGTAACAGGGGACTGCGTGTCTGTCAGTGTGCAATAACGCAGTCATTTAAAATCATTATTACTTGGCACCTTTTGTATTGTATTCAGAAATGGTCATGTGCCAGAATCATACAGAGCAAAGCCTCATTACAGGAAAAAACTGTTTTCTTTTTCTTATTCTTTACATCACAGCCCGTACATTACAGACGGTTTGTGAGAGCAGAAAGACGCAAAACAGTTCTAATTACAATCAGAGACAAATGATTTTTCCCTCGCTGGTGCAGAATCGATAGGCTAATTCTGCCCAGCCTCATTCCCTTTTATTCCTGCATTCGCAAACGTTTAATTCATCAGTGCATGTGGGTGACCTTCGCTATGCACATGGAAAACATCAGCAGGAAAAAGACGCGTCTGCCCGCGTATTTCTCTGCACGCTCTTGCTCGAAATTCACCCCCGGCTCGCCTTCTGCCTGTATAGAAACAATATGCTTTATGTAACATGTAGCATGGGGCTCAGTGAAAGCCCCTGTAATTGATCCGCCGCAGCGAAAGCCAGAGATGTGAGTGAAAGCGCGCAGCACTCGCCGTGGAAAACAAGTCAAAGGAACTTACCGATGCGTAATTTTCAGAGGCACAAATATCTACACACGAAGCCATCGGTATTCACGGATCCCCGCGGTGTTCGCCAGTGGATCGTTTCGCAGAGGACCTTGTTTACTCCTAAAACGGTTACGAGCTCGTCTTGAACACGACAGGTGCCGTCGCTGCTGCTGCTGTTACTGCTGCTGCAGGACGCACCGCGTTGGCTGCTGCTGCGGCACCACGACGAGGTGCAGGAAGAGGTGGAAGAGGAGGAGGAGGAGGGTGCCAGTTCCTGCGAGATTCGTTCCTTGTTAGACACAGAGGCTACAAAGTGAAATAACAGTTTAGTCTAAAAAATGCAACTGGAGGTGGAGCGACATTTTTTAAGCCTCAACAGTTGGATGTTGAGCTGAAAGTACAAAAAACCCGACCATCTCAGGCTGCATGTCTTGGCTTCGCATGCGTGCTATTTCTGGAAAAGAAACTCTCAAACTCTCTAATATTCGCGCCTGCGCCTCTCAGACGCTCCTGAAGGCACAAGGTCCGGTTCCCTGCTGGGCGCAATTTGTGAGGAACTGAGTCAGTTACATGATGTGTGTGACTCACGTTTAGGAAAAAGTTTAAGATCCGAGTTCCCTCATGTGGAATCCAAAATCCTGGTTAGTCAAGCTGTTTGAGTTCTTAGTCCAAGAGGCAGTTATACTCCAATAACGATTTGTTGTGGCCGATCCTGTTTACATTCAGCACCACGGACAGCGACCAAACAATCACCTCAGGGCATCAGTGGGCTCCAAACAAACCCTCAGCCATGGTTATTATTACAGTGTTTTATCTGCAAATAAACGACATTTTTAGTATGATAACAAAAGTTGATTCAATCAAATCTTAATAGATCAAAATCTTAACAAAACAATTACACACAGTTGCAAAATGACCACAAAGAGACACGCAAAAAGCACCAAGAGATGCAAAAACGTCTGTACAGAAAACAACCACAGTCAAATGTAAAACAAACCGCAAAGAGCCAAAAAAATATGACTTCAGTATAAAAGGATCGCAAAGATACAGTCAAATGTAAAGTGACGCGAAATGAAAACTAAGAGACAGAAAACTGCAAGACACAAAGAATAAAAAGAAAAGCAAAATGACTACAAAGAGAAAAATACTAACTACAAAGAGACAGAAAGCAATTTTAAAGAGACAAAAAACACCTGTAAAAAGATGCTAAACATACATAAACAGTACCCAAACATCTGCAGAGATGCAAACAACAAGCTCGTTTTTGTCATTTTTGTGTCTTTGTAGGAGGTGTAAGGTGCCTTTTATGTGTTTGTATCCACTGCCTGTTGTAATCTGCTTATGGTTGTGTTTGGATTTACAAATAATCAGGATGTAATACCAACAAAAAGCTTTTAGAATGTTTTAAGTTGTTTATGTATTTATTTAAAGTGGGTTATTTAACAGATAATTGCTGATAGAATCAGGGCTTTAAATAATGCTCCTCCCTTCTTTAAGACCTCCTTTCAGTTCCTAAATCTGCCCCTGGATCCAGGCGAGACAATTTTCAGCCAGCTGAGTGAGTGCAGGGGTAATTGATCACTGGGCTCAGCCTTTTGATGGGATGGCCATAAATCATTGAGGCATAAAATGGATTAAACCCTGCCATGATGTGGATATTCTCAGAAAACAAAACAGAATAAAAAGTAAAGTCAACAATTACTTCCCTAAAGACACCAGTCTTATCAAAATGTTTTTAATAATGGAGAGGAAGAGCTCAATGAAAATGTCTGATTGGATAAAGGGCCGTGACGCATGTTTACTGTCATTCCTGGAACATTTAACGCTGTTATTGGACACGTCTCAAGGACATTCATGGAAATGCTCCCATTGAGAGAATTTAAGACTTTTTCTGTCATTGTAGTCAGTAATTTGTGGACTATTTTGAAGCATAATGACAGGTAAGACAATAGTTTGAGCCTTGTTGCCATGGTAAACCAATTTTCCTTAAAAACTTTAATGTACAAATACAGCCACAAACTGCTGGGTCATTACAACTGTGCACAAGCAGAATCACAAAAAGAGAATAACATCGAAATGGACATGTTTTTGGATTGGGAAGTTTTCTGAAATATTTCCACAGTGACTTCATCGTGGTCGCAACATTAGAAAAATTAATTTAAGGTTTCAGGCTTTTACTCAAGGACACAGTGACATTGATGGAGGGCAGAATAATTGAAGTGTCTGTCAGTGTCAAAGGTCAAACCAGCAGCCTTCTGGCTCCGAAATGGCCGCTTCACCTCAAGAGCCACACAGGACTGAGTGTCGTGTCCACGAATGTTCCATCACAGTTTTTTTAGTTAGATATTAATTTGGTTGTATTTGGACAAATTCAACAGATTACATGGTTTTTTTTTGTTCGGTTTATACTGTGACCTTGTCAGCAAAACATACTTTACCAAGGTTTCAAAACACCAAGATATGTCCTGAGTTTAGGTTCAGCTGTTATTTCCTCCCAAAGGTTTGTAAAACAAATTTCGACCTTTAAGCTTCGAAACTTAATTGAAAGAATTTTCATTTTTTAAGTGGGTTTTAAATTTTGTTGTGTCTGTACAAATCATTTGGTAAAATAATACTATTCTCACTGAGATCGAGGCAAAGAAAGGCTCTGAGGAATTGAGTCTTAAAAGCAAAAGAGGAGCTAAATTAATTAATTCCCACTGAAGGATTGAAATTTACTGTGAAACAATGAGACTGAGCCAGGTCATTCTCCTCCTTGGTACAGCCTCTCCTTTGTCTTCCTTCCACCCACTGCATCCCGTTCATCCAATCACTGCCAGTGCTTTGTCTCTCAATTACGTCTCATCCCTTTCAATGGCAGTGCCTTTTCCTCATTGTTCATCTTGATCATCTTGCAGGCAACCTCCACCACCCCAACTCCACCTTCCACCAGAGAACTCATGACTTCCTGCCGGGGCAAGCTTAGACACCTTCATGCAGAGCTATCTGCCAGGATCCGCTCGATCCCTCATTGACTGGGCATGGAGACAGAGTGTGCACCATGACACTTTGTTAAATAAACTGTTGCATTTTATTCTTGTGTGGTGAAGTCTCTTGTAGTTGAACTAAATCTGAATTTATGAGGCCTGAACTTTTCCCAGAAGGGAATGTTCAGTTCAGCAATTTTGAAAGCTTGATTTTGATGTTTTAGTGCTGATAAATTTGGATCAAGCACCAACAGAAACACTTTACGCAACCATCATGCATTATTTTTACATTTCAAATCACTGTATATTCCCACAAAAGGTCTATATTGCAAAACTTGAGGTAAACAGACGTTTTAGTCACCACCCTCTACTTAAAGACGTAGAGCAAAATATTTACAGCTGAATCCAAAGAGGATTTTGTCACCAGTTAAATACATGTAGTGTACTTTGCAACCATAGAATTGTTTCCTTGTTGTGTTACGTTGACCTGTTTGAGCAATTAAACGAGCTAATGTAGCTGAACCAACCAAAGCTATCAAG
>JAQLOL010000004.1:17782329-17799285 GCA_029783665.1 Naso thynnoides
GTGTGAGAGTGTGTGTGTGTGCGTGTGTGTGTGTGTGTGTGTGTGTGAGTGTGTGTGTGTGAGAGTGTGTGTGTGTGTGTGTGTGTGTGTGTGTGTGTGTGTGTGTGTGTGTGTGTGTGTGTGTTGTGTAATACAGGTGTGTCTGATGTGCCTCAGTTCACATGGCATAAAGGAATCCTCTGAACTTTGGCTTGAAATCAGTCCAATGTGCTGAGCTCTTGTTGAGTTTGCTCTGGCAGACAGGTGTGGTTTCTCACATTTAGACACATTTCCAGCCTGCATGGGTCCCGTTGGGCAAGTCACAACCATTTCTCCAATATAGGGGTGAGTTAAATGTGATGAATGATGGAGATGTGCTACCCGCTTCAGATTTTACAAGTCACCCGCAAAGTTTCATTTCTATCTGCAGGTCTATCGCGCAACTTGGCAGACTCACAAAACTGAGACCAAACTGTCAGATTAGGTTGTGCTGATCAAACATGAATCAAGTTTCTGTACTGAAGTCCACCTTTATAAAGGGTTATAACTGGTTTATAAATTTGGTTAATTGGGTTATAAATACCTAATAAGTCATTAATAAACAGTTATAAACAATCTCACTCACTATTTGGCAGGATCAGATTACTGCTGCACTGCATCTATTCTGATAAATCTCAGATCATGCTAGTTCCTTAGTTTACCTTATCAAGTTGTTTAATCAGTTAGCATGCTCATCTGTTTTCTTCATGTGATATTTTTCTACCAATATAACTACATATTGATGAAAGTGGCCTCTCTATATAGAAAGGTTAATTAAGAATACCCAGTAATTACTGGGTAAACTTGTATATTATGATGCTTCATGTTGGTTGTTATCTTCTTTAGGACAGTATTCCAGATGTGGTGCAGTTGGCAGCCTTCCCTTATTTGGTGCGCTGCTCACCTATTCTTGGTCCCACTTTCAGATATGTGTGTCCAGTCTGAACCTTCCGCGGTGTCTGTTGTTCACTGAGTTTATTCTCTCCCCATCAAATCTTGGTGTTTCTTTGCATCTGATTTTATGACCATTTACTAATGAGTTAATGAAATTTGTAAATGGCAGAAGGGAGCCTTGTTGTAAAGTGTAAAACATGTCACATTTTATCAATGAATTACTAACGTCTATTACCAGTAGAGGGGAGCAATGTTGTTTTATTATCTATTAATTACTTATAAGGCTTTTATAACCTAATTAATAACCCTAATTTCTAAAGCATTTGTAACCCATACAGGTAGACTTAATGTAAAGCAGTACAAACACATTTTAAGAGATTAATTTAATGTTCAACTAAAACTTCTTGAGGAAAAAGTCCCTGAAAAAACTCTCTTCCTCCAGAAAGCCTCAGATATATGTGCAAATTAAAAGGTTAAAACAACTAATAAATACATGCAAAAGTACTAAACCTTCAGTGGCACACACTTAGACCTTCTTTCATCAGTTCTTACTGTTTTCACATATATTGGGATGGTAAGTTGGTTTTTCCATCTGCTTTGTATTCTCTAGACTTGCTAGATACCAGTGTGAAATGATGCAAACCACTGAAATAAGTATTAAACTCTCTACATATTGAATGTTCTTGTCTGGTGCATGGGTAAAAATAGATTTACAGGAATTTGAGAACAAGCTCACAATAAACAACAGTTGCTTTATCGATATAGCGCAGTCTCTTGGAGGTGTGTACACTCCATTGCGCCGACACTCAGTGAGTCTCTCTGCAGGACATTTCTCTCCCTCTCTGTCTGTCTCTAATCTGCCATCACACACCAATCAAGACTGTCGGATTGCCATGGTGATTTGTCTTCGACCGAAAGTGGGAGGCAAGCATCAAGTGGTTGAGAGCTAAAACCCACCTCGTCTCCAGGAGGATGCTGTGGGGAGCCAGGCAAGACCTCCCCCTTAACCCCATTCCCTCTCCAATGTCCTCCCACAGATCTGTCTCCTACTGAGTGTCTCTCCTGTGGGAGATTAATAAATCAGCGATGCACAGTAGAAAGAGAAGAGGAACGAAGGGAGAGGGAGGAAACCTTATTTGTTGGTAGGTGATACTGAAAAAGCAAGAAATTAAAATGAGAAGACAAGATTCTTTTCTCTTTGACTCCAGATAAACTAATGAAAGGAATAAGTTCTCATTGATTTTGGTCATTTGTTGTGTAAATTTGTACCATGAAATTTTGGCAAAGAAAAGATATCCGCCAAAAAAAGCACTTCTGGGTCCCACAGAAGCAGGAGCAATTAAGAGAGACTTTTTACATTTAACAAGAGGACAATGGTTATCAAATTATTGTCCAATTATTGGCCCAATCATAAAAATGGGCCTGAAATCAATCTTTCTACTATAATTTAGAGCCAAAACTTGTCACAACGAGTTTAAATTGGAACTGCAGCATAAAGTTCCCACCTGTACGATGGTGTGACCCAATCCAGAAAAGGGGTTAGCTTTTAGTTACATGCTTAGAACAACCTAAAATGACACAAACCATCTTTGAGGAAATTGTTTTTTATTGCAATCTTACAATCAGTTTGATTGGCAAACATAGAAGGTTTGGATTTAGAACCTGTACTGCAGCCAGACACCAGGGGGCGATGGAGATATTTCGGCCTCTCTTTTGAGGAACTGTCAAGTCATCCATCTTAAACAGTCAATGGTTCTGTTCCAGCGGAATAGGTGTTTTTAAATATTTAGGTCCTGCTTGCAGCATTTTAACTTCAATCAATATCACTACCACCACTCATTTTGATAAATTAACATAATTACCATAAACAAAGAGATCACTGCCAAGACGATTGGCAGCTTCCACTGGCCTTCCCGCTACATTTTGTGTGCTACCGGGTTAAGATTTAACATTTCACAGGAAGTCTGCCGGATTGCTTAATGGTATGAAAAAAACGAAGGAGGAGGAAGAAGAGGAGGAGGAGGAGGGCTGCTGCCGGTCTTCTAGCACAGAAAGAGCTCATGTTTTCTCACAGTGGCAGATGGTTCGATGTGCAAAAGGCTGATGGAGAATTCTCGGTTCTTGGTTATGAGCACTCGCCCTCTTTCCTGATCTGCAAAGCAAATGAATGTGGAGAAATGCCAGTGAGTTGGAGAAACGATCTGATGCAGCACGTTCTATGTTATGTGTATCCTTAATTTTATGAGGAATGAAGGAGCACTGACTAACTAAATACTACTAATACCATGAAACATAGGTAGTGTTTTTAAAGAATAAATTGAGAAGTACATTTTTTAAAAGCTTTTAAAAGCTACTCTGGCTTCCTTTGCAAACCAACATTTCTCAATCAGAGTGAAATCGTGAACTAGGCTATAAATGATTTCTTCTTCTTACAAACACAGTTAAATGGTGTTTCTACCAGGAGTCTTTAACTTTAAATTTCAAAGTCATTAACATTAGTGTAAGAATGATATTCAGAAGTAAATGTAAAGCCATCAGTGTCTTTAGGACCAGGGCAGATGTATTCCATACATCATATATCACATATGTGCTGATATCCCATATATATCCCAGATAAATATTGGTATCAACGTATTTGTTCTCAGATATAAAAAAAAAGAGTGCTGGGACAAGTGATTTTAAAAAGGTAATTACATAGTTTGTCCAGCAGAGGGCGTACCATTATTCAATACTAATAAATATAGCGTTTGTTGTTCAATGCACTGATGTTTGTAATAAAGTTTGTTAAATAATAAGACAACCTGCCTCCATCACATATCTTTGTCACAAGTATTTCATGACCACGTTCTGCTAATACATATAAACAAAAATAGGTTGTTTGAATTTTCTTGCTGCCTAAATATCAGTATCGGCCCCAAATATCCCATATCGGTTGGGCCCCAATAATGACTGCATGGTCTGTAACTCCATTTTGTTCCTGACAAGTCTGCTCAAAAGCTTTTGATTGACTTCAGTTTGAGCTTAGCGTTGTGCACTGACTTCTCAGAGCGTGCTGATACCCAGTAATTGCAGGCTGTCAGAGAAAGAGAAAAGCAGCCCAGCCAAATGTTCTGTAATGGATGGTACATGTCGTCACAAGGCCCTTTCACTAGTGTGGGAGAGGAAAATGTCAAATCACGCATTAGACGTCTCAGCGGGGGAGACTTCAGAGCTTATGAGTGCAAGCTTCAGTGCATGTTTCTAATGTATTTATTGTCAGTGACCATGTTCAGACAATTCCATTGCTGCCAGGACATACAATTGTGCATACAGAAAGATAATGGAGAACAATTTTTCTTGTCAGTTATAATTTCTGTAGCTACAACACAAAGAAAAACACAGTACTTAGAGGAACAGCTGAGACATTGTGCAGAATTCTACACAAGACAAAGGAAACAAATGGAGAGAGCCCCAATCTTACTACTTATCTTCTCTTTGTAAAACTGCTCTATTTGTAAATGTTGAAGCTCCTTTGATTTATCCGTGCATTTAAATACATTTACCCTCACTGGTTCCCGACGTTATTGGCATGTGACCTCTTGAAACAAAGGAAATCTTGCCGTGATCCTCTCTTCACGTTTACTGGTTGGCTTTTGGTCAGAAGTGAATGCTTGTAGTATTTGAGCCTGTTTACACCAGCATAAAAAACTTCACAGTTTCAGAGCTATTGTGATATATTCCTATGGGATCAGTGGATTTGCTTCAGAGAAGTGAATCTATGCATTTGATGAACTTGAACCATTAAATTTTTGCAGTTGTCCAAAAAGCACGGTTCGACATGTTGAGAATGGAAGTTTAGTCTCCAATGATGGAACGATTTCTTCTTTTATTTTTCATTTATGTTACAAGAGGGCCATGCTTTTTAAAGAAAACAAAAATACTGTGAGTATTCCCTTCATGATAGTCTTTAAAGCACTGAATTTTGAGGGAGAGCTGGAGATTTTAAAATGAGCAATCTCATGTTAGCTTTGTTTGATTTTTAACTATTTTTTAACCTTTTTTTAACCTCTGTCAAAGTAACTGTTCAACCAATGAACAAAAGTAAGTAGACGTTTGAATCAGAGTTGGGGAAACAAATGTGTCTTTAAAAATGAGCTAATGAGTTTGTTAAAGTTTCCGTTGGTAACCTCTGCTAATGAGCTAACAAGCTAACAAGCTATCATTAGCTGTAGCATGAGACTCGTTGGGAAGCAACTTCGTTGCAGCCTCCGAACCCTGTTTTTGCTTCAGCTCGTGTTTTATTTCATTTGATGTCGCTCTCTCTTTGAAGTCCAGTTTGAAATGAGATAAAATGTTTGCAGGAAAAGTTGCAACGGAGTAAACTGGTCTCAGCTCGAGTTTGGGCAGACTGACGGTGTCACTTGCATACTGACATCACCTGTCACTAAGAAGCGCAGCATAGATTGGCCAATCAGAACAGAGAGTACAGAGAGCGTCACTGATTGGGCAAACAGAAAGAGAGTGATGGGATTTTTATCAATCCTGAGTACAGAGGTTTGGAAAAACACAGATCTCGCGATACACTCAGACCACGTCCCTTCCTAAGAGCTGTCTGTGAGTATTACAACATTTTTTCCAAATAAAACACAGATGAGTTATTGATGTTTACCCCAAAGTTACCAACTGTAACTTAACCGACCGTTAACAGGTTTGTTCAGAGCACTCGAAATTTTTCCGCTTTATTTACTTTTGACGAACGAAATGATGTCCGGTGGTAGATCAAATAACAAGGGGAAGTCAGTTTGAAACCTTCACATATCATCTAACATGATTTAGCCTCTGGAGGCAACAGCCACTGTTTTGAAGCTCCCAGTGTAGCCATTGGATACATGGAAACATATAGCTTAACTGAGAATTCCTCCTCCTTCCATGTGCCAGTTATTGTTTTCAGTGCAATTAGCAACATTAAAACACTAAAGTGAAAAAAGGCTAATCTTTGTAAACAGATATTGGAATATGAAAACAAAATAAAAATTATGATAGCCAGTTGCCCCTAAGGCTATTTTTTGGCCCAATCTGTACTGCACCTTTTGCTCTCCACTTGGACTGCTTATCTGTATGCAACCAAAGACACGACTGGTTACAAATACTTGGGCTAGACATGGGCTACAAATACAAACCAGGTTACATCTGATATAAAACTTGTCTCTTGCTGCAGTTTTTGCATTGATATGTATTTATTTGTTATAAGAGATTTGGTGAAGCAAACAGTGGAAAGGAGAGGTGGGAATATCCCAGAGCAATTTAGCAGCAAGCTTTCTTGGTAAAGCAGTCCATCCACGAGTCCTGCAGTGAGTCACTGCATCACCGAGGGTCCAGAGTCAGAATTATTTCACTGACACACTGATGGACCTTACTGTGGCTCCTTCTGCTGTGTTCAGGCCTTTTATTGCACTCGCTGTTACCACAGTAACCACCGGTGTTGCCGAAGCAGTCGTGAAATCGTAAGGATTATAACTTTGAGGAGAAAAATCTTCTGATCCTCTTTCAGTCAACCCATGGTCAGATATTGAATTATTTTTGTTTTTTACAAAAAGCTTGGTCTTTCGTACATCTACTGGAAGCAAACCTGCGTGTTTGTTTTCTCAAGCTGACAAAAAATGTCTCTGACTTTTACAAGCCAAAATACATAAACAACAACATCAGGGAATAATTGGCTCCAGGCTCTGTTTCTCTATGCTGTTGTGATTGTAAACATTGTGTGCACCATCAAAGACATGAGTGGCGTTATGTGTTATGGTTCATTGTGTCCCTGATGTTTCACAAAATGCTGATGTGGGTAAACACACAAGAGCACATACGTTGCATATGTTTGTTTAATACCACTGGTGAGGTTTATATCTAAGTTTTAAGTTGAAACACATGCAGCAGGACATTACCATGGAAATGGTTGCAAACTGAGATGGAGAACAATATTCAGCTGACATGAGAACTGGAAATTAGCCTTCTAATGTTCTCTTCAGCTTGGCTCTTCATTCTAAAACATTGTGGCACTAAAGCCTTTGTTTTTACCATTACGACTTTCATCACTGACGGCAGACAACAGCTTTACAAACTCCTCCAAATGACATTTTACAGGTTGAGTCTTCACATAATGGTTTGTTTGGAACATTATGCATCTCCTGCAGACATTAAAATTGTTTGCAGTAATTTCAAAACCTGGTTAGTGAATAATGAAGCTAGATGCTCCAGAATCAGGATGAGTGCAGAAACAGTAATTCATTCTTAAACCATGACAACAGCAGCTATAAATAAAGTCAAAGCATGTCTCTGCTGCACGCTTTTTTGGGTTTATTTTTTATAATTTTGTCAAGATCTAACTGCTGCCGGCCATTCCAGACATTTACTGACAACATTCTCAGACTTAAGTCGGCTCCATGTATGAACAGAGATCTGCCATCTGATCACTATGCAGTTCCTCAGCTGATTAATGGATGCCATGTGCAGTGCAGTAATCCCTGTCATTGTGCTTTGGACATCTAATTATAAGGCAAGTAGAAGCCCGCTGCATGCCCTCCAGGCTTTGTCTGAGCAGCTGGAGCTACACTGACCAGTTGCCTGCTTTCATGACTGAGGACTCATGAATGTCCTGTGGGCTGAATTATAGAACTATTAGTTAAGGCTCCTTGGAGGAAGCGTCCTGGTAGGTCAGTTGGTAGAGTGGGTGCCCTTTGTACAAAGGCTGTATCCTTGTTACAGTTATTGCAGGTTCGATTCCACACTGTGGTGCATTGCTGTAGGTCATTCCCCCATTTCTTAATGGACTGGACTAATCTTCCAGCTGTCCTATCAAAGAAAACACTCTCCCCAGTTATATTCTTGAAGATGTATTTGACTAGTGATGAGTTTACAAATAGCCTAAAAATCCTTAGCAATGCTAAGTTGGCGTGGCTTTGTGGATGGTGATGTCAGTCTGTCCATCAGTCCACCCAAATATGAACAATTGGATGAATTTTCATGAAATTTGGTATGAACCCACATGGTCAATCAAGGAACAAAAATGTCTTCAGTTGTGATGTAGACAAAGGAGTCTGAAGTGCTTTATATATACAGAATTTGTTAGTTATATGCAGAACTGTGATGTTAGGTCTTGACTTGTCATGAAGAAGGAAAATTTCCAAATACTTTGCAGCAGAATTTTGTCTTGTTTTGACACGTCCACCAGAGAGCAAAGTTTCAGTAAGGGAAAACTTACATCAACACACCAGGAAATTTAACTTTGCAAAACAAAATAAAAAGAACACAATTTTTCCAAACTAGACAAATACTTTGCAGTTTCAACCCTAATCACTGAACATAAATCTGTGCTGCTGGGAGTTTTCAGAGGAGAGAAAGTAGGCTAGCCTACTTTTTCCCACATTCAGGAGTATATGAAGGTATTAAAGGACCATTAAGGTGCAATGGAAAGAAGTTAGTATGTGGTGGCTGAGAATCCAACACCCTTTTACCACGTTGTTTTCTGTTAATTGCATAGGAGGGAATTAAAGTACTGAGGTCAAGTGAATGCAGACTGAGACAATCGATCACATCAGTGTTGCTTAACATCAGAGATATTTAGAGATCTTCCATTACCACACTGCAACCAATGGAGAAGTAAGCATGCTGATTTACTCCAAACGAGGTCTCAGTGTGGTGCTAATAAGTGATGATGTCACCAAGCAATGAGCTCAGTGAAATCAGAAACTGCCATTAAAACAGTCACAGAGAAAGGGCTGCTCAGATAACCTGCTCTACAAATGGAGTTAGTATTTATTCATTGCTATTTCAGAAAGAACTGTAGCACAAAAGCTAGCAACTATAAGACAGCACACGAACAATTTCTCTCATTGCACAGACAGTAAATGTTTGGCTTTGATTGCTGAATAAGACATGCTATGAAACTTAAGCTGAGCGATGCAAACATTATAAAGTGTGATAGATGCTGACTCTGTATAATTTGACATAACGCTGGATGTAAACAAAATGGTACACACACACACACACACAGTCACATCAAATGGAGCCTGAGTCAACACAAACATCTTGGTTATGATCTCAGTTTATCTGCCGTTTCAAAAAGTTGACAAGAGTGCGGAAGATGTCAATCACATTCATGCCCACACAGTCCTGATCAGAGTTCTAATCAACTGAAGTGAAAACTGCTGTGTGGGTGGACAACAGGTGTGAAGGTGCTTTCAGAGTCACATTATGTCTCCATTTAATAAAATTTCTTCGAATTCTGCCTGAAAAAAGGACATCTTGTCACATTTCTGATCCAAGTTTAAAAAAATATTCAGCAATCATCAAAAAAATAATCGGAGCAGTGTATCAGGGCGATGTTGCATTAATATCTTGTGGTGTGTTAATACACTCAAAATCCTAAAACTTGTCATAACTTTAACACAGGCTGTTAAACAGGTGGCCTCTGTCATGCTGATTTGCCAGAGCTGTTAAGAGATTGTACTAGGAAACATAAGATTTGCCACTTGGGTTTCAACATAAGTGCCTGACATATTTGTATTGTGATGATAGTCTTGTCAGCTGTAAATAAGTTGAGCAACTCTGAGTAGAATATCCTAAAATTGTCATTTGTAAAAAAAAAAAAAGTCATTTAAAAAAGAAAATATTCAGGATATTTTTATAGAGTGGGAATTAAATTATCCCCTTGATTCGGGGACTTTTTGTGGATAATGAGGGCAGTTTGAAGATACGGACAAAAGGGGAACCTGGGCTGCTTTAACTCAACCAGATGGTGCTGACCTCCCCAGTCACCAGCAGGTCAGCATGGGTTAGAATGTTCAAGAGTGATATTTCATCTACCCGCAGAGAAATATTCTTTAAAGAGATTGGACATGCAAGATGTATTAGTAGATCAGCTGATGTCCGAAGCTGACTGTCTTTTCCAACCAGTCAGCTGATAATGGCACAAACAAAATGGCAAATCTTTGATGCTGTGAACTAAACAGCGTACATGGTTGAAGGGATTTTCTGGGTGACGAAGGACAAAACCCCCCCAAAAACTCCTGTACACTTGAATATAGATGTTCCTCAGACACAGAGGCAAACAGATTGCAGCAACACTTTGGTGAATATATAGATTTACCCATAATCAGCCCAAATACAAACCACCTGTGCATCAGTGACACACGCTCACACTCAGGTGTTCACAGCCTTATGGCAAACACAGAGCTCAACAAATACAAATAAAGGACAAATAAAAGAAAACTCATTTGAAAGATTTGTGCAGACATTTATATAAATGAAGGCGAACATTGTATGTTCCACAACGTAAACACAGAAATATTGCAGCTCTGAAAACATCACACAAACTTAAATATTAATATTGTCCAAGAAAGATTATGAACACAAACATACTGAGCCCAGAGAAGGACGTGCAGTTTTTTAATATGAAGAGAGTGTGTGTGTGTGTGTGTGTGTTTTTGTGTGTGTGACCTTTTAAACCTCAAGTGGTTCCCAGTTTGCTTCACAAGTGTTGTCACAGCACACATGTACTTCATTAAATCTTAAACCTGGGCTTAATGAACTTGTGCTATTCTCACACTGTGACGCTTCTATTTCAGTAACAGACAGCCACACGGGAAGGTAATACCTGATAATATCTGTTTGCAGAGTTTAACTAAGTGCATCACTAATTAAACAAAAATATAGCAAAGAGTCTCATTTCATGACATATCAACTGTTCTTCAATTTGCAGGAAAAAAGCTTTTTCTCACTTTTCGGAAAGTTATTCTTGAGCATTTCAACTTAGAACCAAGGTCTCTGGAGTTTCCTAAATGTGGTTCAATTTTGAGAATAAATTGGTGAATCCCTTCACAGAAAGGTTTTCTAAACATTTATTTCTGTATTTTCATTCCTCGCATTAAAGCCCCTTTGAGGAACTTTTATTTTGTGTTGATTGTAGTGCCGCATGTGGACAAAAGCGGTACTGCTTACTGTTCAAGATTTAGTCTGGCGCAAGCATTTATTTTTGAAGAGAGTGAAAAAAAACACATAATTTATTTGCACAATACCAGTTCGGCCATAAACACAAAATTATGAAATTGTCTAAAGAAAAATAGTCTCCTGCTTCCAAAAGTAGATAGTAAAGATAAAAACAAAAAAAGCGTGTCGATCATGCTCATAAACAACAAATCGTCACTTCCGGTCTTTTTGTCATAAAGTGTTTCATAGTGTTTTTGCTGACTGAGCGGAGGCATTGTAAAAGACAAGACAGTATTCTCCAATCTTCTCGCTGATGGTCTCATTTACAGATGCAGGTAAGATGTGAGGCATCCATAAGAAATTTAGACTGCTTCATAACCAGTTAGAAGTTCTTCATTGGGACCTTAAAACACATCAAACTTTAAAGAAATTACAAAATGTGAAATAATATTTAAATGCTCAAAATATCTGTTTAAAAAAAGCTGTATTATTCCAGACATAAACTTATGGGGGCCAGCTATGGATCATATCTTACTTGTTACTTTTTCCCCCCATGTATTTTAAATTGCTATGCAGTGTTTTGGCATCTGATGAGCCCCTAACTCAACATTCTCTCATGAACAAACATCAAAAGGATTTTTCTCATTGCTGTGTCAGTTCAAAATATTTAGTGTTCTGCCTGATATTTAGAGTTAAACACTGAATGTGGGCTTTGCAGCTTTTCCAAGTGTTTGAAGAGGACTTAGACAATAAATGCTGACGTGACTGACTGCTGTTCATTTTATGGGTGTAGCACTGATTGTGCAAGAGAGAAAGAATATCACAGATATAGTATTGTGACTTTAATTGTGAAAGCTCAATTTTATTTTCACTATTTCCTTGTGCACAGCCTTTTATTCACAAATACTCAATCTCTTGCACTTGCTTTGAACAAACATTTCACAGGCTAAATTGGGTAAATGGACACATTGCACATCTTGTCTTGCACAGTGAATAATGCCACATTTTGCTGAACATTTTGAAATTACTTCAGCTCAGTACTCACCAGAAATAGAAATAACTGCAGTAGGTCTGTGACGTGAAAGTCCAAATCAATGGCTATGCAGCACACTGTGGCAATCACAGCACATGTACATTTTTACCTCAGCCATTCAGTCACAGCTCCTCATCACCAGATTGTCATGGCAACTTGTAGCTCTAAGTCTGTGTGCCTGCAAGTGTTTGAGTGTGCGTTTACTTTGTGGAACAGAAAAAGGACAAAAATATCTGAGGTGACTGGCCTTCATTATTTTGGTGGTGCAGATGACAGAGTGTACCTAAAGAAACAAAGGTTTCTAATAGATTGGTCTACTGTGACGTTCAAGGTAGGAACAATGAATGTGGACATTTTGGGAATAAATGGAAGAGAAGAAGAGTCTCAGAGAGTTAAAAAAACGAAAACAGACAAAAAAAACGAAAAGATGCAGAGATGACAGGATTAAGAAAGTTAAAAACATCATGGCAAGCCCTTTCTGCACAGGGTTGTGTAAGAGCTGGAGAAAGGGGCTGGTGATGAGGGGTGCGGCCCTTACAAATATTTATTTGAACCAATAACAATTGCCTTGGGCAGCACTAAGCCCAGGACACAGCAATAGTGTCCTTGCAAAAAAGTGGAGGAACTTCTTTTGTGGAACATTTGCACATGAAGAGGGGAGCCCTGGTGCCATCTTGTTAATATTGTACAATTAAGTGACAAGGTAATGCTAAGGGATACTCTCATTTTTATCATGTCCTGTGCCAGCTCAGAGGTTGTTGTTGTTTCCTGTTGTGACAGGAATTCTTAATACGGTTGTCTACAAATAGTGGTGGGGGGAGAAATGTTGACTAAAATATTCGCCCAGTTTTAGGTTTATAGGTTTATACCCACGATCCACATCCTGTGAATCAGAGAGAAACATTTCTGGACTCAAAAAGTGAGTTTATTTCCTCACATTGTTATAGAAATTTTTCTCATGAACACAGATGGCATGTCACTGGATCAGTAATGGAGAATCTGTGCTCAAAGTGCTCGAACTTGTTACGTGCAATATATTTCTGTCGGCTGTTTTTTGTGTGAAGTGCTTATGATCAAACATTAGCATGCTGATATATCAAAATACAAAGGTTAACATTGTGAGTATTAGACCTGCTAAATGTTAGCAAGTTAGCTGATGTTAGCATGTAAGGCTGGCTATGCCATTGTTAATGGTAGAGGGATGGTGCTCAACTACACATGGCACAGCTCTTGAAAATGCCATCAATTGTCAAGCTCAAAGATCAAACATTTTCATCTTATATTATGGTTGCTGCTGATCTTTCAAAGGGCAACCAATGAGATACCAGTTGTATGTGATGTAACCCATGTGAGCAGGGGAGGTAGAAAGTGATGCAAGAAAAACTCTGGATATCTTTTTTTTTTTTTTTAATTGAGCTTTGATTCAAAGTCAAGTCAAGTCAAAATTTTTAATATCTGAAATAACACATCTGAAATAACCAAAGTGTATAAGCTTAAAATGCAATATAAAATAAGGTGAGTTGTCAAAGCACCGCTGTGTACAGTCTTACATGCTGCTACTGCTGTTGACTTTTACTCTTGTTTATTAAAAAATGTTGCATATCTAAACTGTAGATGTTTAAAAATGCTGCTACTTCGACAAATTGATTTAAAAAAAATAAGATTCTCAGGAAGGACATTGACAAATGGGACACAAAATAAAACAGGACAAAGTTCAGTGAATCCTGAAAGTCTATTTTATTGAAAGCTCATGACTTTTGAGTGGTGAGGATTGATGTGGAGCCACAGCCGGTCCTGTCTGAACCATCTGCTCTGCTCCGAGGGCTAGGCTGCTGTCAGCACAATGTGGCCCTGACTGCCCTCCTGTCCTCTGACACACACACACACATACATACATTTGCTCTCCTCTTCTTTCCTATCTCCTCCTCTCCTCTTCTCTTGTTGTCACTCCAGCTGGTGGTTTTCAGTGCGGGCTGTCAGATGCTGAGCTCCCTGGTGCGGAGGCGAGGAGTGAGGAGATGAGGACGAATGGATGAATAAAAGATCACAGGCTCACTGTCACCCTATTCTGTTTTCCAAAGGAAAAAAAATGTACTGACGCAGATGCACATGAAATGAAATGTTCAGACTGTGTGTGAGAGAGAATCAGAGACAGAGTTCAAGCGGAAGAATATACACAGTTTTGAAACCAAAGACACACTTCAAAGGATTTTTCAAAGGTTTATCAGTGTAGCATTTTTGTTGAATTTTGGCATCTTTGTTGCTTAATGGTCATTGTCTTCAGATCACTTAAAAAAGCAGTCAGTGTGGCCTCTATAGTGACTTATTGCGTGGATTTCTGTTTATAAAATTCAACCTTTAAAGCGAATTAAAAGAGCTAATAATAGAAGGGAGTTTTTCATCATTTAATCCTTAAACATTACTGATGGAGGCTTAAAACTCTGTGTATCAGGGGACCTTTACCAGGTAAGACCTCTCCAACAACAATCATTCATTATCTATAACCACTTTATCCTTCAAGGGTCGCAGGAGGCTTGAGTCAATCCCAGCTGACATTGTCTGAGAGGCAGGGGAGGTGAGTTGCCAAGTAGCCAATCGTTGGACGTTTGTTCGTTGGGAGGAAGCTAGAGTACCAGAAGCAAACCCACATAGACATAGAGATGGGTCATCAGGTTCAAACCCAAAAACTTCTTGTCCTGGTGCCCATTTTACCTTTGTATCTTGTTTTGGTTATTTTATGAATTCTAAGTGAAGCCTGGACAAAAATTCAAATAGCCCATATGTTGAGTACTGTAGCCATCTACAAATATCTGCAAAATTTCCATAACCCTTGAACACCTTCTATAACTTGTTGTTGTTGTTGTTGTTGTTGTGCATCATTCAGCTCCATGCTAATGGCTGTCTGAGGCTGTGTTGGCATAGCAATGCTATTAAACCATCTTAATTTAGTGTGTTAACATGCTAACTAATTGGCATAAAACACAAGGTACAGCTGAGGTTGATGGGAAAGTCATTAGTTATGATTGCTGATGAGTTTTGACTGGATGAAGGTACAACATGAAAGAGTTACAGTTCATTCTGAGATAAACTTGATGTCTTGATTAAATTTCATAGCAGTCCATCTGAAAACTGTTAAACAGTTAACTCAGAACCATAAATATGAATCTAGTAGTTGTGCTGAAGGTACAGTCATAGTAAATCTTAAAGTTATTGGGATTCATCCTCTAGAGATCAGGAATATATGAACAAAATTTCATGACAATCCAAGAAAGAGTTTTAAAGATATTTCGGTTTTGATCAAAGTGATGGAGAGACCAATAAATGTCAGATTTTATGTCCTAGTATTATTAATTTATGATTCACACTAAAAAGCTGAAAAGAAGACAAAATCAAATGATTTCCCAGATCCTCTGATGGTATATTGACTCATTTGACTTTTCTATTTCTTTGTTTGATTTTATTGCAGAGTTGCTATGTAACAGTTTCATATGCTGCAAGAATGTGGTCTCTATCTTACAAAATTCCAAAACTGTCCTTTAAAATGCATCTACCCTAAGAAAAAAAAAAAGAAAGAAATTTTAAAAATCCCTTTTCTCTGTTGATAACAATGTGCGCCGAGAGCTGAATTTGGAAGCCCCCTCTGTGTAAACGACCCGGCCTCCCCACCTGCACTCCCCTCAGAATAAAAGCTAAAGTCATTGTGTGCGTTCCGTCGCCCTGAGGTCCACAACATTTCGTGCCCATGGTTAAACATGGAGCTCGCTGTTGTAATTAGAGGGGTTAATATCCCGGGCAGCATCTCTAAATTAAATCTCTAACTCCATGGCGATGCGGCTGAGTGATGCACCTGTTCATGGTAATTACAGATGCAGCCTGGGAGTGTGCTCGTAATGAGTTGGGAAAGTCAAGGTTGAATCACTTTAAAGGCACATCCCACCACTTTGCCTGTAATATTTTTGTTTGTCTACATGGAAATTTGAGTCAACTACTGGGAAATAGAGCCTGGAGCAGACTCACCAGCGTTTCCATGAAGCTTATAACAATGAATCAAACCTGTAGAAATGCAGGTTATTTTATTGCCAGGCTAGCAGCACGGCTCCAGAGATGGCGATGTCAGGCATTAGGTCCAGCTTAAAGTACATTAAAAAAATTTGGAATGGATCACCATGAAATTCTTCTTTGACTTTGTGACCACTCAAAGGTTCTTTGAGTTTAGGTTGAATTTTGCTTCCGAGTAGATTGGCTCATAATTTTGCACAAAGATTAATCACAAGCAGATGATGTATTTCAGTGATTTTGCTGATTCCATGACTTGTAATCTAGCTCTGCCATGACATATTGATCATAGCTGTAGTTCAGGCAGGCCACAAAGTCAAGCTGAGCTGTCATCAGCAGCAAATCAGCTGATTAGTCAGCTGATTACAGGTTACCCATAACAATTGACTAAACTAGTAAAAGGTGCCTTATTTAAACTGCTGTAGCCTTGTCTATTCTGCTGCTTCCTTTACAAGCCATTTTGCAACCCACCTCCACCCCAACTCCTCCTTTTTCACTAGATCTGACTTAATCAATGCCACTGTGTTGTCAATGATGGCCGTTCTGTTCTGTACCCCACTAGGGATTTTTCATTCTTTCCATGCATGCTCATGGAAGGGCAGGGAGCTCCCAGAATAGAGCCATACTGCCAAATTTAACTTTCAGCTAATATATATGGATATATTCTTTTGAAGTGTTGTGGTCCTGACTGATCTTTAGTTTTAGTAAACAAAAATATACATATATATTGACATCTGAGGGGTATTCTTCGAAGCGAGTTTAGTGGGTTAGCGAGCTATGTTGACTCTAAAGCCAGGCTTCCCTGTACTGCGGAGGTGGCTCTCTTTTAAGCCAGCTAGGTCACCATGGTAACTAATGCTTAGCTCATAACCTGGCTCGGACCAGGTTATGTTCAGGGTTTCAACATAAGATATGTAAAAGTGCCGCTGTTTTACTGTGTAACATATTCGGATATGGCATCACCATTCATCGAGAACCCGGTGGACCTGGAGATC
>JAQLOL010000004.1:17807987-17820806 GCA_029783665.1 Naso thynnoides
AAATACTGAAATTATCGAAAGAAAACTATCCTACTGCTTCAAAAAGAACACAGTGGATCAATCATGCTTGTAAACAACAAATCATCTCTTCTGTCTGTGTGCTGTAAAGCTTTTCATAGCATTTCTGGTGACTAAGTGGACCGTGCAAAGGCATTATAAAAGACAGGATAGTATGCTACTATCGCCGATGGTCTCCTTTGCCGATGCAGATAAGATGTGAGAAAACAGTATTAAATTTAGACTGCTTCAGAACCAGTTAAAGGTTCCAAGTAGGGACTTTTTTGAGTCAAAGTCATGTGATTCCAGTCCACACCTCTGACCTTACATACTGGACTAATTACCTTATGACCTGATGGCCCTAACAGTTTTTACACGTATCAGCACCATCACACACTTTGATGTACAGCAGTTACAGTAAATTAACCAGCAGTCATTATAAGGTTATCACACAGTACTTATTTATTTCTCTACAGTCTGAAATCCACTCTAATATAAATCTTTAATATGCAAATGATATTTCAATAAAACATTTGTCAATCATCATTTACAGGCTCATTCAGAGAGCAAAAGCTTCCCTCTGTCATATCTAGCAGTAAACATCTACAGTCACACACTCTCTAGATACAAATGAAAACATTCATTACCTGGCACAAAGGCTCATGGGATACAGACTGACAAAAAGCCCTTTCAAAAGTGCATTAAACAGCAGTCATGTTGCATGTTGCCTTTAAATAGAAACAATATCAGACAAATATGTTTCCTCAGTATATTTGGCAATACATCACTCTTCATGATTCAGATATGTATAAAAAGCATCATATGTATTTTTCTTCTTAATCATCTGTTTCCTCATCATGTCATGTTCAAAAAATAAGTTACAAAACGGTTTTAAAATAGTGGAAGATTTTTTAGAATTTTGTAAATAGCAAAGCTTTGTTTTCAAGTAAGTATGATTAAATGAGCAGCGTGAAGACACTCAAAAAACAAAATAAAGGTAAATATCCAACATGAACGCCTTCAAATTAAAAGGTCCATGTAAGACAACTTGAAGTAAAAAAGTGATTTTTGGACTCGCATAATCTGAAGGCTGCTGAGATTTAATCTGTTTGACACACTGCAGAACTTATTTAGTAACATCACACAGCAACAGCACACAACTGTACAGAAGAACAAACGTCTTTACATCTAGAAAAGCGCACTATAAATAAAAGTATTACTATATTTTCAAAACCAAAGTTCTTCACCTAGAGACTTCCTGTACTTTAAGACAAAATATCGTCGCAGCTTCACAGAATTTAATGCAAAAATCATCAGTAAAACTAAAAATTTAAAGCAAGAATTTTGTTAAGTGCTCTCCATTTGTACCCTTGAGTGTTAAGCTGGGAAATGTGTAAATCGTAGTGTTTGCATATATGCATTTTTTGCACATATTTCTCCAACTGCAATCATCAGAAGCTGCACTGAGTAAAATGCCTGTTTTCTGAGGATCATTTAAAACGGAATTGTGTGGAGGTTTTCTCACAGAAATCCAGCTTCTACTTGTTCTGCTTCATTATGATCGCAACACAGCAAATCCATTTCTTGTCATTTCTGTCAGCTGTAAAGGCAAAAACCCTTAAGATACTTCGCTGTGTGTGAAATAAGCATTAAATTAAACTTTACTTTGGACAACGAGATTCCAAAACAGTTGGGACGCTGTGTACAACAGTCTCCAAACAAAATGTGTTTACAGAAAGCGGGTTTATGGTGTGTCCCCGAGCTAAAAGAAGTCATTGTATTTCCTTTATATGACGGTGTGTTTCATGTAGTAGTAAACATCGCCTCACCCTTGCTTTTGATGGACTGAGCCTTTCATACTTGATCACGATACCATCCCTGTGGAATGTTCCAAACAGATGTTTTCTCACACATCAAAAAAGGTGATGAGGTAAAACATTAATAATATTGTCTTTAAACTGTTTTCACTTGAGTTTGTCCAAAAGATGAGAAAATGATCACATTCTGTTTTATCTCTATTACACACAGCACACCTAACATTTTTGGAATTAGGGTTTGGAATTAGGTTATAATAAATATTGATATTTTTTACATTTTACCCTTCGCATTCCAGTGTACACAGTCTTTGTCACTGTGTAGAAAGCACATTAATCCCATTTTAGAAGACAGTAGTCATACGGTGTGTTCAGACAAAAGGCAAAGCAATTTTTCGCATGGCACAATCAAATAAAACGTCTCAAAGACGCAAAGGACATGAAGACAGGCATGCTGATAATACTCAACACAAGCAGGAAATGAGCATGTACCAAAGTGTTTTGCTGAGTGGATTGAGCTACTGCTCACTGACAAACAGCTGCTGGAACTCCGGGGTGAAGAAACACCCAGAGTCCAGAGGAGTTTACAGGTGGTGGAAGACGTCAGACTTTATATTTTAAACTTTTTTGATTAAAAAGTGGATTTATTTTTACACTAGCCACAGAGGAGCACCCCTCCATTGTTGGGTGTTTGAAATTATTGGTCTTTGTTTTTGTTTGTAACTGAGTTGAGTAGAAATGTACTTCATGAGCGTACAGAGAGGAGAGGGAAACAGCTGAGGGGAACAGAAAAAGCTGCTCCTGCTGAGTGCAGAGTTCAATCAGAGGCTGAACTGAACACAAATACACCGTTAATGCAGAGATACTGGGGTTGTTTGTGGCAAATGAAATTCGTTTTGTGCAAGTTACTTGAGGTGAAAAATTCACTTCGCTTTCTGTCTGAACACACCAGTATATTGAGAAATGAGGTAAATAATGAGAACCAAAATTTTTAAACAACGCACCTCAGGCTAAAGCAAAAATGCAGCTTCATGTTGTCACAGATGCAGTTAAAAACAACGCAGGAGCTACATCGATAGGTGCTGAGAAACCCGTTCTTCACATTCAAATATGCAACAATCCTCCTGTCACTTACAGTACCAGTAAAGTTTAACATCCTAAATACCAAACCTTTAAGCTCGATCTGTTATAAAAGGTAGTGCATGCTCACATTTGTAGCTTCACTGCGTTTTACTTCTCTGTTCAGTTTCTTTATGATCAGAACATGTCTGATGTGCAGCACATTATGTCTGTGCAGCAAGCTGAGACATGTTTTGAAAACCGCAACCTTTTATTAAGACTGCTAATCGTCAGTAGACTCTGACCCCATGTGCACGAGCTTAAACATCCAGAATGTTTCACAAGTCAGTTTTACACCTGCTGCTTCTGTTTCCCAGCACGTTTAGAGGAGGTCCGTCCCATCGTACACCACAGGCTTGTCTAGACTTAGATGATACAGCACTTTCTTCGAGATGAACCTGATTAATGAGAAAGACAGAGGAACATTTACTTCATGTGTAGTTTTCAGGTCCATACAAACATAGTGGTTTGTGCTGAAGATTCCTTAACAGAGTTTTTCAGCTATCACACAAAGCCTCACATATGAGCCAAAGAGTGACTGACCTGGAGAAAGAGTTGTCAAAGATGAGTGTGTATTCTCCAGGGTTTCGGACTTTGAGCTCCCCCTGGATTGTCTCTTTGTGGGAGTTACAGCGAGTCAGTGGGATCAGGACCTGTGGAGAGTGACGAATATCTTGACGGGTCAGAGAACACAGTGAAACAACAGCTTTTCTCCTCCTGGATCTCAATTTACCACAGAGTATGGTAGATAGATATTCAAGCACAGCCTTACGTCATTACATCCCCCTGCAAATACAGCATTTCACAGTTGTCTGGCTGATTTCGGTGATGTATATTTACAGTTTATAATGTTTAAATTAAGACTTTTTATTATGGTCAGTCTTATTAAATTTGTAGCACATTGTTAAAGTCACAAGTTTTTCCTCTCTGCAGATGCTGGTAGAAAGAATCAGAAGTCATCCCTACAAGACAGTGTGTGCATGTTTCCTTTGAACATATCCTGGTGTCTCACCTTGGCCTGCTCCAGTGGAGTCTCTGTACTCTCTCTGTAGACAACACTGAAGGCAATACTCTTCGGTTCAGAGGTGAACGTCCAGGTGACAGTCGGGCCGGGACTGCTAATGGTGATGGGGATGCTGCTGTAACAGCTGGACTTGATGAAGAGCTCTCGGGAGCTGTCCCCGAAACATGAGATGTCATCCACCGAGAAGCAGACAGAGAGTCTACAGCGCAAAAAAAAAGTTGGAGACAGTTTGCAATAATTTAGGGCTGCAAGGTTGCATGATAAAAGTGTCATGCATGATCTGTAGGGGATCAGTCAGCATTTTTGTTTTTGTTTGTAGCTAGGATGTCGAGCTTTGCTCAACTACACCTCAAGTAACACAAGGGATATAACTTACTCAATTTAACTAAACCTGTTCCTGACTGAAATAAACAAGTACAAAACAAACTTTAAGGAACACCATCCACAGCACGATAGGATTAGTTCCATGTTTCACTTCCCATTTTGTGGTGTACGGACGGAGAAACTTCCACTTAAAGTTTACAGTCTAACCTTGTGACCACACCTACAGAGAAACACAGTTCTGCTGCACTTACAGTGACTCCATGTGAAACTCACGTGAGCTCTCCTGACTTCAGCAGGCAGATTTCTGCGTCCTGTACTGCAGCACTGAGGTCCTCAGTGTCTTCTGATGTGAGGTCTCCTGCACTGGCACTGCTGTTTCTACAAAGAACCACTTTTAATTAGCAACTCATTTAGAATAAAAATAATCTGAGAGAAAATGTACATTATTGAAAAATCTTTCACTGCTGCTAAAATTTTCAGTTTTCAGACTATGATGACCTGTAGAGTTACATTTGAAACAAACTGAATTGATTGTTTTAACAGCAAATGGTTTTAAGGGGGCATGCATAACTACAAAATCTGCTCCTGTGGTTGCTTGTAACCTCTAATGTCTAGTTAAGTTGTGTTTTGTGAACAAGGGCTCAGTTTCCCCTTTGAGTGAATGCATGTCAGATACTCACAGCTGTGCTGCCCCCTGCTGTCCCTGTCCAGGAGAGCAGGCAGTGGCAAAAGACTGGGAGTCACTGTCATAGACTCCGCTCACTTCCTCGTCCGTGATGATGTCAAAAACACCGTCACCCTGCTTTTCATCTTCATCTGCGCCTACGATAGAAACATCAGCTACATTTTCATAATTGCATCTCAAACTCTGCTCTTACAGGACAGCATAAGCTGTTGCCAACACACATTAATGCAAATACTTCAGTATTTGACACATTACTTTGGTGTGTGTGTGTGTGTGTGTGTGTGAAAGAGAGTAAGTGTGTTCTTACCTGAAACACTGATCACAGCCCTCCCAGCCTGCAGCAAACGACTAAAAGGTGTCCCTGGTGTGCTGTGTGTCACTTCCTCCTGTGGGTGGCGCTCAACTACTGCACTGTGCTGGTTGTAACAGTCACTGCAGCAGCGCTCTCTGTTGCCGCCCTGCTGGGTGCTCACTGTGTTGCTGCAGCAGTAGTAGCAGAAGGGACGCCCACACAGTCTGGAAACAGACACAATATGATAGAGCAACATTTTCTTATTTTTATGTTTAATTGTGGATTATAAGAGAGAAGAGAGGAATCAATATGTAGTAAAGTGAAACTTTTTTTATTCCCCAGTATTTGCATTTAATCCTAATCTTTACATGCACACCAGAAAATATTTGCTGTATTTGTTAGGAAACCACTATAAAGGCTTTTGAGAAGCATTTTTTTTCCTCCTTTTCTGAGAGTTTGCAGGACGTTGCGCTAAAGTTCAGAAATCTCCACATTAAAAGCACCATTTTCATCCATTTTGTAGTCGTGTTAGCTGACGATCGTGAAGCTCCAAAGCTTGTTTCACTCAAATTAAGTGCACTGTACCACTACATTGTGCCACAGATTGTGTCGAATAAAGAATCTCACTTGATTGATGACATCCAAAGCTTCAAATGTCACTGGTGCTTCAGAGAGTGCTTCATTAAGTTTGACAGTTTTAAAGTTGAACAGTATAACTATGTGGTTGGCACATTAGAGGGATAAAAAGGGATATAGCAATGGATATTAGAAAGACATAAGTACAGAGAACATTTCCTTGTGATTATTAAGTAATGATGTAATAAAAGGAATAGGCTAATTTTAATGAATATCACCTAATAGCCCACAGCGGCACTCGGACTAAACTACACCCTCATTAATATTTCGTGTCAGCAAAAATATTTTATATCCAGGCTTTTTAGAGAACTCATTATTTTACGGTAGCACATCGCACAATAACATCCATATTTAATGGGGCACTTCTGAAAAAAAGTTATCCGATTTAATAACACGCAGGCTTCTTGGACTTTAATGCACACATATCAGTGAGGTGGTGCCGGTGCTTCGCCTGCTGTAAGTTTTGCAAGCCACTAGATGTCACTGTGTTTGTTGACTTTGAAGCCCCGAAGCTTCAAATCTTTTCTGGCACAGAGAGAGAGAGAGCCCCCAAGGCTTCATAAGGTCTCATTTGCCCATCACTTGTTTTCAGCTTTGGCACTGGTGACATTTGATGGGTACCATTTGCTTGAGCTGAAGGAGCTACATGTCTAAATGTGAAGTGAAACACAACATGAGACTGACCGTGACTGACTCAGTTCCTGTGACATTTAACTTTACCTGATGAGTGAAATGTTTCAGAGAGAGTGAAGGCCTTTTGCTGAAAAAATGTAGGTGCTCTGTATACATCTACGGTGATTGCTGTTAATTTGATATGAGTAATTGTTTGTAATACAGAGGATCCTCTGACCTGCAGTTGTACTTGCGCAGCCACCAGCTAAACTGGCTGTGACAGCCCACACAGTAGTTGACGTCCCTCTCCGTCTCCTCATCCCGCAGTTTCTGCTCAAACTCTAGGGCATCTGTCTTCTGCCACAGTGCATCTTTCTCCCTGCAGAAAGCGACACGAAACATGTTTGTATGCGCAATAAAATCTCACAGTATTCTGCAGAAAACACAAGCTTGTTAGTTTATTTGAAACCATTTGAAAACATACATTATTTGACATATCCGCGCATCATGTCTGAACCCTGCTTTGTGCATGTTTAAATTTGAGTAAACCTTACCGAAGAAGCGAAAAAATAAAAAGGAAATAAACAAAAACAAACAACATAATGCTGTGGATCACAGTAAATCTGAGCTAATATGAAGTATGTTTATACCTGATGAGTTCTACAAGCCTTTCCTCCAAATTGATTTTGGTGCGGTAAAGATCATCAAGTTCAGCAGCTGTCCTGAGATCAAAGTTCTGTTTGTCCTGTGTGACTTTCCGTAGATTTTCATTCAACTCCCGACAGGCCAGCTGAGCTGCTGCTAGACCCTCCTCTGACCTGCATACACACAGTACACACAAACACAGGCCAATTTTTGATATCTAAAACACAGAGGGATTCTCAGGTGTCCAACACAGTTTTATGAAGAAGTGTGCCAAATTCCTAGATAAATTGTAGTGGGGAAAAAAAAGAGGAAAGAAAAAATAAGAAACTGTCTGAGCTCAAAACAAGATTAGAAACATTTTTCACAGAGCTCTAATTTGGTCCAGAATGTGTGTTTATGAATACAGTATCTCACCTTGATAAATTCCCTTTCAGATGGATTATCTCGTCTTCTTTCTGCTGGATGAGATTTTCAGACTTGGCCATCTGGATGTTTTTCTCCTCAATCTGTTGGCAATATCTCTGATTCTCAGCCTGCAATCAGTGTAGCAAAGCAAGACATTATTTCTGGATCTTTGTGAATTATGCCTGTGACCATAATGTTATGATTACTTCAATTGCCGTTATACACAATGTAACTGGATTTGTGTTTCATTTGTCATTTTTCCTAGACAAAGAGTATTATATAAATGCGTTCTGTAAGGGGGTGTCTTAGTTTAACAGTTCTGTTTCCTTCCTTTAAACCACTTTAGAGCAAAACAACTATTTCACCATGGTTTAAAAACACCTTTTCAACAGCTTTACCACTGAGCTAAGAGGACAAAATAACATGTCTATGTTGGGAGCTCAAACTTTTAGGCAGATGTGCAATCAGCGCATCCTCTCACCTCAAGCTGTTTGAGTTTGTTCTCCAGGCCAGCTGCTTTCTCCTGCTCAGTCCCAAGCTTTAATTTCACTTCCTGCAACTCCTGACTTACAGTCTGCATGAAAATACAAAATCACAAATTCATCAACTTATGACTCAGTAAATGTGGCAAAAATTCTTATATTACAGTAAATTTGCCTAAATTATGTAACATGAAAAAGTAACCAGGGAATTTAGAAAAATGTGGTTATGCAGTTAATCGTCCTTCAGAAGGTGTTTAGTTACACTGAATCCATGCGTTGTGCAGCTGATCACTAATCAGATTTCCTCACAGAGTAGCTTTTACTCTCAGCACAAAGTTTTGGAATTGTTTGCTTCAATGTTAAGTTGCTGAAACAGCTTATTTAGACTTTTAGAGGGTATATGAGAATGCATCTCTACATTTAATGACTTCTCCTTTCATGAAGCTGTTCTGCAACTTTCCCTTTCTGACATCTTTGGTTTCTTGTACACATGGAAGACAAATCAGCATTCTCTGGGAGAAATTATGGCTTCTCTAATCAAGGGGTGTTCCAATATGGATTTTTGGGCCCGATCCCGATCCCTGATTTTTTCCCTCAGGATCAGCTGATTCTGATACTGATACAGATTTTTTTAAAAAAGAAGAAAATGTTTACTCTTTGCTACTACAGTATCTGTACCGTCTGTCTCTCCTTAAAATGCAAACTGCATTTTTGGGGTCTTTTTCTGAGAAAGCGTAAAACTGCCAAACAGACGACATGGCGGGACATGTGCTTTTTGTTTACGTTTCACACATTGGCGATGGCTGATCGAGTCATTTGGAGTTAAAATCGTCTGATTCAAATCAGTGACCGTTATCGGAGCACTGCTACTCTAATCCCACTGTGTAGAGTTTAGGAAATCAGCTTATGAGACAAAGTGTATCTTGATTACTTTGGTGCATGAAAACCCACTGAACCAAACTCCATTTCTTTAGCTGAAAAGTTTGTGACTGACCTGAAGCTGGCTGCTGTGGTTCATGGCTTGGCTGCTGAGCTGGAAGCGGAGTGCCTGAATCTCCTCCTGGTTCGTCTCCTGCACAGCTGCAGCCTCCTGTTGGGCCTTGCTCAGCTCGTCCTTCAGCTCCTGCTTGGATGCCAACAAACTCTCCTCGTTGTGGAGCTGATCGAGAAGCCGCTGGTTCTCCTGACGTAGCTGCTCCATGCAGTCGTTCAGCCTCTCTGCCTCCCGATTCGCCTCTTCCTCCAGCTCTTGCAGTCTTGTAGACAATCCCTCCCAGCGGAGACGAGCCTCTTCATTCTCAGCCGTTAGCATGCACACATGTACACCAAGTTCAGCTGTTTCTGTGTTGGCTCTATGTAGTGCCTCTTTGGATTCATTGTTTTCCAGACACAAGGCTTCATAACGCAACTTCAGCTTATTGAGCTCCTCTCTGGAGGCCGTCACCTCTGCAGCTAGACCTGCTCGAGCCTGAGCCTCACCGTCACGTTCACGAATAAGAGCCTCCTCTCGTTCCCGGGACCGGAGAATCTCATCTACATGCCGCCGGTTCAGCTCCTCCACCTGGGCTTTAAGCTGCTCTGCTAAGACACAGAGGTCCTCTCTGGAGGACTCAGTCACCTCCTGCAGTGCCTGGACTTTCATCTTCTCCTCAGCTCCTGCTAGAAGCTGAGCCCTGAGCTCCACCACCTCTTCCCGGAGCCGGTGCACCTCCCTTAGGTTGAGTTCCAGTTGAGCCTCAGCTATAACCAGTCTGAACGGAGCCTCTTTGGTTTCCATTGAGGATGTCTGATGCTCATCGTGGAGCTTCAGCATTTTTTCATTGCTCTCCGCAGCTCCTTTTTCATCATTCAGCTCCCTAGTCCTGCTCTCCAGCTCCTCGGCTCTAGCTTGCAGAAGCCCATATTTAACAGTCTGGTCTCTCAGTTTAGCCTCAGATTCCTGAAGTTTTTCAAGTAACTCTGCTTGGCTTCTTTGAGACGCTATTAGGTTCTTATCCAATTGTGCAGCTTTGATGGCGAGTGTGTCCAGTTCCTGTTGATTTGTGGCTAACTGTTTCTTCAATAGGGATTGAACCTCAAGAAGCTCCGTGTTTTCATGCTCTAGCGTCTTTAATTGAGAATCACACACTTCCTTCTGGACGAGTGTCCTCTGGAGAATCTCCTCGAAATGCAGGTTTTCATCCAAAAGCTTCTTCTCCCGATCTTCCACACACATATTAGCAGCCTCAACTCTACCCTTTAAGTGGTTCTCAGAGGCCCTCAGCGAAGCTAGCTGGTCTAACAAGGCTTCCCTGCTCTCAGCCAGCTCTGTAATGCTCTCCTCATTCTTCTTGACTGTTTCGAGTAGCCTAGTGTTTATTTCCATGAGATTGTTGCATTGGGTTTTGTACTCCTCAAGGTTCTCGGTTTGATCGCAGGAAACATCTTCATTTTCAGCAAGTCTGGAGGTCAGACTTTCTTTCTCAACATTCAGCTTCTCCAACTGCTCCTCTAAATGTTTGATTCTCTCTGAACTAACAGCTAGCTCCTTTTCTCTGTTCTTCAGAGTTTTTCTGACATCTAGGAGTTGGCTCTCAAGTTCCTCATTTAGGCTACCGCTCAAGATGCATCTCTGCTCTTCCTCCTCTCTCTCTTCCTGCAGTCTTTTCCTCAGCTCCTCTGCCTGTCGTTCTCTGCATTCCAGTGATGCCTGTAGATCCTGGAGCTGGGCTCTTAAGTTCCCCGTCTCCTTCTCTTTCAAAGTCAGCGCCCCCTGAATTCGACTGACTGCACTTTGGAGCTCCTCAAGGCGTTTGAGAGCCTCCTCATGTTCGTCATGGGCTCCGGCTTTTACTTCAGCCAGCTTCTCCTCACTGCTTCTCAACTCTTCTTCCCTGAGTTTTAGTTCCTGGGACAAACGCTCAGAATGCCTAGCCCTGTCCTCAGCCTCTCTCTTTGCCTCTAACCTCTCCTCCTCTGCAGTCTTTAGTTTATCCAAGAGTTCCTGAATTTTCCATGCTGAGTCGCAGTAGCTAGCAGTTTGCTGTCCCTTTTCTTTAAGAGCTTCATCCAACTTAGAGAGAAGCTCCATATTTTTGTTCTCAGCAGCTGTGAGTCTGTCTTGAAGTTCACTGTTTATTGGTTCTCGACAGGTCTGAAGATGATTTATGCTCTCCTGATTGTCTGTTGCTTTGTTTCTGTGGGCTGCTGTAGACACAGAGGGGTCAGAGGACTTCTGAGCTGCTAACAGCTGACCTTGAAGGTCTTTGACCACACCTTTCAGCTCAGCAGCCTCTTTGCCTAACTCCTGAACCCGAACCAGAAGCTCTTGCTGTCGGAGCTCGGATTGATCGAGCTCAATGCGGAGGTTCTCTGCAATGTTGCAAGGAGAAGGTTCCCCCAGTTCACTGAGGAGACTGTGACTCAAGTCTGGGATTGGGAGAAACTCCTGTGCCTGGTCAGCAAATGGGACAAAACAGCTCTGGTCAGGTGCTTTAATGTTCAATCATATTTACACAAATGTTTGCTCAAGAATGTCCATGTTTATAAGCATGTGTGTACCTGTGCATGTGAGTAGCTGCTAACCAGACTGTTGATGCTGGAGCAGCGACTGGGAGGCTTCCAAAGAAAAGCTGATGAGCCAGTGCCTAAAGTTCGCCTTTGACAAAACGAGACACCCAAATTTAAGGCCATTTAAAACCTGGTCAATAGTGGGAGAAGTGCAAACATGACAAACTTATCCCAAAAGAGGAACCTCTAGTTTCATCAGTCGAAGTGATGATTAGAAAAAGCATGTTTGTGAAGTTTCTGAGCAATTGCTAAGACAAGTTCCTTAAAATAATTTCTAAAAACGTATTGATGAAAGAAGACTAACAAAAACTACTAAAGCATTAATTGATTTGTAAGTTAACTGTATTAGTTTGTTTACAAATTAAACTGTTTGTGTTACATGAGCTTGCCTGTAGTTTACAAGTGAACAAAAAGAAATATTTTACATCTCTGCCTATTAAGAAGGGGTGTAAGAAAAATATTTATTCACTAAAATATTGCAATATGTTTTGCAATATTGAATCAATTCTCAAAAATGCCATCGATTTTCAATTAATAGTTTACATTTAAAATTCGTGGCAATGGTATTGCTATGATATTCTGATTGCATAAAAAAGTCAATGTTATTTTTAACTTTCTTTATACTATGACAGTTGTTCTAAAATAAGTTTATAAAAAATGCAATGTCATCTTGCTTACAGTGTCGTAATATATTGTGTCATAACCCTTGTTTATCTTGATACGTACTGCCAGATTCTTGCCTATACACAGTCCTCATATTTAGCTGACCTCTTACTACTACTTATCTTTACTTAGGTTTATGCTAACAATTAAAATAATTAGTCTCCATTTTCCTTTAATTAGTAACAAATTACATAACCCCTTCCACGTATTGTGACCTACAACAGTACGTCACAGTTTATAACTACATGTTGTTTTCTAGGAAATTATCAGGAAACTCTAGGACCCGAAATAAAGCGGTACTATGCCCTGACTGAAAATGTTCAGTCACCCCAAATCTTAATATTGTAACACAAAAAGGAGTTTTGTCTGTTGATTAAAAAAAGAAGAAGAAAAGAAAAGACAAACAAGTTTCAAATATCATGAACAAATGCCTTAAAAACTCTGAAGAGATTTAAACTTCAAAGAAATTTTGTCCAGTAACCCGGAAGGAAGTCTGTGTTGGGTTTTCTGGAAGCTTCTCAAACTGCTTCTCAAAACAGCTTGAGGAATATGCTGTCACATGTTTCACATTT
>JAQLOL010000004.1:17856350-17874476 GCA_029783665.1 Naso thynnoides
GTGTGTGTGTGTGTGTGTGTGTGTGTGTGTGTGTGTGTGAGAGAGAGAGAGAGAGAGAGAGAGAGAGAGAGAGAGATAGGGAAATAAAATTTAGAAATTGTATATAATCCAAAAATCATTCGTCATTCAGGTAAAGTTACAAAAGCAACAGAATTTATGAGTACAGTCACCGACATTGTGCAGAAATACATGAAGTGCATCACAGTTGCTCTTCAGGAGGAACAAGGAAATGTAAAAAGTTCTCATCAAACTCCTCAAAACTAGCATTTCGTTGCATATTGATGGTCATCATCTCTCTTTTTTTTTAAGGCATGTTGTCTCGGATCCATATAGTTTCGTTACTTCACACACAAACTGTTTTTCCTTCCAGTCCTCGACGTTCAGCTGCAGTGAAATATACAACAATGCAACGTAAACAAACTTTAAATGTATGGAAATTCACATAAAACGTAACACTGTTGAATTTTACAATAATTTTATAGGCTAATATATTATCCACATTCAAATTGACGCACTTCTGATAAATAAGTTTAAATAAATAAATACAATAATAATTTACATTCACCTCGTAACCACAATATTTACTCCAAATAGAAATGCATTTAGTTTTAAAGTTTTTTTTCCCCCACGACTTCCTGTATTCATAGGACCAGTTCAATGACATGTTCACGTCTCGAAACACATGCGCGTCTCCAAACTGTTTTTCCCCTCAAAATAACTGATATTGTTATCGTCATAATTGTAATTAGATAGCCTATCAGATCAAAAGAAACGCCCAGTGAGAGGAAATATACATATCATTTTTTCTAAGTAAAGATTGCATTTGGCTGTCTTGCATAGCTCAATTGAATTTTATTGCTAACAGACTGAATCTTTGAACTCCAATCATGTCTCAGCAAACTTCCCTGATGAAGTGAAACGTCTTAAGATTCTTCTTCCGGTTGTTTCATTTCGCTAATTTTTTTTAGATCTTTCATTGACCGCTGTGACCCCAATTAATGACCAGAAATATATATTAAATGTTCCACTATATCAGCTTTGTGTGACCTATAACATGACCCACATGAGAAGCACAGCCATTAACATGTAATGCACTGAAACAACCTACAATCTCAAAACTTGAAACTTCAACAAATCCCTTTTAACTTTGTGTGTTTTCTCAGTAGAAAAGAACATGTGGCAGAGTGCCACTAAATCTAATATTTCGTGAAAAGATCCAGATTTGCCATCAGACTACATTCCATTCGTTTCCTAAGCAAAAGCATCCTTGTGGTGTCTTTTTTATGCCTTCTACTGACACAAATTAGGCTGAACAGGAATTGAGAACAAGTGAAATCGTCGTATCTAATTTGCAGAATTTCAACATGTTTCAAAGAAAAAACAAGAGTACACATTTAACACAAAATGACTTGTAAATGGGCATTTTTGCAGTGCAGCATGTCTGGAGTCCATTTCGTTCCACTCTCGACATCTGCTGGGGGGGGGAATTGCATCGCTTCTGTAACTTGAACTTTGTCCAGCTGATTGATTAATTGTGGAAAGAGCCATTAAGTTCCCCTTGTGCTTGGAAGGACTGGCTGCGAACGTGCAGATCGTAGGGGAAACGGGCCTCTGGGGAGACTCTGTACATGGAATTGTGCGCAAGAGCCGTGCGTCCTGACGCACAGTAGCGCATGCCATAGTGGCTGCTTTTGCCGTAGTCTGGAGGATCGTCGTGTTTTAAGGAGAAAATCCCGTTGAAGTTCATCGGTGGGCTCAGCTGGCCGTCGAAATGCGGGCTCCCGCTCTCCGGGGACGGGTTCTCGTAGTAGGGCTCGTAGGCGCTGCTGTAGCTGTAGTGTCTGAACGGCTTGGCGCTGCTATCCAAGCTGGTCCCACTGTGGCCGGGGGGTGTGTTCATGTCTGAGCCGGGGTACGAGTACATGGCATCGTATGGCGATCTGCCAGAGAACATGACCTCCCCGTTGTGGTCTGTGAGGAAATTTCTCGCGTTCAGCTGCAAACAACCTGCCACCAAGTTGGTTGTGGGCTGAGATAATCCTTTGCACAAAGTCTGTACGAAGGCGAGGAGGTCCGGTCTCTTCCCCGCGCTCAGTGTCTCTGACAGGGCCCAGATGTAATTTTTAGCCAGTCTAAGGGTCTCAATCTTGGACAGTTTTTGAGTTTTGGAGTAGCAAGGCACAACTTTGCGCAGACTCTCCAGCGCGGCGTTCAAGCCGTGCATCCGGTTGCGCTCTCGGGCGTTGGCTTCCTGGCGCCGTAGTTTGGACCGGTCCATCTGCTCCTTGCAGAGCTTCTTTTTCCGCGGGCCTCGCTTTTTAGGGAGCCCGTCCTCATCCGGATCGTCGCCCCGTTCGTCCTCCTCTCTGTCGGTGATGTCGTCCTCGGCCTCCCTCATGTCTGAATTTGGCCTGTCTGCGTTGTGTTGTCGCTCCAGCTCCAGGCTCTCAGGTAAGCTTTCACGGGGATAACTGGCACCAAACCGCGGCTCACACATCATATGAGATTCCTCGAATGGCAGTGTCAACATAATTTCCTGCAAAACAAAAGAAAAAGACCTAAACAATAAGGACAGAATAAATTATTGACGTCTTTTTAAGATTTTCAGTTAATTACCACGTGAGCTGATCATCCCAATAGAAACAAATTGATAGGCAAGGCCAATGTCACAGCAAAGACACGAAACTTTACCGTCTTTGGACTTGGGTGCCTTGTTTTTTGTGCTGCTCTTTTGAAGCCAACGCGCAAAACAAATCATTCTACACCTTTTAAACATTCAAAACTCAAACTTAAAAGTCCAAAAATAAACCAGTAATATATGAACACGAACCTCTGGTCAGCGCGCGCCCTGCATGGTCCTGATTATCTCCCCACAAATCTGCAGCTTCTTGTCTCGTAAACCGCAAATTAGAGGAAAAAGCTTCAACCTGCGCGCCCTCTCCTCTCTGCCGCGTTCTGCTCTTCCTCTCCCTCTTCTCTCCCCCTCACGCTCTCTCCCTCTCTCTCTCTTACCCTTCCCTCTCTCTTTGAGGAATGACACTCATGCCAACAGCGGGTACCCATGCCATCTGCCGCTGACGTCTTGTGGCAGCCGAGACCACGTGTTCAGTGTCCCATGGGACCTCCATTCCGTACCGATCATCTGGCAGCTCCTGTAATGGGCACCGGGAGGCCCGCGTTTACCGTCAAAAACACAGACCGGAGAGGGATAACAACTAATATCTGCATCTCCGCGTGTAAGAAAGATGAATTAATGTCTTTTTGTCTGAAAGCACGAGGAATGAATGTGCGAGTCTGCAGGCATCCTCAACAGGTGAGACCGACAGAGAGATTTCCTATTAGAATAAATAAACAGTGAGCTGTTGTTTTTTTTTTTAAGTAGGTCTATTTACACATTAAATCTATAGTTAAAAAACAGTTTTATAGCCTTAAAGTTGATGTGAAAAGTCTTAACAAAGGCCTCCCCTAAAATTCCAAGTTAGATGATTAAATTGCATTTTTTAAAAAAGCAAATATTTAATGAATTTCTCATAGGAAGCTGCAATTAATAAAAACAAAAGGCATAGCTTATTGGGGAAAAGGATTTAAATTACACAAAGGTATTCCTTGCTGTTAAGCTGGACCCTTTCACACTGCTGTATTTTCACCTTAGTTCATGACTTTCACGAAGTTGATTAGACTCGCTCATTAATATGATTTAAAACTGGTGCTGTGTTTCAGAAAATGAAACATTGCGCTTATTTGGAGTCCCAGAGACCACAGCTGTTAAATAAGCTTAAGTATAATAGACTTCTGTTTGCTCTGTATGTGTTGCTGCTGTTGACACTTACTCTTCACAAATCCTCGTGAAGTAAAAGTTTGTTTATTTGAGGTCCAAAAGAGGCCCCAAACGCAAGTGATGTCACTATGGAAGACAATAAAGAACAGTTTTGTTGTCTACAAATGACTTGTTTTTCAAATAAAAGAAAATACAGAAAACTGACACATTTTGTCACCTGCATCAGCTTGGTTTGAGGCACACATGAGTGACCACTTCAATGATTTTTACATAAGAGGTCATCTTCCCAAGAAAAATGACAGCATCAGTTGTTTCAGCAAATATCCATAAACAGCATTTGCTTACATTCAACAGACAAAACCCCTTTAATGGTCCGTAATGTTTTAAACTTTAAAGTTTCTGCTTTAACCCAAACCAGAGTCTTTTTCCTAACCTTTGTTAAGTCTAGCTTGATCTTAAACCTAACCAAACCCAAACCAGAGCTCTATCAGACGAGAAAATGAATTAATCCTTTCACAGTATTTTGGGAAGCTACACACGCAAAAGCTGTGGTCCCGCTGATCTGGGCATCAGCTCAGAAAACACCTCGATGTGTCATTCTCTTGACTGTTACCAGCTACATATTGTGTCGTTGAATTTGGAAACTTGTTGGGTTTTAATAAGTTCAGAAGAAGAGGAAAAAAACTGTTGAGAGGAAAAAAAATTGGTTGATATTGCATTTATTTTTAACATATATGACAAAAACAGTGCAGCTGTCGGGTTTGTGAGACCCAAAACAATGACAACCTCGACAAAACAGTCAAAAAATTCAAAATTTTAAATGTTTTCTCAGTGAATCAATGAAGCATTTGGTTTAAGGAGTGCAAACAGAGAAAATCAACACATCCTCACATTGAAGAAGCTGCAGCGAGTGTGAAACGATGATTGTATTATTAAAATAGTAACAGAACAATTTTCTGTCTATCGTATGATTGATTCATCGATTCATGGTTGCAGCTTTGTTTAAAGCAGGTAAGGAAATTCCAGCAGGCGCCTCTCATGCAGAGGATGGTGTAAGCACACCAGCGGGGGCACAAGCATACCGGTGCACACCAGCGTTGGTACCTCAGTAGACATTAAGTACACCCCATGGAAAAGGCCCAGTGGCACACTGCCAGCTCCACACTGGGGCACAGCTGGCACTCGATATGGGTATATGCACTCCTCAGTTATGTGAGACACACACACAGGCACACACACAAACGTATGCCTATGAATGACCTTGTTGCAAGGAGAATCAATTAAAGCGACTTATCAATCTCCCTGTATTGGACATTAGAAGACATCGATCAGCGGCGATGGCCCGGCAGCAGAGTGCTGATGACACCTCAGTGTGAGGTCAGAGCATGAAAGACCACACAAAGGTAAGACAGCAGGCTGAGCCGTGCGCAGTCGTTTAAGCTAACGTGTGTGAGACAGAGCGCAGGCGAGTGTGTGTGGACTAACATGTCCTGTACATGAGGCAAAAACACACACATGGACACATGAAAAATACTTGTTATAAATTTTAAAAAAAAGAAAACAGTCCCTTCATCATTGACGTCCCCCCCCCAAAATGTCTCAGCTGGTCTTCTGATCGTTCTGGTCCAGCACACACACACACACACACACACACACACACACAAACACACACAGAGCAGCATCCGATGAGTCAAACTCCCCATCTCAGACTAATCAGTTGACTGCACTAATTGCAAATGCAAATATGCAAATTTATATTAATTAATTACTCCACTAATTAGTTCTCTTGTCTTTTCAGGTAATAAATCATGGTGTGGTTGAGAGAGAAAGAAAGAGAGAGAGACAGAGACATGGCAGTGATCTTTTGTCTGCTGGAGATCCTCGTTTCAGGTCCAATTCTGATCTTGTGATGATTTTGTGAAGATTTTCATCAAAATCCTCCTTCACTGAGACTCCTCCACTTTTTTTCCACACAAATTCAACCCTAATTAATTATTTCAATTGATATTTTATGTGTCACACATCAAGGGTGGAAGCATTGTAATTTGAGAGGTATAACAAACAGCAGAGGTTGCTAAATCAGGGTGTCTCGCTGACAGTTCTTGACTGTCAGCTCTTTTAATTATCACATTATCAGCTTTTATAGGCACGGTGCGCGGTGCAGAGCTGCAAATGAAGGCGCCGCTGATCGCACGCTGAGTTTCAAGCGTTTCTCAATTGATGTCAGCAGTTAAAGGGAGTCAAGATGATGAGTGCAAGGTGAAGTGGTTGGGGATAGAAATGAGGCGGTGATACAACGTGATTCTGACCCAAATCTCTTGCCTGCATGCCTTTAGAGTTTCTGCTTGAAGCTCATTTTTTCGTAAAACCAAGTGAGAAAAGAAAAATGCACCAGAATGAATGAACCGAAGGCAAAGCATGTATTGTTTTTAAATCCTGACACTGGCTCGGTAATGAGCTTTGCGCAGTTACTATTCTCACAGAGTCTCAACATTCATTTTGCATTGCTTTAAACTGAGTGTAATGCACCAAGAACTAAAGCCAAAACACAACGCCTTATTAAGGAAGTGCTCAAGAAATCACAAATACATGTGTGAGTAATTTATTTTAGCACTTGTTCATGTCTAATACCCAGATGAATGCCTTGTGTTGCTGCTGTTAAATAATTATAGTCTTTTTCTCACACTGTAAACGTGTCTTGAGCAGATTTGTTGCTGTTATTTACGATAAAATGCTTCCAAATCTCTGACATTCTGCTTGTATCTAGTCTTTTAACTTCCCTTCCTTTATTAAACCAGGTAAAGGCTTTGAACCTAATTTTAGGAGCTCTGACAACTATTCCAACAATAAAACAAACAACAACAACAAAACAGTGTCTGGAAATTACACTCACATGTTGACAACTAGATTTTTTTAAACAAAACACAGTTGTTCCCTGCATGGATATTGATCACAAGCAACATGTCTTTGCATGAAGTCCAGGTTTGTTGTTGGGCTGCAGCTTTAACAGTAGAGACCAGAGGCCACATCCTGAGTCACGTGTGGCTAAGTTTGTGCAACAGAACCACCATCTGTGCCTAATCTCAGTGATTTAAGCATCTAATGAAAAGGTTAAAAACATGCTGTACTGCAAAGTTTGTGGGAAAAAAAAGGAGTATAATTTAAATTAGCATTTATGGATACATTCAGGCAGAGCACTTTTCAAGTTTCTCAAACTATAGCACAGAAATATTTTCTAATTAAAATTTCTGTCACAAATGTATTAGTGTTGCAGTGAATGAAGCAGTATATATATTTATCAGTCACACAAAGGTGGTTGTGGTTGATAGAAAGCTCACAAAGTGGAGGAGGTGGACAGAGACCGAGTTCGCAAGCTGAGTCCAATCTGTGGTTTTGTTTAGACGACAAGAGCACTTTGGTTAACTTGAGGGAGAGACTTTGGTTTTGGTTTCATGTTATTAAGCGGGTTGTATCTTAAGTCACTGCAGACTTTGTATTACTAAGGCAGAAAATAGTGTTTCTGGTAACTTAAGCAATGTGCAAATGGACATTGTATTTTGGCATTTGGCATGTTTATCTTTGTATTTTGTTATTATATTAGTAGATAACATGATTTAACCTGGTATTATATTTCCCTCTAAACATACTTGCTGCTGCATGTTAGTTGTGCATCGACATGGTCAACGTGGGCTTACAATACCTCAGAACATATATTTTTGCTGCAAATGATCAGGACATAAATGTACAGTAGTTTCTGGCAGACAGTGTTCCCATTACAGACACTGCATGAAAGTGTACACGCAGCATTGAGTTAAAAGCTCATGCAAGCAAAGAATCATCGGCCAAGGGAGCTTTTTGAAAGCACTTTAAAACTGGCTTGAATGGACCATGAGAAGTAAACTCTGATCATTTAAGGCCATCATACAAATGTCAACTACTGCTGTGAAACACACACATGCACACAGATGTATATGACGGACACATACTTGAGCTTTCCTATATTTACATGATTCACAGGTATAACATGTTTTTGAGGTGTGTTCACTGATAATCAATAAGAAGTACGGGGGCTCTGTAGTGACACTTTTTACAAAACTCAGTAAAATTCTTTGCAAAAATAAGTCTACATTACATAATCCACAAATTTGTGTCCAAAGTATCTTACGGTGAGTGGATTTCAACCCAAAAAGCTACAAGAGTTAAATCGTATTGAGAACTGATAACTAATAAGTGTTTAGGCCAGAAAAGAGCAAAAAAGTTTTTTTTCTTCTTCCATTTTTTTCTTATTTAAGAAGTAAAATGGCAGAGGGAAGTCTGTGCTGTCAATGGCCAAAGTTGCGCTTTAAATATGACCTCGATTCAAAGGGAAAAGATGCTGCGAAACACTGGACACGTTACACGCCGGTTTCAGCCGTGAAACAGCTCCAACATCCCCCTCCTTCTAAAGGCGCACACACACACGTGGATGTGCAGAGGAGAGCTGAGGATTGTGCGACTGATTACCAGAGGCCAGGTCCTGGACTGGTGTCCTCCAGCTGTGCTGTTCTACCCAATTAGAAACTCCATATGCTGCCCCACTCAGCTGCTGAGTGGCCACACCTCCCACCCACACAGGTGGGAGCGCGGTGTGTTTCTCTGTGTTTGTGTGTGTGCGTGTGTTTTTTCTTTGTTGCAAAGAGGTAAAAAGCAAAGTTTCAGTTCATGTGCCCATTAATGTTTGGATGTGGCATTATACAACATACAAAAATATAGTTGTTCACAGATAGAATTCAGTTAAGTGTGATGATCAACTGCTGCAGAACTTTCTTGATCCCAACTTGTTTCTTTGCAACCAAACAAAAGTGGCTCTGACTGTCACTGCTGCTTTGATAAGAAACACACAGGTATTTAGGTGGGTGGCACGCAAGCGCTAATAGTATTAAAATATGGAAATATGAATAATGGATATGTTTTTGAAGATGTATAATGTAAAGATGTTAGTCCCCTTTTCAGACAGAGATGGGACGCAGACGCGAGATGTTGCTCGAGGCTCCCGTTTCTTTTTCAAAGCACAATCTGTTCACACACGTTCAAAGTGGCTGTGGCAAGCTGTTGTGGTTAAATGTGACACTTCTATACCCAGAAAGTGATAAGATAACTAAAAATGTGTCAGATATTTAAGTAACAGTCACATCTTTAGCTTTAAAGTTTTATATGATAAACTACATACTGCTCGGTAAATCAGAGAGGAGGCTGTCTGACCACTGCTACTATAAATGTCAGTATATGCAAAAAAAAAAAAAAAAAAAAAAACACTTTATGGATATCTTTGCTTGACAGTGAAATTTCTGCAGATATTGCTCTTAAAAAAGAAACGAAAAGCTTGTTAATTAAAAAGTTTTCAAAGATTTTTTTTTGTGCATGATTCCATTTTTTTATTAGCAGCCCCCCCCCCCTTTTTTTGCTCCCTCCAAGCATGAGGCCACGATGATTGACAGCGCTGCAATGTCGTTTTCTCACCTAATCGACACTTTCAGTGTTGATATGATGTCTTTCTTCCTCTTCCCCTAGCAACTGTCCTCAACTCTCTGTCGCCTTGTTTCCAGTGTTTGAAACCTCCTCTCATTCCTAACAGCCAAAATGTTTCTTAAGACGAGTTTTTAGAGCAGGTTAGCTTAGCTTAGCATTTATACCGTAAAAAAGCTAGTGTGGCTATGAGAGAAGTTAATAAAAACATGCACCAGAGCCTTCAAATCTCACCTATTAACAGCGTAATTATCTAGTTAATTGTTTCTTATTTTCCAAAATGTCAAGCTATTACTTAAAGGTAGAGTCAGCAGCATTTGTTTGTTGTGGCTTGTAAACACAACGTTCAGATTTGGCCCCTCCTCCTGAACTCAGCTCGATACTCCACCTGAAGTATCGTAGTGTCTGCTTACACTGCTTGTACCTACACAGCAAGCTATGTAGGAGTGTTACATTTGCTTTAACAGACAAGTCATAAAATTTAGCTAGCTAGCACAGCTACCCACCAGTGTTTGGCACCTCTCCAACAGAAAGCTGTTCAACTCTGTGTTTCTCGTCATCCCCAGCGTCTCCTTCAGTGCTCAAATCAGGTGAAAGCCAAGCCGAGAGTCACTCTCATTCTAGGAACAAGCTTTATCTGGTTGCCATTTTTGCATCACAGGGTTGTATTTCCTTTATTTCACTGCTACGCCAGCATCCACAATTTTCCTCAGTCTGAACAGTGTCCAGCAGCTATGTTTTATCCTTTCTCAACCTCACCTGCATGCTCTCATTTGCTCAGGGAAGCACACCCACTCCCCACTTGATTCAACCAAAACATCAAAACATTAGCAGAGGGCAGAGCTCTGCTGACAGTCAACGCTGCATGTCTAGGGGCCCATTGGTGATGATTGAGCAGGATTAATTTTGTGTAAGTTTATATTTTGTTTTTCAGTAAAATGCTACTGATTCTACCTTTATTGTCAACATTGCTCAAATAACCTAATTCGCTTTGTTGATGAGAGTTAGGTGAGAAAATAGTAACTACTCTTTTTTCTGGAGCCAGAGCTATGAGGTAGACCTAATAAACTTAGCTTAGCATGCAGTTGAGTTTTTTGTTTTTTGTTTTTTTTTTTAGTTTTTTAGCTGCAAAAAAAGAAGTGTTTGCCAGACAATGAACTGTTGTTCGTCAAGCAGGCCAATATTACACTACACGACTCCCCCTAAACCCGAAAGAAGTCCATTTGACAGGTCTGTTTTGGACAACATATTAATTTGCTAGCTTTTGAAATGTTTGAAGGGATTTTTTTTACCTTGGAGGAAGTAAGGTGAGCTGTGTCCCCTGTTTCCAGGCATGATGCTAACAAAGGCTATTTCCTCCATAAACTACTCAAAAAAACATAGGATGGAAAAACATAGCACCAGTATCAGTCTTCTGATATCATGGTATGTAGCTGTAAAATATGACCTAAAAAATTACCATAGAGATGATCTCACCTGACAGTCTGGACAAAGAAATCTAAATGGGATGTTTAAAAATGTCACTGCAAGGATAATATTTCAGACTTTTATTTTTAACAGGTATTTATGTTATTCTGTTGACCACAGGCATCTAAGCGGTTTTATTTTTTTCTACAAGAGTCTGAGTCTGGGAGAAGTTGGACTAAAATATCTTTAAAAAGTTTTTTGCCAGTTTGTATGGATAAGTTATACGGCTGAGCTGTATCATAATTATTGTTCATAACAATGAAATGTTTTTCAGTGAGTAAACTGAAAACTGAATTAGAGCATAAATTCACCCCTGGCTGTTCAGTGTAACTCCACTTTCCTGACTTCTTCACTCTATAAAATTCATTGTAACGTTGCTGGAAATATCTCAGCATGACACCAAGCCATCTGTGTTTAACCAGTTTTAGCAGGAACACGCAACATGGTGTTATGCCGTTATATCGGTTTGAGGCTGATTTAAAGGGAAAGTGCTGCATGATGAATGGCAAATCGAAAATAGAATCAACACACAAAGAAAATAAGATATTCTTCTGGTGATTCATTTGAAAACATCTTTAGCAGCCACTGAGAGTTTTTCCATCACTTTTTGTCAATATGATAAAGTAAACAAGAATAAAAACGTATTCATATTTTTTGGTTAAAAACACGTAAAACAATAATGTAAAATTATTCCCTCACAATGAAAAGCACTAAAGTATAATCAGCAAAAGGTATTCAGAGAAACAAAAGTGATACTTCTTGATGTACTTAAGGGTTGTTTTTTATTAGACAACTATTTTAACATGTAGGCCCTGTTCATGTCCATATGTTACTTTACATGTGAAAACTTATTGCTAACGTTAGCTAGTTAGCTACATATTTATCTACAGTATGTGCAACTTTCTTCAAAATGCTTGCAGAGTTTAGAAGAGGTGGTTTTAAAAAAAGGAGGTCTGTGTTATTTGAAAGGCAAGGCAGCACTTCATCTTCATCAACACTTCATCATGTAACTGCTGTCTTTATTAGATTTTGATGTAAAAGGTGTAGCCATTTGTTGTTGCTGGAAGGAGCCTTTGTTCTGGGTTTAGCTTCATCATCATCGTCACATTGCGGTCAAATGACAGGTGGTGCTTCTTTTTCTTCACTTTGCTAAAAACGTAGCTGCTCAGAGAAGATGAGAAGGTGAGTTCTTCCTCACACACTTTCCTCGTCTATATTTATTTCCTGCATTTAGAGTGCACTGAGGTGTAAATACTGGCTCTAAAATATCCTCAAGTAAGAGCTGAAATAAAGTTTTAAAAATTGAACATGAAAAGCACTTAATTCTTAAAAAACAACTGTCTTTAAGAGTTCTTCTTCCACCACTAAAGACTAAAATGTGAATTAACTTGTAAATAAATTAAGTCAGAAATAACTTTACATTATATCCTCAATAAAGGCTGTGGAATAGAAGTGTAAAGTACTTTAATGGTAACAAGCACCTCCAGCCCTGGAAGCATTTCCTGTTGACATCCCCCTTTTTTGTTGGAATTTCACCCTTTCTGGCAACCCCAATTGGAAAAGCTGATAGCAGAAGAATTGTGAGGCCAAAATACATGAGTGAGACTTGTTTAGTTTTTGTAAATGTGTTTGTTAAGCCTGTGGCCAAAACACAACATAAGCTACATCAGCACAAATATGACTAAAAATGGATTTTTTATCCTTGCCTATAAGTCAATTCTAACATGCTTTAATGCTTTAAAAAAAAGCAAATTATCACATATTCTACATGGTGTTCTGTTACAGTTTCAGATCCCTATTTCTAGTAGTAAGACATTATATTTACTCCCCCCCAAAAAACATTTTTTTAAAAATTGCCCAACAATTTTGTATTTTTATATTCCGTAATCCATCACTTCTGTGGAGTTGACTGGCCAGGTTTCACATCAGATCCCTGTTTAGAGGCTTCATGCCCTCTGCATCATCTGCTGTGTGTCACAATACTGAGCCCTGACACGGGTCTGCCCTGCCCCTCGTGCCCACCTGAGGGGGTTACAGTTGGCCGCCACAACTCCTCACCTGACAGGCTTCCAGAAAGGAACCACTTGGCCGCCAGCAGAAATAGCTTCCTCCCCTTTTGGGGGTTCGGCCCTCAGTCAAGATGAGGGAAGCTTGGCTCTTTAAGAGTTGGGCCAATTCCCAGACACACTAGCAGCTCGTGCCACAGGGCCCTTTGATTCTGGGCTCTCGATCAGTCACTCTAAAGAGGGCTCTGTGCTCTTTCCAGTGGATAGCTGGGGTTTAATTTTTATTAAACAGCTTGATATGCAATGTCTGCCTTACATGCCGCATGATGTGGCCGTGTGAAGTTAAGTGGCAAGAACATGTTGTCAGTTGTGGTTAGGTTAGAGGTTGGATTCCCACGAGGCCAATCATACTGCGGTCTCGGTGTGACTGCTCCAGATTTGATTTACAGTCTTTGCTTTACAGTCAGAAATATTTCAAATAATCCAGTAGTTGTTTAACTGAGCAAAAAATGCAAATATTTTGAAATTTTCTAAATTTTCATTTATTTTCATGCAAAAATCCAAAACTTTATTTAATGGTTCCATAATGATAAATGTGAAGATTTGCTGCTATTCTTTGCCTTCCATTATAATAAACTCAGTGCTCAAAAGAACTGAACTTATATACAAATTTGAGGTATTTTACTTTTCTTCCCATGGCACTTTACACTTCTTCTCACTTTTGGCTTTTCTGAACAGTTGGCATTTCCTGTAAATTTTATCAAATTTTATCTATGTTAGGATCTTACTGTTTTACTTGTTAAGCACTTTGTAACCTTATTTTGAAAGGTGCTATATAAATAAAGTTGTTATTATCGTGATTACTCCAGTACATTTCAGAGGGAAAGGTAATGTATATAATGAAGTTACGGCTTATAAAAAATCGTTGGGCAAAACAAAAAACAATCACCGTGAAGGTGTCACTCTAAACTCCGCAGTTTGGGTATTTCTCAGTGTCTTCAGTTTTTACAAATCAAATAATTAATCGATTAATTGACAAAACAATCAGTAGAATGATTCATTATAAAAATACTCGTTAGTTTCAGTCTTATACATACAACGTTGTTAAAAATTGCTTCAGGTAAATAAACAACAGTATATTCCTGCTCTTTCATGAATGCATGACTAATAATACTTTCATGCTATGATAATGATATACCATTATAGTGTAACAGTCATATACTGCAGTACTTTTACTTTTTAAAAAAGTGCATTTTCCTGATTCCTGATTCTTTCAGACAAGTAACATTTTTAATGCAGGACTTTCTCTTGTTGCAGGGTTTGTTTATTTGTTCTTTTGCTGTGTTGTGTTTGCATTTTTACTCAATCAAACAGTCTGAATACTTCCTCCACTACTGAGCACACTGAGTATCTTCACTGAAAAAGTTTGTTATTTTCTAGCATTTTAACGAACATGGGAGTAATAAATTAAGCAAGAAGCCTATCAGCAGATAAATAAAACTAATCTTTGGTTGCATTTAATTATATAAAAATATATATATGTTTCATGTCTCTGCACTTCATCTGCATGTGATCAGGGGACAACCAGGAGTTTACGTGTTTGTGCGCCTTCGCATTTGCATGCATACATATATTATACATAGGTAATGTGCAGCTGAGCGCATCCTTCCCACAGGTGTGGCTCTTTTCCTTTTGATGAAGGAAAAGCAAACTTATTAGCAGGTCCAGGTAACATCAGAGCAGCAGTTCCCGCCAGTGATTAAATCACACAGGGCGAGTCTCAGGGAGCCTGGTAATGAAGGGACAGGCTGCCGGATGCCTTCACACCCTCCCCCCGTCCTTCTCCTCCTACTCTTCCTCCACCAAGTAATACTGGAGCTCAGCCCAGGCCTCGGACAAGAGGTGGGATGGAGCACAAATAACCTACCAACACTCACAAAAAATGCACAGAAAGAGTGCATGTGCATATATGGGAGGAACTGAATGCATGTATTACGTGTTGTCTCATTTATACATAAAAAATTTGATTTAAGATGCACATGGGAGCATGAACTCACCCAAATAAAAACTCAAAATGATGGAACACTTATGTCTTTCCAACCACTCTTGACTGGTGTTAATACCAGCAAACTCATTTGCACATTTTACTTCCAAGCAGACTATTTAATAGAATAATGACCAAAAACAAAAGCTCTGTAAATAAACAGGGAAGCCAGAAAGAAAAAAATAATTATTTTGCAGTCACCAAATTTCTCAATCGTGCCAAAAATAAGCATTAAAAGCTCTTTACAATCCTGTTGATGGCTTTTGGTTACAGGCAGTCCCCATTCTCATGCCTGGCAATGGTCTTTTATGGCGAGGGACATAATACAAGATTTCTGTTCTAGTGCAAACACAGTGGCCATGGGCACCAAGGAACAGCTGCCGTATAATTGAATTAACATTCGCCTTCTGCTTCGGCACTCTGAGAACTCATACACATCCCTCCACGAGCTCCATCAACCTGCCCATGAATATGCATGCTGCTTGTGATAAATATGCGTTCTGTGTCTAATGTTTGTGGAGCTGCATATATGGTGGATAAAGAGCTGCACACCGACGATCCTGGGAGAGTGACGCCATGTACATCAAGTCCGTTGATCATTTTTAGTGCCTTGGGCCAACTGAGGCTGAAAGCTGTGAGGTGATCTGAAGTCTAACAGAGACATCTAGTGGATTAGTGGGAGACCAGTCACGTGCAATGTGCCTACAGCGCAGGCTTCATCAAACGGATGTAAATGTTTGCTTATCACAGATGTGACAGGCCTGAATCCTGCTTTTCCATCTACTACTGGCTTTCATTAAATGAAGTAAGGTCTTTTTTTAAAAAACTTAACATAATTTGAATATTTCACAAAAGAAAAACCCATTTCCACGAAAATTATGTGTATTTCTATGTGTTTTAGATTCGGGTTTATAACGTATAGCTCATAGAACTTCCTAATTTAGAGTAAATATTTGTTATGACAGCACAGTATAAATGTAAACAGACTATAAAGCAAGGGGAAAAAAAGATAATATCATGGGAAGTTAAAATGTATTTATATTGTAATTTTTGTTTCAACTGTCGGGAACTTATAAGTAAAGTTTGACCTATTGTGTAACTATACTTAAAGTTTGCGGAAAGACAATTTAATAACTCTTTGTGTTTTTACTTTGGAGCAAACAGAGGTCAAAGTATTGTTCTGCAGGCCCATAGTCTATATTTTACTTTACATGTTGTATAGTGGGTGTACTGACAATATGGGGTATAATATTGCACTAACAGGGGACTTCAGTAGCCTGAGGTGGTGCAAGTTTGGGCGTACAGACACCAATTTAGAGATTATCCAAAGGAATGAGTAAAGCAAAACTAATTTCAAACGACAAAGCTGCAGAAGAGAACAGAGTGAGTGCATCAACGTATCAGTTGTCTGTAGTGTGAATGCTGAAAGGTGAAAGGGGAACCAAGAGAGACAGATGCCACTCTGTGTTTGCTATCGCTGTTATCACTGACAACCTGCAGGTACCTCGACAAAAACATCACATCAGGAGGGCTGTCTACACAGTCTACCCATTTAAAAGTTTGACAAATAAACAATGCACTGCAGCCATTTAGTTCTGCACTCTCATGAACTATGACAGATCAATCTTTATGCTCAGTACGTGTCAGTGTACCAGTGCCATAATAATTATCCTTTTATCAATTACTCGCTCAGAAAGGTCAAACAATCCAAATAATTAATCCTCTAAATCAGTTTATTCAGCAGAAAATGACAATTCTCTAGTTCCAGCTTCTGAAAGGTAACGATTTGCTGCTTTGTGTTTCTCATTTATTTAAAAACTTGATCGTTGAACAAAGCAGGAAATTTGATGATGTCGCTTTCACCCGTTGTGAACAATATGATGATCACTTTTAACGAATCAGTTCACAAAGGCACAAACATGTCAGGTGCCTGTATGAAAATTAAACCAGTATATTTCTTGCTTATATCACTCCTCCTGTTCAAAGTTGACATTAAGAGTCGATATAAGTGATGTGGAACAAAAATCTTCTTCTTTTGTGCAAAAATACAGTGCAGCGTTTATGTGAAGCTTCAGCATTCTAAGTAAGTCAGTCCACCAATGACTCATCAGTTACAAAAAGACCAACCAAGACATTTAACTGAGGCTAAGAAAAGACACAAAGTCAAAGCAAATGATGCAAAATAAAATCCTTGTACCCAGCAGCCCTCGCTTGAAAAAGTCTCTCCACTCTGATGTTGGCACAGAGGCTGCAGGTGAGGAGCACGGCATGCAGCAAACACATGTGACACAGCTGGACAAGCTTAAGAGGGCAGAAGAGCAAATGGACAAACAGCTCATTGGAAACATGCAGCTGTAACACCTTTGAACACATTTTTCTCACACAACGAGGATGTAGATTTGTTCATCACTTGTGATGATCAGTCAGAACAGGAGAAGTGATTACAGCAAGCCAAACCTGTTTAAAAGCACATAGTCACCTGGGCACTGTTTTAAAACATGCTTAGTAAATTGCAAACCTTTCCTTTAAATATGTTTTTTTCAGACATTCTCTTACTCTCCCAGCTTGCTTAACACATACAGACTTGCCCAGACTGATCTCTGTGTGTGTAAAATCAGCAGATTGTCCCCTTAATTGTGTCACATTGTGTGTTGTCGCGCAAATGAAGACAGGCAGACATGATCTGAGCCCTTTGAGTCCAGATTTATTGATACGGCTGTGCAGTCACAGAGCATGGTGGCACACACGGCCGCCTGGCCGGCATGAGACAGTGACACACATGCATGCACATACACGCACACGCACACGCACACGCACACGCACTTTCTCTGAGCCTATCAGTCTGTCCAGGGATATAGTGGAGCTAAAACCAGAGATGGTTCACTGCTGTAGGCTCTTCTTACTCCCCGCCTTACATTTTTTAATTATTTCATCAGCTTTTTAGGCGAACATATATTTAGAATTTGTCCTTCATAATATGTCTACCACTGCTTCATGTATGTAAACATACGCAGCTGTATTGGCCTGATAAAGTTAATATAAACATATGAGAACTGGATCTTTAAAAACGTATCTGAAAGGTATTTTTTGATTATGTTTTTGATGGCGAGACTTGTTTAATCAGCTACTTATCCACTTTTCCCCAACACACACACACTCTCTCTCTCTCTCACACACACACACACACACACACACTCATATGTACACGTACACACACACACCCTCACTTACTCATCTCATCACACTAATTGATAAAGCAGGTCACAGTGAGGATATCAGAAATGCACATTAAGTATTTTTCGGCAGTTTCTCTCACACACACACGC
>JAQLOL010000004.1:17874576-17898726 GCA_029783665.1 Naso thynnoides
GAGATCAGAAATGCACATTAAGTATTTTTCGACAGTTTCTCTCACACACACACGCGCACTTTACATCCGTCTGACCTCAGTCACTAGAACAGATCTAAGGTCAGTCATTATAGACTGATTCAGACTAAACAAGGAAACAAAGCATTAAACAAACAACAAATAATCTGTTCCATAGTAACCATTACAAAACACCATGATTAGAAGTCTTTACATATCATAAATACAGCTATGTCTCTGATTATGGTCGGTATAAACTCTTGTTAAATATTCATACAGCAGCCTATCACAGCAGCAAGTGAAAGAGAGAGCAAACTACAAGACTGTACATGTGTCGGTCCCTTGGCACAGAAAATATATTCTGCTTTACCAAGTGTCAGGCAGGACATTTTCAGGATGCAATTTGTTTTTTTTTTCACTATATATTAATAAATCTAATTTGCTATGATTGTTACACTTTAAATTTACAGTTTTAAGCCACTGGATTTTTTCTGACTTCAGAGCTGGTGGAATAAAAGCTATCGAACAGACACACAAGGAACAAATACCAACAGAGAGGAGAGACAAAAATAAAAATGTTCTTACATGTTGGACACGTACTTTCTGACAATCCATCCTCAGACTCAAATAAACAAAAAGGAACAAACAGTACAGTAAAACAAAAAAGCCATACAGCTATAAAATAGATTTTCCTATATGAAAAAAGGAAAATTTACAATAAAATATACCATTATGAATAATATACTTCTGCAACATGAAACTTCTGACTTACAGACCGACTCGTCTAAAATAAAACTCTTCTTTAGTGTGTTTCATAGTAGGAAGAAAGGTTTGTTTGACTGTACCTGGATCAGCACAGATTCAAATGACATCACAATATTAGTAGTTCTCCCACAGGTGAAAGGTGTCGCATGGAAAGTACATATATAGGCACACAATCAGCCAACTGGCTTGTTAACCATCGACTGCATCTTTTAGGTAGAAAGTAGCATGTGGTTACATTATGTGAGAAACGGCTAAAACAGTACATAAAAAATGGGGTACGTGTTAAAAAGAAAAGAATTACAATATTTTTTTTGTACATTTTTAGGTGTTAAATTATATTACTTGATTAAACCCCAGATATATTCTATAACATATGTATTAAAATAAGCTATAAAAAGTGCCAAAAACTTGATCTTGGCACATAAACTTTTGGATTTTCATGCCTAATGAACCATAAACAAAAGGAAAAACAAAATAAAAGTGCACGATTTTCGGAAAAACATCATTATTATGCAAATACTGCCAAAATTCTTCTTCTTTTCCTCTAATTACACATGTTAAATATATTCTAAAAGCTGAACCAGCAATGCAGAGGTTCAATATGTTACATATGCACAGTAAGCAATAATTGCATCTCCTATACACAACATTACAAGCCTTAAAAACCAAGAAGCAGATACAGTTCGGGCTCATACAGCCTCAGATGCATCACAAAAGCATGATGAAGTGGACTGGCTAATAGGTGCACGAGCACACTGTAAACACACTGATTAAACATTACGCCAGCAGCCTCAGAGGCGGAGCTGCTGTAATTAAACCACACTGCAAAAGAAAAGAACACACGCACATATAAGATTTGCTCTAATTCAGCGACAGTGTTGACTTTTTGCTACAGCTTCAATACATATAAGAAGGCATCGAGAAGAAGTCTTTTGACGCAGAAATGACAAACGGTGCGCGAATGTCAGACACATCTAACGCATGATTCATACAGGACGTTACGAATGCAAAACCAATACGAGTTACACACACACATAAAAAAAAGGTAAACAAAAAGATTTTATACATTACAAAAACATGAACACATTTGTGTGTTTGCGTGTGTGTATGTGTGTGTGATATGTTTGCAAAAGTTGCATTCTAATTCTTTGACTTTTTTTTAAACTACAGTATCTTACATTATATTCAAGAAAATATCTGTTGGTGGATTGTGGCATCGTAGGATTTCCACTCGTCCTCAGATCCACGCGTATACAAACTTTAAATATGTACAGCAAAGACGAGAAAAACGCACAAAATAAACATATAAATGTGGCCACAAGGAAACACCTCAGAGTTGCAAAAAAGATGTGGAGGAAAGCACTAAGAAAGTAAACATGTTGATGGAGAATTTGGATGGAAAAACTGCTTCAGCAAACAAAAGAAACTCCCAACAAGAGCTCCTAAAGCACAGGCAAGTTTTTTACATAGAGTGGATTTGTTTAAGGAGTACATGCTAGTTGTAGCGAGGCGTTACGGACCTGTGTACTGCACCCACATACTCAAATGATGTACAAACTATGCATACTTAATGTTCATCTATTTTGCATCTCCCACAAATCTGCATTAATGTTTTATTTTTGTCAGAACTAAAAATAATTTGCTGTGATTAAACTTTAAATGTGATGCCAAAATCAGAGTGTTGACAGAGAAGCAAAACACAGCAGTGACAAGTGTGACGATTACAATGGCTGAATTAAACGTAACACAAAGAGGTAAAAGATTGGCAATCAAAATAAAACAAGAAAAGCAACATTTTCCGCAGCGGTCTTTCCACAAGCTCCTCTTCATCGCCATCTAAGTCATTAAATCTTTCGTGTCATCTTTATCTGTGAGCAGGAAGTGAGGGATAATGCACGTGGGCAGAGCTGTGAGCTCTGCATACAGGAGTGTGGGAGTATTAACATGTTGAAAAGAAAGAGCAGTTGATGATGGTCGAAAAAGGAAGAAAGTGAAGGTGTCAGTTTGTTGGTGTCCTGTAGAGGGCGACACAGTCCAGCTAATAGTCTTGCCTCTGGTTTGAGTCTGATTTTTCCCATTTTGAGTAAAAGCAGCGCAGCAAAGATGAAAGACGGCTGGTTTATTCCATCGCTACCTCTGCAAACAAAAAACAAACATCACAGGAATATTAATAATTTGGGTGAAATTATTAATCGACAAAGGGATTATCTTTTTGGGGAAATCTCCGTGGATGATGACAAATTCTCATGGATTACAAATTGATTATTATTCTGATCGAGTAAAAAAAAAAAAAACAACCATCTGGTCCTGCATTTCACATGTTTGATAAGTTTGACTTCAGCTTTCTCAAAATACTCTTTAATTAAAGTGAAAAACTGTTCTTGAATAAACAGTTTTGTGTTGCTACCTTGTTATACGTCCTAAAGAAGATTAAGGGAGGTCAAACAATATACTTGTTCACATGTTACACTACATACAAGTGTTTATTTTGCCCAGGCCTCTCTGTGTAATACTGCAATACTATTCAACAGCACCACAAACTAAATATTCCAAAACAATCACAGAGTTGAAACAGCACATCTTAAAACGAGTTTCAGCAAAAACCTCCTGAAGGGAGGATTTACTGCAGGACTGTTACATCTGACTGTATCAGTTTTTGCTAGATGTACCGAATAAACTGGAAACTAAGTGTAAACACTTTTTTGTCAATAGTCATGGACTGCAGGACTAAACTCACTAGGGCCCAACCAAAATGAAATCTTTGTGGTTGATGCAGACACTGAAATTAGGGAGCAAGAAAATCTCTGATATCTGATATATCAGCCGATATTAAATATATATTATACTGACTGCATGTTGTTATCAAATACTTGCGACAAAGACATGTAATGGAGGCAACATTTTAACAAACTTTATTCTTAACATCAGTGCTCTAAACACTAAACATTTCATTTATTAGTTATTAAATAACGGGCCGCCCTCTGCTGGACAAACTACAGAATTGCACCATTTTAAAATCACTAGTCCAAGCATTTTTTTTTACCTTAAAAAACAGTTTTAATACTGGCATATACAGAAGAACATATATGCCAATACTGATATATCTCCAATAGGCCAATATTGATCTATATTACTGTCAAACCAAAATATAAGTCCGGCCCTAAAACTCACCATCCAATCCTTTGTTCTTGTTTTCGTCACCCTCTGGAGATTCGGCCCCTTCAGACAACTCTCCTGTGAAGTCAGAATACTTATTTAAATGTTATTCATCACACTGATGCAAGCAGCAAAAATGCACTCCATCCAAACGAGAATATAAAATCCTTGAAGTTTGTTTGAAAAACAAACAAACAAACAAAAACATCCTTAGCTGCCGGTGAGTCAGTTACACCGAACTCATTTTGTGCAGTCAAACATTGTTCAAACCCGTCTCCAACAGTTTTCTCTTTTCATTTTATGTGGAAAAAAAATTCTCGTAGAGACATTTCAGGTTCTCTTTCTTAACACACTCAGAGTTATTTATTATGTAAACAGAAAATGAATGGGCTTTTTTTATTAATAATATCACGAAAAAGGCTTGAGAGGAACAATCGCTGTAACTGTAACAACCTCTTACTGGGTGTAGAGGATTACATCACATATCAATATATTGTATTTGTAGTATTTTTAAAGAAATTGCCTCATGTCATGTCTTATAAATGCAGGCCATGCTTGGAGATGACACCGTTAAATGGCTGTACCGTTCTGCAGGGGAGGGCTCTTGCATGTGGAGCTCCCGGGCTCTGCTCCCTGCTCCGTCTCCCCTGTGTTGCCATCTGGTGGTCTGCTGGCCTCTGCTGGTTCGGGCACCTCCCCCTCCAGTTTGTCCTCCTTTGGTTCAGGCTGTTCTGAGTCTGTGAGCACCTCCGGAGGCTCCATCGCCTCTTCCTGCTGGGCTTGCTCCTCTGCTTCCTTTTTAGCTCTCTCCTCCGCCTCTGAGGTCACATGGAGTGTGGAGGCAGGTTAGCATGTGTGAGGGTGTGTCTGTGTTTTATTATTATATCACTGTATAATTCTTATTTGGCCAGTGAAGGTTGAGAGAGCTAACTGAAATGCTCCATGAAGGACCTGATCCGAAACTGATTTGTAAAGTCTCTCTGAGTGTTTATTTTAACCTGCATTAACTGTGTTTTCCACTTGGGGGCAGTAGAAACAAGCAGCAAACATATTTGTCACATAAACGAGGAGGTGAACTTGTTAGCAAACAGCTTTCTGCCTACACATTTAGCACTTATGAAGTCACATTATCATTTATTTGGAGTCGTATTTGTGTCCACCTGATGAATATAACTCCAACATTTACTCTTCTTACAGAAATATCTGGTTCTTTAGCTGCTAGACCCTCCACTCTGTTCGGCAGCTAACCGCTAACTCTGAAACTTTTCTCTCTGAGTCAGTCTTCTCAGTCTCTGAGAAAAAAATGAGGATGAAATAAAGACAATGATGAGAGTGAACCACAACAGAAAAGTCAAAAATAATGACCCAAAAAAAAAACAAACAAACAAACAAAAAAACTTTTTTTTTTTTTTTTTTAAACTTAAATGCTCTGTAGTTAATTCTCTACAGATTTATCATTTGGGTTGCCAAGTTATTAAAAATTATTTTATGTGGCTCCTTTATAATTTGTTAATAAATTCTGGTAATCATCAAGTAAAAGCACAGTAACTTCTCACTTAGAGGCCACCAGGTCTACAGTAACAACTTAAAGTAATCAATTTATAAATGTTAAAATATGCTGTACTTCAACTGTAAGTGACATATTAATTCACTGATTTTTGACGCTGTATATGTCCATTGATCTAAACAGATCAAAGAAGTAGCATGTAGAAGGAGGATGAATACCAAGCACAGATATTTCACACAACCTGGCAACCTCAACGTTGTTTTCATTTATGGCTTGGAAGCGATTTATAAAGTATAAATTCATGAGGTATTACAACTAATTAAACCCTCTGCAACAGGTGACTAATTAGAACAAGGTACAAGCACAAATAAATAAATATTAAAATTAAACCTTTGTACATACTGATCCCTGTGTATCCTAGAAAATCCCACATTAATACAGGCCAGATAAAATCCCCCAGTCAGTGAGCTAGGAGCATCGCAGCTTTAAAAGTCAATTTTCCCTTTCTGGTGGATATCACGACCTGTGCGGACAGTTCAGTTTAGCAGAGCAATAATGTTCCCAGAGTTTCCAGACTACTTCATTTCACTGTCTCATACTCTCGGTGGGTTGGATGTACTGTACCTTTACTAGCCTGTGCTTTCCACCTCTCTCTGTTCTGATAAACCTCTTCATTCCACAACGCCTTGAAGTTCTTTATGTCCACTGTCAGCAGAGAGCTCTGTCCCGATGAGCTGCTGTCTGAGCCCATGCTCTTCACACTGTGCCTCTTGGCCTCGTCTGAGGTAATACTGTTCAGACTGGACAAAAAAGTGAGAAGAGATAAAAGTTCAACAAGAATAAGAGGCTACAGTCATGCTAGCAGCTGAACTGACACCAACGCTTTCAGCTGAATGTTAACACCAGCATGCTGACATTCTTACAATTACAATACTAAATACTGATGTTTAGCAGTTTACTGTGTTCACCATCTTAATTGAGCATGTTAGCATGCTAACATTTGCTAAACACTAAACTGAAAGAACAGCAGGAAGTGACTGAATAGCATGAGTTCTGTATGTATGCGGATATAAATCAAAGTTTTATACAAATTACGATGATGACCTGATGATGGCGCTACGTACAAAATACAAAATTCCTCCTATTTTTACACAGGAAGTTCAGTTCACTTGCCATTAGGAGTACTATTCAGTGTGAAAACCATTCTATTTTTTTTGGCTTTGAGAAAGTTTTACAAAGATGCTTATTGTCTTCAAGAGAAAACCTCCTTTACAAACTGCACTCGAGGAAGCGGACACTTTTTATGAGGTGGTGTCTACTAAAACATGCTGCTCAGCTGCATTTAGGGAAAAGCAGAATCCAGGGTTTATTGGGATTGACCTATAATATGGAATAAAATCATTATAGAGATCTTGTCAGTGATATCACATGCATCCATCCTGACAAAAAAAGCCCATAAAGAGCTTTATTTCTTCAGAAAACTGAAGGAGTTCTGGTGAACTTTTACAGAGGAGCGATAGAGAGCTATCTGACTGGAAACACAAATTGGCATGGGTTGTTCACGGCCCAGGACAGGAAGGCTCTGCAGTGGGTGATTAAAATGCCCAGAACATCACTGGTACTCCTCCACAGAGCATCAGTGCTATCAGTGAGGTGCCTGTACAGAGCCCAACGATAAGACATAAAAAGATGATATCCACCCCTGCTGCAGCCTGTTCACCCTGCTGCAGATTACAGAAGTATCCGCTGCTGTAACAGCAGGGCAGCTTTTTCCAAAAAGATGAAAATTCCTTTTATTTTTATGAATTTATTAATTATTAATAATTTTACATACATTCCAGATTTTAGTAGTAACATTAGGTAATGCAGTAAATGAATCATCATGTGAAAGTTACATCTAAGCGCTATGCTGAAGGCAACTTGACTTGTGTCGGATAGAGAAATGAGAGTTCTGACCTGGATAACTGAGAATGTCCACCAAAATCTTATGCAAGTTAGAATTTCTTGCTGATCAGTTTTGACCATTCTTTTTCAACTCTCTCTTGTGAAACTCTTGATGCTTAGACGTACAAAACTAAGTTTTACAGAACTCCTTTTAGGGTTCATTACATTATTCTAATTAATCACGTGAAGGACACAAATGTCTGCACCACATTTCAAAGGTTGTCGAGGTATTTAAATCGAAACCCACATATGTCGACCTCATGGTGGCGCTAGAATAAAAGTCTGGGGATCACCTGAGTCTTAGTCTGAGTTACCATTACTGTCTGTAGTTGTTATAAGATAATTCAGCCTGGACAAAAGTGGACAGACAAACCGTCACCACCCATTTGCGATGCTGCTAGCCTGACTAAAAAAAAAGAAGCTCCTTGACTCAAAGGCAGATTCAAGGAAGACTGAAGAGAGACAAGAAAGAGAGCAGACATAGTTACAGATGACTGAAAGCAGCTATAAACGCCGTGAAAAAAACATTCCAGGGAAACACATAAGCACCCAGGTGTGTATGTAGACAAGACGACGGCACAAGTGGCAACACTATCTGAGATTTCCACACGGTTGGCTGCGACTGGAGGCCCGCTGAGTGATGCTAATGACTGCTGTTGAGGAAGAACGGGGAGGCTGGTATTGATGTGCAGGTGCAACGGAAGCTGGAGTGCCAGACTCCCCGAGTACCGATTCATTTTCTAATAAGCTCACTTGAAAAGACACAAAGTTTAAACAAATAGACTCAAATGATCTTTCACAGGCTACTTTAAATTAGTAATGCAAGAGTGAGTGGAATGTACCGTCTCATTTATTTGATTTCAGAGCCTCGCACTTACCTGATTTAGTGCACGGCTGGAGGAAAAGTACCCGGCCAATTAATTAAGCCAGTGGAGATAAAAATCTCTTCCTTTAGTACTTAGAGAAGCTATTGTTTGTGTCAATCCAGCACTGAGGCTCATTCTTGATCATGGCAGAGGGGTGAACTTGACTAGCATCTCTAAAATATCAATTTCAAGGTGTGTCACTCTGCCTAATGAAAGGTGGAGACATTTCCACGCACAGAAATGGATTACTCATGGAAAACTCATCTGCTGTTCTCAATTCAGCCGACATTAGATATGCTGTTATTGCAGACGAACTGCCGAGGTTTAATCACGTCATTGAGCGAGCAGTTACTCAGAAAAGGTACAAGAGCTGAAGGGTGAAAACTGCAACTTTTCCATCCTCGATGTACCAGGCTGGTTGATTAAAGTTTACTCACATTTACATACAAACACCCACTCCCGTCTGCTCAGTCCCACTTCTCAGCAGCGTAAGAGAGATCATTTAGAAACTTTTCATTTCTAAATGATCTCTCAGAAAAAGTGCTTCTGCTCACCTTGAGCGTCTCAAGCCGGCAAAACCGGAATGGGAGGCCTCGTCGATGAGCGGAGTGACGATACGCTCCATCATGTCTGTCAGCACAGTGAAGGTGGGAACCACAATGAAGTCTATAAAGCCTGGGGACGAAGATATCAGAGAGCATAACGCCAGTTTTGTTTATTATTTGAGGTGTTTAATTCATACTGGGACAAAAAGAAGCCCAAAACAATCAATGTAATGCCGTAAATGATGTAGTTAAGATTGGAAATTTAGACCACAGGTATTTACTGAATGTTAACTTATAAATGATCAAATATGAAATACAGACAGAATTAAGTGTATAGGTGTTGAAAATGTCAACCATGGACTCATGTCTCATTCCCATTTTAAAGGGGTATTGGCGAATTTTTGACATAGGGCCTCGTTTTTGACCTCTCCAGTCCAACTCCTATTGTCAGAGAACATTTTCAGCTCATTTGATGCAGTACTGAGTTTAAACAGCTCGTGGTTAGCCCCGGATGCTAATGCTAGGGCAAGTCAATGGACGCAGCAGCAAGCCAACAGTAGCCACCAAACAACGATTAAACACTTCACAGTACACAAAGGCGAGTCTATTGTGACAGCACTCTTGTGAGACAAATTTGAGTTATTTGTAGAATAATTTTAGAACTCAAACTACAGCTGAATTTCTGTAATTTGTGGCTTAGTTGAAACAGGAAGTAAATAGTGCAGCAGCTTCCTGTCACTGCTAACTCTGACCAGAGCCACAAATTAAATAAAATTCAGTTTGACTTCAAAAATTATTCTACAAACACACTATTCGCTTCAACAGACTGTTGTCATATTAGACGTGCTTTGGGTGCGGTTCGGAGTGTTTAATCAGAGTTTGGTTGTGGCCACTGTTGGCTTGCTACTGTTGACATTGACTTACGCTAGCATTAGCATCCATGGCTAAATGGCGAGCTGTCCAAAATCTGTACAGTATCAAATGAGCTGAAAATGATCACTGTCAATAGGAACAGGACTAAGGGAATCGAAAATAAGGCTCTATGTCAAAAATTTGGAAATATCCCTTTAATCATTTTTGTAAGGTTCTATTTTGTCTACTCGCTCTATCAGGCTGTTTAAAATCAGATGAGAGAATCTCTGAGCTGACAAAAACATTGATGTTTTCGTCTGGAGTGCCCTCAGCTATCATGTGCACTCACTATAACTAAAGAATACATTCAACTTTTAAAGTGGCCTATTGAGCAAAATACAGGCAGTTTCATTGCCTTTTGTTTGGGTTTAATATAACTTGAGAGGAAAAGTAAGAGTCACCGCTCAGGGCTAAAAAACTGTTCTGCCAACTTCCTCTGTTTGTTTGTCTAGTACAAAATAAAATTAACAATTCAAACAAATTAAAAAGAAAATCTTTTTGGAAAATTCATATTTAACAATTCTCAATTAAACTACAATTGAGCATGAATCCAAGATAAATTGGTAAACAACAGAACTCTGCGGAAAGGAAAACTGCAGCATTTTTCTAAAGCTCTCTCTTACTCTATAATAATCATTTTCAACACGATAATCAGTTTTATTTGTTTTCTGAGAGTTTGATTTAAATGTTTATGAACATAAACACAGAAAGTAGTATGCTGGGTTTGCATAAAAATGCATGAAAAAAAGTCCTCTTGCTAAGATGATATCTGCTGAATCAAGTCTTGTAAAAACACACAGACACACTCTGTTTTGCATGTGGTGTGTGTGCGGGTGAAGTCGCCACTCACCGATCTGAGACTGCGCCACCATTGTGGACTTTCGGTCGCAGAGAGGAGAGAACGGCAGGCCGAGCTCTGCTTCTTTGTCCCCCTGGAAATACGAAGGCTTCCTCAGTCAAAGTCAGTCTCAATCTTTGGTTAGTTTGAAAATACACTCCAGCCTCCAGCCCCCCACACACACGCGCACACACACACACACACGCGCACACACACACACACACCACCACCACATGCACGCACTTCTATCAACAGGCTTTCGGGTTTGACTGGCCCCCGCCCCGTGGGCTTCTGGGCCACAAATGTGTTTCATTTTCTCTTTTGATTTGTCACAAACAGATGAGATGTGGAGTCGGGAGGCAATGTTCTTTGGGGTAGCAATTTATCGGCAATTCATATCCCGAGAGACAACGGCTTTGTGAAAGCAGCCTAAGTAACAATAGCAGTGATAATGAGAACAATGTGGATTAATAATGGAAGAGATGAAAGCAATGCGAAACCAGTTAAACGTCTGTCCTTCTTGTTGACATTTACAAACACACAATTTATTATTTACAGCCAAATGCATTGTTTTATCAACATGATAATGTTCTACATGTTAATCTGCTGTGGCACTTTGTCATGGAATCATTTTCAAAAATGACAAAGAGCAGAGTGTCTGCAATTAAACTCTCCAGTATGACTGAATATCTCACTGATTTAAAGTGCTTCGGGGGGTTGAGTTGCGCCAAAGCATCATATTAAAACGATCATTCACTAATATCACAGTCCTGCACAACAGCACATGCTGAAAGCAGTGCAAGTGTGCTGCTATTCTGAGAGACAATGAATCAGTTCTACTTCAAATCTACTGTTTCATCTTTTGGCAACAGAATGCAGCTCCTTCCAGAGTTCACAGCTGCTGCAGCAGAGTATTTACTGACACACAGCAGGAAAAGCACAGGTGTCATTTAGAGGTCAACAATGAAGTTTTAATCTCAACGTTTACGGTAATGTCTCTGAGTCATTGAAGTGACTGCGAGAAATTGAAATTTAAACAGGCTCACAGGGGGCTACTGCTATTCTAACATCACTAAAAAGATCTGCACTGAGATAAACCTTTTAAAATCTGTCTTGTTTAACTTGTAATCCTGGTTTGTTTTACCGCAAATCCCACAAGACTTGTATGAAAGAAGGAAGCTTGGAAGGATTTCAGAGAGACTCTTTCTCGTGCTTCTGGTTTAAGAAAAAAGATTTTGGTCACGAATAAAAAGCTCTTTCTCTGTAAACATCATTTGATAATACTGTCAGACACCAACAACAGTATTACCGTTTCAGCTTTTATCGGTGTTTCCGTCTGAAACTGTATTTTAGATGTGATCATCTAACTGCATGGTTGAATTTTATTCCATTATACTACGATGGTATTTCTTATAAGTCTACCTCCATCAATATGAAGGCTGGATTTGTTTGAATGCAAAAGTTATAACTATCAGAGCTGTCAGTGGGGTGTATATGGCAGCTCTGTGTGACCAGCTGGAAATCACGCCATGCTCTCTCCTCATGCATCCAAATGTTACATTTTTTTTGCTCCAGCAATTCAGGATGACTCTGCTACCTGCCAGGTGCACCCCCTCACCTGTCTGAAGAATTCCTCCAGTAGGGAGGTGGTCCAGCGATGGTGGAGGTCCCAACTTTTGGCCGGGTGGCTGATGTCTGCTGTGTGCAGCAGCAGGGACAGAGCTTTGGGCTTGTCAATGCTGCAAGAAGAGAGCAGACGAACAGTTTTAAATACTGTAGAGTGCCACAAAGAAACCATTTATTGTGTTGTTTTCTCGATTGGTCACGTACACTTCAGTGTTTTGTTGTTTTTTTTGAAAGATGTCAGTTAGTACACAAGCTGGTGATGAAAAAGGGAAAACAAAACTCTACAAATTGGACTATATTAAGCTTGAATAAAAAAAAAATATAGTCCTTTTTATTTGATCAACCTAAATTATAATAACATCTGAAGCTGAATGGTTTTGAAGGTAACATAGCAAGGTCAAATAAGATTAGCTTTGTGTAATCAAGGTGTGACAAAGGATTTTAGGTTAAATACTGCACATCTGTAACGCACGTTGAAGTCGGCTCGGTGTCCCCACAAAAACTCCATTATGATGAAAAACAGACATTCCAGACAAATCTGCAGCAAGGTTATTGAAAAATATCAAGCAGAGGAAGAACACAAAAACATCTCCTGGTATCCCTGAAGACACGAAGGGTCAATCATCACAAATGGAAAACATGTGGCACAGCTGCGCATGTGTCTACAAAAATTGTTTGCCTGTGCAAGAACAGCACAAATCAAACATTAAAATGTGTTTTTATAGCCTTTCATGAAAGCTCAGGATGGCACCAATGCTGCACAATTTCAGGGTTTTCACCATGGTAAAAACGCACAATGTTGGGCATCGCAACATGTATGGAGTAAAACTGTCCAGTAATTGTTGTAAAACGACATTTTTCAGCTGAACATTAATTCAGAGGATACAGAGATGATTTGGTTAACTCTTAACACTGCAGCCTTGCGTTAGCTTTGGCATTGCTTTGAATGCATTTTTGTGCATCGCCTTTTTATTGTTATCGCTTTAGAGGGGGATCACTTCACAACTAGCATGTCTACATGGAAATACCAACAACACCCGAAAGCTACAATATCACGCAGGGTGATTCTTTTAAGATAGGGTGACATTGTTTTTTTTTTACAATATCCTGTAGAAGCAACATGAGCACAAGTATTTTCAACTGGATATTTTTTTTTGGCTTAGATATAACAAAAAAAAGACTGCCTGAGCATGAGCTGCAAGATACCAAATTTGTTGCAGACAAACAACAAAACCATTGAAAAACACAAACCCAGCAATGTTTTGATTCTATTTCCAATCTTTGAAAAAATCCTGAGAATACTGGTTTTCTTACACACTGAAATATTATAAATTCCTCACAAATATCTTTTAAAAAAGACTTGGTCATTGCTTAGTAACTTGGCAACTAACATTAGTAGAGCATGATTATATAGTGCTTTTGTTAGGGGCTACATTATTTTTAGGAATAATACACATCCTGTGTTGAGTGTTTCTGTCAGCAGGACGTTGTATGTGGGAGTGACTCAAAACAAACTACAGTTTTTGTTCATGGTAATAAATAAACATGTCAGTCAGTGCATCAGTGTGGCTCACTGATGTGTTTTTACCAGCTTTTGGACAACAATGAAGCTCATAGCACAAAGGAAAATACTCATTACTGTATTATTGTGATCAATTCATTGCTGGCTTTTTAATTTTTTAATGAGATTTTTTGGCCATAAGGAATTGTTGCAGTGTTGTGATGGCACCAATTTAATGGAAGTACGCTAAAACTGCCATTGTGCATCACATTAAAGGACCATACCAGTCTATGTTTGATTTCTCACAGTTAGCAGAGATTGCCCCTATCTTCTACAAATATTATTAAAATTCGACCATGTGTATACTTTAGTAACTCTCAGACTGCATTTTTAAACCACATTCATTGCCATTCATGTTGAAACAGGGAACAGAAACACTCTAGGACATGCAAAAGTTACCGGGTATAGATAATTCACTCTTCTTAAGAGAACATGCACATTTATTTGGTCAAAATTCACTGAGTGAGAGAAAGAGGGGGGAGCCGGGAGCCATGGAGAGGAAAGTTATTAAAAAAAAAAGTTCCTTACAAGTGCATCCTTTCTAGCTCGAATATTAGCGTGAAGAAGGATTTTGACACAGATGTTCTCCTTAACTAACGCTGCCACACATTTTCAGGTACTTTCTGTAACATCTATTGAACGTGGACAAAATGTAAACAAACACAATATCTCATAGATAAAGATATTTTGAGAAAAATGCATCCGGTTTATGAAACATCTGCGGCTGATGTTGACAAAGAACAATAACATGTTGTAACACTGACATGGTTTATAAGATGTGAAAAAAAAACTACCTGAAAAACAAGAAACATTTCCATTCAAAAAATAACACACACACACACACACACACACACACACACACACACACACACACACGCACACGCACACAAAAAAATCCCATTTTATCAAGCTGCCTTCATCAGGCTAATCAGTTTTCTACACTGGGACAAAGTGTGAAGATGCTTCATCTCACCTCATCAGACATCGTCAGCGTCTGAGATTTCACCTGATAACCGTAACCAAATATCATGTTTAACGGAGTGAAGGATAAACGGACAGACTCATACCACTACGGAAAACAGGCACACATATACACACACGCATGCACACACAGCACAAGGTTAACCAGAGGTGAGAAAGACTAGCTCAAATTTTCCCCCCTTTTCCATTCGTGGCAGATGGGGTCTTAAAGTGCACTCTAAGCAGGCCTGTAGCACGGCGGTTTAAATTACTTCACATTAAAGTCTATTCAGCATTACAGCTGCCTGCAGACTGCCATCTCTCATTCATGTGCATGTGTTCGTGTGCACCCTGTACTGAAGCTTGGTGATTGCCCTTCAGTCAGCACGCTTCGGTTTGAGATATATTAACAAATACAGCGAGTATAATATTGTTGATTCCTACATAACGTTCTCAGGATGCAGCTCCATATCTCGACATCACTGCTTCCATTGCAGTTTTCTAGTCTGTGCTTTATCACAGCGAGAAGAACATCGTGAAGGTCAGTGAGTTTCTCACAGCCTTCTCCTGTCAGTGTTGCAGCTACATCAGCAGTTGGCAACTCAACACGTCATACGATAGTTTGCCTGATAGCTTTTCATTTCTGCTGGCAAACAGCAGCTCTGTGTCTGCATGTATAAAAGGTGCTGTAGGTGAATTTATTTACTTCAGTTCTACCTATGTTTGGTTTGATTCGATGTACTTTTCATTGATTTTTTGTTACATTTGTATATGTAGGGAGAACTTTGTACAGTCATAAGATTTTTGAGATTGCCCAACTGAATTGTTGAGCTACGCGAGTTCCATTTCTTTTACGCCACTTTCAGAGAAATTGTTACCTCCGAAATGAATGAGAATGGAATAAATAATAAAACTTGGTCACAAAAAAAAAAAAAGGAAGGAAAAGTAAAGTAAGTTTTGGCTGTCGTCTGGTAGCATCAAGTGCTACAATAAAATCTGTTACTTTGACTGAAACATATTTACTTTCTGTGAAAGCATCGGTTCCCTCTCAGCTCAACCTGGCTGAACTTATACGTGCTGAATTTGAGGATTTATTGTTCTTTATATGATCTGGTTTATTTTCGATTTGGGGAATGTCCGCTGTACAAAATTAGACTCTTCAGGGCCCGTTATGACTTGCAAATCAAAGATGACAGGATGACAGACTGAGACAGAGAGGAGTGTCTTTCTGGTTAGGTGGCGTATTTTTACTTTAGGAACATAATAAAAAGAGAAGCAGAAATCTGTTGTTGAGAAATGCTTTAAAATGGTTATCTGCAAATGAAAGCCTTTGTGAAACAAACTGAGAGACTTGCAGACAGCTGCCACCCCCCTAAACTGAACTTGAGTTATCAGATTTTGAAAACCATATTAAGAATCCCCTTAATATAAGTTACTTTCCAGTCTCCTCTCAAATTCTTTAATAACCCAGCAGAAGGTTGCCACCAGCTCCGATCAGAGCATCTGGCAGGAGAAGTGTCGACATGTTTCAGAGGACAAGGATCAATACTTCAAATTAAAGAGACAAACATTTTCAATCATACTAAAATGATTGCCGGTGGGAAAACATTATAAACAACATTGTGAAGCCCACAGGCTGTTTGGCATTTCCTCGATCTTCCTCTTGCCAAAAATGTTTAAATAGGTACAGAAATATTTAAGGTTTGGGTGAGAGCTGAAATTTTCAGTGTGTAACAATTGTCTTCCTCATAAGTGATTCTTCTCATGTTTCCTGCAGTCGACAGCACCCATCTGAATTATGCTGCTCTGCAGAGGATTTCCCAGCCAAATTAATTCGATTAGCTCAACCCAACGACTACTAGTGACGCAAAGTGTTAAGGGAAGTATTTATAGTTGTGATTTATGTTTGTGTGCACAAATTGCAAACTACAAGCTGTAGTAGTGGTGGTAAAAACAATATTTGATAGTCTGCGCACTGTTTATTGTGCCAGCAAACCTTCTAGCAATATTTCTATCATCGGCTGTTTTTCTACTGCAGTGTGCAAATAAATGTCGCTGCGCCAAATCTGCTGTGACTGCATTATAACTCTGCTGCAGACTTTCAGCACAGAAACACCTGTTTGTGTCAGAGAGGGCCTGTAGTAATACCCCACTGTATTTCCGTCCTGTGTAATGCATGACACTTGGACTTATTTAGCAACAAAGTACCACTTTGAGTAAACAACACCTAAGCAGCAGATTTTATTCGTTGTTTTGAACAGTCTATTTGATATAAACATGAATGTTTGCTGTGTTCCTCTATGAGTAAACCCTTCAGGGGGAGGGTTAATTGGGTTGCAAACAGCGGGTGGTTAGCAAAATGTGATCTGCTGGCAGGGTTAACGAATATGCAAATTGTTGGGAGAAGGCAGGGAGTGTAAACAGTGAGGAAGGAAAGTCAACTGACCCCTCAGGTTGTTGTAGGAAGTTCTTCATGGCCTTCACCTGCTGAAAGTGGCACGACATATCTGTGGCCAACACCATCTCCACCACCAGAGCCCGCAGCTCTCTGGATGAAAACAAAGCAGAGGAAAACATATGTGCTGCATAATAAGCTGTCACACTGGCAGGTAATAAAATCCAAGTCACCAAAGTAAATGGAGGCAGCCAACACAGTTTCTGAGAGCTATTCATAATATCTGCTATGACAAGTCGCAGCTTAAAGCATGAGAGATCAGACCGCAGCTGTTTGCTTTGATGTGTTATAACATATAATGGTTCCATTTAGTGCAAAGTTGTTAAATCTGTAGGGTAATCCAACTTTTCAGATTTTTTCTCCAGTGAACACATTTGGTAATCTTGAATAAAACAAGAAAGACCTAAGGCTTTAAACAGCTGATATGTACACGGTGAAACTGTTTTCCTTGACCTGCCTTGTTTCCCTCCTGTCATGTCTTCCTCTCGATCCGTCTCGGGCTGCTTTCGATAACATGCCTGACTTTTATTTCCCTTTGCTGTCACTCAGCTCTTTCATCTTTCTGTCTGTCTACGTATCTGCCTCACTGACCTCCAGTCATCCTTGGAGAGGTTGTAGAGGATGTTCATCTCGTCGTCGTCCTGCAGTAGACGGTAGGCTGCGCTGACATGGTGACTCTCCAGCACTGAGCGGTCATTGTACAGGATCGCTGTGTCTGACCTGTCAACGGAAAGGGAAAGCAGTCATCTTTCACTGGTTTATATTTGGAAGAAAAGCTTAAAGAGAAAAAAAAAGGATGTTCGCTGAATGTTGCTACAAATTAATTTATCAGTCAATGTGTTGCTTTCTGAAGGTCTCACTGTCTTTGCACAGACTTCAGTCTAAATGTGAGAATTCATGTTCTCTATATGGTCTTATTCAGTGTCTTATTCAGTTCATTTTAAATGTTAAGAGGGTCGACTGCACATGGAGAGACTCTGGAAAAAAGCCTCAGAAAGATGAATGTGTTACCTTTACAATACTTTAAAATATAAAAAGCAATGTTTAGAATGACACAGATGTCAAAAGATAAAAAATAATAAAACAGAGGATATAAACAAACAAGGAAAAGCCTTTCATAAGTTCAGACCCCCAAAATGTGATTGAGAATTTACTATTGCTTGTAGTAAGTTTGTGAAGATCAAGATTTGATAACTTTTTGGTTCATTGAGAATCTGTAAATCAGTTTGAAATAAATACATTCAATACACTGTAAGGTTTTCCTCTTGGAAATGCATATTTTTTAGAAACTTATGTTATTTAGAAAAAATCATATATGAAAAGTTTTAAATGTTTAACTTCCTAAAATTAAATGAATCTGGACAATCATATGAAGGACTTAATAGACAGCAGTTGTAACTTTATCAGGATTGTCAGCCTACAGATAGTTTACTGAGTATTTATCACATTTCAACAACATATCAGTTGACATTCAAGAAAACAGAATATCTGTAAATGTTAAACTAATGTTCAACAACATATAAACAAATATTCAACAAACATAGGCTTCCCTAACCCTCTAACCCTAACCTAACAGATATGTTGCTGAAATGTCACAAATACTCTCCGCACTATCTGTGGGCGGAGTATCCAAATAAAGTGCAAACGAAAAGAGTCATAAAAAGATTTAGTAAGAAAACATTTAGGATAAAAACAGTGTGAAGAGCGCAACGTGTTTGTTAACAAAAGTACTAACTTTACTCATTCTAATAATATCAAAAAGTTTTGTTATAATAAGTTCTCTCTGACTTAGGTTCTCAAGGGCACTGAGTTCATTTTTGACTCCTGTCCTGCCTCTGTGTTATTACTGCACTGCAGGCGATCTCAGAGTCAACGTAAAACCCTCCTTGCTGTAAATGAAAACATTGATCGGGTGAGTCAGTGCCATGCATTTTTGATTTTATGATCCATTACCTTGTCTGAATGTGGAAGTTGTTTGTGGTCCCCGTGTGCTCGTAGTCGTGCACCGCCGCCGCAAAGATCATGGCAAAGATCTCGAGCTCAGTCAACCAATGCTGAAGGTAAAGAAAGAGAAGAAGAAGAGGAGGGAGGAGGTCGGGTGAAAGGAGGCAGAGGCAGGGGAAGATGAGAGAGGAGTAGGGCGATATTAAGAGAAGGGTGTTGAGAAGGGAAAGCAACGAGATGGAAAAGAAAGAGACATCAATGGGAAAGGAGGAAGGGAAAGTAATGAACAGAAGAGGAAAGAACGGACAGAAATTAGAGAAGAGAAATGAGAAGTCAGTGAATGGAAAAAAGGCGAAAGCAGGAAATGGTTCATCACGTCATAAACATGGAGAGGAGAAAAGTGATATAAAGGATGCAGAGAGAGGTATTTGGCATGAGGAATACATTACAGTCAGGGACGAAAGCAGACAAATGGGGAGGAGAAGATAGAAGAAAGGTCAGCAAAGCAAAAAAAGAAACTTTAAACAAGTACAGCTCTATTAAGAATCACATTTTAAACTGTCACAAAGATTCCTTCAACTGTTGAAAACCTCCAGTAATCATGGAAATTGCCTTTCAACACAAGAGCAGTGCTCACACAACCACCTGAATATAGAGATACGGACAAATATGGCCAAAAGAATGTGAGTAATGTGGACTGGACCTGCATGTGTGTGCATGTATTTGCTTTTATTTATGAGCATTCCTGTTTAATCTGCGAGTGTATGCAGCACCCGCACACCTGTGAGTGGGCATTTTCCTCTGAGATGTGCATGCATCTGAGTGCACTCACGTACACAGAGTGGGGATTTAGCTCAGGAAGCCCAGTCAATATTGGTGACTAATCAAAAGCTGGGGGGAGGGGGGAGTCATTAAGTATGGGGGGGCTGAGGGAAGGGTCGAAGGAAAGGTTGGCAGCACGACGACCGATCCATCCCTCAGTATATTTCCTCACAGGGCCGGCTTTATGAATGACCTGTTGATTGTTGATTTAATGGAGTCTGGAGGGCCTGCGAAATGATAGATGCTGTCCTCTGCTCTCCCAGGAGCTGTGGTTCAAGAGGTAATGTGGTTTACTCAGCAACGCACTGCCCAGAGAAACACACCATGTCAACAGCTGCTGCAGCCGCCTTATTAAGGTGATTAAATAAAAACAGTGGAAGCCAGGGCGGCCGGCTGGTTGACTGTTTGGGGACTTTAAACTTGGCTTTAGCGTGACTAGAGAGAGGGGTTTTTTTTGTTTTGTTTTGTTTTGTTTTGTTTTAAATGAATGCAGCATAAGAGATGCCCTAAAGTCACTCCAGCAGAAACGAGGGAAATATGGGTCACCAGATGAAAAAAGAACAAAAGCAACATAAAATATGGTGAGAAAACATAGGGCAAAGTTGTGGCAAGAAGAAAAGGAACACTGACTTTTAATATTGTGACAAAATATCATGTAAAATGAATGAACAGAAGAGGAGATCCCTGCACACCAAATTGACTGGGCTAAACAGCCGCAAAGAACAGTCCACAGGCTTAGACAAATGCAAAAAAAGTCTCTAAAAGACATGAGTGGTGAAGACGCGTGCTCACAGTGCAAAAAGGTCAATAAAAACAGTAACAAACGTTTTAGTTCTTTGCTTTCATCAGTGTCCAGCAAGTTTTACGAAGGACAGAGGCACCCAAGAATAAGAATAAATGTCTTGATGCCCCAAGTAGACACAGTTTCACAGCACCCTGACGAAAAATCATGTGAAGACACAATCTGATTGGTATTCTTAGAAACATAGGTTGATGTTTTCAAACCTGCCGTGAGTAAGACTGGGATTAAAGGTTCTTTTATTTCAAACAGAAATGGCTCGTGGACTTCCCAAGAATTTTCCCAGCCATATTTAGCAGCTGCATGGCAGGAAAAGTAGCAATTATGGTGGCTTTCAGCAGCTGACAGAGACATTTTGAATACCATATGGATGAAATCGCCTTGATTTCATAAACTAAGGTTTTTAATTAGAGCCGTATTGAATTGTTTTAATTGTTAATGTTATTAACACTCGATTTCTAAGACATCATTCGGTCGCATAGTCAGTGGCATGGTATTGTGTGGGTTGGATGGGTGGAGCAGAGGGACAGACTCCAGCAGCAAGCTAGTGATGAAGGCTGCTCTAATGAGAGAGTCACCTGCAGATATAATTTAGTCAGGGATAAACACCTTAAAGCTTCAGTACTTTATTTGTGGTGTTTTGGGGCAAGAATTCCATAACAATCTTTCAGCATGTTGTAATTCAGGCGGTCTGAAAGAGAACACTAGACTTCTTAAGCACAACTTAGCTCTGTATTCAGGTTTCAGAATATAAAGACCATAACGGACACTTTTCAGCCAATTGCAGCCCATTATGTGTTCCTACTGGCTGCTCTACAAAGGTAGAAGTGCCTTTGTGTGCCCTCAGTTATTGAGAGCGGATACAATGGCAGACAACCCAGGAGGAAAAGCTGCTCTTTCAGCTTCAGCCTCTAAAAGAGAGAGCGAAAACATACGGAATAAAATCTGAACCAGGTGAAGGGCGGGTCGGAGCTACAGAACAAAATCAGGGAGGAGTCGCATAAGTCGCTTTAGCCAGCTTGATTTCTAGATGTTGTCTACCCCAGCTTAAATAAAAGCTTTGATTTTTGGGGGGATTTTTTTTTTTTTAAAAAAAGGTTACTGTCGTCTTTTAAAAAGGCAGGTTTACAGTCAATCTTACTCACCACCATGCCGGTCTTCAAAAGCAGGTAGTGCACAGTTTGTGTGACATCAGCAGCGTGCATCAGGTTGTGGTAGGGGTTTTTGTGTTTGCTGTATCCCACCTCCAAGGCCTCCACAAATGACACCACTGCAGAGATCGGGATCTGCAGCACGCAGAACAACAGCAAATGACGGAGAGATTTTAAAGCACTGCAGGCATTAAAAAAACTTCTAAAAGCTATCCAGTGATTTAAATGATTAGCACATATAGTTTTACTGCCTGCCCAGTCCCCTCAGCACCTGAAATTGATGTCATAAAAACATGGCTCGTGAATCATCACCGCTACCGCAGACTGCGATTACATATTCATGCGGGCTTCATTTCATTGCCCGTGTCATTTACTCGGATGCTTTCACTTCAAGTGGAGTGTCCTCAGCTGTAAGATGATGTGGAAAATGAGCCTCAGTATCAGAGGGGATGAAGTACGTCCCACCCCCCTCGTTGTTGGTCATTGTTCAAACACAACAACACACTTAAGAGGCAGGAAAGTGAGTGCACTCATTTCCATCTTATCAGGCATGTTGAAGGGGGATTGGGAAGGTTATTATAGTCTCTGCTGAATATTTTTAGTCTCCCGTTGTCTTAATGACACAAACAGAAGGTATAGTAATGACCAGTGGTGCATTATATCTGTTTTGCTTTACCTTGAAGCGACTGATGAGGTCATATCTTGTGAGCAACTCGTAGAATATAAATTTAAGTGCGTGATCCCCGCTGGCTTCGTTCAGAGCGAACACGTCAAACGACCACTTGTCAACATTCTGTGTGGGAGAGAATAAAAAATCAAAAAAAGAGAAAGGCAAACTTGCATAACAACAGCAACAAAAAAACGCTACGATGGATAATGCTGCAGGTCTGGTCTTGACTGGGGCATGAATGTGTGTGTGCAAAGTTGTTATTTCATATCCATGTGCTTCTGCATGGATGAGTGTGCACATGTTAATACCTTTAGCACAGATATGACAGAAGGTGGGTAGCTGAGTCCCACCATATTGGAGGTGCGTCGGTACATCCTGTTGGGACGAGATAAAAACATCAAATGAAGCGCACCGCTGAGTGTAAACACCAGAGGTTACCACACTGGCCTCCAAACCGCAGCCTGGAAGACTCCCTACCAAGAAAAACCTTCAAATCCACACAGCTCAGTATTACAAGGGTACACTGAGAAAAGGCAACCATCAAATCTGTCTTTTTTTCACATGCAAAGGGCTTAAGGGTTTGTTAAATATGAAGGACAGAATATAATTTTATTTAATCCCAAAATGCAAAAAAAGCTGTGTAGTTCTCCTTGAAATTAGTGTCAAGTGTCATAACAAAGTCAGTCTGCAACTTAACATCTTCCAAAATAACTTAATTTTGTTGTACCACTTGATGGTACTTACTGGATGACTTAAAATAGCTCACAAAAATGCAAATAAATGTCGAGAAAGCCATTTTTTCCAAATAAAAACTGCTGATACTTTATGCATTATCACTGTACTCGACTACACGGTTCCACCTTTTCATTTTCATCTTCCCTTTCCCAATCCTTCGTCATTGTAAATATCTAAAGGCAGACTGGCCTCTGTAGAAGAGATTAAGACAGATTATAGCTTGAGGCTTACTGATTTGAACAAATGCATGTTTCATGTTAGTGTGTGATAAAGCGCAGCCTTCGAGAGGAAGCTGTTTGCAACTCTCTGAATGATTGTGCTTAGCCAGGCCTGTCGAGGCTGTGGTGATGTATGGCTGACTCAGGTGAGTGAGTCGCTGCGAAAAGAGTTGCACATGAATTTCTAACAGATTGAAATTTGAAAGGACCAAACCTGTCTTGTCCACCATCTGGACTGCAGCTACTTTGATTTACATTTGACACAAACAAAATGTGAAACCAATCAGCGATAATTTAACCTGGACAAAAATTAAAGCAGACATCACTAAAGATCATAGTGCAGAGTGAGCCAGTAATTGATGTGTGAAAAATGTAAGAATGGATGTTTTGTTGTTTAACATTTATAAAATGCAACACATTGCATTGTGGGATTGTCACCAGAAAGAAGTGTGCAAGTCATTAACACTTTTTTTTTATGTTCCACTGTTGGAACCACACAGTGCATAAATTCCACACAACCTTCACATAAAATGGTGGATCGTAAAGGGCAGTTTAATGAGCAGCAAATTATTTTCATTACTGATTAATATGCAGATTATTTTATCGATTAACTTAATAACCCTATGGTTCTTAAGGCATCTGAAAAAAGGGGGAAAAAAGTTCATTACAATAACCCAGA
>JAQLOL010000004.1:17898826-17920138 GCA_029783665.1 Naso thynnoides
ATTACAATAACCCAGAGGACAAAGTGATTCACAAGGTCATCAAGTGTTGTTTTGTTCAACCAACAGTCCAAAACTCAAACATCAAATGTTAGTTTTTTCCTACAGAAGAAATGACTAAAACAATCCAGCAAATATCAGCGTAAAAACTAATTAATTATCTTTAAACAAACTAATTAATTAACCCACTAATTATTGCAGCTCTAAACCTCAGAGTAAATAGAAAAGGGATTTGGACACAGCTGTTGTGTTCATTGTGTGGATTAGTGAAGTCTCTACATAAACATGTTCATATCAAACTAATAGAAACTCAACAAATTTGCTTTCCAGAAGGTTAACAAATTGCTACATTTAAACTCTTAAACGCAATGCCTTGAAAAATGTCAGTAATGTCCAGGGTACACGCAGAAATTCACTAAAACCAGCAGGACTGGGGTAATCCATTCTTTTCTGCGAGGCCAAACTAAAGATGTTGATAGCTTTGCTTTAAGTTGCTCGGGGGCTTAACTTATCTGGCTTAATCAATGACAGATAGCACTGCGGTGGAGGGAAGAGATAAAGGTGACAATCCATATGAATTATTGAACATCAATGACTGCTTGTCAGTACGTGAATGTACCGTCGTGCTTGTACATCACACACACACACATTTACCTCTCCACAAATATGCCAGCCTGGACGGCGTGGACAATGCTGCGGAAGCGAGGCTTCTCTTCATTGCGTCGCAGCATCAGGCCCATCTGACGGGTGAAGGTGGAGGCCAGCCAGTCCCGCACCTCTGAGGGGACCGACTCTGACTGGATGTCGCTGAGCTCATCCTCTGTGTCCACCAAACGCCTGAAAGAAGGGGGGGACGAAGGTGAGCAACAGGAGCAGATTAAAAAGAAACACAGGACGGGAAAACAGACAGATGCAGAGACTAAAGGCTTACTCAAATATTTATTATTTATCCTCACTCTACTTTCTCCGAGGATCAAACTCAAATCCCAGTGCTGCCCATCAAATAATATCACCTCTTATGTAACATCAAAACATTCCAGGCCTCTTGAAACACCATGACAGGGAGGATTCAAATCCAATTGTGTGACATAATTCTCCACAGTCGCCCTGTTGTGTTGACATGTACATGGGATCAACGGCAAAGCCAGTTGGTCTCCACCCTCTGAACTGAATACATGTTCTTATGGCAAAGAGAAAGCATTCACATCACGCTGATAATCACGGCGCTACATGAATTCTGCACCGGATTGTTCATCATCCTCCACACTGGATCGGTCATGCCATCGCTGGTCCTAATCTGGTGGGATCTAGATGACGAGAGGCTTACGTAATTCCATAAGCCTCGTCATATCTCTGATTTTGGACCTGCATTTGCGATTGACACACTTTTACCTATAATATTTCATAAATCTAATCAAGATCTTGCCATAACAGTACTCTTTTCATGACCTCAGCCAAGTAGTTCTCATTTTCTATACTAATTGCAGAGATAGCAAATTTAAATAGCGCTCAAACTTTTCTAAAATTCGGGGTGTATTTCGAAGTCTGCCCTTTAAATGTTACTATATAAAAGCACAGAGGTCAGTCAGTGTTATGACGTTATCAAATCAAAGATATTAATGCATTAAAATTGAGGCAGGAGACCACTGGCAATCAAGCTGGCCGTAGCATGAGACTCCTAAAGAAGCAACTCAGCTGCCCCTCCCCTCCCCATTGTTGATGACTGTCTCGATACATTGGTTTTCCTTTTTTTGTTGCTTTGCTGTGTACGTAGTTGTTGCAAAAGGTTGAAGAGCAACTCTTACTCCTGGGTTGCCCGCCATTGTATCTGGCTTTCACGGGCTAAAGGAATGTGAACATGCATCTACTTCTATAGGGCAGCCAATAGGAGGATGCATTTTCTGAAATGACCTGTGATTGGCTGAACTGTCTGTCACGGGATTCATTTTCTAAAGCCTGAATGCAGAGCCAAGGAGAGGTGCAGAAGTCTAGTCTACCTTCAGACCACCTGAATTTCAAAATGCTGAAAGGGTATAACGGAATCTTTGCCCAGTGACACTAAAAATAAACTGCCTACCCCAGCTTTAACCTGTAAGCAGCTCTTGAAGATTGAAGTTGGTGAAGGTGGAATTAATTAATTAATTAGGAACTACATTTGTGAAATAAAGTGGAGTAAATGCATGCACAGTAAGTTCGTCAAAGTCTGTCCTTTGTCAGCGCTGCACTGTCAATACTTCCTCCACTGTGAAAAGCTCTTTTCTTACCTTGTCTCCTCGATGTAAACAGATTCCAGCACCGATGCTGCATACTCGAGGTTTTTCTTGAGGTCAGTGAGGGAAGCCTCTCCTCTCTCCAGTTGCTTCACCAGACATCTTAATCTAAAACAGAGATTCAACGGTCATTTAACAAATGGGATTACGCCCCAGCTGTCTTGACATGATAAATTAATTGCCACCATTATTGAATTAATCTGGTCTGGGTTTCTGCGGCACATTTTTTTAAAACTAAAATTACCTCCTCGCAATTTTTTGAATCAGCCAACCAGTCAAGCTGCATTTTACATTCACGTTAGTCCAGTGTCATATTATAAGTGCAGTGTAGATTTGGGAAGAATGAAAGAAAAGGTATTAAGTGGTTTTTTCTTTTTTTTTGTTTTGTGTATGATTACAGTAAATAATGTCCGGTGAGAAACATGCTGTCTTCACTTAAAGACTCTTTTACAGAGAGGTGTGCAAAGGACTGATAGTGTCACATGGAGCAAAGACAATAATCTAAAGCTCAACATTAGCAAAGCCGGTAAGCTTGGTAAGCTTGTGATGAGCTATGTCTATTTGAGTCCAATTCCGTTTATACATTCACTTAATTGCCCGACAAAGTTGATTATTATTAAATAATATAAAATAAATATTACAAAAATATTATTAAATAATAACCAGAAGACTCTCTTTGTCAAATCTTATGATGTCATAGCAAAGCTGACCTTTGACCTTTCAGTTGAAAAACATCATCACTTTATCATTTCAACCTTTAAGCCATTTATGTGAAATTTGGTCATAAATAGTGTGTTAATCTGTGTGAGGTCACAGTGACCTTTGACCTCACAATTTCTAATCATTTTATTCTTTACTCCAAGTTTATGTTTATAGCTAATTTAAAGAAATGTCCTCAAGGCGCCTCTAAGATACTGTGTACATGAAAATGGAATGGATGGTAAAACTGAAATCTTAATGCCTGAGAAAACATAGATTATTATTGGCTAAGAGTGTCAAGCATAGAACTGTTCTCTTTCGCTTTCACCGCTGAACACCAACCTTGTACATAAACCTTAGCAGAATAGCCGAAATGGCTGTTCTTGGTCATGTTTTCACCTTGCTAGGACATCCAGCTGATAGTAATGTAACCATTATGGAACTAGTGGACATTAAAACAACAGCCTTCCTGTGTTTGCTGTGTAGGGTCAAATTGGAGCATATTTACATTTACATGTTGTTTTCATGCTCCATTGTACCTGAAAAGAGGACTGCTCTCCTTTCAGTCCATTTAAGCTCTTATAAGAGTCTTGGTTTCCTTGTCCTGTTGACTAGTATTAATATAATACTACACAACCTTTCTCATAGAGACGTTCTGACTTGTTAAACACAATTATAATTAAAAACATTAATAATGACTATGTTCCATGTACATGCGTCAGCTCCAGAGCTCTGGTGCTGTGCATGCTGGCTCACATTTAATTGGATGGAAGCTATCATTAATGTTATTAGTTCCACCTGTGCCTTCCCTGCTACACCAAGTCAGAATGTCTGTTTGAGAGGTCTATTCATTCTAAAAACTGCAGATCTTTGATGTCTGTAGACTCAACGTGGAGTCATTTGCATGTGTTAGCTATTTAAAATTAAAACAGCTTTAATATTGTGGCTCTGTGTGCCCTACCTTGTGACTTTTGACACAGCTGACAAATCCATTTTATAAGATTCCCAGCAAATCTGGGTCAGTGTCACTTGTTTTGCCCTTGACAAGTTCAGATTCTATTTTTGCCATCCTGAGTTTTCTAACAGTAATTTACAAGGACAGTAAAGTCTTTTATAAAGTTATTTTAGCTTTCATAGTGGCAGGAACTTGTAAGCAACGCTGTTTTTGTGCATGACAAAACCTTCCTTTCAATGACAAATAAACCATTTGGGTTTATAAAGTGTTGTACAGGAAACTGATTTTAAACAGCCATATTATGAGGACATTTTAACATCATGCAAAATGAAGCGTAAAATGTTGGAATAAAAAGTGTAACATCAAAACACCTACTTTTTAATATATTTTCAAGACTAATTCACACTATATATCAGTGTGTGTAGTTTTACTTCAAATATCCTCAAGCCCTTGCAAAGCCCTCCGAAAGCAGCATTAAAGAGAAAAGCAACCTAACGTCATCATCATTTCTGCACCCTGCAACCTCTTGCAGTTTGTCTCCTGCTGCGGTGCTGGAGGTCACACGCTCACCTTCACAGTGAATGCCCAGAGAGGCTACGCTTGTTGATGAATTATTAAGCAGAGAGGTGGGAGAGTGGGAGGTTCAGATGCTCTCATTGATTAGATTCTCTGACAGTGGTTGCAATTTTTAACAGAAAGGCTCCAAAGTGTTTCTGTGAGAACGAATGAGTTAAAAAAAACAACAACTTAGTGTTATATTCATGAATTTAATCTGGCACAATTATTAATTGTTTATGGCCAAAGTCAGGGTTGTGAGAACAGCATGAAAAACCTTCTGCATGTTACCAGATCACATCATTTTCTTAACTCTAGCAGATACGCATATATTTTGACTGCTGTAAAGGAAGCCTCAAATATAGAGGGATGGAATGAATCCTAACCTGTGTGTTTCCGGCTGAAAGGCTTCAGTGTTAACCACTACTATACTGTTTGCTGTGCAATGACATCAAGTGTAAAATTCTGAAATATATCTGATTAAGTCCACTTTAAAAAAAAAAAGCCACTCAGTCATAATTTATATACTCACACAAAAGTGTCTCAAAATGTTTGACAAAATTTGACTCCCATTACTTGCTTGCAAGCACGGAACAGATACACTTCGATTGTTTGAAATGAATCAAACCAAACTGAGTGTGACGCACGTGGCGGTATTTGCCACAGTTTCATGGCAATCTGTCCCAGCTGTCCAGAATGATCACCAAAGCCATAGAAATACACTGTCTCAGAATCATCAATGTCTGTGCAAACTCAGTCTGATGTATTATAGTGTTATGTATGATACAACACTGGACCAATCATAAACTGCCTGGAGAAATCCGAACAAAGAGTTTTGTTTAAAGTTACTCATCACAACAAAAAATGTAAAAAATGTGTGAGTGTATTTAGTTTGCAAAGCATTATTTTCCAATCCACCATCTTTGCATCCATGTTACTGATTGTTTTTGATTGACTGATTGATTAATTGATTTGATTTATTTGTCATGCATCTTTCTGGTGCCCAGCCCATATGGGCTTACACTAGAAAACAATAAACAAGATGGCCACACTACAAATCAAATTACACAGTTCCATAAATTCAAAGAAAAAAAAATGGAGAATTCAAATCAGGGTTTTTCAATTGAATCTTAAAGAAAAAAAGAAAACTTAAAATATAATAATAATTTTAAAAAATGAATTTTTAAAGTCGCTGTACAGATAGCAATAAAATACAAAATTAGGTTCATCCTCAGCAACACCAAGGTCACAAAAAGCACACAAGGGTTGATCTTTCGGGGGTTACCAGTTTGCAGTCATCTTCTTTCCTGTAGTTGCTTGCACACTGGTGCACATTCTAACATGTGACTGTCATTTATAGACCCCTGGAACAGTGTGACACCATTGGTAGCACTGTGCATCCTTAATTAGGCAGGAGAAAGACAAAACCGGGACCCAATCACAGCAAAAGTGCTCTGACAGATCAAGTAGTCCCCAGGAAACCTTTAACTATGACAACAGCTGCTTCACGTACTAAAATCTCTCTTAAGCTACTGACAGCTATTTTAGGCATCATAGGGAAGAGAATGGATGGAGGGCAAGCTGCAACTCTAGAATGACTGCACATGTGATTTGGTTGGCACTAATGACGGTTATTAAGAACAGCTGTGTGCCAGTGAGCTTCCCTGCTGACACACAAGAACACAAAAATACCATACCTCCTCAAAAACGCTGCTTTTTCAGACCATAATTCAGCATACAATGTTAAATTTCCTCCTGTTGGTCATTTGCTTTTTCTTTACATCCTGAATGGCAGTGCTGTTAGCACATGGTGCTTATTCACAAAGCCCATGTAGAATGACAACAGCAAATGTCATGAAAGAAATGTTTTGTGAGTGCTTCTGTAAAAAAGCTTTGCGACAAGCTTTTGTTTGGCTGATTAATAGACTAAAATGAAGCCCAATTTTTTGTTGCTCAGTCAAACAATTTAGCAAATGCAGAGCATTCAGGAGGGCTAATAGTGAAAGTTTATGCCTTTTCAAATTGAGAGGACAAAAATCAAATCTTACATCTCTTTGTCCATTGCAGGTTGCAGGACAAAAAGTGATAATCTGATGCAACCATTAAAAAAATCAACTCTGTCCAGACCGTTCATTATTGTGCCAACTGGGCTTCTTTTTGAAAACAAAGACAAAGACTTGTGATGACAAGTCGATTGCCAGGACCTACAATAAATCAATATCTCCAACAACCAAAACAAAATAGGCTCATTTCACTGGCTGTCATTACCAAGGGAGGCAACACGACTGGTTAATAGCGCGGGTCGGATCCAAAGTAACTCCTGGGCACAAAGCCAACTGGGAAATTCAGTTTGAGCTTGTGGGGTGGAGGAGCAACGGCCATGCAATTTGCTATGGCTGAACACTTGGTGGTGAGACAGTGAATTCATTTTCTCAGTTGCTTTCATGATGAGCTTCTTACTCTGGATTCACGGCAATATAGCTTAATTATCCCCTATTTAGGAGCACTGCAGAAAATGGAAAATACTTCCTGTGAGAATTTTGTGAATCGGACAAGTTGGGTCACATGGATATAAATTGTTCATAATAACTTTTTTTTTTTTAAGAATGAAAAAATAAAACATTTATGGGATTAGAATAAACTGTGTAAAAATAAGTATAGTTTATATGACGTTTTACATTCCTTTGCTGATGATACGCAAATATACATCCCACTAAAAAGCTATACCCCTCAGTGCCCGCAACCTCTACTCGAGTGTTTCAAAGACATTAAAGACTGGATGTCCCAAAACTTCCTGTTGCTCAGTGAAAAGAAGACTGAGGTGGTTATCTTTGGCCATCCTGACTTTATCAAAACCCTGTGTGGAAAGCTTGACTCACTGTCCTCCTCTTTAAAACCACAAGTAAAAAACCTTGGGGTGCTCTTAGACTCTGCTTTTAAATTTGATAAACAAATACATTCTGGGATGAGAGGCAGCTTTTTCCAATTATGAGCCCTAGCTAGTGTAAAACAATTTTTGTCTTTTAAGGACCGCGAGAGAGAAATCCATTCTTTTATCACCTCCTGCTTTGATTATTACAGTTTGCCGTACATGAGGGTGAGCCAGTCTCCACTTTCTTGCTGCAGCATGTGCAGAATGCTGCTGCGAGGTTTATAACTGGTTCCCACAAGCGTGAGCATATCTTCCTTAAACTTGTCTTCCTCCACTGGCTCACTGTCAATTCTAGAGTTTGTTTTTAACTTTTATTTTTGATTTAAAAGGGTTTAAAGGGTTTGCCTGCATTTTATCTGTAATGTACTGCACACTGGACATGGACACGTTGTTTATGAATGCCTCTTTGACCAGAGCTACGGGTAGTCAGCAGGGACAAACAGACTGCAGCTAGAAAAGGCAAAGCACTATGTGAACTAGTGCTACTCAACACAATATGTTACATTATCTATCTGACTTTTTAACTCCCTACACCCCACCAAGACCAGTCAGACCCTCTGACCAGTCCCTTCTGGTCATCCTGGCTCAGCAGAAAGGGTGACGGCGTTTTTTCCTTTATGCACCCATGCGGCATCAAATCACAGCTAGACCACCTTTATTCCTTGGCTTCTGGGAAATCCTAAAAACATTTTCAACATAATGGATCTTATGAGGAAAAACAGAGAAAAGGGGCACTTCTTTTTGGTAATTGGTGAAAAAATCTTAAACAACACTGTTCAGCAGCCATAATGGATCTTACGTTGAACTGTGGGTTAATGCAGGCCTGTCTATTGTCCTTATTATTCCTACAGTATATTTTTTGTAACAGTCTTACATTGCTGAGGGATTTTATCTGAACTCTGGGTTCAAGCATGATTTTTTATTGTCTGTTACATTGACTGTGGTTTCTGTAAAGAATTTGTTTTCAAATGTGCTATATAACAGAAAGTTGAGATGACTTGATATGGTGCAAATATTATACATTTCATTACTGATGTTAAATGAACCATCTAGTGTATAAAAATGTCTCAATTTAGACATTGGGAATGACAAAATGTTTTTGCCAAAGGTGGAAATTTTTCCATTGGAAATGACTTGAACAAAAACTGAACTTAAAAAAATTGCTGACAATAAATTTTACGTCAGTTGTCTAACTGCATTACTGTTTCAAATCTGAATGCTTTAAATTTTCATCTAGAGAGGATTGTCCTGAAAGAAAGTTTGGTCAATCAACAACACTGAGATATTGCTAAAGCATATACCTGACATACAGCTGACAATAGAAAATGATGTAGTGAAGACACAGGACTGTGTTGCTACTGTGTGACTTCTGACTATTCAGCACAAAGAATTTAAATATATGAATATAATGTCAGAGTCCTTTTATCCAACATTAATTCAAACTGATCACAGTTGCTGTTCTCACTGAAAGATTAAAATACAAAACCTGCTGTTTTCTATCAAAGACTAAAATAAACATTATTTTGTTTGAAATGCCAAAGATAGATATTGGGTAGTGTATCATTTAAAGGTTAATCTGGCAAGGGTTTTATAAGAATAAAGAGTCTAAAGATAGAGTGTGTTGTATGTTCTGTACAGATTGTAAAATTCTATGAGACAATCTTATGATTTACGGTTTATAAAAATAAACTTGCTGTAGATGTACCAGAATACAAGCGAATCAAAATCCTGTCTTGTTTCAGTCTGAACAACACTGTGTCATCTGCAAACTTATATAGTGTGACAGAGAGCTTAATGGAGCTGCAGAGGAGACAGCTCACAGCCCTGAGCAGCCAAGTTCAGAGTCTTTGATCTGTGCTTCTGAGACTTGTGACGTCTCCTGTCTGACAGCCCAATATGCTGCTGACAGCTGCAGCCAGACAGGGTCAGCTGGTAAAGCTTGACCTGGAAGAGCATTGATATCATGATATTGACTCGTGTTGAAAATCACCAAAAAATTCCTCTCGTGTACTTGAGCTGTCCTGATGTGAGAAATAAAGGTGCAGCACTATACTTAGCACACCTTTAGAGAAGTTTTGGCTTTATACATGACTTATGTTAGGAAAGAGTTGGCTAGGAAGGGCAGTGAACAGAAGATGATTTTCCTGAAAGCATTTTACTTGAAGTTGTTAAAATAACAAGGTGTTTAGCTTGACAATGAGAACCAAAAAGCAAATTGCAGAAGATTATACAAGATGTATACAAAACAACAATTTGCTTACAATACTTTGTATTGCCTTTTATTCCAATTTAAATATCAAAAAAAATTATTGATAAAAATGAAATTAACTATAAAGCAGAATATTACAGAAATTGCCAAAATGTAGATGAAATTGTTATACTGTTATAAGACCCTCTTTTTTTAACAGTGCCTAAGCCCAATGAACAGAAAACAGCTACCCTGCAATGCTTTGGTGTCAGACTGACATGCAGCCACGCTGAGAATGCCCTCTGAGAAAGACAGCAAGAGCTCAACACTTTAGCAAACTTAAAAGTACAACCACATCAACAGCAAGAAGCAAGCAGTTGATGACTCTATGGCTGCATGCACTGAGTCAAATATTCTTAATCTTATTTTTTGATTCTTATTTTCTTAATGAGTGGTTGACATTTTACCTCGATGACAAAAATGCTAAAATTGTTTAACAAGATTTGGAAGAATTACAAGGGAGAACACAGAATTTGAAGAAATTTCTGAGAAAAATAACTTATTCTGAAAAAATTCTAACAGATTATACAGGGCCCTAAATTTGTGCTTTTTAAGAAAACTGCAAGTAGACTTTCATATTTATTTTCATTATCAATTATTTAGTATAATTATAGAAAAAGGAAACATTAATGTTCAGCTACAATAATGTATCACCCAACAACAATCCCATAAGTGAAAACCTTAAATCATAAAATCCCTGTTATCCCCGTTATGGATGATTTTTCCACTCATTTAACAAATCTCTGTGGCGGCAAGGTCAAACAGGACAGTGACAGAGCGAGGCAAAGCCATGCGCCTCCAGCTGTCTGTCTCTGTATGTGAAGATGAGAGATTTGCAGTATTTGTTTCCCCACATAGGGGTGAGCAGAGAGCACAGAGAGGAGATTAAGAGTTGGAATTCAGGTTGAAAGCGTTTTCCTCCTCTATTCTTATTGCCTCCAGCTCTTTGGCCTCCGCTGACCTGCTCAGAGAGAAAAAATTAAAGGACTGGAGTGTCAAACTAGAGCCGCCCTGCACTGTACGATGGAGCTCCACAATGCTCAACCCTCGACAGCTGTTGTGACAGCCATAAAATGAACATGAAAAAAAGGGAAATTAAACAGCAGAGGGTAACATAGCAACAGCTCTCTCTTTTCTCTAACAAATGCATTGTCACTCAAGAAAAAAAAAAACACTTCTTGCATGCCCACTGGGAAAAAAAAATGTAAAAATGAAATGTATCCCATTTCAACCTACCACAACTAAAAACAGGCCCATTTCTGCCTTGAGAAGCCGCAGCAACAGTCGAAGCCCATTTTCCACACAGCAGAGAGCAGGCGAGGGGATAAATGGGGCTGGTTGACAAGCAGGGAATGAGAGCACAGCTAGGATGCAAAATTTGGTCACCGCCTGTGTTCCAATGACATTCTAGCCTAGACGGTGTGTAATCAATGGCCTGGGGTCAGTGTAATCATCCAGGGAGATTAGCATGCTTTCAGGGAACACACACAGGTTTTGGGCTGATAAGCGGCACAAGGCCTGTAAAAACACGATGACTCGGTTAAGCTGTGGTGCCACATATTTTACCGCCTAGACTGTGATTTGTGACTGCAGCGAGACTCGTCCATAAAATACTAGAGTCCTGGGACATTTATATTTTGGCAAGAGGGATGGGCTGAAGCAGGAATCTGAGGCATGGTTTAATCTGGAGCTGGCCTCTGATCAACAGAAAACAGCTCAATTTTAAACCAATTTTGTATTGATTATGGTAACGTTCATTGTAGGCAATGACTGAACTCAGTAGTTTTCCTTAACAAAAGGCTTGAGTGTGTTTCAATAATTACAGCATTTCTAAAATATTTATTAGTTATGTTGATTATTAATTAGTGATTTAAGTAATTTTAAATGCAACAATTTGACCAATAGCAAATATTTTAAGAATTAAATGTATTTTTGTGCAGTGCCAAATTGTCTGTGGATTCAGAACCATCTCTGGAACAGACAGTATAAGGTTTGTGATCCTGTCCATAAACTCCTCCCTCCCCTCTCATTTAGTGTGGAACGCGAGCTAAATGTCTAAACTGTATGTAAATAAAAATGTTAAAGCGACACCCACACTGAGCGTTGGTTGCCACTCAGTTTTAGGTGGGAACAGCAACAGCAGTTTCAGTGCAAGCGAGCCGCACTCTCTGAACAATATGGGTAACTCCCTCAAAAAGTTCCTATATCTGTTCTAAACAAAGCCTTTTCCCGTGGGAGGCTGCAAGTGACAGATGTGACAAGAATGGAGGGGGACAGAAGAAACCTTAAAAAAGATCAGTGGTTGGCTGAATGCAGCCCACTCATGTCGAAATCTGCCAATCAAATCCACAAGAGGAAGTTAAAGAAATCGTTCATAGCACTATGAGCACAAAAGAAAACAGAGTGAACCCCGTGTGAATATTTTTAAAGGTATAAAAGTACAAAATATTTCAAAGAGAGGTTACTGACCATCAGCGATTAGATCCTGTAATACACTTAATACAAATTCTTCATTCAGGATCCAATTTAAATACCAACCAGAAAGCCATGCTGGCAGTCTTTTCTGAAAATGAACAAAACTAGCCGATGTTCTAATGCTGGACTCACTCACTAAAATCACTAGCTCAAATGTACACCTTAAAACTCTTTGTATTACATATATATGTACTGCAAATTATGGCAGACATTTTTTAAGTGCAAAGGACACACCTATTATCATTAATCATGTAAGAACCAAGTGTAATAATTGAAACATGTCAGTTTAAAAGGCTGATTGAACTAGAGTAGATTTTTGGATAAAGCGTTTCAGCATGTATGAGACTAGCGACTGGCACATGTATTAGAATGCTGAGTGCAGTTAGCATCTTTTATCTGTTAATGCTGTTTGCTAGCTTTTTAGCTTGTAAATGGCAGTTTGTGTGCTAATTCAAACTTTACACTGACCTAATAAATTTGCTCTGCTCTGCAGGTTTCAGGTGTTTTTGCCTGTCACTGACTTTTACATTTGTGACACACCAAATCCACTAAAGCGTCCCCGTTTAAATCTCTGATTTTAGGGAAGTGCACAAAGTATATAATGTTAAGTAGCTTTACTACTTCTTTTTCTTTTAAAATTTACTCACACACTGTTTCAAAAATATGACCAATTTAATATTACATATTATTGGAACCAGGACATATAAATGTATGCCCATCCTTTTTATGTTTCCATCCATGGTCACGCAGATCTAAGCATTAAGCTGTGAGAAAACTGGCTTCAGCAAACTAAAGCCTGCACACAATGACTCAATGAGAGGCGACGGACCATTTGGCACCACCAGAGGGTGGGTGTTTGATTTACTGGGAGCCAAGTCATCATTTTAAAAGACTGAGCATTCATCTGCCATATGGGCTTTTATCGTCCCGCTTAACTCTGTAGGTATAATAGGTATCCAAGCTCCATGTGAAATACAGCAACATAAATTCAAACTGTCACATAAGAATCTTAAACCAAGTGCAATCTGCAATATTCAGAACGGTTTACTTCACAGTATAGAATAAAATGGAGACTGTCCTCATGAAAAGCATGAATCAACTGACTGTTTTTGTTCCAACACCAAAAAGGAAATTGTATCTCTTGAGTTTTATTTGTTTAGCTTTGGCAGGTGTTCCATTGGCTTTTTAAAACGTTGTATTCTCCAGACTAATTGTTGTGATCTGGAAACTATCCAAGGTTACTATAACACTGGCCCTCATTTATCAACCAATAGTAGAAGCCTGCACTGATCAAAGCACAGGAATTATCTTAAGAAAGGGTTCACGTATGATTTATGACAGGTCCGTATCTCAACAATCACAGTGTAAAATTGATCGGATGTTGATAAATGTGGTGGCTGAAATCAATGGTCATTTAAATGTTACACCCTTAAATATTCTCAGTTCAAAGACCTCGCCCACTGAATTTACAACATGGAGAAGAAGAAAACAGCAAAGAAGAGGGACTTCTCAGAGATATAACCCGACACCACCTCATGTAGAGTTAAATTTTTTAAAAAATTGCTCAACAGTCACAAAGGGGGCTTTAAGACACCAAAAATATGCCATCCCCAAAAATATCAGTCAACAGCGTTGCTGTAGACAGTCCTGCTCCAGATGAGGTTTAAATATAATTTGTAGTCTAATAAATAGGCCTAATAAATGAATAGAAAATAACAATTAGCCTAAAATATATATCTGTGATCTTTCCATTTATTCAAATAGTTAATGACAGTTCATGTGTTCATAGTGTACGAGAGAAAAGAAAAAAAAAAAAAAACTTTGAAAATAAAAAAAATAAATGATGCAGGCTATTTAAAGCAACATGAAATTTTACCACAACCCATGAAACTTAACGATGCACCTCAATTCGTCGCACAAAACAGCAATTTTAGTGAAGCTGGGTCATATTTTACAGAGAAAATTTCCTCTGGTTTTCCCTCGATGTCCTACGACTGCTCTGCCTCAGCTCTGTGAGTCATGAAGGTTCCTGAAAGCAACATGTAGGCCGCCTGCAGACGGACGCTGCAGCTGCAGCACAGGTAGTTGTTGGGGACAGCTCCGCTAAGTAAAAGGCTGTAGACAGACAGAGCAGGACGTTTTCTACATAAAATATGACCCGGTTTGAATAAAACTGCTGTGACATATTAACATTCATCTTTAGTTTTGTTTTTCAAAGCTGAGGGTACCGGTCAAAGTTACATATTGTTGCTTTAAAAGAATTTGCTTTCAAGAGGTTTTGATTGCAAACAAAACAGAATACCATCGAATATTTTGCCATCTAGGTCTACATATTTTTAAGTGCTGAATACATGTCTGCTTAAATGCTTAAATGACAAGTTTGAAGGTTTGGTTTTCCAACTTGGACAGATTTTGCTGTTCTGCTCAAGTCCCCACTGACTCAGAAACTTGCACACATGACCTAAGATTTGACGTGAGATTTGCTCGTAGCTTGCGCTCACATTCAAACTGATTAATGCAGAACTTCACTTAGAAATGACTGCGCCCAAATTGTGCGCCCGTTTTCTGTTGTACGATCGTTTGATAAATGAGGGCCACTGACAGGACAGGATGAGATGGGACAATGATGGAGGAGAATAGGACGGGACAGGACATAATATAAAAATTAAATTCAATTAAATTAAGAAAGAAATGTTACTGTTTAATGGCAACTTTTTTATTTTTTCCAAAGAGACAAGTGTCCCTCTTTTGTTTTAAGGCACATGGAAAGAATATTCTTTGGAACTAAGTATTTTAGAAAGTCAAAAAAGCCTTATATTAAAATGTGAAACTTTAATCACCATCTTAATGGCATTTTAATGTAGAATATAGCGCCTCATCTTCCATGCAGACTAATCACATGGAGAGAGAACATTAGGTTTTGAGAGATTATAGAGGTCAATAAATATAGAATGAACGCAGTGTTAACCATGTGTGAGTGGTTGTGCTGTTGTTTGTGTGTTAATGAACAAGTGTGAACAATATGTATTTGTGTTGAGTCTGCAAGAATCAAAAGCCTTTTTTTAATTCCAAACTACATATCCTTTAATCCCAGTGAGCAATTGGTGAATTCTGGGAAGTCATCTATTCTGCAGGGAAATAAAACAAAGCCAGCAGCTTAACAGAACACAGCCTGTCTGCATACAAGCAGCACTACAGCATGATGGCAGTAAGCAATACATCACAGAAACATCCAACTTTGCGTACTTGAGTGCGCACTGGAGGTGAGGAAGTAGCTAGTACAGATCCAGCGTGACCAAAGATCACATTTTTACAGCCCTGCAAAAGAAATTATGCATCCTCTCTCTTTGTTAAGGCGAAAACTGCTCAAATATAATCACTGAAAATACCACAAGTCACCAAACCTACAAGAAACCTGAAAGAGCAGATATGGATAATTAATACGGTCTTTGAATGACTCACACTATTAATTAGCAGAGGAGGGAAATGGATATAGAGGGAGAGGAGGTCAAACAGAAGCAAATGAACTTGTAGCAAAAATGCAAGCTCACTGTAACATAGACGCCGCTGCAGGATCACATAATTAAGGATTTAATGGGCTTGCTAATGAATGTATTAGTATGTCTTTTATTTTAGGCCTCAATTGGCAGAACAGAGAAGAGTTTGAATAACACATTATGAAAAAGGGAAAGTGTTTTTAACATCTGCTGTAACAAACCTTTTTTTTTTCTGGCGCTCATCAAAAAGGTGAGGAAGGTCAGCATTTCTTTAAAACATGTTTTTTTTCTCCTTTTTTCACTAAGAACTACAATTTCTGTGCTTCACGTGTCACTTTTTGCCTCTGTGTTTACATGCTTTTATTTTGTGATGTTATGTATGTGTTGTTGCTTTTTTAACTGTGATTCTCCACCTGTGTTGGTGTTGTTTTTGTTGTTGTTGTTGTTGTCATTGGTTTTAATGGTCACTGCTGGAACAAACAACGGTGTGCACTTGAACTTACATCACATCACATCACATCACATCACAGGAAGCAGTCATACTGGCCTCTGCTGCCAGAGACAAAAGTTAATATGCTCACACAGTAGTTCGACAAGTAGGCTATTGCGGCTCATCCATAAACAGTATTCATACTCTAAATTTATGGCATTTATCATATGTCACTGACATCTCAGAATACTTTTTGCAAGCCTTTGATCATGTCCCTTTATATTTTAAAAAATGACATCTAATACTACAAAATACAGTGGCCCATTCATAAAATGTCCAATTTAGGCCTGCACTCCTGTGATGCTATACACTGCTTACATTTCCTTTTGTTTGGTTTTTTTTTTGTGTGCAGCTTTGACATCTAAAATTTGAGTCAGCTTGAGTCAAACAGCTGTGCCTGCACATGTTCTGGTGGCTTACAATCAACCGTTCAGACATTAAGAAGACACTGGCATGTGATAAAGATCATGTGTGTTTGGCACTTGGTTGCATTAACATAATTTGACAGACTTGATCTCCATCAATCTTTTTTCATTAATCCTGAAAGTTTTATCTGCAGTGTGTGTCTAAGCACAGTATCTAAAATCACCTCAGTGAGGCAACATGTAGTTCATATTTGCATAAACAGTTGAGAATGCCACTGCTGCACCGAGACAGTGTGTTCATTCCTGTTATACTTAATTAGCAAAGCTAGCAGAGTGAAGCAGCTCTATCAAATATGCAACACACTATCGCACAGCGAGTGGAGTCTGTTGAAATTCACAGGCAGATATTTGGAACAGTAAGACATGGCAAATTACAGAAACCTTGGTGTGCAACCAAAGTTCAGTGGCCTGACACAAAACAACCCAACTGCACTAATTGACCTCACAAAGATACAGCTCCCGTCACTTCAGCAGTTCATGGGGAAAATGATGAACAAAAACATTTATGGAACATATTTTTCTCTCTAAGGTATATCTTCCACCACAACTACAGTATGACACCTTGTCCTTGCACCATATGTTTCAGTATGAACTCTGAATGCACTGACAACTTTCCATTACGAGAACAAAATTCCTGCACATTGACGTCAGACAATTGAAAGCTCTGAAACTCAAGCATTTAAACCAAACACTATAAAACAAAATAAACACCATTACGCCTCTAATCTCACTCACAAATCCCCTCCTTGATTTGTTTTCAGTGATCGTACCTACAGTCCTGGCTGTCCTGTCAAACATGCTCTCCCATGACGTGTCAGTGCTGGAAAATACTGTAATCTCTAACGTGCCGTGGTGCACGAGTTATGTAATCCCAGAGATTAAATTGTGCATCCCATGGCCAGCATGCGTCTACAACAGACAGAGTGAGAGAAAACTATTTATGGACATGAATTCCACCAAATTAACCCCTTGTTCTCAGTTCAAGTTTTGTTGCTTTAAATATGACACAGAAAGCTATATTGCACGTTACTGCACACTTATAACTCACCACCATACATTTCATTAAAACTGTAAAACATAGCAGTAAACATTTCTTTTCCACAAAGGGTGCTATCTGCCTTTATAACCACTGAAAACTGGTGTGATTGTTGTTGATTCAGAGTTGTGAATCAGTCTATAAGAGACTTTAAAGTCTCACTCCTGACACTTTTTTTTTCCCCAAAGATTTTTTGGGGCTTTTGTGCCCCCGTTGACAGCTGAAGGACTGAACAGGAAATGGGGTTGAGAAAGGGAACAACACACAGCAAAGGGCCAGAGGGCGGAACCGAACCCAGGGCCACAGTAGCAAAGCCACAGCCACCACACATGGGCACCCACTCCATCAACAGAGCCACCAGGACGCCCCTGACACGTTTTATGATTAATATTTTGTTAATTTCACATAAAAAGTAAAGAAAACCTCTGAAAAGTGGCTGGAAGCACATCAGCTCTTTGTTCCTGACTGAGAATTACTGGATATATGAATCACAGTCCTAACGCTGCGCCAGCCACCAATGCCTGTGTTAGGTCAATCTCGGAACCCATTGGCTGCATTCGCAATCTGACTTCCAGCAAACAGCAAATAATGGGGGCAAACCCCATTATTCTTTGGCTACCGTTGGAGGACGCAAATTTCCGTTTCCGACTTCCTTCTCCACGTGTCGTTCTCCTCTTTACAGTTCACCTGTTTACAGTCCGATGTGAGAATGGAGTTGGAGTTGAGGGACCACATCTACCGGCAGATCTTTTCACAAGTAGCCAGTTTACATGCCGTTAACAGTAAACAGTCCGCCGTTAATTACTTGGACTACAAAAGACTACAACCGGAAACCAGGGCTTTTCTGGTACCAAGACCGCCCTGCCTCGCCCCATCTACATTCAGTGAATGTAGAGTCTGTTTATAGTCTGTTTATAGAGACTAGCGTTAGGTTGACCAGTGGGACAGTTACTTATAAAGATGGGTAGCTACCAAATCTAACTTACCTGGGTTATGTTTGAACTTAAGATTTTAGGGAAGTGCACAAACATCTTCCATGAATGCTAAAATACTTCTTTAGTAACAAAAACACTGAACAGATACAAATCAATGAATGCCAGACATTTTAGGGGACAGAGGGGGACTTGAGACTAAAATGACTAAAGACAACAAAATGGAATACATATGATGGCTGCACCATTAATCAAAATTTAAGCTAAATTGCAATATTGACTACTACAATTTTTAAATTGCAGGGGGTGCAATGTTAGTTCAAGGAGTGTCAGAAAACCATTTAATTCAAATATTGTGATGCTGCAGAGTCTTCCTGGCCTACACATCAAATTCTACAGGCTTGAGAGAACACCTTTGTTTGGTAAAGATTTCTGCTAAAAACACACCACAATCTTTTATATGTTTTTCAGTGAAACTGAGAATAATTATTTAAAAAACCCAACAACATTCCCTCTAATTCTGAAAATCATAGCACAATTGCAATATCACTCCAAATAATTGCATTCAGATTTTTTTTTTTTAAAAAAGGCATGTAGCCTTCATTAAAAATCTTTTGCTATGTGTGTAAGACTTCCCGATCCAGCAAGCCACACATGCAGTTTGCAATGCTAGAAGTTCTCACCTAACTTTTGATGTTCATGGAAATTTTTAAATCAAATTTAACCCATTTAAAAAATGTTTGGAGGCAGAGGTGCATCAAAAGGCTCCTGTGTTACACACTAAATGATGCTGCTTAAAGAAGGAGAACTGCTGTAGGTCAGAAGGAAAAGATTTGTTCTGATAACTTCATCCAACCAGAAATCTTTTGAAACTGAAGTTTCAGTTTCTTCTTTTATCACTCAATTGCACGAGTCTATTAAGCTGATGTTATCTGTGAAAAGCAGTTTAATAAAAGCTTTGAATGCCTGAACTAGTGAGTCATAGTGGAAGCTTTTGTTATGTCCAAAGAGTACCTTTTGATAAACTGGGTTTGGTCATGTGGTCATGTTTTCTCAGTGCATTTAGCACCATCCACCATGTTTCCAGTTCATAACCACGTCATTAAATGCCAGTAATTCACTTACAACTGTCTAATAAGGTGCAACCACATTTTCAAAGGTCGTTGAATTCCCATGTCAGATGAGTCATGCTGGCTAGAGATAAAAAAAAAGACTTTCTGTCTGTCTCTGTCAGCCATGACAGCCAAGGCTCACACAAACAGAGAATACGCACACACACATGCGTAATTGTGAAGCAGCGAGCAGTGGTGGAGTTTGCAAAAGCAATTCTGAAATGGCTGGGAATCCTTCTCCCAAAACAGCCTCTAGGGTGCCCCTGAGGAAACCACTTCCCCTCGAGCAGCTCCATTAATGCTGCTCAGTGGCCAAAAGTTAAAACAAAACTGTGGAAATATCAGGCAGCTATCCAAAGTCAAACTTGTGTAATAATATAAATGCTAAACAAGGTGTTGTTAAAAACAGAATATTCAGACTGGGTTAACCTGAAACCTAATCGTGTTAAAAGGAAACAAACTCAAAAATAAACATACTCACATTTCACAAATAGATTTAATTGCTATGTGACAGTTAAAACTTCTTAATGGTCTAAGAATAATGATCCAGGTACACAGGGATATTCTGGTTTCAAAATCAGATGTTATTTTGGGAATCTGACTAATCAGTGCTAGCAGTGATTAATTAGCACCACACTGCATGCCAGCAGCAGGTGTTTTCATGCCAAATGCTACTGTTAGACTAATGATCTTAACAAGGATCTTTTTCCAACCTGAAGAGCCTATTGGGGCACAGCAAATTCAAAAAATTCCTAAACAATAACAACAAATCTGGGGTGACTGACGTGTAAAAACTGTGTAATTCTGTCAAAAGTTAAACGCAACTTGGAGAGCAAATTACATCTGAAAATTTAAGTAATCAATAGCGTAAATAAAGTGAAGGGAAAAAAATTTAATGTGAATAAAACCAACAAACATACAGACGGAGAAAGGTGGGTCCCAGCGGCGGCAGACCACACAAAAGAGAAAACATTCACTAATATGTATTTGTGCAGGTTGCAGTCAGTTGTGAAGTCATTTCCTCAGCAGATGGAAGATTGACTGAATTAAATTCAACTGTGCATTGCAAAGGGCTGTTCCTGTTTGTGTAGCAAGCAGTGGAATACTTCAAAAGTAATTTGGTTTTAAAGAGAATGGACTACATACAATAAATGCTTCATAATATAGCCTAATGCCTCATAATTTTCATATACTGTATGTATGTTGGATGCTAATTTATTATAGTTGGGGGAAAAAAAAAGACTGTAAAATGAAACAGCAAAAAATGTTTCTCTGGCTGTAAAGGGAAAAACCTCTACGGACTTTTAAGATATCAGCGGTCGATTGTAATAAGGGACAAGGTAAAAAACTTGGCAGGTCAAAAACACGATCAAAACAACATTCAAGAGAAAAAGAACATTCAAGAGGAAACACTGATCTGGTTCGACAATGACCCTAACAGACATGACAACACATGAAACATGAATGTTGCTCGGAAGACCAAAGTTCTTGCCCAGTTTTGATCACAGATGATGATAATAATTAGAGCCCAACCGATATATTGGTTGACAGATATTATCGACCAACATTGGGCTGTTGATGATTTATCGGTATCTACATATGGTTCACCAATGTGCTCTGATATTAAAGCTGTTTTTAAAGCTGAAAAAAAAAATGCTTTGACTAGGGATTTAAAATGTTGTAACTGCA
>JAQLOL010000004.1:17953454-17967464 GCA_029783665.1 Naso thynnoides
ATAGATAGATAGATAGATAGATAGATAGATAGATAGATAGATAGATAGATAGATAGATAGATAGATAGATAGATTCTCTGTTTAATGAGGTGGTCATAATTCAAAAGCATGACTCACTCAAAGAAAACATGACACATTACACTTACGTGCAAAACTGGCTTGTGGTCTGGCGGAGCCATCCCCATCTTCATTTGCCACTAGAGAAAAGAAAACAGATGGGAGACAATCAAGTGGTGCCACTTAGTACACACTTATGCAACCCTCTTCAGAGAGCGCCAGTGTTTCTAATTTACCTGTAACTTTTGCTGTGTTGTGATACACACTTATTCTGAGCTGAGTACTTCAAATACTAACACTTGCTGCACAATAAATCTATTATGAGAATAAGGATCTTTACATCCAGCTTTTCATTTTTTTCGTTTCTGTCTATGATTTTTTACAAGTTTTAGTTTACTATCATTAAGCGAGAGAGATGTTTCGTCTTGTGCAGCAAAAAGTTAGTGTGATATAGACAATGTGTGAGGGGGGTCATCTGCTGTTCCATTATACTCTAAAATTATACCCTAAAATGATTAAGTGAATGTGAATGCACTATAATCGCTGCTGTCACCTGAGAGACTCGTGCCCTGCTGGAATCTCTGTCTACTAACCACGGCAGAGTATGTAGTGCCCACACAGGACAGTCAAATATACACACATGTTGCAGAGGTGTTGAGGGCATATATGTTTTGCTTTCAATCAATTTAACTGGTCAGAGGTAAAGCAGAAAAATAGAAACTGAGAGATGAAGTGTAAAAAAAGAGCATCTCAGATTGTGTAACTTGTTGAACCTGACCTGGCCAAAAAACAGTGAAATAACAAAGGTTGCACGCTTCCACTGCAGTCAGAAATAGAAGACAAATACACCTGAACACCTACACTGCACAGCTCTGAGCTACAACAGGTCCTGGTCTCCACTGTAACACACTGGAGGCATAATCAAGTAGTTCTTGAGAGCACGGATGATTATTTAATGTTGTACAACACTACATGCCGGAACAGGTGCATGCTTTTACTGCTATGGTCATTTTTGTTATTATGCTCCACATTTAACGGTGGCAACTACTTTGGCTAAACAATAAAGACTAAGGACATTAAGATACAGTTCCCCTGTTGGCCACTAGATGGTGCCTCCATAAATTTCAGACAGAAAGGAAGGCAGGACAAAAATTGTAGAAAGTCAATAAATGTTTTCCATCGTCAAATTCTAAAGGTCAATTTGTCTCATGGTGATAATTTCAAAAGTTACTGCTCATTGTAGAGCAAAGCTGAGTCTACAGGAAAAGTGTGTTTGACTCACATTTGCCTTGTTTCTTAAATCTTTCAGACCGCCAACAAACTCCACCACATTGCCAAGAGCTGCAGTTTCTGGACCTAAGTGTCCTTTTAAGTGCTTGTGGGTTATTTTTTATTGTATCAGTGACAGGTGTGATCAAAGAGGCTTAAAATGGGCTTACATTGTGAGAGAATGATGAGACAACAGATCACTAACAAACCTTCTGAAAATCTGAGATCTGCTCCAGTTCTAAGTTCTTTAAAATCAGTGCCTTTAACTTCAGTGTGACATTGCATGTGTAAATTTAAATTTTGATCTATTACATTCTAAACTAAGCTATGATTTTTCTAAATTTTCTTTTACTTTATCTTTTTTGTTTGTTTTATATATGTTTCTTCATGTTTTTTTTTTGAATTACAAATGTTTTTTATTTTCTTCATATGATTCGTGCTATACCAATAAACTTGCCTTTGTAATGCCACAGTTCAGAGATTTCTTTTAAAATTACATTTAGCAAAGATCCACAAGTTTTTTTTTTTAAAGCTTTGTATGTGCAATCCACAACCCAAAAATATATACATATATGTATGTATATGTCATAAATGATTACAGGAGTTCAATGGCTTCCTGGTGATGGTAAACTGGAGAAGCCCTGCCACGATGACCCTCAGACTCAGTTCCACAGCCTGTAGATGTTTAGGCTCATCCCAGTAAGGTCATGTGACACTACTATGGCCTTTGTCGACCCTGAGAGTGATGCACCCCTAACACCTCTCCATCCCATCCTACAGTTCTCCGAGATAAAAGAGTTACCTGAGACACAATTTCCCAAAGCCATTTTTAATTGGCCCAGCTGTCTTCAAATAAAGATGAATTTGTTTCATTTATTCCCTCTAATAATTCCTTTTTCCACCTGAAAATTCAGTGACAAAAAGCTTTAATAATCTGTTGCTGTAATTAAAATGCTCTGCACTTCTCTGCCCACGTTCAGTTGGCGTTACACACAATTCGCCTCCATGACCTGGAGTCTATTGTGCTTTTGTGTGAAGATTGTATTTTTTCCATTTGTGTTCATTATTGAATCTTTACAGGCAGCAAAGGAGCAGATAAGAATGACCTTCACATAAGCTTGAGGTAGTAGCACAATCCTTCTCTCTATAAATTCAGTCTGCAATTCCACATTCGTTATTTTAATATAACAAAGGAAATTTTAATGTGCTAAACTTTTCAGTGGAGGTAGTTTGATGTTTGTAGGACCTATTGAATCTCATCCACTGGCAGAGCAATCGTTTTTTTATTATCTTCCTGTGATTAATATAAGCAATATTGCACGTTTAAGGCTTATAGAAATAATCAGATTTTCTACAGATCGTCCATGTACAGTAAATGAAACCACCAGTAACTGGTAGAAGATGGAAGAGGTGAGATGCCAAAGTTGATGTTCAGATGAAGCTAGCAGAAAGATTAAACTTAACTGTAAACAAATATGCTGGCTCTGATGATCTTCCAGTGCCACCGGGGATGCCTTCATACTGTTATGACTGAGCCTCAGCTGTTTCGCTTCAGTCAGGGGTGACATGGGGGGCCACTACCGAATTATGTTTTTTATTTCTTTTTTCCAAGACCGTTCCTGGTGTGTGCGAATGGAGCACTGCACAGATGTACGTATTGAGCAAGTGCAAGCAAAACATATGCACATAAATGAAAATCAAGATAACAACCATTTGAAGTTTGGAGTTATTAGTAGCAAAAGTTTGTTTAAAGCCTTGCTTGACTAAGTATCAGTTTCACTTAATTGTATGAAAACAGCATAGAAATTACATCCCAACAAACTGTCAATGCAAATCTGTATATAAATTTGTGATTGGTTGTGGGAATTTTAATGAAGTGTTTAAAACCTTTTTACAACCTGATAGCTGCAGCAATGGTTATGTGTGGGTCGGTGCTGAAAGCTAATAATTTTACATTTGTTTTGCAGACGTCCAAGGTAATGTGGGGGCCTCTTCTGTGACCTGTTTTAAGATTTGTCGATGGGAAATATGACTGGGCCTGAAAAAATATTCAGTCTGAAAATATTTTTTTCTTTCATCCCTTGCACAGAAAAACAGCGCCAAGGTCTCACCATGGAAACCAGAGACATAAGTTTTCTTTCATGTGTATAAAGTGTGTGAATCTGAACTTCAACATTGATTCCATCTCCTTTACAACAGTTTTGTTTTTTGTTTTTTTTTTACTGCAGGTACTAATTAATTTAACCAATAAATTTTGCAGCAACAGCAGACCTCACTCTGCACCCAGTTCTTATGGGAAATGGTGTGTGACACAAAACAAGACCGTAAGTTTATAATCATAGTTATTAATTACTTTGGTACATTTGGTAGGTTTCCTTTTAACATGCTGGACTAGCAATAACAGGCAGTTGGTGTTGTGAAGAGACACCTACTGATGTCTGACAATGTGTGTTTTAAATATATTATTGTTCTATTGGGAATTTTTTAGTTTTTATTATATGTTTTAGAAATACGTAGTTTGGTTCTGAGTTTATCTGAATTTCTATGTACTCATAATTTACTCCAACAAAACAGAATTAAAGACTATCTTCTGAAAATCTGTTTTGTTTTATTTAGAATAATTTCAGAAGAACAGCTTCTGTACTCTAGCAACTTCACTGTATGAACATCACTGTGCGCCTGACCTTTTCGATGTAGAGAAAAACACAGAAGATTAATTAACATCAGATCCTGACCAATTCTCTCGGCTTGTCAGGAGATTTAAATAATCAATGAAGTTCTGCTGCTGTGCTTCATGTGTAAATGCTTCTCTCCAAACTGGGATATGGTTTCTCTTATTTCACTTACCTGCAAAGTTGTGCAAACTATCCGCTATATATCAGGATGTGTCTTTCAACAATTAGGTCAATTGCCAATGACTCCCAAAACCACATGGATGACCATGACTACCAGTAACAGACATACCAAACCTCTGTTGTACCAGATGTTTGCCGTATCTTAACTAGGAAAACACCATGGTTTAGGTTAAAGTAAGTGTTACTGATATCTATGTGACAAAACTTAAATACATATCCTGAGTTAAAATAAGTATGTTTTAACTAAAATACTGCAGCCACTAGAGGTCATCACCTAACAATACATGTAAATATAGATTTTAATAACCTGCTGCCTGCACAGACAGCCTTTATGGATGTATGGATTTTTGTTTTTTTTTTAAGATAGGTTTTTCCAAATACTTATTGCATAAGTGTAGGATGGTATGTAGGAGAAAAGACTTCAAACACATATGTATTTAACTTGTATAATACAAAAGGTTAGAGAGATATGTTGGAAAACAGTTCTCTGGGAAAAGTCTGAATAACCATGTGTCAAGTCTAGACAGTCTTTGTTACAAGATATTGAGAAAAAGACAAAAGAGCTTGTCAGCAAGTAAAACATTTGTTTTTGATAAAACCTCTCTTTGTTCGAAATTGCCACCAAGAGAAACTATATTTGTCACTACAAAGACACAAATTTAGACATCAACTAAATGATATACCATTTTCTTTGGTAATTTTACTCACAGCACTAGATGAAAGAAAACTTTGAAAGATCAAACACAATGGGAAACTGTGAATGTACTAAAACGACACAAGCCTACAGAAGAAGTGAAAAGTTAAAATGTGTTTCCTCCGCATGAGCTTCGTGACATCAACAAAAGTGTAACAATGCTAACAAGCTTAACACGCAACAAAACATCACAGCTGGAATCAGAGCACAGGCTGTCAGCTACAATTGAGGCTTAGAGTTTAATAGAGGACTGAACACAAGGTGTCCAGCCAGGCAATGAGGTACCAGCGCTTAGGAGTCACGCTTCAGAGGAGGTGATTGGCAAAATGCTGTGCAGACTGAAACCAAGGCCCAGCGAGCAATTGATTGCGACACTTGTAGGTTACCATGACAACTGCCATGCTTGTGGACAGTATGGCTGTGATATGGGCCACATGTAATCGAGGCAGGTTTTGAAGGTAACAGGATGTGTTTATGCTCGTGGAAAATCCAAAGTCTAATTTCTGTGTAAATTCATTCCAGGAAATTAATTACCTGCTTCTGTCTCCTCACACCTCTAACACTAAAACATCCCACTTCATATCAGTATTTATCACCCAGATATATTAAGGTGCACTCTCAGAGGTAGGCGGTGTGTGCTGTAGGTAGGTAAATGTTTCCTGTCTCTCACACCACACAGTTATGAGAACACTGAGCTTGTGGCACATGGTTACCTGACATCTAGAGGACAGTCCCTGACTTGACAGAATGCTCAGGAGCATAAGGTGTAGGGTGGCTGGTGTGCCTTCAGAATGTAAACATTTCCTGTGGTGTACATCTGTTTATACGTATCTGTACAAAGTCAAGTACTGTCATTAATATATTTACTATCAAAGCTGGAGTGCAGTACTTTTACATAAACATAAACAAACATCCATTACATTCTAGCCACTGCCAAAAAAGTTTGCCAAATGCTGATTAAGCTTATTTCCGCCACATAAATCTCTCTGTTTAATGCAGCATACTAGTTTTTGAATCGGGCATCTGTGGCAACATTCCCATGCTGCTAACATAAACAACGTAACAACCCGATATCTCAATTGTCCCCCTTGTGGTTGGCTGCAGCATACACGGGTCCAACTAACAAATTTAAAATATACGTCAAACAAATTTTCCCTCAGGATGACTTTTGTTTCGTTAGGTAAGCTCTTTTGTAATGGTGTTCTTTTGTCTTCTAAATATGGTTTTATTTAGTATTACCAAAGGGGCGTGTAACATCATGATTGACAGCTAACCCTAACCCACCATCAAGTCAGTCGGCTGTAGGGCTGCAACAATAAATTGATTAGTCGATCAACAGAAAATGAATCGCCAACCAATTTGATATTTGATTAATCATTTCCAGCAATTTTCAAAGTAAAAAGTAAGAAGAACTGCAGGTTTCACTTCGCTGCTTTTCTGTGTCATTTATGATAATAAATGAGGAGTCTTTGTGTTTGGGGCTGTTGTTTGGACAAAAGAAGCAATGTGAAGACGTTACATTGGGCTCTTGGAAATTCAGATGAGCATTTTTCACACTTTTTTGATATTTCATGGAAAAAAAACGATTAATTGATTGACCGTGAAACTAAACAGCAGATTAACTGATAATGAAAATAATTGTTAGTTGCAGCCCTAGTCAGCCGTATGGGCAAGACCGTGATATTTGGAGTGCATCTGCCGTTCCATACTATGCGAACTCTGACTCTCTCCAACAGTATTTTGACTTCATTATTTTGTTCAGCGGAAGAAGAGATGCTTTGACCACCTATTCTACCACCATTTGTTTTCCTTTAACCAACTGCGACTGATTTGCCTGAGCTGAATGGTGGAGCAACTGCAGTGATTCTGAGTGACATAAGCCCACACTTTCAATTATACATTAATCCTTTTTGTTCTTCAATATAATTTAGTGTGTAATTATCCATATTGTTATTTTAGACAACAAAATTGCAATGTGAAATCTACAACGTTAAAGCAGTGTACATTTTTTGGCCACTTGGGGGCACATACAATCACTGTATATAGTTATTTGGTGAACGGATGACGAATTAGTTAGTACACTGTTGCTCATTTACACATTCAGCAGATACGGACTAGCATTAGCATTTTTTTTGGAGTCATGTTTCTGATCCTCGAAATGTGGAACAATTATTCATACCTTTTAATTAAGTGTCTTTTTTCTCAGCCCCTGAGGGAATTTTATCGTTTTATGTTCACTGTTGTTTGGGATGGGCAGGCTGTGTGGGTGTCTCAGTGCACATTTACTGAAAACAGCTGCCTGCTCCCTCTGAAAACAAATTTGAAAAGAGCAGCAAGAATGAACAAAAACATAAATATTACAGGTTGTGAGACCAAAACAATGTGCTGAAAGACATTAAAAGTCTCTTAACAGCCGAGATGAGCTTACACATTCCTGTTGTCTCTACCAGCAATTCTTTTACACTACACACCTGATCCACTGTTACACATACACGCGTAAACAGTAGTGTATATTTCAGCAAGTCCACAATGGGATTAAAAAGAAATAAAATAAACAGTAAACACTAAAGCTTACAAAACAAAAGCAAAACTGGAATTTAATTTTGATGCTGATCCATGTAGGTTAAACTTGCAAAGATTGTTGTTGACTCTGTGATGTTGCTGTAGGTGTTCAAAGGCTAAAATCCTGCTAACAACACCGACAGGACTGTTGCAAAAAGGGGAGCATGAGTATTTTACCTTTAGCGCTTTGACTACCCTTGAAATCCCACATCTCAAACAAAATATACATTCTCAGCCTCGATCCATTAAATTAGTCAGAAGTTTCAAAATAGGTTTAATTTTGTTAACAAAGAGAGCTTTATGGTAAAAGTTTAGGCAAACTTTCTATTTAACTGCCAAACAAGACTGATAAAGACTAACAAAGCACATTTTGTTTATCTTCACACCTGGAACATTAATATTGCTGTGTACAAAACAAAGCTGTTCAAACACTTTTCATAAACTGCCACCTGATCTGAGGTCTCCGTTTCTCTGAAGTGTCCAGCACAGAAAATCTCTGATTCATTGCTCTGTTTTTAGTTTTATCAGCCGCTCCAGAGAGTTTTCACATGTACCAGAACAAAAAACAAGCGGCACATAAGTTCATCAACACTCTGGTTGTCAAGACAATAGAATGAATTCACAGTGACGTCAGTGCCACACAGCTTTAGTATGAAGCTCTCTTGTTTCCATGGTGTAGTTGCATTACAGAGGCAAGCATCAACTTCAGTAGAATGGACTAATGTGGCGAGTTGTGCAGAGAGGCTGCAATGTGATGTGTTTAACGATGTCACAGGGTTGGTGCCGAACGCCTCATTGCTCCGACTAACACTCTCTCACACTCATGAATTCTGCTCCTGTCACACACACTTGCGTGCATCGAGTTCGCATGCAAACACACTTAACCTTTCCTCACACTCTGCTACCCTGCAGATGCTTACCGATGGTGATGTTGAAGCCGTCAATGCTAAAGGTGGCACTTCGACCCTTCCTAAATCGATGCTTCTTGGAGTTAGCTTCCATCGCTTTGGCACCCTCCGGTCACCCTCGCGCCTCTAAAGCTGCTTTAATGCGTCTTGTCAGTTGCAGTGTTTTGTTTCAGTTTTGTTTGAGCAACTCTCCTCCTGGAGAGAAAAAAAAAATGTAGTCCGCTGACTCCGCTTAGTGCTGAGCGCTGGTGGAGAACTGTCAAAGACTCACCACTTCTCGTTACAGACAGCAAGCAGGAGAATTTCTTTCAAGTCCTTTTCCACGCCCTTGTCTTTGTTGTACATATCTTTTCTTTCCCTCTCTGCGTTTCTCACACCTCAACAAGCTCATTTCAGCTTATGAGCTTATGGCTCTTGATTTGTTTTTCTGCTCTCTTTCTCCCTCCACCCCTCCCTCCCCGTTTTCTCTCCTCGTCTCTCTTCCCCAAGAGGTACTGTAGGTGTGTGTAGTGGGTGGCAGTGGTGGTGTTGGTGGATAGGAGGAGAGGACATTTCTAGAGGTGTTCAAATAAACGTGACTCCTCCTACTGTCAAGAATTTATAGCAAAAGCTTTGAAAGCTCAGAGTTGATGCAGCACATTTTGCTCAAACACGCAAAAAATGGACCCTAAAATCCCATTCTGTCACACGTGCATTGATGCATAAGCACTGAGGAAAGAAAATAAGGTGGAAAGAAAGATAGCAAGAGTGTGATTATGTGTATTGACTGAAAACTACTCATTAAATCAATGTCACTGCTTTTCATTTTGCAGGGGTTATTTACACGGGCACAAGAAAATGAAGCCCATTAACAGCATACATGCTGTTGGTTTGAAAGGGAAAAAAAATCAAGCTCTATTGTACCAAGTTCAATGGGTGCAGTTACAAGAGTTTAAAAATGCCCGTGTTTTATTTCAAATGACACGGGAACAAGGACACTGCTTTCCTCATTAGTTTAAGTAATCTGTAAAAATCCTGCTTTTGTGCTTGTAGTTGAAATAACACAAGACACACACTCATGCACACATCGAATCAGCAAAGGATAAAAGCTCCCCTTATTCACATCATCTGACATTTAGCTTTGGAATTTTCCACATTTCATTTTCCCCCCTGATTAGTGTCCATGAGTGCTCTTTAAGAAGGCTTCTGGCTCGTTCTCACAACATCTCGTAATTGCCACAGATGTGCCAACAATTGCACAGGCACAGATCAGAAGACGTAATGTCTTTTAATTGTTATTTTATGTACATATTAAATGAGCTGTTCTAGGCTGTTTATTTTCCTATTTACATCGCTTCCTCTACTATGATATAATTTTTAAAAAAAGGGTTACCCTCTTTGCACGTTATGCAAAATTGCTCATGATTAATCTAATATTGGCCTTAGTTTGTTCTGTTTGTTTATTCCTCTCTTTTCCCACTCTGTGTTTTTTCTTTGGCTACTTTTCTATAATTGTCCAGATTATACGAAATCTAAAATTTACATTAAACAGCTTCTCGATTCCTGTCTAGATGAGTGCAAAAAATCAAATGATTGATTAAACATTGTCATTCTCAATACAGGCACTGGGAATACTAGTCTATTTGAGGTCACTGGATAAAAATTCCATAATAAGCTTTCAGCATTTTTTAATTCAGGTGGTCTGTATGTACACAGGACTTATACACCTCTCATTGGCTCTGTATTCAGGCTTTAGAAAATAAACACTGTGACAGGAGAATCGGCCATTCACGGGTCATTTCAATGAGCACTTATTCCTATTTCCTGTTCTACGCTGCGCTTCTTGGCGCAGGTGACGTTGCAATGAGCTTCATCGAGATGAGACGGACCAGTTTACAGCGCTGCAACTTTCCCTGCAAACGTTTTGTCTCGTTGTGAATCTTTGGTGTAAAATGGACTTAAGAGGCGACAACAACCAAAATAAAACGCAAGCTGCAGCAAAAACAGGGAGGGTGCTGCAGAGTTGCTTCCTTATTAGTTTCATGCTACAGCTAGCTTGATTTCCAGATGTTGCCTACCCCAGCTTTAAATTTTGTATTATTAATTGAATAGGGCACACTTTTAATTAATTGATGCATGATGTTGATCACAGACAGCTCAAAATGCTGTCAGTCAGCACCAGTTATTAGGAAATGTGAAATGTTATAAACAGTTTTAAATGGCTCCTATAATATTTGCTAATTTTTTTGGACCATAATAAGGTGTACAGATTACAACATGTTCAGTTTTATTTTCTGAGTTGTCTAAGATTTAACGTGCATTTAAAAATTTAGGGAATCAGTTTTTAAGAACATCCTTAGTCCACTTGACTTACTCTAAATTCTGAGTTATACAGTTAAATTCTTAAAGAAGTATCAGCATGGGTGATATTTTTATTATGGGTATATTTATACATAATGGAAAAAAGTGAAATCCTAGATAAATTGGTTTACAAACACTTTTTAAAATTATTTTTTCTTTTTTAAAGATACTAACTGATGTACACAAGCCAAACCATGTCAAGCTTCTTGTTGTTTCATTTGTGCTCTGTTTCCTGGAATGCTCAGTATTTTTTCAAATGGGATTTGGTATCGTTAGGTTTAATAAAAAGAAAAACAGTGGGATGTAATACAATCTAAACCATGTAATAACAATGGAAGGGGATTTCAAAGGATTAACACGTCCTCGCTTCAATAAACAGTCAATAAATGCTACATGATGTCAGCATGGCCACAAATCTCAACACCCACTTCCAAAATCTGCATTGCAATCACACTCTGGTGAGTGATCAAATATTGAAATGCGTGTGTTATCTCAAAGGGTGAGTCTTTCGCAGTTATTTAATAAACCTTGATTTGTCAAAAAAAGAAAGACAGTCAACACACAAATATGGACATATCGAGTAGCACTATATATATTAACTGATGAATATTTTTTAGGCAATGTAGTTAAGGTGGCTCAGGAAGAGAAACTGATCACAATGAGCAGATCCAATTATAACAGAACAACTTTGAGTCACTCAGTGTAGTTCCAGTGGACACATTATACACTTGTTAGATAATTACTCTCCATCTCATTTTGTTTTGCATGCTACAGGAGGAGATTTTTATCCTCTCCTTGTCCGGTCACACTGCTCTCCCTGTCCTCTAATTCACACTATATGAAGTAATTTATCAGGATCCAAATTTTCACTCTCACTGTGCAACATCAAGTGCCCATCTGTTCAAGAGTAGCTTTTATGTTAATGAGGGCATGTGTGGGAATATTGCAATGTTATTATTCTGTCCCTTTGCAACTGACTGCCAGGTAACCGTTTGTTTAAAAGCCTAAAAATGGTCACATTGTACTTTTTAAGCCTTTGTTTGCCACATTTCAATATTAAATAGCCTGTTGAGGCCACAGTTGTGTCAGTATGATTAATGATATCATCAAATTACTAGAGTGCTGTCACCAGTACTAAAATGATCCTTGAATACTGAGGCTATAAAACATGTAACTTTCCAGGAAATTAATTGAAGAAGTAGGAAGATGATAACAGTAAAAAAACAAATAAATTGAGTTTTTTCCATGAAAGGAGGTTGGTGTTCAAGTGTCTGTATCATGGTCAAATTTTGCTGCAGTTTGTTCACAGCTTCCTACTAAATGCATTTCAGGTTATAGAGAGGAGATTACATAATACACTTACCTGAGGGGTGTGCTTTTATATTCATGAGGCTCTGAAAGGCTACAGGGTACTATTTAACTTTCTATATTCCCTTGTAAACTGAAACAGTGAAGCCTTTTCAAACAACATCCTTTTAAAAGGTTCAGTATGTACTAATGTAAGTATTGTGGAGGCGTTTGGCACTGTGCCGGTCTATCAGTCTGTTTAACACTTCGAGGAGGGGCTCAGACTTCAGGGGAATAAAAATCATAACTGATTTTGAAAATGGTTGGGAAAATATACGTAAGAAGAAACTAGACAGATGTTCTTCTCTTTAATCCACACAAGACAAGATTTGAAAATTATAGTGCAAGGTTATTACACATTACAGGATATTAAGATTATCTGCCAGGGGGAGCAGTGAAGCCCCTCATATGATCTCTCCCACGTGATCTCATGGGAAAGCAATATAGAAAATAATTTGCTCTAGTAACCCTCAAAGAAAAAAATACAGCTAAAGCCTCAGCAAATCTCTACAAACAAATGGTTAGGGAAACAAAGTAAACATGATCTATTCTCTAGATTCTTTTCTTTTAACTGTGAGTTTTAATATTTGTCAACAGGGGTACGCTCGCTAACAGTAGCCTAAAGGGCTAGAAGGTTAACTTTAGGGCAGGAAATAGAGACCAAAAATAACATCTCTGTATTTTCTACAAAGTGGGCCAAATGTTCAGCTGAAAGTCAAAGCCACATTTGAGCACTTCTATCAAAACAGACTGTGATCAAAATAAAATGCAGATCTGACTTCCTCTTCTCCTCTTCTTTTTATGGCAAATTGCTACAGTGCCCCATACTGTGTGTGTTACTATGTAACATTTTACCCTGATTGACCCCTTCGCTAAGCCACGCCCCCTTAGTTACTGTTGCTATGTCTGTCAAGCTTTCAGAGCTAGCATAGTGCTCATACTGTCACTAACTGCACTCTCTGAATATTTTGAGTGCAGAAGTGCATGAAGTGCGTTCACACTGAAAGGTATGCAAAAAAAACTCGAGCACTCAAAACGGTCCAAAAAATTCAGTGTGGAACGATGGACACTTCCCACCATCAACAAACCCCATATTGGTGGCGTAGATGAAGTCAAATCACAAACTTCTCAACTTCGAAATGGTGGCAGGGGCATCACAGCTCAGGATTTTCGTGCACCGTCGACTGTGAATGTCGCCACATTTTAGAGATGCAAGTTTTTTTACATGTTTCTGCACTAAGCACCACTATGTATACTGTTGTCATATAGCTGCCATTAGCAATTTTTGTTGAGTCTGTAATGATTTGGTGCTGTTAGCGTGCTTTTTAAAGTTAGCATCCGCTATCTATCATTAGCAACCGCTAGCTAGCTAACATGCGTCTAGCTACGGTGGCACATTTTAATCAGGCATTAACACTGTGGTGTGCATTTGGTTCATGTGTGATATCTTGTTAACTTTACTATGGAACATTCTTATACAAGCTAAATGAACTAAATAGTGGCAGAAAATAGCTGTCAAATATTTGTGATAGTCACCCACCCACTGTTTGCAATTTGCAATTAAAAGAAAAAAAAGTAGTAGAAGATGAAGAAGTGGTTGAAAAAAATTGTTGTCACTTTCCATAAATGCAAAACGGCAGTGCATGATTTGGGTCAACACAGCCCTGGTCGATATTGGTGCCCTACACAGAAAGTATACTGCGCTGAAGTGTAGGCCTACTGTATTTAAGTATACTAACTGAAGTATGCAACTTGGAACAAACAAATTGTCTAATTTCTGGAAAAACAAAAAAGCAATTTCAGACAGAAGTGGAGGGGTTTACAACATGTATTTGAATGATATGTAAAGGATGTCAAACTAACTCAGCAGTGAAAACAGTTTAGAGTTATAAATATAAAGATACATGCTAAAGCCTACAGATCACAGTGCAGGGGCTTCAACTTGTTTATCACTTCATTCATAAAACAAACAAGGACA
>JAQLOL010000004.1:17989214-18006248 GCA_029783665.1 Naso thynnoides
GACTGCATCAGGGGGCATCGCCCAGACAGACTGACAGCTGCAGACGACACTCTCTCTGTCCTCATACTCACCTGCCGCTGGATGAGTAGAGAAAAGTGAGGGAAAAAAAAACCTTTAATTATGAAGAGAGAAGAAAAATATACATGCATAAAACCTCCTCATTCCTCACTCTAACTATTTTGTTTCCAATGATTTGAAAGAAACCCCTCAACGCTATGAGTCAGGGCAGGGCTGGAGTTTGGACTTTGGCATTCTGTCGCACTCGTTGTTACAAGAATAAACCGGATAGCGTAAGCCTACAGCTAATTCTGAACTCACATGCTCCTCTTAGTTGATAACCTTGTTAAAGTTAAATGTCACCACAACACAGAGATGCTTCTGGGCAATCATCATAAGTGGGATTAATTTTAACAGTTTGTACTTGAACCACTGGAATGTCATAATTTAGTTTACACACTCACTGATTAATTTACTTCAGAGATTAACTTACTTCAGCAGGAAATAAAACCAATAAATCAGCTCTTTCTTCGCAAAAATGACCGTCTCTGATGGCGAAGTGTCCCTAAAACTAAATACAACGCACTGAAAATTTATAGACCTGCAGTGCTTGTATATGTCATATACTTTTTAAAGCGTGTCGAATGTTGAGTATATAGAGACACAATATGAGCTAAAAGCCCAGCACAGAGGCTAAATGTACATGTACAAATTTAAAACTCAGAAAATTTAACATTACACAAAGTATTTCTCTACAGCGTTTTGTTTTTTCACATTAACTGTATGTCTAAAGAAGGTCTAACATGAGATGACATCTACTGTACAGATAGCTGTATCTACTGAATTCAGTGTGAGCCACATTAAACCTACAGCAACAGATTTTTATCTTTTGGCCTCTTGGGGGCAGCAGACACAAGTCAACAACATTGGCATACCTCCTGAGTTGAGATGCCCGGTGTTTCAACTGATGCAGGTTAACGTTACCATTGATTCAAAGGTGTTTTGCACCTGATAAATGTAAGTTCAATACCGACTCTGTGAGCTGAGAGAAATATAATACATGTTTCATGCATGAGAGCTGAAAAAAAAATCCTCTGCAGTCTAAAGGTATTTTCTAAAATCTCAAAGCTCTGACCATCTGGATTAAAAATATTTTTATTGTGCAACTAAGAAAAGATGGTTTGAGTTGCAGTAAAAATGTGAAATCAGGCATTTTGGAGCTTGAACCAGACTGAAATTGAGGATACCTTGGCATCTGCTGCATTTGGTTTTCTTTTCTCGTACAAGCAGTCAGTTTTATACAAGTTAAGATCATTACTGAAATTCCCCTGAACTTTTTAGAATGGCAAATGCAAACACATTTAAAAAATGAAACACATTTTATTAAATGATGTTACAGCCAAAAACAACATTTTGTCTGGAGCTGCCTTATAATGAATTTATAAATTTTGTGTTTAGAAAATAATCAGTTCTCTCCTCTTTATATGCTCTCAAGTTGCATACAGTCGTCCTCCGTTACAAACATGAGAGGAGCTGCAGCGAAACAAGCTTAACATATTCCACAACATCTCATGAAGCAGCAATCTTTGAATGTGCATTGCACAACAAGTGATACAATAATACACAAGCCAAAAAAAAATCTCCTTTCCTTGGCAGATGCAGTCATTTCTCAAATGCATTGTGTTATAATCAACATGACATTGATGACTTCTGGGACTTTTTAAGTTAGAAAATATAACAATTTATAGTCAAGAGTAATAGATCAGTAAAAAATAAAGAAATTGCTGATATTTTTATTTACCATTTAACTCAACAGTCACCATCAATAAGACAGCATCGAATTTAATGTGTATTAACTCATTTTTTTGACTACATATAACACCAATAAGAGGCACAACTCTCTTCAATCACAGCACATGTCTGTGGGTCTGGTAGAGCTGCAAGAAAGGTTTTTGTTAATGATTTGTCTAAACACAAAACGTCTGTATGACCATAACCAAGACTAATAGCAAATGAAACACCATTATGTGTCAATATCTATAAATTAGTTCTACTTTACAATATAGGGCAGTATTGGCCACATCTCACATGTAGTGTGTCCAGGGAGTCCTGTTCTTGCAGTACACTCCTTCCTCCACTAGATGTCCTTCTTGTCTGTGTCACAACTGAAGGCTCCCCTTCAGGATGCACTTTTCTGTCTGGCAATTTTAACTCCACTGATGCAAATGAAGACATACTACCATTTTTACTTGCCCATGTCCTGGTCGTGTCAATCGTGGGTGACACCCTAAAGCCTCTCCCTCTGACATCTTTTTTCCCACCGTTGAAACTGGAATCATCCAGAAATGGGTCTGAATCGCTTCCATGTGGCATGTTGTAGTAGGTGCACTTTGGAGTTTGAGGCTTGGCCATCTCCTCGAGCTCCGAGGAGGATATGGCTGCAAGAGGGTTGTGCAGGGTTTTATGATTTGACAGGGAATCGTCGCTGGTGTTCCCCTGACCCGTATCTGAAGAAATACTGTCAGCATTTCCGTACATTCCCAGGGAGACTGGAGGAGATTTTCGGATGAGGTGATTCTCTTTGAGCAGCCATCTACCTTGGTCGATCAGAACCCCATCAGTTAAGTCTTTTTCTGAGGCAGGAGAATTACACTGTGTGTCCTTTGTGGTGGCTTCGGCCTCTGCCTTTTGTGAGCTTGCAGCACTGAAATAAGACAGATCCTCCCTTGAGGCTTTAGTGCCTGAGCCATAAGAAGAGAAACTCCCTTCACTTTTTGATCCGGAATTTTGCAAGGCTTCCAAATTACTTGCAACAGGCAGCTTGGAGTTCGCTTGCTCCACATTTGTCCTCCCATTAGAGATATTAGTCTTGCGCCTGCAGACAGGAAAAGGCTTCTTTGAAGCCTCGTCTTCACTTTCTGTGACAACATCCACAGAGTCCTGAGTTTTATATCCACCGCTCTCCGACGTCTCCGGCCTGTAATCAGACAAATCTGAGGTGCTCGGGCTCGGGAGGCAATTTAAGCCGTACAATCTATCCTCCTTTCTTTTTGGTATAACAGTCTGTACAACTCGAGCATAATCCGGCTCGATCCTGATGTTCCCCTGAGTGTCATATGTGAATATAAGTGAAGAGGACTGCAAGGCAGAGTTAACAAAGTCAAGTAATTCCTGGGATATTTCCACTGGATGGGGCAGATTGCTGCTTTCCTCCTCCTGATGCTCCCCTCCCTCGTCAGTTTCTAGTTCATTAACAGTGTCTGTTCCGTTACCTTTATCGTCCTCACACTGGCCCTCAGAGGAATATTTGGTTGGGGATTCAGTGTCATGTTCTGCTACATTTGTATCTACATTTGCTTCTTCTTCACAGCTACTCTGCTCCTGCAAACACAAGGCCTCTTCTGGCTGGATTTTACAATCCGTGTCAACCGCAACACTGTCTGCATCATCAGAAAAGTTTTTCGCCTCCACACAATCCTTTGATTCTGCCCTCTCCACCTCATCTGACCCCTCATTTAACTCATTACTTTCACTTTCTTCATCATCTTTCTTTTCCTCTTCATCAAGCGCTTGCTCTGCAGTCATGTTTTCTTCAACTTCCTCCTCTTCTGATTCTCCTTCAAGTTCTGTCTTGCTCTCCTCACCCTCGTCATGCTCTTGCTCTTCTATAATCATGTCAGTTTCGTCACCTTCCTCTTCCTCATCTGTGATCACCCTTTCTTCTGCTTTTTTAACCTCATCATCCTCACCATCCCCCTCCTCTTGTTCTCTCTCTTCTTCCTCCTCACTGGTTTTGTCTTCTGTCTGATCTTCTTCTTCAACATCTTTGCCATCCTCCTCTTCAATAACTTCCTCCATTTCTTCTTCCTCCCCCTCATTAACTTCATCCTCTACATCTTTCTCAGTAACTATCCCTGTTTCTTCTTCCTCCTCCTTTTCCTCCTCTCCCATCTCTTCAGTTACATTTTCTGCCTCCTCCTCCTCTTCTTCCTCCTCAATAACCTCCATCATTTCCTCTTCCTTATGTTCCTCAATACCCTCCTCTGCCTCATCCTCTGCATCCTCAGTAAAATCACCTGCTTCTTCTTCTTCCTCCTCCTCCCCCACCTCTTCAATTATATTATCTACTTCCTCTCTTTCTATCTCCTCAGCGACCTTATCTGCATCCTCTTCAAACTCTTCCCCTGTCTTCATTTCAGTTCCCACGTCCTCCTCATTTTCTTCTACATCTGCCTCTTCATCAGACCCATCCTCACCTTTCTCTTCCTCCTCTGTCTCCTCAACTCCCCCTCTCTCATCTGTTTCTTCAATACTGTCATCCTCTCTTACTTCTTGATCTTCTTCATCCCTCATTAATCCTTCATTTGCAGTCTCAGTCATTTCTCTCTCTCCTATTACTTCTCCTTCTTCCTCCCCCTCTTCCTCATTCACTGTCATCTCTCCCTCTGTCCCTTCCTCCACTCTCTCAAAAGTTCCCTCCTCTTTATCCTCCTCTTCCTCCTCCCCCTTCTCCTCCTCCTCCTCAGTTCTTTCTTCTGCTTCCTGTTCCTCCTGTTCATTGTCATTCATTTTTTCTTCTATCAATGCCTCCTCTTCAGCCTCATCCTCTCTGTCTCTTTCCATCGTTCCGCTCTCTTCAGCATCAACCATTTCTTTTGTTTCTATATCTTCTCCAACATTTATCATGTCTCTATCCTCCTCTACTTGTTCCTCTTCTTTGTTATTTTCATCTTTTAAAGGCTCATCTCTTTCTGTATCTAATATCTCTGATTCTTTCACAATAGTTTCTGTTTCCTGAACTTTATCATTTTCTTGCTCTGACTGAGTTATCATCTCACCTTGTTCATTATCATCATCTCCCTGTTTTGTCTGAGCAATGTCCTCAGCTATGTTGCTCATATCAGGTTCTGTTGACTGTCTTGTTTCATTATCACATTCATCAACAAATTTTTCCAAATCTTCCTCTGATTCTGAATGATATTTTTCAGTTTCCACAAACGTGCTGTCCTCTACAGGGTAAAAACTTGTAGCTTGCAGGATTGTTGAAGAAATCTGTGCTCTGAGGTCTTGCGGCATGTTTAGTTCCTCCATCAGCTCGTCAATAACCAAATGCTGATCCTCGAATACATCACCCCCTTCGGAGACGACATCCAGGGCAAATTCTGTTTCGGAAACTTTGGGGGACAGCGGTTCACTCTCAAGCCTTTCCCTCAGAATCTGGAAATCCTTCCAGCGTTCTCTAAACTGAGAAGACGCTCTGTTTTGCAGATCTGTCAGACTTGCTCTCTGCTCTCCCTTGTCTTCGATGGCCGAAATTTTCTGCAGGGATTCCATCATCAGCATAGCCTCAGAGCTGCTTTTTGATTGGTCATCTTTTATGATATCTCGCAGAGTCATCACTGACAAGAATGACAGGAGGGCCTTACATGACGAGCCAAACACTGAAGCCACTTGTGTTGAGAAATCAGGAAGGCTACTGGACTTCTCAAGATTGGATGTTGCGTTGGTTTCTGACGTCGTTCTGATGCACTGAACTGATGAACAAAGTTGCCGAATGGCAGGTTTGATCTTTGCTTTGGGACTCAAGACATTAAAAGTAGATGATGGCAATTCATTGTCAGCTGGAGCAATTGCTTCTGCAGATTTGTGTGCCCTCAGTTTGTTCTCTTCGTGTGCGGGGTCAACTCTGACACTCGGCATTGAAACACACAAACCTCTCAAATACTGTTCATTGTGAAGCAAAGCTGGAGCTGGTGCAGCCTGATATTGAGGTACTGATAGACAAGAAGGTGATTTCTTCAAAGCATCATCGGGTTGGCTATCAGTCTTTTCATCTGATTCAGTATCAGCCCCTATCTGAAACACAACCTTTGTCCGAGGCTCTGGTTCATCTGTAATGGCCTCCTCGGCGTATGGCGCTGCTTCTGGGCTGACTTTCTCCAACCAGCTCTCAACATATTGGTGGATTTCAGAGGGTGAAGGATTGATGGAAGGCATTGAAAAACTCTCACCCAATTCCAAAGGCTTGTTAGGGGATGATATTCTGTTCTCAATCATGGATTTGGGCTTGCTGATTGTCCTTTTGCCCTGTAAAAGTGATTTTTTGGGTTGTAATATGTCCAACATGTCCTTCTTCATTTGAGGCCGTCCAGTTGAAGTATTAACATTATGCCCATTATCTCTGGCAGCTGCTTTGTTTGCATGTTGTCTCTGAGGTGGGATGCCTTTCACATTTTCAGTGTTAGCTATTAAGGCTGGTTCTTTTCTAGACGTCTTTTCATTCTTACTCACTTTCTTAATTTGAGGCTTTTCTCTACTCTTTTGACCACTTTTCGCACTTTCTGATGAACTCATACTCTTTTTCCCCACACTGGCATTGCTGTTCAGCTTGTCTGTCGATGAATGTTTGCTATGTTTTGAGGGGCTTATTATGTTTTCCTTCTGTTTTTTGTCTGAGCTGCTTGTTGAAGTTGACCCCCTCTGACTCCTCGCAGGGTTAACTGTCTTTTTCTTCCTCTCACTTTGAGGAGTTTTGTCTTTTTTTACTGTCTCCTTCATTTGAGAGTGTGTTACAGCTCTGGCTTTATTCTCGGCCACTGGAGACAGATTGTTTGTAATCTCATGTGTTGGACTTATTGGCTCTGATGACAATGATAATATCTCCTCTCTCTGTTTTTGCAAAGAGTCAGTTGTGGAAAAATCTATATCACAGTCATTGCTGGATGAACCCGGCACAGAAACAGTGGATGGTTTGCTTTCTGGCGCTGGAGTGGAACCATGAACAGGTACGCTGTCGACGCTGTATTCCTCATTCGCTAAATAGTTGTCATAGCATCCTTGACTCTCATAAATATGCATCACAGTTTCTGTAATCTCCATCCCATTATTCTGTATCTGAAGGACCTCAGCTACTCCTGATGATCTGATGGAAGAGTGGGAGCCTTTTTTATTTGCTCCTGCGGACGCTGTTTTCCGAGGTTTCGGGACTGGCTTGTTGCTGCTGCTGCTGTGTCTGACTACGCAGTATCCCTCAGTTGTCTCACCATCCGCCGTCCTTTCCATGTAGGAATAGTGTCCCACGGTGCTCTCCTGAATGCCTGACTCTGTCACCTTCGTCACACTCTCAACAGACGCCTTCTTTCTTACATGTCGAGGACCTGGGGTAGGAGTGCGTTTGAAACCTGTTTTTGCTTTTCCCAAGGCTGGGGAAGTGTAGCCCTCATACACTCGCTCGTCGCTGAAGCCAACATCCTTTCCAGCTCCAGCAGAACGGTTTTCCTCTTTCGTCTCATCTTCATTAACACTGGAGGAGTCTTTGGCAACTGCATTGTTTGAGTCAGGTGAGCTATTGCCCGACCCGTAAGGTGAGGCACAAACCGTCTTCTTGCTAAGGCTGGAGCGGCTAAGTGTGGTAGTCCAGTGGAGTATTTCCTCCTCTTTAATGGTCAAATGAACTTTCATCTCCACTGTCATGCTGCCATCTTGATTCACACGGAAAGACTTTTCAATGTCGTCCTCTTGAGGTACATTGAAAGGATAACGCTCGTTGCCAGCCTTCTGAGTTTCACATGTCTCCACGGATGTATGACAATGGTTTACCTCTCCCTCAAATGATTGGTTGTGGGGATGAAGTCGGCTGTTCATGCTTCCATTTCGAGACTTGTTTACTTGGTCAACAATATATCTTTCGGATGATAAGGAAAAGTTCCTTGAGCCTCTTCCACTTGAGAAAGGTTTGTTGTTCTCTTTGTTTGGAGCCGTTTACAGAGATGAATGACAAAGTGTTTGTGAAAGAGAGGAAGAGAGACAAAGAGAGAAAAAATATTGTTAGGACATTTTATCTATGTAGCAGCTTGGAGTTTTCACATTGATTGCTAAAAGGAATAATTTGACATTTCGGGAAGTGCCGTTACTTGTTTTCAAGGAGTAAGATGAGAACATTTACATTACTGGCACATGTGTCATATGTTGAAAATGAAGCTATAAGCAGCATCTGATTAGCTTAGCTTAGCATGCAGACTACCAGTTTAATTTTTAACGTACAGACCGAATGTTTAAGGATACATGACATTCCTGTCACTCTAAGACAGCAGATGGGCCAAGCTAAAAACATGTCAATTAAATTTTCCCCAAAGATCATTTCTGTCATTTTAGGTACTTCTTACCATGCTGGTCTATGTTCAAGTGTTTATTTTTGTAATGAGTTCATTTTTATTTAGTTATTTGATGCAAAGAGAAAGGTATAACATCATTACTGATGTTGAGGGAGTACAAAGACGTTAACTTGCTATATACAAGATACAAATAACAAGGTAATTTATTTGTCCTTATGCAACGCAAGATTGCACAATGAGATAAAAGTTTGTATTGGTTCTTGCTACATACAGAATAGAACGCGCTACTATCTATGTGTCTGTACAGTGAAATGCTCAACCATCTGCCAAGCTTTCATTCTTTCTTTGTATTTTTCTTGCATTTGCACTCTATGCAATGTTAGATAATAGACCATGTGGATGTTTACATTAACTACTTTATGGAGCAACTTGACAGCATTGTTGATAACACTTACGACTTCTCGGCTGCAACAGAGATGCTTCAGTAGAATCTGTGTATATTGCTTGTGCCATCTGGCCCGTTCCATGAAAACTGTAGTTTCCTAATCTAAATGGCTCATTGCCCGCTGCCACAACAACTCCAGAGCACAAGATAAGTGCTGCAAGACCATCAACCTGAAAGAAGAGCAGAAACATTTTTCACTACACTGGTCACTTTCAGCTGGTTACATGGCGCATGCTCATTGCACTCCTTAATAAATGTAAACTGAGCAGAATTTTTTTTTCCATTTGACAAGTACACCTTGCATTTCTTTGGGCCTCATATTGTCTCAATACAGACCAAAGATCACAAATTATAATGCAATTCTAGGGGAATAAGATGAGTTTAAAGGTTCTCAGACGTCACCAACTTTAACAGGAACCCTGCTGCTGTTAAAGGACTCGCGAAAAGCAGGATTACAGAGTGATAACACACCAGGGGGTAGAGATTTGATGGTACCTCTTAGTACTTCTTGGAATTCTTACAAACAAAACTGACATTAACTTAAAACTCATGTCGATAAAGGATCAATCAGATATACAATAATTCAAACACAATAACAATCATGATCACTTCCTTTGAGTGTCTCTTGATCACATACATTCTTGAACAGCAAAAGTGAAAGCTCAAGGAAAAGTAAGTAAATGGACACTGAGTTGAGTTTGTTTTGTCAGAGACTGTCAAACTCAAATTTGAAGCATATACATAAATGAGAAGCTCTTAAGTTGCTCACAATAATGACAGTTTTAGTATCTACAGTTTCATGACAACTGGGAAAAATCTACTTACTGATGACCATGTGATATTGTTGAAAGCTCTGGAACCAGCGAGGCAGTAAATTGATTTGTCAACTGATTGTTCTAAGGTGGAGAATGCACTGTCAGACTTAAAAAGTGATTGTCTCAGTATAGAAATGGTGTGCAGCCACACTAATGTGTGTCTGCGTCTGTGTCTGAGGACGGTTTTCTTCAGTGTGATATCCGATTTGTGTGACCTAGACATACCTTTGCCTAATATAGCCTCGGTATAACGAGGACAACAGAGGTAACAGCAGAGGTATCGTGGATTCACACGCAATTGTGCTGAACTGCCACTAAAAGCTTCTTCTTTTTGAATACTTTCTGAGATACAGTCAAATGAAAAATACATTTTCCAAGTTTAGATCTTGTCTACTGGCTCATTAGTTATCCCTTAATAAGCTAAATATTTGTCAATAAGCCGTTTTTAAGATTTTTTTTTTTTGGTGGATCCATCTTTTTTGTTGTTAAAATACCTTGGATGACTCACCTTGACCTTCATGACATTCGATAAATATATCAAATTGAATGTGATTTCAGGTGATTTTCCTCTCCCAACAAAGCACTTGAGTGTATATTATTTCTGAAGAATGTGGACAGATTATAATGAAGGTGAACACCTGCAGTTAATTTGAGAGATCCAATCAAATCTGAATGATATGATTTAGTAACAAAATAGAGTTTTGTTTAACTTGAAAACATGAAAAAAAGCACAAAAAAAACCTTTTAAATTTGTTTCACTGTGGTACAAAAGAAATAGGTTACATTTAGAAAATACACTTTTTTGTTTTCTTGCTAAGTGTCAGAAAAGAAGATGGACACCACTCTGAAATCTCTTTCATTTTAGGTTAAACAGGAGCCGCAGTCATCTTAGCTTAGCATAAAGACTGGAAATAAGAGAAACAGCTAGCATGGCTTGTCTGGACTTAACAAATCCAGCTATCACAGCCTTTTAACTTCACCGATTTACCCATCATATCTAATGTGTTAAACCTGTACAAAAAACCAAAGCATGAAAGCAAATTGCCTCTGCTCTTTCTGTTGAAGTAAGCTAGCATTAGCACTGAATTAGCCAACTGCTGGCATCAGCTTCATGGTGAAACAGTCATTTGCCTTAGCAAGAAAGCTAATAACCGTATTCATTGTATTTTTCAAAATTTCAAACTGAAATCAAACACATTTTTACCCATTAAATTCTTCACAGACCAGATCAACTACACCTATTGCATAAAAGAAGCTGTTTAAACCATAGTGTTCTCTAGAGTTGCCTTTTAATTGAGAATCTTTCTCTGTTTTCAGCTTGTCAAATACTTACTCTTCTGCCATCTGTTGAGAAGAGTTTCAGAACTGGGAACTGCAGGATCTGGGATAGGTAATCCAGTAAAGCATCAAATGTCGGTGCTGTCCTCCTCTGCAACACAATTGTGCGTTTAACAGTGGGATCCTTGTTTTTGATAACCATAAGTTTCTTTGGTGTCCGTACTGCCACCCTATCTGTGACCTTCGCTGGCCTGCTGACTTCATTCCTTCTGCCAAACTGACCAAACTGTCCTCGCCGCATTCGTCGGCCCGCGCTAAAGGGTCTTGCAGTATTCCAGGGTACCTGCCGCCGGTTCACCTCCTCCAGGTTTAATGGCTTCACCCGTTTCTGATCAGAACACACATATGATCCCCCATCATGTAAGTCAGCCAAAGCCCTAACCAGGTGGGTCCCGCGAGGTGTGGTGATGGTCCTCACCCCAAAAGGCAGAGGCACCTTCTTGGACAGAGCATCCAGCAAAGCATCAAATGTCTTGAAGGTGCGGGCATTGATGACCATACGATGCCCACTGAATTTGTGGTCCCCGCTTTTGTAGAAACACACTCTTTTAGAGGCTGAGGGGTCAGAGATCGACTGGAGGGGTCGGGAGGGCAATGTTTGCCCGCTGCCGGAGGACAGTTCCTGGGCAGGGGGCTCCGGGACGGGTGTGTTGCTCATGTTGTGGGGAGGTGGCTAGAAAGAAGCAGAGAGAAGGAGAAAGCTGAGCATTTATTTCTGTAGTTGTGGTAAGGTGTGATTTAGAAGAAAACAGCACCAAAACTTCATCTTTTAAGGGTCATTGCAGTTTGCTTCCTCACACAGAGAGGCCGTGTTAAACCTGTAAATATTTGTTCTGTTTCACTGGATGCAAATGAGTGCTTAAGATGGAAACAACATTTTTCAGTGTCTATAGAAACCAAATACTGCTTAATTATTCATCGCTATGTTCTGCAAGTTCAAAACAATCAGCTTATCTTATTTTGCTCAAAAATACTACTTCCATGTCACTCAAAATCTCTACTTTTGCAAAACAGTAGCTGGCTGTCAAAAAAATGCCACTGTAAGAATCCATTGTAACTAGTGATTTTTCATCGTCTCAAAATGGAGAACCCATGACACAACTCCAAACAACTCTGTAAGCCGTATTTAGCATTCATTTACCGTGTTTACAATAGGAAATAAGACTAGAAATGTGTATGTGGCAGGTGCAAAACATCTCATTTTTACTAAAGAAATATTGTATAATTGTGTGTGGTCAGTGAAACTTATGTGTGTCATGTACACTATTGTTAATTAAATAATTAAATGCATCGTTATATTACTGAGCTATCATACATGCAGTCTTCTATACACAAATGTCTTTAACAATAAGGCAATAAGAGTGCAGTCAACATAGCTGCATAATATCAGTGGGCCTCAGTAGAACACAATAGCACAGAGCCTCTGTTGTTTCGCCTGTTATCAGTGTTTCTCAAGCTACATTATTGTCTGCATTAAAGTGAACATAGCCGATGTTTTCAACATACTCTGCACCATTGTTACAATAATAGCTCACATTGTTACTTTAAGCAAGGCAATTTGAGATAGTTATAATGTAGGCCATACACACTGGCAACACATTACCTATTTAGACAAATTATACCCTTTAGATAATTAAGAACACATCTGACTTGTAAACAAACATGTCAATAGAAATGTAAAGAACAAGACTTACCGTAAACTTCACATTTCGTCTTAAATATAAGGGCTAAAATTACAGAAAGCAAGCATCCGTCATTCCTCCGAGCACTGGTCAAAGCCTCTCAGCAGAGTTCGAGTGCTATTTCGGGACATGCAACATCATGGCCAATTTGCTTAATCTTTGCTCACACTTAATCAGCAAATCAAGATAAAGTAACAAGTGAAGGAAACACCGAGGTTCGGTACGACAGCAGCCTGATAATTTGTACTGAAAAAAAAACAAAAAGGAAACATTACAGAGGCCACTTCTTTCTCATCTGTAATGAACTGCCCACCTGCCATTTGCTCCAATAGTAGTAAGCAACTGAATAAATAGTTGTAGTAACAGGCTTAGAACGACCAGGCCGAAGAAGTAAAAAACAAAATGATGAAGGTGGAGTTGAAATTCCTGAAAGTCTACGAGCCCTCCAGGTCAGATGATTTTAGTAAACATTTACCACTCCAAATAGATACCACAGGTGGCTTGGACTATTTCTAATTTGCAAGCAGCCTAATCAGATTTGAGAAGTCTTGGCCTAATAGGGATTAGGTTAAAGATTCTGCGTACCTGCTGACAGCATAAGGCAGAATAAGGTCTAAAGACAGCACTTTTACCTTGAAGCAAGTATTTAGATTCCACTATTACATTTTATAACGCAGAATGCATTAACATTTGCATATTTAATTACAATTGTGAACACCATTTTGGGTTATTTTGCGTCTTTGTATGCAAACCTGAAATATTAATACAATATATCCAAAGGTTTTTTACCACGCAGTGGTACTGAACTTTGTTTAGCATCTCATGATCTAATGCATCAAGGGGCGAGAGCTGTGTCACGATACTACAGCTGGCTGACAGTTTGCCAATTATCAGCTGCCCCTGAAGCTGCTAATACCTCCCCCTTGCACATGCTCTGTCCTAGAAGATGAAGACTAGCTGGTGGGGGGATTGAAGGAAGGTCAAACAGAGTCCAGTTTGAGAGAAAGCTCCATTACATCTTATGTTTAAGGTGAGGATAAGCATATAATAAAAGCCTCATTAAGATTACCAATGTGAAACCAGTAGAATACCTTTAGTAACCCAGCAGCCTAATAAACAGTGTTAACTGTAGCAAAGTATTTGACATTTCTGAACTGTATTTCTGCACTGTAACAGTGACTGTATTTGAACTTTTTTGCTAAAATCATTTGCAGTGACTGCCTGACCTTTAGTCACTAGACTGTAATGTCACATGCTGATCTGTGAGGATTAGTGAAATCCAAATTAGTGAGTCAATCAGTGCCATATAAAACAGTGTGCCATCATCCTGTTACCCAAAGGTCACAAGTTTGATCTGCACAACAGCCACGCCTTCATCAAAATGCATGAGTCCTTTAGCAAGGCAAAGTAAGACAAATGTGCATTCATTGAATGATTATTTACAATGAATAATACAGAGGTGATTGTACACTGCTAATTGGAGCAAAACATAGATTTTTATGTATCTATGACTATTTCTATTTTAGGTGTGAAAATGTTGTCAGTGGGTACCAAATAAGGTAAAAAGAAAGTAATAAAAAGAAAGAAAGAAAGAAAGAAAGAAAGAAAGAAAGAAGGAAAGAAAGAAAGAAAGAAAGAAATTTTAATGGCAAGAATGTTTTCCTCCCCTATCCAATAATTGATGTCAAATGTTAATTTTGGCCACTTAGAATCATCTTGCGACCATACCATAAAATATCACAAAAAAAGCTTTGAACCAAACAGCACATAGGCCTAGTCACATTGGAGAAATCTGAGAACATGAAAATAAGTGAAAAGTTTTTTCACTTGGGCCCACTAAAATACTTTTTTGGCATTTATTTTCCGGCTCTGGCAGTAAATAACAAAAACTTTCCATCTGATTGATTAATGTTACAAAAACATTAGATATCCAAGGATTAGGCCAATCAACTCCGTCTGTGGGCTTGACAGATTTATATCAATAAAGCCTTTTTGACCTAAGAACACGTGCAAATGGCGCTTTAGCGCCATCTGACGACGGGTAGTGGAGAGCGAAATTGTTCAAATACGGGTTTTTCATTTGGTAAAGGTGGGGACAGATGTTTTTTTAGAATGCAGACGTACAGTAAATCCAGAGGTTTTCAGGAAGCTCTACATAAAAAGGTACTGTCCAATTAAAACAATTAGGGGTGAGTTCCTAACACTGAGAAGAGCACCGGGCTCCGTCTCGATTAACTCCCCCTGAACTCATCATGCATCAACTAGTCACGCCTGCTACACAGCAGAGGGTGCGTGTGCGGTCCCGGTCCGTCGACGCCGCCGTTTTCACGGTAGTGGCGTGGTCTTTGTCACTAATTTTCTTTTCCATTTACTCCTGTTTTTTTGATTCCGTTAGATAAGCCAATATGGGCCGAAAGGAAGAAGAGGAGATTATCAGAATTGCGAAGAAGATGGATAAAATGGCGCAGAAGAAAAACGGGGTGAGATGCTCAGAATGAATGCATACCTGGCTGCTGCTCAGCCGATCCGGCTGATGTTGATGTTTAGCTAACGTTGGCGCTAATGGACTGTGATGGTGTTAGCTTCCGACTATGTAGTCTAGCTAATTAAGCCCCTAGACTTTCAGTCGCTGTTAACAGAATGCAGCACCAATGTGTCATTCCACCATAGTGTTTTTTTCCAACCTGTACCTAAGCTCATCTCTAAACAGTTAGCTCCACGGCTAGTAAACGCTGCCGGTGATTTTGACTGACTGGCTAGCCGCAAATAGCTACAGTAGCTTGCAAGTATGCTTACGAGGCTGCTAGCAGTTAGCCACATAGCATCATACTCATTTTTGCTAGCATTGTGCCTTGCAGCGCAAACACATTGGATTTGCTGTCTCCAAAAATAACCTAAATTAGGGTTCTGTGTATCATATTCTGTAACTTAATTACATTATTGTCCTTGAGTTTATTTCCGTTACGTGTAGAGATTTTGCAAGTGGCTAGGTAACGTTAGCTTGTGCCTAAATTGTTTTGAGCGCTCAACTGTTAGCCGCCTAGCCAAGGTTATCGGATCTGCACTTTACACTTTAATACTATACCGTAGTAACAGTAAATCAGGCTACAACTGACGATTAGCATTAACAAATGTGCCAATCATTCTCAAATAACCATGTGGTCTGTTAAATGTTATAAGATATTAACTTGACAAATGCCTTGTACAATTCCATAGATCCCCAAATGATAAGAGAATATTCCCATGTTTTATGTTTGGCCAACGGTCCCAAGCTTAAAAATATTATTTTGTTTAAGACGAGAAAAAGCAGACAGTCATAACATTTGACAAGCCAGCGCAAGCTAATGTTTTTATTTTTTCTACGAATATTCACTTGAACCATTAAACATTTATCAAAACACTTTCAGTTTCGTTTTAGTAACTAACATTAATCTATTAGTCGACTTGTTGTTTTACCCCCGAACGTTAATATTGAGCTTGTATTTAAAATATATGACTTTTTTTTGTGTGCCATTTATAATAGGTTGTTATCATGTCCTTAATCTATTAATAAGCACAGTGAAATGTTGTAAGTTCCTTTTGAAGTTTTTCCAGTTTTTTTTTTTAAGTGGTATGAGGGATAGTTTTTGACACACACATTATCTGGAATCTCACTATATAGATTTAATGGGGAAGGTTATAATTGGTATTATTGACCTGTCTACAGTGGAGCAAACTAATCATTATTTACCCAAGGGAAGACTCAGAGGGAGATGGACTTGAATACACCTAAACACTTCTTCACTCCTTCATCCTCTCTCCCCTCCTCTCCTCTCCTCGGCAGGCTGGGGCTTTGGACCTATTGAAGGAGCTCCGCAGCGTCCCCATGACTCTTGAGCTACTTCAGGTATATTTGCTCTTCTTAAAACTCATCATTGGCATAGGCAGAGCTTGAAACTCTAAAGCACATGGACACAATGTCTCTCTACAGAGCACCAGAATTGGGATGTCCGTTAATGCCATTCGCAAGCAGAGCACAGACGAGGAGGTGACATCCTTAGCCAAGTCTTTGATCAAATCATGGAAGAAGCTTTTGGGTAATTCCTACTTTTCAGTTCTGCTTATTTGTTATCATGTGTCAGCTTATTTTTTGCCATATTAAGTTTTTATAACAACATGCTAAGCTATTGAGAATGATCATATCAGAGCCAGTAACAGCATTATTATTTTGTAATTGATTGGTAGTCGCTTTAAAAAGCCCAAGCCTTTCTTCTTCTTTTTTCTTTTTTTTTTTTTTACTCCTTTGCTTATTATAACACATAAGGCTCTGAGTACACCAGCTGTCAAAACTGTCCTGGCGTTTCTTAAATCCCTCCATTTATTCTCAGCCCACAGTGTTGTGAGTAACCGAGGTGTTCAGCAGCATAAACAAATAAACAGCAGCCAGCAATTTCAGCGAAGACTTCCACACTGACAGCGAGCATCAGTCAAAAAAATATTTAAGTTTTTTAAAAAAGGTTGTGTAACAGTATAAGAGGTGTAATATCAAACAAATATTGCGTTTGATGTACAAAATGTAACATCTGGTTTTGCAGTTTTTTGTAATTTAACTGCAGATTTTTTTTCTGAAGTCAGTCTGACATTCTTCTCCACTCAGAAACTTA
>JAQLOL010000004.1:18014549-18038491 GCA_029783665.1 Naso thynnoides
TATTTCCCCGTTTCTAAGTTTCCAATCATTTTAAAAATGAAGAAAACAAATATTTTCCTCTAAAACAGTTTGGAAACTTCCAAGAAATTAATTTGAAATAAAGTGTTTCTTAAATTTGTTAACCTAGCATAACAATATACTTTATTCCACCATAGAACTTAAATATCATTTGTACTTGTTGGTTTTTCTGTATTGGCAATAAATATCAAAAAATAAAAAATACTTTATCTGGTAAATAGAATTACTTAGGCTTCTACGTAAGACTGGTAAAACTATGTTAAACCTATGAGGTGTGCACTGAGTAACACCTGAATAAAAAAACTTTCTTTAAATAGGCAATCCTCTGTGGTTTTTAAATAAAGTTAAAATACTCTTCCATTATTGATTTGGGTTTCTTAAGGAAACACATTGCACACCATGACAAGAGCTATTGTCACCTTCTGTTACATACCAGCAGTTTCAATCACGCACAGTTTGTACATGAACTGGAGTTGCCAAGTCACTGTCACAGGTACCAAAGTGTGAGGTTAGATAACAAAACAGGGTGAAACCAAGGTAAAATCATGTAGTACCCCACAAAGCTGCCTGCAAGAAGAGCTAACATGTAGCCTTTGACTTGAGCTTTGATTTTCATACGCAGTAAATAGAACCAGGCGTCTCTACATAAAATACCCACAATTCCATTTTCACTATTTACAAACTCATAAATATATAGTCTACAGTAGGAATCATTTTCCCCCAAACAATTATACAAAAAACAACAGACCATAAAAAACTCTGAACACAAATAAAATAGATTATTTCTATCAAAAGAAAGAAAAAGGAAAACCAAAAACAAAATGTATTCATATTCCTTTGGAGTGTTTTGCTATGTTGATCTGTAGCAGTACTTGTGATGTCGAGCCCTCGGGAGATTTTGAGACCTGAGTGTCTTCGGTCAGGTGCAGATCACAATAGCGCTGAGATCCCTGGGAGGGGCCAGGCCCGAGGCCCAGTTCATGTAATCCTACACTGAACATACAAAGAAATTTTAAAAAAGGGGATAAAGAGGAGGGTTTTATGGGGGATAAAGACAGGTAAAAGATCACAGGTCATCACCACCCTAAGATTCGGGAGACTGCTCTGACAGAGCGTTGAGCAGGTTTTTGTAGGCTGGGGAGTTAATGTAGCGGGGATAAGAGTCTCTTTGCATTAGTGTGTAGATTTGTAGCTGGGCATCGTCGAACGTGTGCAAGGTGGGTTCCTGCATGTTCCTGTTGATTGCCTCACGCACACGGGAGTCAAGGCTCACCTGGGAGTCAAGAACAAGGGAAAAATATGAAAAACAGTGTGTGCAACTTTTTCTTAAAGGAATAATTCGACATTTTAAGAATTCTTTTTCTTTCTTTTTTCTTTTTTTTTTGTCAATTAAAAGTCGGTGACAAAATTGATGTAACTCTCCAGTCTGTACAGTTAATATGAAACTACCACCAACAGCTGGTTAGCTTATCTTGTCATCATTGAAGGAAAGTAACTCCTGCACACCCACTCCATGCCACAAAAATGTATTGATATTTCACTCAAGCCACAGCCTTGGGGGCTTAAAAATGAAGCCAACATATAAATGCAAAAAAGTATAGTTCCTTTAATGGCCACCTAGGACTGAAAATTCCAAACCTTCTGACAAAAAAAACTTTTCTGTAGCTAATTTCCCTGTTCTTAACAACTATATATTGGCTGAATTTCTGTGAAACTCACTTGCTATATTCAATTAGGTTTAAAATTATGCATCAATATGCATCGAGTGACTGCAGCTGCTAGCTGTCTGCTAGGCGTAACACGGTCACTGGTAGCAATGCATATCCTCTTCAGCTCCTCCCTCTCATCCGTATATCGTTCTTTTGGCTCAAAAAAACAAACAAATAAAAAGATGATGATGGGCATGATGCCAATCTCGAGACTCCAAAACGGCCAACCACAAATAGTGATTATGAATTTGTTGTTTCACAAGGGTTGCATGCTGAATTATTTCATGGCTTAGATAAATAACTTCCAGTCATCTTCAATGGTTGTCTGGCAGCTGTGCAGAGCCAAAAAATAGTTGTGCACATAAAAAGAAAACGTATGGATTGAACAACCCAAGTACAATGTTTAAATGAACTTAAAAGGTGCTGGTAGGCAGATTTTGTAATCTTTGGTGAGAGCCAGAGCTGTTTTCCCCCAGTTTCTTGTCTTTATGCTAAGCTAAGCTAACTGATTGTCAGCTGCAGCTTTAATATTTACTGTACAAACACAAGATCGGTTTCAGTCTTCTCACCTACATCTATTGAATAAAACTAATAAGCATATTACAAAAATTTCAAAGTGTTGAATTCAACACATTTTTAACAACAGTGAAATCAAAAGCTGTCACACCTCTTTAGGCGAGAGAATGGAAATGTAGTCCTCGTAGATGACCCGAGCCTTCTCCTCTACCACACTCTTATTGGCCTCTTTTCTGAACTCATCGCATGCTAACCAGAAGAGCATGTTCTCTTCGCTGAACTCGGTGCGAAGAAATTGTCGGAAGGAGTTCCTCCCTGCTGGGCAGCACATCAGCTTGTCAAACGACTGCCCCCATGAGCAAACCTCCTCAAGCGTGGGCTTAGGACTGCAGAGACAAGGGCAACATGGAAGTAAGTTATTTCAACATTTGTTTTCCACAAATATGTTTAGCCAATTTGGCATTTCTGCACAATGAAATCCACTGACCAGTCTTCACAGTCTGCGGTCCCTTCCTTGACGTCATAAGAGGCCTTTCGGCTTCTCTCATCCCGGTCTTCATTCCTAATGGTGACATAGAAACACAGCATGCAACAACACAACTGATTATAAACTGCACATAATTTTTCTGGGGAAGTTTTTAAGTAATTTGCTTTATTTTACACTACATATCTGTATTTAAATTGCAGAATAAGAAACCTTGTATAACATACAGTATTTTAAATATTGGTTTACACAAGTATAAGCAAAATATAGCCTATATGATGTGCAGATGCATTCAACATGCACATAAAAACTCGTCTAAAAACAACCAGAAACAGATTTACTCTATTGATCCCTATGGTTGTAAAAGTAGCTTATATTTTTATGAGCAATATTTTGATAATTGATTGTTCTTAGTCGTTTTTTATGCAAAAATTCAAAAATTTCACTGGTTTAAATAAAAATTCTTGCTTTGAATTCTGAAATGGCGAACTGAGTGTCTTTAGGTTTAAATCAGTTGGTAGGTAAACACAAAGCTATCTAAGGATAGCAAATTGTGTCTGAGGAGTTTCTTATATACATTTTTCTGAATTTAATGTTTTATTGATTAAATGATTCAAAAATGGTTACTGGGAGAGCGATTATGCTTTTCCCTTTTTTCTGACCTATAAATGCTGTTACAATGTCAGATAATTGTGTTAAACGATGCCAAAGTGAAGGTACGTACATTTGGAAGTGAGCCCTGCTGGCTGTTTTGGTCGGCTCTGCATGCTGTGTTTTAGGAGATTTTGGTTTTATTTTTTTTAACTCTGTTGCTACACTGAAGTCAATGCTTGCTGGACTTCCCTACATGGGCATGCCCAGGCATGCCAGCTCCATGTACACAGCACTGTAGCGCCCCCCTCCCTTACTCTTGTAAGACACCACTGCGCTCTGCTTCACAAATTTCTATTGGCACTTTATTCAAAATGGCTCCAATAAAGTGTTTTTCGGATGAATGAAAGAAAGTTCACTTTGTTCAGCCTTCCTAAAGAAGCAAGCACCAGACAGAAGTTAATGGCATTCCTGTTTCTTGGCAAACAAAAGAAAAATACTTCTGTGTGGATTTATTCAAGGCCCTTCCTCAACATGAGCATATGAGCTGGATTAACAGCAAAACTGCTGCTAAAAGGACAACCATTCCCATGGTACTTGGTCATGTGGAAGAGTAACATTTTATCAGTGTCCTACCTGTGTTTATTTTGTGTCACTAATTGGAAGAAAGAGGTTGTGAGTACAGAGGAGTCTGGAGGCATGCACAGAGGAGGGAAAGGGGGAGGTGGAAGCTACACAGACCGCTTGAGAGTATGCAGAAAATAAAAGGAAGATAGACAGCTAGAGGCACATTTCCGAAGATCTACAGACTTCACTGTTTGGTAAATTGTGTCTAGCTGCTCTGTAGGAGTCCAAAATCAAAGACCCGAAAATGAATATAATGTGGCCTCCTTAATCAAGAAGATAATCTGCAAATGATTTTAATAAAAGAAAACGGGTTATTATACATTGTGTGGTCACTCCATGTCTGTTGTCCATCTCGTGCCTGTAAATGAAAGCAATGTGTTTGAAACTGCTCATATCTGTTTTTCCTAACCTTAGCTATATCTGTACTGTTTTGTCAATGTGTTCTCTGTACTGTATTAAAGATAAATAAGAGTTTCTGGAAACCAGTTTCAAATTCCTAGGTCAAAAACTGTGATTCTGTAGATATTTCTCTCATGTTTCTCAAATGTACAGCAGATTAAGTGTGGACAATGTTTTATTAAAGCTGCTGCAGAACAAGAGCCCGCATATCAACATGGAAATTTGTCAAGAACAAAAGACTGGATTCGGCTGCTGAGATACAGTAAGTCAAACTGTGCTGTCCCATGTGCAATGATGTCGGCCATGCTGGGCCACAGTGAACAAGTTCATGGGTGGTGGGGTGGAAGACCTACCAGGAACAGCTACAGCAGCAGCACCAGCAGAAGCAACATGCGTTTGAGCCCCGTGGGTTGGCCTGGCCTGGCTGGCCCTGCTGGGCCGGTGCAGTTCCCCCCGCTGCCGACTCCTGCTGCACCGACATCTGCCTCTTTCGCATCTCCATCCGCTCTGATCCCATGGGCTGCAGACAGGCAGTGAGAGAGGAACTGAGTTTGGTGTTTAGTTGTTATTTATTATTAAAGATATTATAAAAAGATGTCAGAAACAGTATTTAACTGAGATCCATTTTATGGGAAGAAGATCTCTTCACTTGTAATGCATTTGTTTGATAAAAAATCAGCATCAGTGCAAAACAGATATGAAAAAAGTGTATTGCAATGAGACTGGTGGGAAATCATGACAGTGCATCCAGCTTGTACAAACATTTTGATCACTTTCACCATAGCAACGATTAATTGGATTGATTTAATTTACCACTCACCAGCTCTCACCTATGTACTGGTGACTTGGGCTGCTGCTCTGTGGCTGCAGCCTGTGCTGGCATGCCCAGAGGTCACACTGTAAAGGAATGCTGTTTGCTCCAGCCAGGACAAAAGTATGAAAGAATAATTTGCAGATTTGTTTTGTTCCTGCCAAATATGCACCAGCCAAGCACATTTCAGCCCCTCTCATCTCAAACTGGCTGTGTTTTCCCTTATACACTCTGGCTGCATGTGCAAAAGAGATGGATTGTTGAGCTCAATGTCCATAATCCAAAATGTGCAATATTCCACTAGTGAAAGCCTGAGTGTAAATGCAGAGAATTAAAGGATTTTCAATGTTCACTGGGCCCAAGTGAAGCATTACGTTAAATACACATAATAATAATTTTGCCTTTTTGGATTTTCACTCCTCAAGTGTCTCTTAGTCAGGGACCTTTAGGCTACATTCATCATGCTCATGGGATATTACTGTGTTAGAATTATGATTATAGCTATTGAGCGTTCAATAAAATTCCCATTAAGGTTCGCAGGCCTATAGACAACAGACAAGCTCTGTTCATAGAATGACTTCTTGTCTGATTTTACCAAATGTGTCATCGCCGGGTCAGACACTGCCAAATCCTGTCAGATCATTTATGTAACAAAGCTCGCGCTTCCACCACAGGCATCATCATCCGGCTAACAGTTACTACCTGACACAAGAAACGATGCTTTCAAAAAAAATGTCAGGAGGATTTGGCATATGGGAGGGGGCCCCGAAGGCGCAGCTTGCAAATCTATAACCGCAGCATCGCTCTATCACAGCGTTTCAGTAAATACAAAACCATTTGGTCATTTCTAAAATGGATCCGCGCGCGGTTTCACTCCGAGTCGGCGCTGGCTTCGGCTGCAGATTTGGTGCGTCTTGCCAAATGGCATATTTTACGCGTTAGGTGTTGGTGCTTCAAATCTGACACAATTGCAGAACGCTATGGCTCCACTCAACAGCCATAGACGATGAAATGGGGGGTGGGGGTGGTCGTATCCATTCAAAGGATAAATCATGATAGCGCCAAACAAACCTCTATTCTCCTTCAGTCTTACTGCAGCAGAAATGCGTCCGACACTGAGAATTTAATGGTTTCTGAGCATTACAACAGCAGAAACCATTGCATTGGCAACTCGAAAATCACATCAATGGAAAGTGCCTCCATGAAGAACCGTAGAGCTTCATCGCCCTAGACAACCACCGACAAGACGCTGCCTAGATCTGTTAAAAGCCCGCTGTACAGCAACACAGTGACATGCCATTTAAAAACGCACGGGAAACGCTCTCAAACGATCCGCTCGCGAAATGTGCGTGCAGTGATACATCTGTTTGCCACCAGTACTTACAATTTCACCATGTATGCACAGCGAGAAGAGGTAATTCTTTGCCTTGATTATATCCGATGGCACATAACGCTTTTTCCCCCCGACCGGCTGCTTCAAGTCAGTACGCATGCGTCTTCTCTCCAACTTGTAGTAGCCCAGTGAAGAGAGTAAACCCCGACAGTATGGCTCAGGTTTGCAGCGCATTTCCTTTACTTTGGCTTGTAAGTGAGGAACGAACAATTCAAGAGACGGAGGCTGAGTTACAGTGAGAAGGAGAGGAATTGAAACAACATTAAAGATTGAAGGCGTAAAGACGAACATGCCGGGCAAAAAATAGCCATAATTTTCACTTCAGCTATCGTTGTGTTACAGTTATTTAAAAAAAAAAAAAAAAAAACTCAAAACATTTTAAATTATATCCAGAAATATTACCAAAAAGTCTTGAGTCTTTGCCTGGAGTCGCTGTCTGTGGTGCTGAAAGAGCCAGCAGCTGATCCAGTGCAGCTTGTTTCAACTCTCTGATGGATTGCATGATTTTGACAGCCAGCCAGTTTATCATCTATGAATTTCACTCTTACAGTTTTATTTCTTTCTGACATAAGTTTTTTCACACTCATTAGTGAGCACAAAACTGTTTCCATTTCGTGAAAGTTGGAATATTTTGAATCCACTTCTTACACGTGCACAGTCTTTTTGTGCCTTTATTTTGTTTCTATCCTGAATCTGTTTTAGTTTTAACCAAAATTTAAAAGAGTGGATTGCAGCAGCCAACAGACACATGTAAAGCATTGCTTGACTCTGTGCAACAATCTGTGTCGTCACTGTGAAATCACACTTAAATAAAAACACAGGTTGCTATTTCTCCCTGGGATTTGTTTTAGTTTTTTTAATAGGCTCCCGTGTGCCTTGTAATCTACAGTGCAGGCCTGCAATCAGCGATGATGTGGCCGACAACACTGCCATCTGAAGGCTGCTCCAACTACAGCACTTGCATGATGTTCTCCATATGATAATTAAGCACTTACTGAATTATACAGTCTCAGTGTTTATGTGATTGTGTGAAAATCATGGCTATGTTTGCAAGAAGTAATCTCTTTCTATGAATCTTTATATTTTAAATTTTTGTGTGGATATTTTGCTCTGCTAATGCTAACTGATACAGAATCAAGCCAGAGAGAGTAGGACGCACATTTTTACAAATCTTCAAATGAATGTTTCGTATGTCTTTATTACTTTGCTTTAAGGAGCGTGTCATGTTTTGCTTTGTGCAAACACCAGATGGCACTCTGCCCATTCTCCACAGTCTTGTACTACATACTGTATTTTATGTAATTATCTACTTAATTTACACCAACACACTTACAGTGTTTCCTGTCTGCATCACATTGTCAGTCAAAATGCTCTTTGAAGTCCAGGAAATCAATGCAAACACTCACACAATTTGTTGCAGGAGCGTCTTGGCAGCCAAGTAGTTACCACGCATGCCCAATTACTGCAACCTTGCTGGTTTAATTCTAGCCAGGGACTTTTCTTCGATGTCATACACCTCTGCTGTTTCTTCCCACGTTTCCTGTTTGCTTATTAGCTGTGAAACTGTCCAATAAAGGCAAAAAATCTCAGAATATGATAAGAACTGAGCAGAGAACTGTTCTCAGAGTGTGAGCATAGACCTGTTACTCTTCTACAATGACGCCAGTTGAACTACTTTCATATGTTACCCCACAAAAAATGGGAAAGAAATATATTTCTTGCCAGTCCAGTTTAAATACTCTCTGACTCTGCTGAACTGAGGCGTGCCTTGAGCATATGCACATCCTTATTTCCCTCCAGAGATATGAACATGTGACTTTAACCACAACACTTCATTTAACACCTTCCCCTGTGTTCATGTTATGCAACACAGGCCCACAAATAGCCATGTGAGATTGATACACACACATGCAAGCAACGAAGGATACTTCATGCCGCCTTCATCGACGGACACACAGACTTTTCTCCCTCTGAGGATACGAGAGTCTGAACGCACAAGGTCACACGGGGGAGTAAGACGCCAGAGTGGGTGACAGGATGAATGGAATCTTTTCAATATGTGATTAAGAGGATTCAAAGCATTGTGAAGCTTTGTGGAAGATAGAATTAAGTGTAGATTCAATCACTGTAGCTCAACATGCACATTGGCACCAAAGAGAACACCTCCAGAGATCATGCATGGCATCTGTGAGTGTTTCGAAAGTGAAGATGAATTGTCCAATCACAGCAGCAGTGACAGCAACAGCATTTATTTTCCCTCAATTTGTTTTTAACTTCCTGCAGATGTTATTGTTCTTCTAATGAATTTCTGTCTTTGTCTCCTCTAGGTGTGTTGATCAAGTTACTCTTTGTACTGTAAATGTCAGACTCAATTTAATAAAATACAATCAGCAGCTTAATCCTTGTAACCACATTACACAGTGGTCTTTTGTTTTAACATCACATTATCAACATAACTTTAGGCAACAGCTCTCCACTCAAACTGTGTCCAAATTGCCACATCAGTCAGGGTAAATACAATTCTGTTTGGCTCGCAGGAGAAACATTGTCTAAGGTTTGCACACAAGCTTGCTGGGATTTCTGTCAGATGTTTTCTTCAATGTCATCATTAGAAATGATTTGATCTAAGATTTATGTCTTTACTGTCTCTGAGGAAGACATTCAGTGTGAAAGAAATATCCAAATAAAGATACCAAATATCCGACAAATACGTAACAGGTTTAAAATAGTTGAGCCAAAAAAAATGCCATCACTGTTGTTTGGCGCTAGTCATGTTTCAAAAGCTTTGCTCATGCAATGTGTTATTGCGAGGCTGAGCTAAAAAGGGCTTGTGTGTAACAAAGAATAAAAATTGGGATACCATTAAAAACAAGACAGAAAAATATTAAAGATAAAAATTTAAAGATAGAAAAATCTCTATATGAAGAATAAGTATTTTAGATATATAAAATGTGTCACATTTGTAAGGTTAACCATATAATGAAAGTGTATACACCCTTGAATGCAAATGTGCACCGGGAAACAGAAGCAAAATTAGTTTAGTATGGTTAGTTTGTAAAATTCAAAATTCTATAAAAGGAACAAATACAAAATACATTAATCTCAACCAGATTGAACTACTACTGATTCTTTTCATCTGCAAATGACAATACAGCTGAGGATATACAGAGGTCAGATGTCAGGAACTCAGCATCCCGATGACTGGAGGGAAGAAGCTCTTTCTAAGCGTCTCTTCTGATACGAGTGCTGTGTTTGCAAGTAAATTGAGTCTAGCTGCTATTACATTTCCTCCATCCCTGTTACCATCTGCTATATTTAACTATGAGGGAGTCACTGAGCCCCCCCACCAAACTGCTCCAGGGTCACTGAACCTTGACTCAAGGTCTGAATATGATCACATATCATATTATATCTTTGTGCATCATTTAATCACCTGTACACTCTGACAATATGCTTCTCCTCTGCAGGAGCTCTTGAGACAATATCAGCAACATCAATAGTCACTGAGTGGAAGGAGACCTTTGGTCTCTTCGCTCTACTGACAAGTACGCTGAAATTAGGAGGCCTGGTCTTTATCAGGACATTATGTCAGGAGCCCATAATAACAAATCATCTTTAAAATGGGTCATAAAAGTCATGAAATTACAGTTGGATTGTAATTGGGTGACATTTATTGCACAGTGGACTATTATTTACAGATGTGACAAAGTCTGTGCTGTGAAAAATCTAAATCAAAGCTGATTTAAAAAAAGCAAAGTGTAGATTCATGTATATGTTTTATTATTGGCATACTTGTAATCATATGAACTGACTGTAAGGCCAATCACATTATCTTTTCCAATGCATGTGAAAGATCATCGTTGATGTATTTGGACGTATCGGTCTGTGTGGTAATCAATCAAATCTGTCCTGTGAGTGTTACGGTGCTCTTTAAAATGCTGACTATGCATTAGATCTAATTCACAACACACGTTTTAAAAGGTGCTGTTTGTAACATTTTCATCATTGCCACCCATGCTTTTACTGCTGTGACATGATGTGCATGTTAAAAAGGTCTTTTGCTTCGTCCCTGGTTTGAGTCTGGCTGAGAATATTTGTTGCACAACATTCTTCTTTTTTCTGTCTCTTCTCCGGTCAGCTCTCCGTTGTGTGCTATTTAATAAATGTTAAAATATGTAAATATATCAAAACTGCCAATAAAAATAGAAGTGGGTGCATATGTATAACTCCATAAGTAGTTGACAAAAGCCTACTGCACAGCTTTGGATCCTTTATTTTCTGAATGTAAGGCTTTACAGTCAGTCTTTTTCATGGCCAACATTTTTTGATGCTATCACACTAAAGCACAGGTGTAATTAATAACAGCATAACGACCAGGGGTTCACTGGAAAAGCTTACAGGGACATTTAATGTAACATTCATTAGTGTATTAATTACACCTGTGCTTTTTTTATTTTGTGACAAGTCAACATGTCGCCTGTGGCAAAATGTCTTCAAGAGTTTAGATCATTACATCAAATAAGTACAACACTACTTAAATAAGGAAAAATAAGTCAGACAGTCTGAACTAAAAGTCTTGATTTAACATGCATAAATGTGTTTTATCTCGACTTGATTTTGCCTAGCAGAGTCCATTTACAGGTGTTGGGGAGAAGACTGCCTATGAGAAGGAAGTTTGGCCTTTTATGACTCCAGACAGAGCTGTGCAAAAACATCCCCTTCTGCTCTCAGACACCTGGTGAAGCAACAGGTGTGTGTAATGTATATGTAAATGACCTGGACTGACTCCTCTGTCCTCCCACTCTGTTCTGGGAGCAGCTGCTGTGACCTCATGGCTCCCTTACAATCCCTTCACCTCCATGAATAGTAACGTAGTTCTTCTTACTACACACAGCTAATAGAAATCTTTATCCATTTACTAAGACTGACCCTGCTGCCCTACGGTGGGCAAAGTCACATTTTCAGACTATTTTTAGAAACGACTTTACGCTTCAGAAAATGTAGTCACATCTCACGTCATAGATTCTTGTTGAATATTGCTTAAGGAAATCAATAGTCTACTATATATTATTATCCATATCAAGTTATGTATTTTGACTGTCTGGGTGACTGACTAACTACAACTTTGTTCAGATTTTCTAATGACTGCCATCACACTATTTCAAGACACACTATCTTCTTCTTTTAATCTTCTTAATCCCTGCTCAGACAGGAAGTGCTTCTTTAAATAGAGGTTTGGCAGGAAGCAAAAAGAGCGGCTGGCGCTTTAGTCGCAACAACAACAACAACAAACCACAGTATGAAAGATGTTTCATTAATTGCAGGTGAAAATTGTCAAGAAACGTATCATTTTAAAGGTGTGAAGATGCATTGCTGCTCTAAAGTTACAGTAGGCTCTTTAATTTTGATAAAAACTTTTTCGTTTCTTTGTTATATGTGACTTCTTACTGTATTTTAGTTAAACAACAAAGAGGCAACACTTCGATTCATGAGCCGTGATTCAAAAGGGTTCAGAAAAATTAACTCTAAGCAAAATAAACAGTTAGAATTTTACTTGCTATTTACATCTCACTGTATTTGCTCCATTAAAATCAGCTCCACTCAATAACCTTTGGTATGATTATGATAATGAAGCCAACATCAGAAACAGTAGTGCTCACTGGGAATATAACATGTCCATACCTCAAGGCACACCATCTCCTGTTCCTCCTGGATCGGGTCATTGTAGTTGACTGGGTATCCGACACCATGCCGGCAGGCCCGGACCAGTCCCCGTATCCGCTGCCACATCAGGGCCCTGGTGCGTCTGATCCCCCGCAGAGCAGACGTGGGCCTGATCTCCCACTGCCTCACCGCTCTAGCATATGGCATGCTCTGTCCATGAGGCCTCACTCGCCACGTGAGACCCAAAACTCTTTCTGATCATAAGAAATCCAGACTTGTTTCTCCTCCTCTCTATGTTTTCCTGATGTGTCTCCTGAAGCACATTGTGAAGACGTAGAGGAATGGAAAAAAGCATGAGTGACCCTGACAAAGAGACGAGTTTACAAAGGAGAGGGCAGAAGGGGATTAGGACAATGTTCCCAATGGATGCAATCCTGATTCCTCTGTGCTTTACTGCGTCTCACCAGCTTAGGCCAGATTAAGCCAAGAGGTCTTAGTGTCTCAGTGAGATGGACGGAGAGGAAGAATAGTGACAGGCGTGGATTTATTTGTGTTTGTATATGCTTCTTGATGAATTCCCATGTAATACATTGGATTAAAACACAATGATAAGAGGAAACATATGGCTCCAATGTACATACAGCACCAATACCGTAGACATGCTCTCTTCTGGCGACTGTGGTTCCAGTCTGTTTGAGTGAGGAGCCTCTAATGTGTTGCACTTGGTCATGCCGATTCATTTCAGACTCACAGATAAACACAGATCAAAGCTCCTCAATCAACTGACTTCAGCTCTCTGTCATCCTCACTAAGTCGCAAAGTAACAATACTACTATCAACTGATTGATTGTAATTGATAGAGACTGGATGTTTACCATATTTTTGACAGAAATAATTGTATTAGAACATTGTCTTTGGCTTCCTCTCCTAAAGTTTGTGTTGTTTCTAGAAGCTATTTTCAGTATTTTTTGGGGGTTCACAAATTCTAATTCACCGCCTTTTATTACAGCCAAGAATGAGGTTAACCGGTGGAAAGATATGAGTAAAACTGATTGAAAAATCTCTATATATCTTCAAGCTTTTGTGAAAAACCAAAGCTTTTAGACAGAATTCATTAGTGGTTTAAAAAAAATAAATAAATAATGTAATACTTTTAACCTTGAGGCCAAAATTCCATAATGTTAATTTTGGACTTTTTATATAAAATGCAGATGCTGCATTTGAGATTTTTTAAAAGTTGCTCTAGAAATTGTGACATTTAAAAGTGACTGAAACATTTTCTATCAACCTTCTGAATAAATTCAGTTATTTATCCCCCTTACAATTGTTTTTTGTTTGTTTTTTTGTTTTGTTTTGGTCTTTGTTTGTTTGTTTCCTGAAAGAGTGCAGCCTGCAGTTATAGTTAAATGCGTTGTATTATGATGAAAATGAAAATGCCTGTTATTATGGGAGAATGTTTAATAAAGATTAAAAGTGGTGATCATTAAAAAAAAAAACAGAAGAACTTCTGCTTGTGACAGACTGGGTTCACGTGACTGGCTGTCACATGATAGAGCGTGACGCTGTGTTGTAGTCTGTCAGCTGTTAGCACAAGACAGTAACTGGGTGAGTTGTACCAGTATACTTATCGTCAGACTAATTACAATTTATAAATTGTAAGGTTTTTGTAATTCTGTGATTCTACCTGTTATCGTCTGTGTAAATTTTTACATTTTGATACGTCGTCAAAACGGATGCGAGGCGCTGTTAGCACAGCTAGCTTAGTTTAGCATCCTCAGTTGATTTTGCCTGTTCCTGCTAGCTTATGGTAGGTTAACGTTGTTAACCTGTGTCAACGTCAACGTTACAATTACCGTTACGCATTTTTTCTTTGTATGTGTAATATTAGCCTTTACACAATCTAATTATATAGTTTATGTTTTGCGTAGCTTCATCTTAGTCTTAGAAAGACGCATCATGACATAATGTGACATTGAGTTAAGCTAGTTATCTAGCTAGCTGCTAGCGGTTTCAGCATCAGATGCTGGGCTGTTTGTGAGTTTTCCTACGTTGGAATGACACTTATGAAATTAAATATACATTCAGACTGATATTTCTGCCCCACGTTGAAGTGTGCATGGTATCAATAGTAACGTTAAATAACGTTAAACTGCTGCTTAATCCGGTTCTCTGAAACAACCGACCTTAGCTGACCGTTAAGCATATCAAACTTCCAGCTTTTACGCGTTGTCTTGTAAACTGTTATTGGTTAGTGTGTTAATGTGAACTTTTTGCAGTTAACAGCTTGTAGAAGACATAATACATTATGGATATCCGCGGGGCTGTGGACGCTGCTGTCCCCACCAACATCATTGCTGCAAAAGCAGCTGAGGTTCGGGCTAATCTGGTCAACTGGCAGTCCTACCTGCAGTAAGTACACCTGAAAACAGCATATTACATTTATATACACTAACTGGACTTTATGCTATACACACCTCACTGGCACAATCAAGTGCAATTCTATCAGCAGCTTTGCCATATCAGAATCCCCCTTTTATGTTGACTGCTCAAAGGGTGATAATTGTACTTTCTTGTTACCATAAAGGCTGTAGTGTCATTTTGCACCTGATTGCATCATATTAAAAGTGTTTGTTGTTGCCTGTCCCATTTACATATGTCCTTTTTCTGCTTCAAGAAGTCTACTTCAGGTGATATTTAGATGTGAAAGGGCGCTGCTTACTACTTTGCGTAGTGGTAACTAATGTAGCAGTGAAATGAAAAACTCTGTAAGCTGCATATTCTGCGTAGTTTGTGGTAATAATATATCATCACTTAAATTCAGCATATCAGACTGTTCTAATCAAGTTAAGCTCTCATTTCATCAATTTGCTGAATATGTGTTCAAACATTTCGGACCGAGTGCAGAGTGATAGTCTAAAAGCAGCTCTGGTCTAGTTCCTGTGTTGTGATTCACTGTCTTGAGTGATACTTCCTCTTTGTGCCTGTGTTTTAATACAGCAGATCTGGTGTACAATTCCCATCATCATTTTAAAAAAGACCATTGGATGCCTTAATTCCTTTTTTTCATTGAAAGTGATGTAATTTTTGCTTTTACTGTAACTTCCTTGCCACCGTGAACGTCCATGGTGTGTTTCGTTTAAATAGAACATGTGGTATTTCAAGGGTAATTGCCATTATTCTTAAAGCTTCCTATGCAATTACATGTAGAAGGAGCATGCTAATGATAAGGCAGAGGCCACTTGTCCAGTGTTAGGGCCATTGGCATATTTGTATGCTTGATGTTTTTCTCCAGCGGTTAGTAAGCTGTTTGAATGTCCCATGACTAATCAAAAGAAACCATCACTCGTTTTTCCAGCCCTCTGTTGGCCCTGCTGTGTTTCAAAGCCTTCAGGGGAAGGTTTTCATTTGAATTCCATTGTGTTAATGCTGATAAATTCTCTTGTAGGAGTCAGATGATCTCAGCAGAGGACTGTGAATTCATCAAGAAATTTGAAGTGGCCAACTCTGAGGAAAAACAAATCATTCTGACCAATGAAGGACATCAGGTATCAAGTCCCTTTGTGCATTTTTATTTGTGTAGGCCAGTTAATGTTTTCATCCAACATGTGCTTCTGCAGATCTCCTTTAGATTTCTTCTCAACTCTTAAAGCCCTTTTAGACCAAATATTCCATTACAGCAATAACACAATCATCTGTTTTCATAATTTTCCTTTGGACTCACAGATTTGCTGCCTCTGTGTGCAAATGTACTGACTAACTGAAATACTTTGGAGCCTGTGCAAGTACTTCGGTTTGATTTACAATGCATTATGTCAGAATTGTACAATTGCACTTCAGAGATTGTTTAAAATGACTGCGGTTTGTTGGCCTTTATATTTTGAAACTGGACTCCTGGTTCATATTTAATTTTTTACCTTAACCAGTATTTACATGCCCATCCCAGTGCAGCTGCTTGCATTATTGTGCTATAGATTTTCTGTTGGTCTAAAAGCAACCTTATCCATTCCTGTAAACCTTATCTCAGACACACTATGTTGCATTTTTCTGGAAGTTATTCCCCTGACTGATTCCAAAGGCAGAACAGAAAAAAAACAAACAAACAGTTTGTTCAATTTGTCAACAGCTATACAGGATCCATGTCTTTGTGCAGTGTCTGAATTTCTTTTCTTTTCTTTTTTTTTCTTCAGTGTGCAAAGACCTTTCTGAACCTGATGGCCCACATCTCCAAGGAGCAGACAGTCCAGTATATCCTGACTCTGATTGATGACACTCTGCAGGTACACAGACAGACCCACTGACTGTGGACAAATAGGAGAGCAAAAAACTTCAAATCTCTCAGGATCATATCATTTTATCTTCCTTAGGTTTTGTGTGCACCGTAGTCTTTGTGAATATTATGTTTTGGGAGGACTTTACTTAAAGCGTGCATCTACAATCCATTATAACACATTTTGAACACACTAAAAATGTGTTATAGGTGCTTATGATCATACAGCACTAAAGGTGCATTATAACACATTTTAAATATGTTCATTATGCATTATAGATGCATGCGTTTAGTAAAGTGTCACTGTTTTGTTTTATTTTGTTTTTAATTCAACAAGAGAATAATTCAAAATTGACACTTAAATAATGAAGTTCTCCCATGTCCTTAGACCTTTGGCACAACTGAAGTTGGGTTTAGTAATTATTTTAAAAATTTGGACTTAAATTTTACCTTTTAAAAAATGGTAAACTATAGATCTAACAAATTTGGAAAAGTTGTTGATTTTCCACAAACAATAAAATTGATACTCCTAGTACATTTTGTTAAATTACGAATGTATTGTTAAAAACACAGTTTGAGGAGGTTGAATTTGTGTTGCTGAAACAAATATAATACCATTTTTAGTAGTTATAGTTTAAAAAATATTCAGATGAACTGTTGAATATGTAATTTAAACCCAAGTAATGTGTTATCCAGATTTGGGCTTACCTTCCTCTAAAATGTGATTTTTAAATTTTCTTTACTTTATCTGTTCAACATGCAATGTTAACTGTGCATCATTATAACATTTTTTTGCCAAAATCTTTTAAAGATGGAATGTGTTCCACGCAGTCAGTTAATTCCTCCATCTGTGCAGCTAATAAGTCTGAAAGAGCTCATCTAAGATCTTAAATCTACTGCGTCTCAGGAGAACCATCAGCGCGTGAACATCTTCTTTGACTATGCCAAGAAGACGAAGAACACCGCCTGGTCCTACTTCCTTCCAATGCTGAATCGTCAGGACCTTTTTACTGTCCACATGGTGAGTTAGGAGATACTCTTACTAAGTGTTTTACAGAGAATGGTAAAAAAATACAAGGCGTGTTATAAGATTTAAGCTGTCCCTGCTATATTAAACAAATTGGTGCATGTTAGCTAATAAATGTCATTGAATGAGAGACACTGGCAGTCTGTAGACTAAACAAGGTCAGCATACGTGCACATCAGGCTGTGAGCCTGGTTGGAAAACAACTAGTCGAGGCTTAAAACCGAAGCAAAGTATGATTTTTTACAAGCTTTTTTTTCTATTTGAGCATAATCAAACATAATAGAGCGCTGAATAGGTTATCGGAGCTGACATTTTCGCAGGTAAGATGCTGTTTTCCTCGCCATTTTTCAAGGTCATGAATTTTTAACAAATGTGACTCTGCTCCTAATCATAGCGAGGCATCAATAATTCCTCACAAAGCAATAACAGGCAATTAATGTAATGATTTCTCCCTGCCTCCCTCCTCATATAAAGAGTGACCACCCAGCATCAAGCTGAGCACTGTGATAGGGCACCGACAGCTTAATTAAGAGTACCAACCAGATGGCATCCAGCAGGTGGGCATAATGTGACCCCAAGTCTGACACAGCACTTTATCTCAACCCGGCCGTCATGCTGATTCTTGATTTTAAATTAGAGCTTCGAGTTTTCTGCACAACTTCTCCAGGCAAGGAGGAAATTTCTTGAACACAATTTGTGCCTGTCTCATCACAGGACTCAGGAGGCACTTAAGAAGCTGAAAGTGTTAATGAGATATTTGATATGGCCTCAGTAGTTTCTTCAGTGAAATGGGCTTGTAGATCGTGATGTGTTTAGTATTTTGTTGATGTTTCAGGACAAGTTTTTTTAATTGAGTGACTAGTTATCTCCGTGTGCCCACTGCCCAGCGCTCTACCTCATTCTGCCTCTTTATTTCTCTCCTTGGAATTTAAACTAAAAGTGGTGCAATTAATCACAGAAGTCCGAATCATACAGCCAGACTTGGGCTGTCAGTTTTTATTGGAAATGCGGCTTGTCGTTTAAATGTGGGGTGAAAAGTTCATATTCGTGCTGTAAGGACGTGCATGAAATGCAGGCTGCAGTCTCTTTGAAGTAGAAATAATGTGGTAGATTTTTTTTTTTTTGCCGTGTAAATTTAGGGAGCCGCCACCCACCACATCTGCAGCAAAATATGATGATGTCTGTCACCGTCGCTGCTGCGCCACACTGCATCCCCTCCCGCCACCACCCCCCACTTGAGCTGAGCTCAAGAGCAAATGACAGAGAGAGCGCTGGCGAGGAGAGGTAGCGGTGTAAAATTTGACTTGTAAAAACAGCGTTATTGTTTGATTGCTTCTCGGTAGATGAAAAGCTCACGTTGATCAATGTAGATCAAGCACAGGCTTAGTTTCAGTTTCATTTTCCTCCTTTGCATTTCTCTTTCTCATTTAACATGATCTAGTTATCGAATCTAACTGGCGGATACATTGCTTCTTTTATGTCTGAAACTGTATGTACCACATGCACAATGATCTCTCATGTTGAAAACTCGAAAAAAACTCAAAGTGTAAATCACTTGCACGTCTGGAGTGACAAAAAAACATTACAATATGTGTCTGTGTGCTCTGAGTGCAGGGGGTCATCTTAAATTGGTTTGAACTGAATTTTTTAAAAAGTGACAGCCCCAAGGCAGAGATACAAATGAAGAAAAAAGATCCAAATTCTTCACAATGCCTCTTACTTTAAGCTCCGGTTTGTAGACTTTAGGCGAATCTATTCACAGAATATGGGAGTAATCATGTACAGTAGTCATAATTAAGTTTTCTTTAGCATATAATTGCAGTCTGCAACCTCACCACTAGATGTCACTAATTTCTACACACTGGTTTTATTTCATCTGTGTATTATACCTTTTCATTATGTCATATTTGTGTTTTTTTATTAATTTATTTTTATTGTTATGACTTTGTTACAAATTTCTAATAGTATGATTAAATTGTCCTCTTTCCCGTATCAGGCAGCGAGGATCATTGCTAAGCTAGCTGCCTGGGGCCGTGATCTGATGGAGGGAAGTGACCTGAACTACTACTTCAACTGGATCAAAAGTCAACTCAGTTCACAGGTATGTAAATCAAACTTTGGTTGCTGAAATATCTTGTGATATTTAAGTCTATTTACCTAAATACCTAGGATATTGAGTTTGTTTCTTTGACTTTTGTCAAAAAACTTTCATTAGATACATGTGACCCAGAGATACAAGTGTCATGATGTGACCTAGTACATTCAATCGACAGTGCCTTTTTGTAGTACAAAACAATACCAAAAAATCTGATTCTTTTTCTTTGACTAACAACAGACCACAACAGTGTAGTGCAGTCTGCAGTAGTTGCATAAGGCAAAGGGAAAATGTTATGGCTCATAAAGAATAATGATGGGTGTCAAAATGAAAATATTTATTCTTGTTTATGCTCAGTTTAAAATACCTGTGAATGAACAAGTTACTGTGATGATTGTGTCTGTTTCTATGGTACACTGTTTATTCAATATCAAAATAAATTAACCTTATCTTTTATGTCTGTCATACTGTATCATAGATATTTATTTCCTAGATGTTTGGACATCAGCTTCTAGAAACATTAACTTCCTCTTTCTTTCATGAAGTTAAAATTTATTCCTTTTTTGTTAACACATCTGATCATCTTAAATGCTATAATAATTCCTACTTTGATTTTCCATATATTCTATTCTGGCTCATGGTGAAAACCTTGTCTGAATGGATGAAATGTATTTATTCATGTTGAGTTTTAGCAGGCTTATCAGGCCTTGAGATGGTCGGATGAAAGCTGCGCCGTAGGTGCTGGCTTTGCCTAAGCAGATGTATGACCCAAAGAGTGGGCTGATAAACCGGCTGAATATTGATTTCCTGTTACTTTTGTGTTTCTACTTTGCACACCAGTATTTCTAAAATAACTGGAGGTGCAGGTAAAGCCAGCTCTTCCAAAAGCATGATTTCTGTCAGTCTTTCCTTGTTAAATTATTTTATGTCCTTACAAAATCTGCTCTTAAACTACATTTGTTTCTTGAAATTGCAGTTAATATTAATTTCTCTTCTCAACAGCCACCCAATCAGTGAGCATCCACTGTCACAGTCTTGTGGTCAAGATAACAACACACTGAGGTTTCACAGAATGTTCAGCTATCAAAACCGCTGTTTGACCCTGTGCACTGTCAGTTAATTGTCATCTGTGGTTTTAGCACGTTGCAGTTATAAAACCGTGGTATTGCATTTACAGCAAACATGCAGCCGGGGGCGCTGGGGGTGGTTTTCATTGACAAGTCATAGTTGTCAATCATGGCTTAAACCCTGTGCAGTGTGGGGCCCTAAAGCAGCAGACGTGCAACAAGAATCATGGCTGTATGTCCCTGTACAACAGTCAACGGAGTGAAAAATTGCCACTTAACACTATATGAAACAAACATAATTTAAGGTATCTGGAGAAATGACAGACACCCGACCAGACTGATATATCAGTTTGCTGATATTATCGGCCAATATTGGCCTATCGCAGATGATATTGACGCATATGTTCTTCAATATGTGCCAATATTAAAACTATTTTTTAAGGCAAGAAAAATGCTTGGACTGGTGTTTTAGAATGGTGTTGTGACATAGTTTGTCCAGCAGAGGGAGGTCCCTTATTTAATAACTAATAAGTGAAGTGTTTAGTGCTCCTTGCACTGAAATACCATATCGGTTGGGCCCTAGCCAAATTGTTATTGCAGTCAAAGTGTATCTTCAGTTAAGACAAGCTTGCTGTTGATTTTGGCCAATCAGAATTCTGTTCATTTGTAAACAGCCTCTAAGAGCCACTTGAGGACTCTTATATTTCTCTTGCCCCTAGGTTGGTCCTGCATGCATTAAATAAGTCTTTACCAAGCGTATTTGAGACCTTTTTGAGTTGATCATTGATCAAAAAATATTTGTCCCTTCTTAATTGACTGATTGGTTACTTTCTCGGATCAGTACATGGCTTCTAAAATGAGCAATCATGAATACCCTACCACAAATACTGTGTAGTCCAGTGCCATTAAAACGTAGCTTGACACGACGGTTTGTGAACACTTGTGCACCTGTTTCTTTTGTTTATCTCTCATTAGAACCTACATGGTACAGGTCCAGAAACAGGCTCAGGAGCAGGAACTATTTCCCCCAGTGAAGTGAGTATGAGTGAAGTGCATCTTCGGTCACCGTGGCGCTTCAAAAAAAAAAAAAAGAAACACACCAAAAAACCCAGCAGGGTTTGTGCAAGCTGGCACCTGTCAGCTGTCGGTGAACTTTCACATCTTTTCTTTCCCCTCTTTATCTCTCCCATCCTGCTCTTGCACTTGAGTTTTTCATGAATAATTGCAGATTGTTGGTGACCTGAGTCTGTCAGAGCAAGTCTAGAGCAATTCTCCATTTTGACAGCATGATGATTGCTGCCACTGGTTGGTTTTAACTGTACACATGGAAACTGCATGTAGTAAGCCACTTCTACGTAATGCTGAGAGCGCATGATGAACACAGCTTTACCTGTACATTAAGATAATAGGGGAAAATTCAATAGCATTTGCACAACGGCAGCATCCTGTACCCTATGTAGCTTGTTTGTTCTTAGAAATGCGCTCAGAATTCTTTTGACACTAGCACTATCTAATAACTGCACATCATCTTTTCCTCTGCACTTTCTACCAGGTAACCTCTATTTCTCTCTTCTGTCACCGCTGCTGCCTGTTCTTTTTGCTGGACTTCTTTGCTGTTCTTCTGCCTTTTTTAATTAACAGATTAATGCGATCTATTTTCTCCTCTCAGCTTCCTCCACTCTCTAATCTCAAATTTACATTATTCTGCTCAGGTGTGCTGGGATACTTTTCCCTGCTGTTTCTCTGTATTGTACTATTGGTCTGTGATCTAGCATGTGTTGATGTATAATCAATAGACTGCATGTGCAATGCCTCAGGTTTGATCGGTGACAGTAATGCAAGTTTTGGACTGGCCTTCTTCCACGTGCTGTATCTGCTTGTCAACTACTCCATGTTTCAGAACCGCACTAATTGTACTTGACCTTCTAACATTTTAATTGTTTTCCTGATTTCACAGCTGAGGCTTACGCTTCTCTTTGAGTAAATGTTTGCATGTGTCCTTTGCAGAGCTCTCAGTACGTCCAGTGTGTGGCTGGATGCCTTCAGCTGATGCTGAGGGTCAATGAGTACAGGTTTGCCTGGGTGGAGGCTGATGGTGTGAACTGGTAAGTAAAAGTTACTTGTAAACAGCGTTCCTACAATTTGTCACAATCTAGGAGGTTCCTAAAATTTCTGTATCTTATGGAATCCTACCTTTTAGCTGTTTGAACAGGCCAGTAATTTTTGCTTTATTGGAGCTGTCATAGTTTATGATATTCTTATCGCATCTGATCAAAAGAGAATTGTTAATGACTTTTGGATTCTAGATTATGCTAACGAGTTAAAGCATGATAAGAGTGAATCCTAATTCCCAGAAATGAATTAACATCAACCCGGCTCCTCTGTCTCAAAGTCAGTGGGTTTTTGAATAGAGTTTTTAATTAGGTGCTTGAGATAAGGTCACAAGTTTAAAAGACTGTCACATTTTGATCTGCGTGATAAAATAGGTCAGTAAATACCCCACTTTGATTTTTTTTTTTAATCTTTTGTGTGTTTTAATAAAGGTGGCAGCTTTACAAGTGGCTAAATAAGACTACAGAGGTTGTTAAACATCATCATTGTGCACCTGTGTCTTTTGTTGTTTGTCTCTCATTAGAACCTACATGGTGACATGTCCCATGGTGAAACCAAAGGCAAATTTCCACACTGTGGACAGTGAAATTTTCCAAATTCTGTTATGTCAGGCGCAGCAGCTAATCTGAGTTTACCTTTACGGCCTTATTTTGTGTCTACTCATGCTCTTACAAACAGCTCCAAGTCCAACTTTCAAATTTGTAGAGTTTTCAAGTTGTATTATTTTGCATGGTATAGTGTTGTGGGAAGCCTAGTGGTTGTGACATTGATGAGACTGTGGTTTAGTTTGTTTCATTTATTCATTCATATATTGACGTTGCTATAAAAAGCTTTCTACTCACCTCTGGCAACTACATTGGCAGTTTTAAAATCATTTTAGTTTTTATATCTGAAGCTTATCTTGCTGACTAAAACATGCGAATGTCCTGAAGTTTTGTTGGTCACAGAGATTTTTTTCTGCAGTAATCAAAAGCCAATAAAGAAAAATCTCATGGAAAAATACATCATCACTGCAGTGTTCTATAATTCATCAACAGTATGTAAATTTATTTTATATGTGCAAGTAGAACAATGAGTAAAAACAAAAAGGCCAAAAACCACTTTTGTCATCGTCCCTTATGGCCACAACCATCTAGAGAAGAAGTTTTAACCTAGAGGAGCA
>JAQLOL010000004.1:18038591-18061043 GCA_029783665.1 Naso thynnoides
TAACACTCAAAATTTCATGTATTTAAAAAAGCCAATTACTGATGGAATAAAAGATCTCTTGTACCCATTAGTGCCATTTGTAGAGAGGTGAAATCTCATTTTGTAAAGGCCGCTGGAGTCTAGAGAGAGATGACCTGAGCTCTCACTGTGGCTCCGACGTGACACTCTGAACCTTTGTGTGGTGCTTGTTAGCTCTGGAAACTATTAAATCATTAGAGGGCACAATTTTCAGTGGCATTTAATTTTTTCTCTCATTCACTCTCGATAAAATCCACCTTTTATACGAGAAAATCTTCACCTTGTTTGAAAATGGACCTAAGCAAAGGTAGTGCTAGTGATTCAAAAACACCCTTGTGGATAGCGAGAGGTATGTTTGAACTTTCAAGAATAGCTTGTCATTGACTGTCAGATGTCTCTCACATAGTCCTCTCACTTGTGATGTAGATAAAATATACTCTGTAGCCACATTTCTAAGGGGAGTAAGCAGGTGAGACAATGTGAGTCAAAAGTGTAAAGAACTAAAAGAAGCAAAGGAATTGTTAAATTTCCTGTGCTACCAATTATCAATGATTTACTCCATTTCTCACTCAATAATACTTCTTTCTTAATGCTTCATTGTAATACCAGACGTCCTGCTCAATTTGGCTCAGAAAATAATTGCACATCAAGGAGCTCCTCATCTCTGCTCTTACCTGCTATTCCTGCAAATGAATGACACACTGCATCATTAGGACTTTGTACTCTCTGCAACTCCTCTGTTATCTAAAGACGGCACATTTCAATCACAGCCATCATCAGAGATAATGGATGAACAGCATGTGGACACACAGCTGTGAGAGCTCTTCTATTAGTAAATAGATGGTAGATATAGATGCAGGTGTTTTTCCCAGCACCGTGCGTGTCTTTTTTCTCTTTTCATTTGTTATTTTTCTTATTCTTTTTTTTCCCCCCTCTGTTGAAGCATCACAGCAGTGCTGAGCAACAAGTGTGGCTTCCAGCTGCAGTACCAGATGATCTTCTGCGTTTGGCTGCTGGCCTTCAGTCCTCAGCTCTGTGAACAGTTGAGACGCTACAACGTTGTGCCGGCGCTGTCCGACATCCTGCAGGAGTCTGTCAAGGAGAAAGTCACCCGGATCATTCTGGCTGCCTTCAGGGTAAATGTAGAATTTTTTACTCAAGCTGTCCGTCCCTAAAATTCACTTATATTAGGGCTAGGTATTGGCTAGGATTTCAGATACATGGATCAAGATATGATATATCACGATACATTGCAATTCGATACATATTGCGATATTCCACACAGTTCACTTTGAAATACAAGTTGCTGTGCTTGTCTTAAAACATCACATCACATCACATCATATAGATAATTCAGCAGCCAGATTAAATCAAAACAGTTCAATTCAAAATGTCCCAGTTTATGTCGGTATTGGCAAATTACCAAACACTGATGTAGCTGTCATTACATCAAATGAAAAATGCAATTTAAATGCACGCTTGCACTTAAACTGGACAGGACATGCTGTAAAAGAGGAGGTTATAGATCCTGACATGCTTAAAACATGATTAATTTTTTTTGTATCATTTTTTGGAGCTGGAAATCGATACAGATATCACAGACACATATATTTTGCACAGCTCTACAATAAATGTTTTTATTACTACACCGGCTGACACTTCTACCTCAGGGACTGGCCAAGGGGGCTTTTGATGCACCTCATGACTCTGTTTTTACTGGGCTCACACCACATAAATACCACATAAAAAATAGGCAAAATATAAAATAACATTTTAAAGCTTTCCAGAGTAACAAATGGCCGATAAAGGCAATTGACACCAACGAAATCACCAGGCTAACCCTGTATATGTGTAAAGACTAGATGATAGAAACACAGCATTCTATCTAGCACACAAGAAAGGATGCCATGAAAAGGAATTCACTATGTAATGGTTGCCGTGGTAATAAAGTTTGGAAAAAGTTGGTTTCACTGTTATTGTTTTTTTAAACTCTAAATTTTGAAATAGTTTTACGATAGTTTGCAAAAGTTTGCAGGTCATAATTTCATGACAACACTTTCACACTGATATAGGACAGCCTGTGTGTATTTTCCAGCCCTGCACAGCAGTTTATATATTAGCATTTTATTCGACTTTAAACCATGTCACAACAAGAGCAAACTGAAATGGCAACTCTTAAACAACAGAGGAGGCAGCTCATAAAACAACCAAAGCCATAAAGCATTTATTAATATGATTTATGATGAGGTCGCTGTTGCAGCTCCCTGCTGCAGTTGCTCAAAACATCCATCGAACATTTAATACTGTCTTAAGAGCTGTGTTAAGGATGTGCGCTGTTGTTTTTTGTTGATGACAGATAATTCAATTTACCATACTATGACCTGACAGAATTACATTCACAGCGAAAGTCCCAGTTATGTTCTTGCTGCTCTTTTATTAGAGGGACTTAGTGAGTCTGACAGCAACACAGGTCTCAAACATCGGAGAAATACATTCCAAATTCAAGTCCTCAGAAGAGAATATTGATTATTGTTGTTTAGATGAGTATAGAAGTGATAAAAATTGACAAATAAACACATCCTTCTGAAGCTAACATGCAATATATTGATATTAACAACATCACTTTGCTTTTTTCCTAGTTAACAGCCTGTGGTACCTTGCCATCCTGAGCATACATCATATTTAAGACCAAACAAAATATTCATGTCCTGTCAATAAATTGTGAGTTGGAGGAAATATAGGTGAATAAATGAAAAGCTCCATCGATATTCTGTCTTTGTTCACTTTAACACCAGACAGCAACCTTGCTCAGAGCATAGTGGTGTGGGCTAAAGGCAGTGATTACATGACTGAAACATGAGCTCACACACAGTAGAGGAGGGTTTGCTGATTTTCAAACCCAACTTAAAGGAACGTATTTAGGGTTGCTTGTAGTTCTGTCAGCCAGTTTCCATCAGTACTCCACCAGTGCCATAATGACCTTAGTTAGTAGACATCTGTGCCTGACAGCATCACCTTTCTCATGTCTTTTGCTTATTGGAATTAGTTTGAGATCACATTTAAGAGAATATGTGCGACTGGGTTGTGTTTGCCTCAGTGGGCTGCACCTGTTCCTGCTTCGAATTTCCCCCGAGGCTCACTCATCACACCTCTCATGCCAACAGAGCTTTCACATCAAGCATTTGTGAATACTTAAAAGAAAGGGGGCTCTGTTTTTAATTGGTCAGACAAGTTTGCAGTCGAGCTTTCGTGCCATATCAAAGCTAATTAAAAGCAGTGGTGGGCAATGAAGGGGGACCCTGAAACGATATGACATTCCCCAGAGTCGTTCTACTTACCTTCCTGTGAGTGTGTTTGACGGAGATTAAGGAGAGCTACAAAAGTAATTAGAGAAATGTTTGTTGAGACCCAAGGGCTCCCTTCAATGTGTCATGCAGATTTTGAAGGTGTGATCGTCACATGCATTTAGGAATTCCCTTTTTACAAAAACCCTTACAAAATTCTTCCACATCACTCTGCATGTTGTTATTTTCCCAAATGTCCTAATTATGCAAATGATTCTGTTCACCACATGGGACCAGCAGTATGACTTAAATCATCCGGACCATCTGGAAGTCCTTGAACACATCCTCAAAGGCAGTACTTCTGTGTTTGTGATGTGTTTGCTCTAACCTACTTCTGGTACCAAAAGTTTTTTCTTTTTCTTATTTTTTGACAAAAAATATTCAATTATGAAAACATGAAATTGCTTTTAGCTTTGTAGCTTCAAAAGTGAACGGCCTCTGAAAATTGGCTTGGACTACTTGCTGTATTTGCAGGGTATTCAGAGTAAGGGGCTGGTTTCCTTTATGTCAGTCACTCTGCTGATTCCACTTCTCTGCTGGAACTTTGTCCAGCGAATTTGCCATGGAAATAGCTTTTTTACATTGCTTTGTGAACATTGTGTTCTTGTTGCAGCTCAGCTTGCATTCATCCTTTTCACCCCTCACTCACAACACCTGAAACTGCATGCTGTGTAGAGGTGTATTTTTAAAATGCAGTATCTACCTCGGAAAAAAAATGAAACGTCAAACGTGTATTTAAATTTATATTATGATGAAGAACTCTCACTGTTGTAGAAATATTGATTAGACCTCGATGTTTGTTATTTGGATAATATAAAAAAAAATCATTGCTGTGTCGCATCTTTCGACTGGATGGAGTGCTGGCCTGGCATCATCAGGTCTATTACCAAACCATGCATTGAACTCCTTTTCAGGTAATTGTATAAAGTGTTATTTACCTGACATTCAAAAAAAGAGTTAGATTTAAAGCTGGGGTTAGCAGTTTATCTTTGGTGCCATAGGGCAAAAATTCCATAATAATCTTTCTGTGTAATTCAGGTGGTCTGAAAGAACACTAGACCTCTGCACCTCTCCTTGGCTCTGTATTCAGACTATGACAGGACTTTCGTCCAATCACACGTCATTTCAAAGAGCGCATGTTCCTATTGGCTGCGTTTCTTAGCTTAAAGATGTCCCTATGAGCTGATTGGCTGTTGAAACAGGTGACATGCCTTATCTTCTAAAACTGGCCTCTGGCAGCTCGACAAACTGAGCTGCAGGCGACACCGTCAGCCGGATTGAGTTGAGCTTTAACCGACCAGTTTACACCCCTGCAACTTTCCCCGCAATCCTTTTGTCTTGTTGTGAAAGTCAAAAAAGGAGAAAACATCAAAGAAACCTTTTACATTTTTACCAATAAATGATCATTTTCAGTCACTCAAACCATCTATTACTCGACTCATTGTTGTGGCTCCAAGTTACTTGTTCACTCATTCATCATTTATTAATTTTGTTTGATCAGCTTATAGATACATATTTACACGAGTGGAGTAATTAATCTAAAACATCTGTTCCTTGCGCTGTTGTTCTCTGTGGCAGAATCTCCTGGAGAAGGCAGCAGAGAGGGAGACTCGACAGGAGTACGCTCTGGCCATGATCCAGTGCAAGGTGCTGAAGCAACTCGAGAACCTCGAGCAGCAGAAGTACGATGATGAGGACATTACAGAGGACATTAAGTTCCTGCTGGAGCGGCTGGGAGAGAGTGTGCAGGATCTCAGGTACTTAGTGAACTCCACTTCATGAAAAATCAACCTTTCATTTTCACTTACAAGTAGTTCTGCACAGAGTGCAGACAAACAACTGAATGCAACATTCCATAAAAGTAGGATTGGAACATTCCTGTGAAAGAATATGACATATTTTATTTATGTCCATTAGTAATGCCTATTTTTCAGAGACATATTTCTGTTCATCCTGAACTCTGCAATGATTACTTCTGTGTGTGACCTCTATATTTTCTGTATGAACTGTTTCATGACACGAATCATTACTCCTCACAACTCTTATTCTCTTTTTACAAGGGAAAAATAACAGTGGGGATCCTTGGACTGTCTTCTTTGCTTGATGGAAAAAACAGCTTTTTTTCTCAACAGCTCTTTTGACGAGTACAGCTCTGAACTCAAGTCTGGCCGCCTGGAATGGAGTCCTGTGCACAAGTCAGAGAAGTTCTGGCGTGAGAACGCTGTCCGCCTGAACGAGAAGAACTACGAGCTCCTCAAGTAAGGGCTGTCGCAAGACATTTAATTTAGTTGTTCAATGTCCTTTTTTTTTTTTTTAAAACTCTGACTTTTAGTAACGGCAAGAACTTTTGCAGGTACACAAAGGCACAAAATGTGCTTTGATTACAGATACACGGCGTATTGCCAGAAAAAAATAAAGATGAATTTATGTGAATTTTTCTGATGAACGTGACAGTTGAAATTGAAAGACTTTATTTGATTTGGAAAGACTTAGTTGAACTTAATGGGAAGATTTTATATGTGTGTATTTATAAACCATTTAATATTGATTGAAACTGAAACCTTATGTTGAAAATAACTTTAAAGCCTTTGACTTAAAATTGAGACATGAAACTTTATTTTTACATTTAGAGTCAAAAAGTCACACATAAAAAACGGCACACACTGAATTTTCAATTTGTATTCATAACAGCTGCCGAATTCAAATTAACTCAGCCTACTACAGAGCGAGAATGGAAAGACACTGAAATATTTTAAGAGGTGGTGTTTTATTTATAGAAGTTATCGTAACTATGTTATTTATATTATATTTACATTACCAACCAACACCTCCTTTAAACACCATCACAGGCATCATGTTTGATGTTTTCATAACCTCTTAAGATTATTTCTCATTTTTGTGTGTGTTTTTGTTAATCTACATATGTGGGTTTTGAAACCTGGATTTTCACTCACAGTTTGGGGTCCGACGATCTTTGAGGGTTAAAAATTCGGGAACTCACAACTTTAACATTAAATTTTAGTGTGCAGATTTAAGTTTATCGGAAAGGTATGAATTGAGGTTAAGTTAAGGTTAGGTTAGGTTAGGGTTAGGCATGAATTGGTTAAGGTCAGGGTTGGGGAAAGGGTTTGGGTTAGGCTGTACAAATGAATGGAAGTCAATGTAAAGGCCCCACAAAGATAGTAATACAAATGTGTGTGTGTGTGTGTGTGTGTGTGTGCAATCTAAGGACTGAGATCAGAAGAGATAAAATGCCAGTTTGTGTCAGTGTTCTTTGTTATTCCAGTCACACACTTTGTTGTGTCTGCTGACATTCAGTGAAAATCTTGATCTCCTCGCCTCATTGTCTCATCACTGTCCTCTCTTTGTAATCAGCTCAAGCATCATCTCAAATTAAATTACCCTTCTTCTATTTTCTTCTTTTTTTCCTGACTTTCACCCATGTTTTGTTTAAATTTAAACCCTGAGGTGACACAATTTCAGAGGATACTTAATGTCTCATGTCCTAGGATTCAGATTGTAGAGTTTGGGTTTTACCTTGGTTTCAAAGTAAAAGCGAACTAAAGCTTTCAGAGAGAACAGGGCACAGATTAGATTAGTCCAGAAAAATCCTATGTGTTTATTTAATAAAGCTTTTCAGTAAAGCTTTTGCCTAGTAGCGTCAGAGAAATGTGTGACTTTCAGACTGAATAAGGTGTGATGGAATTTGCCTTGATGCTGACAGACTTCTCCTTTTGAATGCCTCTCTTTTTGTCGACTTTTGTTCAATAGGATCTTGACGAGGCTGTTGGAGGTGTCTGATGATCCTCAGGTCATTGCAGTGGCAGCTCACGACATTGGAGAGTATGTGCGACATTATCCACGTGGTAAACGGTGAGGCATTTGTCTGTGAAAACCAGTTCATATTGGCATTTCCATCAACAGTGCACAGACTCTCTGACTTGGGTGAACAGTTGTGAATGTATGAGCAGACTTTATGATCACATGTAATGTAAAAACCATCTTCCAGCCACTTAATGGGAATCCATATCAAAAATGAGATGGCAGCAATGCATATACACCAATGAAGAGCTATCCTCAGTAACCTCGACCTCTGTAACTGTCCTCAGAAGCATCTGTCATTTCAACAGCAACTTGTAAGGAGCTGAAAGGACAACAGGAAGTCATTCTGTCCTCATCCAGCTGAGTATCATCAGAAACTTAGTCGACAATAAGTTTAAGATAGCTCAACCAGGAGTGCATAAGAAGGAGATTGCATTGTTGTAAATGACTAAATCATCTATGTTTTCTTCTCTGTCCACTGTAGCCATTAGGGGAAATTTGCTCATAGTGAAACTGGAAAACTCGCAGCCAAACTGGGCGTTATAGAAATACACTTAATGGCCATTTCATTAGTTAGCCCTGTACACATGCTCATTAATGCAAATATCTTATCAGCCATTCCATGGCAGCACCTCGAAGCATGCTGTCATTGTGAAGAGGTTTAGTTAAAAAATCTGAATGGAGAAGCAAGGGGATCCAAGCCAACAGGAGGATGACAGTAAGACATTTAATCAAACAAGAGGATGAGCTACACCTGCAAAAAATCCCACCGGGATTAAATCCTGTCGGCATAAACAACATAAATCCATGGATCTATCCTCCCTGATGTATTCAGACTGGCTTTAAGGTGGTATTTACAGTGGTCCCTACATTGTGTACATCCGCTTCAAATTCAAAAGAACCTAATTTAATGGCACCTTACAAGGGAAACAGCCAGTCCTAGGTCTCTTCTAGGTACCTGCTCAGCTACCTCGGCTTTAAAGAAGCCACTGCCTCCCGTGTGACAGTCGTTAGACATGTTTGGTATAATATCCAAACATGCTGAATTTCTTTCACACTCAAGACTCTCCCCTAGCCTCGTAACTCTTCAGAAACAAGAGATTTTTGTCTTTTCCTGGCAGATATTGCTGAAGTTCAATGTGTCTGTCCATCTCCCTTAATTCCCAAGGCTGCCAGCTCTCATGTTGACACTGCCTGATCCTCTCCATCTTATGTTTAGGTTTCCCTCAGCATTTGTTATCCTAAAGAAACTGTGTGATTGACAGATCAGTGTTTTTTTCTCGTCTCCCGACATTATGCTCAATACCCTACAGTCACATCACAGGATTGCTATGTCCCATTTCTGGCCATACTTTGGTCATTACACCCCACTAGGATCAGATTTCCAGTACTTTCAACTAATTTTCTCGTCTCTGGTCACACCATTACCGTATTATCACATGCATTATGCAGTGTGTTTTTCTTTCTAAAGCATCTTATTATTTCACAAGGCCAGTGACCCTTCATATGAAGTGTAGAAAATGCCAGTCAGACTGGATTCAAGTACCTGATGCTGAATCTGACTGAAGTATGAAAATAGTACCTTTTCTGTGTGAATAAAGACTTTCTCCCATTATTCCTCTTATTCCTTCTCCTCTTATTTCAGAGTGATTGAGCAGCTTGGAGGAAAACAGCTGGTGATGAATCATATGCACCATGAGGACCAGCTTGTCCGTTACAACGCCCTGTTGGCTGTGCAGAAGCTTATGGTCCACAACTGGTATGCACACATTTGTACCTTCTTTGATTTTATGCGTTCTGTTTGATATCAACCACTTATTACCCAGATTTTTTCATGAAGAAATCTCTTAATTTTTTAATTGAATCAGGCTTTCTGACACTTGATGCCAGTCTCCTCAGTTCACACAAATGATTGAAGGACTTATGCACTCTCACAGACATTTTCTTTGATTTGGGTTGATTAGAGGCTGCTTAGATTAGGTGTAAAAGTGCTAACAGAAGATTCATAACTTAGGCCCAGTTTTACATATGTTGGTGCACACCTTTGCTGCGGACCAGTTGTTAAAATGATATATCGTTTCATTTTTCGGCTAGTTTACTTCCCTTTCACACATTATGATGCTTACTCTGGTCCAAATGCAGCACCACAAGCCACATGAAAACCTTCTGCGTAGTCATTTGTCAATATCTGACTGGGATGGGTGCAAGAACGTATGTCCTGAGCGCTATGGCATCATGTTTCCATGCAAAACTTCCAGGGTCAGAACTTGGAAGACATAAAGAAGAGTACTTAGGAGGAAGATGGTACTATAAAGTCCATATTTGTCCGCAATTGCTGGTCTCCTGGGCCGTGATTGTTGTGAGAGTAAATGCTCACCCTCAACCCACAATGCACAGCCCAGCTGACTGTGGGAGCCCTTGTAGCTCAAAGTTGTTGAGTGCACCAGATAGGTGGATCAGATCAAGGTCATAATGCTTTCTCACAACAAACAGTTGGTTTGTAGCCAATCCGAGACCACTTCTTCAAACAGGTCTCAGTACAGCAGTTTTGGTCCACACCCAAGTGTGATTGCCATGTACACACATACCCAAACATGCCGCACTCGGCCCAAGAACTCATTTAGGTCGTGCGTGTGAAACAGCCCATAGGCTCAGTGTGTACAAGCCCACACAGCACTAAATGTAATCAAGCCAAATAAGTGAAATTACCTGTGTGGGTGGACCAAGGCCAAGGTATTTCGAAGTCTTTGTGGCCTCCTTTGGTGACATTCAGCTTGTCACAACTTGCCAACTATCTGCTTTTAATGTTTTTCATGGAGAATACAAAGATTAAGATAAAGAAGATAAAAGTTATTGAGGATTCTGCTCTGACTTGTTGTGTAAGAGTTTAGATTTCTTGTCCTCTCAGAATTTTGATTCTGCAACATGTTCTTTACACATCACAGCAGAGGAATGAGTCGCTGTGGATTTGAATGTGGATATCAGTTGCTTAGCTGCAGGTTTATCTACTTTGTTAAGTGTGTGCAGATCTGTCAGTGTTTCTGCAGTTCAGAGATTCCTCATTGCGTGCAACAGTTAGCTAACAAGGCTAATGCTTGACAATAAGGTGTGTGTGCAATGTTAACTTAACATTTGCTCATCGTCTGCGTTTTTTTTATTCTGTCCAGTGGATTGCTTAGAAACACACAAAAATCAATGAGCAACAAGTGAAATGTGTTTGTTTTGGTGCCACTATCTAAAGCACACTCTGCTCCCTGAGCAACTGTGGATTGGAGGTATTGTCTTTAATATCATGATGAGTGTAGTGCTGTTTTCCTGTCTAAGTGAACATAATGTTCCATGTAAACTGTATGCTCGCTTAAGTGTGGGCAGCACTTTATTCATTCATTCTAACACAAAAGGTTTTCATTCTAGTTCCGGTTACTGAGAGTAAAGAAAAGCATGTTCCAATAATCAGACTTGCAATAGAGGCAAAATGCGTTTCCCCGACATCAGTTTGAATACTACAAATTAAATGTTAGATACAAGAGGGTTTTAAATCTATAATTTCGTTTTTCTGGCTGAAAAATCTAAACATTTTTGCAAAAAAGGCTTAGAATCAGACACCTGTTTTAGAATATGTGTTCAGTATTTGTCCATATATTGAATCCCAGAAATTTAATCCCATGGTTTTGTTTCATCTTCTGTATAAAATGAACAGGCAAATAGACATAAAAGTGTTGATTAATAAAAAAAAAAGGTAAATAAATGAGAAGAAGATGAGTTACTCAAATTAAATATGTGTGTGAAATCAGAGTAAATTTAACTCAGCAAGCAAATATTTTACTACGAAGGACTTAAAGCGAGAATGAAGCTTAAATTTGAGTTTCAGTGAAAAGCTGATGCAAAATTCATCACATCCCTTTTATATTCAAAACAGTTGATTTAATTATGTATGGCAGAGGATGCTTCATCACTCACTGTTGGTTTTAAAGCTACCTGAGAGCAACAACATCTCATTTGAAAGCCCAGCACACAAATAACATTCTAAGACAGTCATCTATGCTTCTTTTTTGTGTGTGTGTGTGTTTGTTTGTTTCTGCAGCTTGATGTGTTTTCATATTGTCAGTTTCTTTCTCCTTTTTTTTTCTTAACATTGGCTGTTCTTACATAAGTTCGCCTTATTCTCATGAATACAATATCTCAGGAACAATGCAAGGAAATTTCCTTGAACTGGCATGAATGTCAATTTATCATCAAAATATTCTCAAGCTAAGTATGACAAAAATTCCTACTAATGCTCATTAGGATGATGAAGTTACGGCATTTTATATCTATTTGATAACAGTTGAAGGTTTTCTTCAATCTGATGTCATTATTTTGGAGAAAAAAACACTCCCTTGGCCAAAAATTCCGCACTGCAGCTTAGGAACAGAGGGGGGCTGTGTCCATATTTCACATTCTGTTGGATACTGACTTGGTGACATTAATCTTGGCTGCCCATGTTGAAACTGTGCTGATTGTTTGGATCTGCTGTGCTGGGTTGAAGATGCATGTGAAGCGTCAACAATTTAGTATTTGTAGTGTCATTGCCGAAATATCCACATTCAAAGAATTGTAGTCAATCACATGCTCGTTAGTTTTACTGTTATGGAGCTGCAGGTGATTGTTGTTGCCCCATGTGACAAATCTCTCGAGTAGGCCTTTGTACTCAAAGTAGGGCTGTAACAGTACACAAAAGTCACAGTTCAGTTCACACCTAGGTTCAGACCTCATGGTTCGGTATGAGTTCGGTAAAAAATTTCACCACAGCATCATCCTCCTTTCCCATCTTCATTTTTGCTCTCTGGCTCAGGTGATAAAAATCCTGTTGACGTGTGGAAAGGTCCATATGTCATAGCTTGCAGTGGGTGATTTGGTAAAGCTTAAACGGTGGATCATTGTTTTGACCTTCACACAACCTCCGCAAATGACTCATTTCACTTCGCACTTTGGAAAGTTTAGAGAAGCCTCACAATTACAGTATTTCAGAGATAAGCAAGCGGGTCTGCAACATTAGTTCAGTCAGCATTTGCTAAACTTGATAAAGGCTAACCGCTGCTCAAGGTCCCGGGTGGAACTCGCATAATATGTGAATCTGGTTCTGTGTTACGTTCATCAGGCTTAATACATTATACTGTTTAAAATTATACCATGTATTCTCTGTATGTTTCAGTACAGACTGAGTACATAGTTCTGTCATATGTCATAGTTCTCATTGAAAATTATTCCCTAGAATCACATACTTCAGTAACCTACATTCACTTCATATGTTTAGAGTCTGGGCAGAAATGTATGTAAAGTTGACTGGTTTGCACGGCAAAAATCACAAGGAAGTTGTTCAGGTCTTCTTATATAATTCTTAACTGTTCTCAAACCTTCCCTTTTCACTGACTTCAGGTTACTTCTGCTGAAGTTACAGCACAATGATTGATTTATCTTTGTATTGAATAATAAACTGGCTCGGGAAGAGGCAGGGGTGAGAACAAACTAGCATTGTTGTTCGTGCCACTTTGTTTGTTTACTTGGACAGGACCTATTGTGTGAGGATGGGTTTATGTCTCAAGGTTGTTTCATCTCGACAAATTGTATGTGCAACCTACACTCTCCGCCCTCACAAAAAGAGAAATGTGTTTAAAAGGTGATGTCTAATTTACGCACAAATTGAAGACATTTTCACAGCAGTGCACCACACCCACTGTCACCTTGAGTTTGTTGCCCTGCAATTGTTTCCATGCGAAGATCTCTTCATCCCTACTCATTGGAGAGCCCCTGCTGTCATGACAACAGCCCAGATGAATGTGTGAGAGAAGAACTGCTGTTATTTATTATTCTGGCCTTTAGTTTGCTCTGAAAAGACATTTCATGCCTCCTCACTAGAGACAGTCATGACTTTAGGCATTGTTTTTTCAGATCGTCTGTCAGTCCGTCCTACTCTAGTGAGAAATTTTTTGGTGCAAACCAACTTTGAAGCGAAGAGGAACAGATTCGATTTTGCTGGTCAATGGTCAAGGTCACTCTGTCCTCACAAAGCACATTTTTGGCCACAAGTCAAAAATTTTAAAACCCTTATTTTGTCAAAAAGTCTAGACAAACATCAAATAGGAAAAAAATGATAAAGTGATGACCATCAGTCCTCTGCGATAACAGTCTCTAACTGAAGACAGCATGTTTCTCACTGTACATTTTTTACTTGAATTCTATGTATCATCTTTAGTGATAACTTCCTTTTCACCCAAAAATACGAATTTCCTTCAAAGTTCTCACAACATTTGAGCATGAACAGACATGGATATAAAAAGCAACTCTACTGGTTCATGAAGCCAAACAACCGAAAGGCAGTAATTCTAGTCTTTCGTTTCCAGACCTTGAATTAATTGCGAAAGAAAGCAATTTTATTCCAGTCTGCTGTGTATCTCCGGTTGTTGTTTTAGCCCATCAGCTATTGGCAGTCACTTTGTCCTTGTGCTGTGTTGGCCTTGGTGTCTCAAGTGAAGCATCATCCTTTCTGCAAAAAGTCTACAGATAATATTTCAGAATGTTTTATTAGATTGCATGTCATACAGTAGCCTGGCTATAAGCCCACCAAAACACTCAGATGTCTGCTCAAAATAATGGTTTTCTCCCATTAAAAAGCCAGGAGAAGGGAGTGTAAAAGTTGTAAGAGTGGGAAACCTTGATCAGAATTTAGGCGACAAAATGCTTGTTAGTTTGTATTCATATTATGTTTAATATAGCTTTTAAGAAATGAACAAAATACGCTCTACTTGTTGAAAATGAGGCAACAGTATTCATGTCATTTTTATGGCAATTATCAAATGAATCTGTGTCTTAACTCTTTGAAGTTGTTTTTTCTCCTTTTCAAATCCTAAATTAAACTCTTTTATATGGAGAACATCATATAAATGGCATGACAGTGCAAAACATTTGTGAGTGAGTTGAGTGTTACGTGGAAGAAAAGGTTAAATATCTGCATATCTTTCCCACAAAGTGATTTTTTTTTTTAAGATGCAAAATTTTGGTTACAGACATCATCAAGCATCAAATCATGTTCAATAACACCTCTTTATACTCAAGGCACTGGTTAAATAACCAGTCATGAAAGGGAAACAAATGTAGAACACCTGTGACAACTACAACATCCATAGAAATCAAATCAAATGTGTACAAAAGAGTGATAAAAGCGCCACTGACTGAAAACGACAGCTGTTTGAGCTTTTAATAATGTAAATAGTTACTGTACACTTTGTGTTGCGGGCTGCAGGCTACATGTACACCTGTTCACCTTTCTGAAAGCATTAGCATTTCTTTTTAAGTTGACTAAGAGTTGTTATTTTCCTGATAATTTGGTTGTATGTGTGAATATGTAAGTGCAGGTTTAGTTGTCGTATCACAGCTTCCCAGCTGCTGTTGGACATAAACATTAAGGTGATGCACCATTATTGTCACTGTAGCAGCAGCAAAGTGCTTTTGTTCTTTTGAGTTTGAGTGCACCGATTTGAGTACTTATCATCTGCCAAATGATCCAGGGTCATTTATTTTTAGTTGGCATAGGCAAAAGAAAGCTGACCTTGAATGCAGCGAGTTTTTATGTTTTATTTCATTTAGTAGTGAGTTAATACATTTATCTGCTAAACAAAACACACTGAAAAGGACCTTTAGATATTTTTCTCTGAAGGAGAGATGAAGCCACGTTTTTGATTTTTAAGTGTGCAGATTTACTTCTGATGATGCATCATTTTTATTTATTGAGTATTTATCTTCTCATTGCTTCTCGGTGCTCTGTCATTGTCTATCCCGCTTCACTGAGCTAGAAATCAAATCGCACTGTAGTTTATTTATTTCCTGACATGGCCTTGATCGAGTGTAGCTGATATTTTGCTTTATTCAAACTCCATGACTGTGTAGGTATTAGTTCCTATAGCAGCTGTACATCAGAAAGGATTCTGGCTGTTGAGCACAGACTTAATAACTCTGGCTCATCTCTCCAATTATTGCCATCTGTCCATATTAAGTCCTTTGCAGAACTCTGAATCATCACATAGCTGCTATTTTCAGACCAGCTAAAGGTTATCACTGGCAACTTTAGGAGAGTGTGGTGTTTGCTTTAAATTGGATGATTGTTCTTCCTACTAAAATCCGATAGGGGAATACTGATCTAAACTTTAGTAGATTAAAACCTGTTGTGTTCAGTAAATGTGACTTGATGTAGAGCAGGTGTGGGGAGTTGGGCTTCTTGGAGAATTTTTTTTAAATTTGTTGCAACTACAAAAAAGTTTTTCTCCATCTTCAATTAAAAGCATTCTACTTAATGAAGCCTTCTGGTGTGGATACAGACTTTTCACCCTTTTCGCACAGCACTCAACTGCTTTATTTGTCAGGAAAATTCTGTTTTCAGTTAGGCTCAGTAGTCACCAATGAAATGAATGTTAAAGGAAAGGCATGGAGGCTTTTACTGGAGTAAAAGATGTAAATAAGTCCTTAGAAGTTAATAAAATCAGAAGTGTTTTTCCTGCTTCCGTTACTCTCACATATTGTACTTTCTGAACACACTGCTGGATTTATTGTTAATTACGATAAAAATTGCAGTAGAAAAGGGTGTCATAAGTTTTGTTTCTTTGCAGAACAAGTGTAGACAAATGATGTTTTTCAGCAACCACTGGTCTGAGTTTTAGTTTTAAAGGGAACATGATTTCCACTGTCAGGCTTGTGAGAGCCATTTGATATTTCTGGTAGGAAAGGTGAGTGTCATGATTTTATATCTAAAAATGTTACAGCTCAGAAAAAAACCTGAAGGAGAAGTGTGACCTTTCAAAATAATGACTTTTTTTTTTAACACTCGGGCTAACATCATGTCTGGGTCAAAAAAGCCGAGCAAAGCTTCTATTCTGGAAATGAGAAAATGAACACCTACTCTGATATGAAACTTTATTTAATGCCCTAATTCCACCCTAGTAATAGACTGGAAACTGAAAAACATGTCATGTGATGAAAAGTTTGACATTTTTGGGAGTATGCTTTTCCACTATATTGCTGAGAGTTTGATGAAAAGATTGATATCCTTCTTATGTCTGTTCATTCAGTACAAAGCTGGATTTAATAGACGAGAGGTTAGCTTTGCATAAAAATTGGAAACAAGAGGGAACCGCTAACCCAGGTCACCACCAACACCTCTGTGTGAACTCAGTCATTACTGACCGATGTTATTTCTTTACTTGTTTAATCATTGCATCCATAAATCACTTTTCCTCAGTAAAATAGTTATAATAATGAAGTTAAACTTAACACTTCACTTAGCTTTAAACCATTCAGATTTTAAGTGTTAAAAAGTGAATTTTACTGTTGCTGGTAGGTTAAATTTTGTTACCTTTTAATACAGCTAAGCTAGCTCGTCTCCCTTGCTTCTGGTCTTTATGCTAGTAGGACCTAATCTATATAACATTTTGCCTATATTGACCTATCACAGATGTATCTGTATCAGTGAGTATGTTCTCTGATATGCGCCAGTATTAAAATGTTTTTTTAAGGCAGAAAAAAAATGCTTGGACTATTGATTTAAAATTGTGTAATTATGTAGTTTGTCCAGCAGAGAGGGGGTCTGTTATCTAACAAGTGAAGTGTTTACTGTTCAGTGCACTGATGTTTGGAATAAAGTTTGTCAAAATGTAAGATGTTCTGCCTCCATTACATATCTTTGTCACATCACATTCAGCCCAAATTTTGGCTGATACAGGGGGTATTAGGTTTTTCTTGACTCCTAATATCTAATTAAAAAATCCCATTTCGGTCTGTCCCTTATGTAAGCTGAATTTAACGGTTGCCGGCGGTGGCTTCATACAGAACATACAGATAAGAAAGTCGTGTCAATCTCATTATCATCTTACGACAAGAAAGCAAATAAATGCTTTGCCAACTGTCAGATGTTTTTAAGGCCATCAGGTGGATGGAATTTAAATCACATTAGCATTAAGTGGGTTTACGTTTGGAGTGTTGAGGGTAAAATCTGTTGTACTTTCTTTCACAGGGAGTACCTGGGACGACAACTCCAGTCCACTGATCAGCAGCAAGCTCCAGCCGTGGCAGCTCGAAGCTGAACTGTTCCTGTGCATGTGTGTTTGTGTATTACTGTGTGGATGAGTGTCTACTGTGTTTACATGGATCTTTTTCATTTTAATGATCAGCTTTTGATTTCACGTAATAACTTGAAGAAATCAGACAGCGTGGTTTTCCTCCACTTGCACCCCAATGATCCCTGATGTTACATGATTTGACTGTCATGCTTCGTGTTGTGCCCGCAGCTCAGTGATGTGTGGTGATTGAAGTCGCACTTTGTCTGTGATAGTGTAAAAAATTGCAAGTTATTTAAGTCTTACCTGTAAAACATTGAATGCATCATAATAAAGATGCTTATCCATGGTGTTCCTGTGTTCCATCTTCTTTCCCTGGCAAGGATTCAGCTGTTATTGGGGTCACACCTGCTTAATAACAAAGGGATTTACTGAGATTAACTTGATTGAGTTTTCTTATCAGACCATATTCGATTAACTTCCAAGTAGTCACAGAAGCACATGGTTACACTGAGGCTGAATAACCTGTTTTCAAGTGTTTTTTGTTTTCTTGTTTACTCTCATCTGCCTTCAGGCTTGAGTTGAATGTAACCTTCACTTTGACCAAAAAAAAAAAAGAAAAAATAGTTTGTAGAGTGATAATTGTTAAAGCCGAGTGTTGAACTGGACAATGTTTTTGTCCTCTGCACTGGACATCAAAGGTATCATCAAAGATTTTAGAGAAGAACAATGAGACTTTTTCCAAAATATGAGAAATGTTTACAGCTTTTCAAATATTGAGAATGAATTTAGAGAGACAGTATAAATGGTTTGATTGTTGTCATATAACTGTGTAAAATCCCCAGGCTGACCATTAACAATGATTTACTGAACCAGGTTTAAAAGGTTGCATCTCGGTGGATTTTCTCACTGCCAAGGCCAAATTTTTTAGTCCTCCAAACTATTCGCTTCTTCTTTCTGCAATCTGTCCTAAAACTTACAATAACCCATTTGTTCTGGATTTGCCCCAATGGCTCTTTAGAGAAAACTATTTTGTGACAATCTCACACAGTAAGTTAGGCTCCAGATGCTGTTGTGAGCTGTCTGTTCCCATCAGAATTCAAATGAATCTGAGGTGTTTCACCTCTTTCATTCTGACCTTGGCTGTACACATGCTTTTCAGAGCTCTTCCTTCAGTATTTCGGCTCTTTCAGCACAGCAGCGATCAGTCTTTCTTCATAAAGGGAGAAGAGACAGCTGTTTGAATGTATTTTAACGTCTGTGATAGGAGGTGTTTATAAGAGATGGAATCCCGTTTTTTTTTTTTTTTAAACGGCACCTAAGACCGTCACAGACCAAGCCAAGACTGTGCGCCAGCCTTTGAAGCAAACAGAGGTGTACACTGTACAAATAGGACTTTCTCATTTTGTGCTATATATATTTAAGACTTATTAATGTGGACATCAGCAATTTTACGTCATCGTCAACAATGCCTGCTTACAGGTTTTGGGCAGTGTCACTGCATATGTAAAAAGTGGCACTAAATCTGGTAAACTGCCTCAGGTAATGTCACTTGAGTCAACATCAGTTGTGTCTGAAGACTACAAATGTTGAAAATGATAAAACTCTGGGTATCTGGGATTATAAAAATTAGAAAAGAGCTTAAAGCTGATCAGACCTCTGTAGCTCACTCCTTATCTCTGCTTGAAGCTAGCGGCTCAATGTTACATGAAAGATTCAGTTCAATAGAGCAAAAACTACACAGACATAATGTGGAGACATTAGTATTTGTAACAGCTAATGTCTGCAGAACTCACAGCTGTGTCACCAGCAGGTAGACCAGGCTGGCAGCAGCGTGCCCATGGGTAATCTGCTTCCAGGTGCCTTCATGCTTAAGTTTAACCTAAACATGTTTTCCAACTCTGAATCTTGTGTTAAAATCGTACAGTCCAACTCATTCTGACTGAAACGTTGCTTAACCAACTTTCAGCAGTATTTAAGAACAGACTTTGGTCAAACTTTAAAAGAGACACCCTGATGTTGTTCTGAATACCACCTCTCAACCTTGGTAGATAAAGACCATTGATTCAGCTTTGCCACCTACACTTTCTTGAAGAATGAACTGCCCTGAAGATTTTATTAGCGAGCATTCAATACAGGTGTGAGTCTTTGCAAACTCTGTTGCACTCATACCTTGTGCTTTACCGTCTAAAAGGCCTGGAGAGCCGGAATGCACGCAGAGTCAATATTTAAGTAGAGGCTCACGGCGTCTGGCAGCAGTCGCCTGGCCCTGCTCTGCTCTCTGGACGCTGTTTACAGTGGCTGTCACTCTGTAGTCCCTGTGCATGCTCACCTGCAGCAACTGATTGAACTCTGGACCCTGAAACAGATGGTTTTTTCTTCCCCCACTGCCTTTTTTGTTACGCTACCCACATTTGTCGTTCAGGGTCAAGGCAGAGGGTGAGACTGGCTGCTTATGTGCTTAGTCAATCTCTTCGGTTGAGTTTATAAATGAACCTCCCTCCATCCCAGAGTTTTTGATCAATATTCAGGTATTTAAATGCATGAGGAGAAAATGAAGACAAGTTTCTGGTTCATGCTTCCAAGTTGTTCGTCTCTGACATCTTCATCTGCCGTGACTGGTACATTAGCTTGCTGAGAGAGGAGCACTGATGCCTTGCTTCATCGATCAAATCCCTCTTCTCCTGTAACCATCGGTCTGTGGCTGTCCGTTCCCATAGTGACAATCAAAGCAAATCCCTGCCAACTTCCACGTGATGTGACGCTTGATTTAAGTCTGCATGAGGAGTATCACAAGTATAGTATTTACAGCTTCGGACTAAGTTGATGCTGTGGATACATTTCATCTCATTCTGTCAAATCAGCTGGGATTATCCACTTCCAAATGCTTTCAAAGCTGGACTTCATCTTGCTTATAAAGTGCATTTGCATAGTAATAATCTTCCAGCTGTGCTGTGTGCAGTCACACCAGGCTGGAGTTAAAGGGTACACTGAGAAAATCCTTGTAAATACCAGTTTGTTCTTATGTGAGCTGCCTGAGGGAACACAATCAGTAAGATCTGGGGAAGTTTATGTTTCACTGTTCTTCCTGAATCACTAAATACCCATTTTGGACACCCTCTTAAACACACAGAGTTGTGTAGAACTGAAGTCACACAATCGCACAATAGTCACTCAATAACACAAACAAACAAACTGATTGGATCAAGAACTCCTGTGTTCTTGAAGGTAAAATTACTGGGTTTTTTTTCAATGGAGTCTGTTCACCTTGAACAGAGTGATGTATAATAGCTGTTCCTGGTTATACAAAGGGGGTTGTACTCTCAAACAAAAAGATTGTTTGGTCAGGTAACTCTAAGCCTCTCTGTAGGCATCCTCTCTATAATCTTCAAGATTCGCTGTAGGAGAAACTGAGCCTGTCAGTGGTAAAAAAAACCAAACAAACAAACAAAAAACTTTTAGTGGATGCACATTGATAGGCACAGCTGAACAGAGTGTTTCTTTGCAGACACAGGACTCCCAAAGGGACCTCACCATCTGGATACCTGCATAAAGAGGTGATGATCTTTATGAGGCAGAAGAGCATCTGCATGTGAAAGTGCTTCCACATAAGAGACTCACAAACAATCAGGGTGTTATTGTACTGCTAATGTGTTTGTGACCTTCATTCAGTGGTCTCCACACACAAACACTGATGGTTGAATTAGTGTCACATAGATCCAGTCGCTCTGAAAAAGCACTAGAGAAAGGTCTGGATGCACCAATTATTAGGGGTGCAATGATATATTTATGTATTGATGTACTGATGTACTGATTTATATTCCTACGATCCAACAGCATTAATAGGTAAACCGCAGATTGTCCTTCTTGTATGATTTGTATCAATCCAGAATTGTTCTTCAAAGCAAAAATCAACTGGATCAATACTAAGACTTTGCGCCTTGTATTTAGTACGTCAAATGTTGTTATGTGGATGTATGTGGAGAGCGAGAGATTTTTAGTCGGTATTTGTGGTCCACACATTGAATTAGAGGCCTTTTCTCTGAATGTTTGTGTAGATCAGTTTATTATGTTTTTCCTGCGTTTTGCCTCCTCTACCACTGCATAGAAAGAGACATTTTCTTTTCCTCTATTTTTAGGGTAAAAATGTTTCTATAGGTTATCAATTTTTAGTCATTGAATCGTGTCATAGTGCATCGCTCTAAATAAGCCCATGTTGTTTTTGTATGGTATCGCAAACCATGTATCGTAATATGCGTTATCGTTGTTAAAACTTATCGTCACCCCCCTACCGATTATCATTCTGCCACCAGGGGAAAAAGCTTTTGCTTGTTTGTATTTCTTAAAACCGATCACAATCCTCTTGGGTGGGGCTAAACCCTGGATGCATCTAACATTTCCTTGCAAAACAGTAACATACAGAAAGCACAGGAAGCAGAAGGGGATGAAATCACAGGTTGAAACAGACGCCCAAAGGCAGGATTCTACCTACAGACTACCTCTGTTGATTTAAAAGATAACTTATGTGACAGTGGTGGCAAGAAGAGTCACTTGTTAATGGCTCATAGACAATCCCTCATTGGCAAGAATACTGTAATCTCTTGTGTGTTTACTGGGAGGATCGTCACTTTATGTCACTTTGTCACATCGGCAACAGATTTCCCCAAATTTTCCTGAGTTCCTGAGTCTATAAATCACTGAAGCAGTTTAGGGGGGATATAAGTTCATGATACTGATCTGGCACGAATGAACAATTTTTGAAAGATCTTCAGCAAACTGCATCTCCGTGTATTGGCATATTATGAAAGTTTTCAAATGTTTTTCAAACAAACATTTATGTTAAATGGTTCTTAAAGAGGCAGGGGGGTTTTGTTTGTATTTTTGATGGTTTTTCATTAAACCCACAACATTAAGTCTGAAGCATGTATTCAAAATAAACGTGTATGCAACCACAGGACAACTCCACGGCTCAAATGGTTCTAAGTGTGAATGTTGCATCAGCCTGCCCCTCCACCAGCTCCACTCCAACCATCCCCACCTGTCCACTGATATGCAAAACTTCACAAGAATGATTGTAATGTCCAATTAAGTGTTTGTCCAGCTAATAATTACAGGAGTGAATACAATATGGCACAATGATTGAGTATAAATGAAGATTTATCAAACTAGACACCACAACATAC
>JAQLOL010000004.1:18063779-18076450 GCA_029783665.1 Naso thynnoides
AAGAAATACTGAATCTTCTCGGTTAAAAAAGCAACCACTGTGGCCAGAATCTACTGTTACATATATTCAGTGTAATGACAATCACATTTAAACACAGTTTCAAGAACATTTTTTGGAAAAGTGAGCAAAACAAACCTCATTACATCAATAAACCTATACATCCAAATGAAAAATGCTTCACTTCAGACACAAATCTCATGACTTACGAATTGTCTGTAGCTTAGCTACATGTAGACTGATTGTTCTGCTTGTTTGATAGCTACTTGGAGTTTTCATTATTTACGTTTTAGCTCATCATTATGGGTAATCTTCCATGAAACGTCTGATTCGGAGCCCACAGAACTCGCAAAGTTCAAACGCTCTCGTTAAAGGACCATACCAGTCGATTTTTGACTTCTCACCATTTGCAGAGATCACCTTTTCTTCTTCAAGTGTTGTTAAAATTTGACCATGTGTTCTGTATACATCAGTAGATCTCCCCATTCACTGCTATTCATGTTGAAAGAAGGTATAGAAACACTACAGGACATGTGAATGTTGCTAGACATAGGTAATTCACCCTTCTTAAGAGAGTGTCTGTGTTTATTTGATCAAAAATCGCTGAGCGAGAGAAAGAGGGGAACCAGGAACTGTTGGGACAAAAGTTATTACGCCTAGAAAAACAGATCCTTGCGAGTGCTGCCTTCCTCGCTCGAATTTTAGCATGAAAAGGAATATTGACACAGACGTTCTTTGTAACCAACGTTGTCACACATTGTCAAGTACTTCCTGTAACACTTATTTGAATATAAACAGAATGTAAACAAACACAATATCTCATAGACAAAGCTATTTTGGGGGAAATGGGTGGGGTTCATGTAACCTATGTGTCCTATGTGTGCAAAGGATGATGACATGTAGTAACACTGATATGGTCCTTTAAAGCCCAGATCTGGAATCAGCCATACATTTCAATGTCTCAGCTATTATCACTCATTGTTGTATTATGGAACACACTCAGACTTTGAACATCTATATTTCCATGACAACTGAGCAAAAATCCCATCTGCTGATGAGGATCATGTGATCTGATTAAAAGCTTATATTTCTGATGAGAAACAGCTGCACAACATGTCTGAGTATCCATTTTGGAGACCTTTTGGTAAAGTGAAGCTGAATTGCCATTTTAAAGTTGCATCAGTCGATATTTGTGTATGACCAATGGATTAAATGGAATGTTTCATGAGGAACTCACAGAGAATTATCCTCAAACTCTGCGGTTCCACTAACTCTGTTGAGTATTTTAGCATCCATCAGCTCACTGTTAAGATTTTACAACTTACAACAGCTTTAGTCCTTTGGTCATCCCTTTGGCTCTCATCAACCCTTTTCCTGTTGTTTTTGACAAGAAAATTCTGATAATCGAATATAAAATAGATATCTGTTACTGTTGTTGTTTTATTCTCTGTTCACTTTCAGTTTCATGCAGTTTTCTGCTGTTAATTCTTTCTCTTGTTTGCTCACAGGAAAACAGATACATGTTGATTTGATACCTTCTTTTTTGGAGAATTTTTCAAACAAGGTGATGACCTTTAGGCTTAAATCAGGTGCAGGCGGCGAGCAGCATTTCCTTCTTGTGTAACAGGTCTGACTGAGCGTGGGAGGGGACAGGTACTTTGAGGTTTAATCAATAATATAGTAGTGGGATCAAACGAGCACTGCAGTTTTTCATCTGTGAAATCCACATTTTGCTGCAGGAGGAGAAAATTTTCTTTTATATGGAAGAGCTGCTTGGAATTTGAGGCTGCTCCTTTTTGATTCAATATGGCGATTAATGTTCAGGGGATCCCACAGGAAATGAACAATGCAGGTGGAGGAGCGTGACAATTTTCAAACTGAGAAGGACAAATGAAACACACCGAAATGAGATAGTAATCATCTCGGAGAGCGCGCTTGAAAAACTGTGGCCTTCTGTGAAATCGTTTGGAAAAAAAACACCAAGGGAAAAACTGAGTTTTATCACACTGCAACACATTTTTCCTGCGAATATGAAATGATCAGACTTTAATATCTTTGTACTGAGCATCGGTCTTCATCATGAAGCTATTAACTGAAGCATTTTACTGAATAGAAAGCACCTCAGGTCACATTGCAAAGGGCATAAAATAAAAAAAGGAATTTCTTTTCAACCTCATCCGCTTCAGGTTACATCACAAACATTTCCTCTCCTCCTCTGGAACTCAAATAAAACGACCTGTTTGAAGTGCCAGAGGAAGAGCAGCAGATTGTATCTGTCCGCAAACAGACCTTTGCTATTGGGTTATTAGGGTTGAGGGTAAACACTATAACCATCTTTTTCCTCCACTGCAGCTCTCACGTGAGGACAAATGTAATTCATCCTGTTATGACTGCCGGTTCAAGGTTTAAGTGGGACCTCAGTGAAGTTGTATCAAATATTTGCAACAAACAAAGATCAGCCCATACAACTCATAACAATAGCAACACATCCACAAAAAAGGCTTTGTCACTCACGCAACACCTGGCCGTGATGGGTCTCTAAGCAACAAGTGTTAGTGCATGAAAGGAGCGAAAGGAAACGGCGCTGGCTTTATTACATGCTGGATGAAATCTGTGTCCTATCTGCTGGGAGAAAAAAACAAGAGAGACTGGTTAAAGAGACATCGCCTGTGATTTCTGTCCAGAGTGTTTTCCTTATTTAGTCAGATTTTCTCTTCCTGCTACATTTCCTGTTGTTGTAGGGATGATCAGAGGATTGGCGTTTTTAAGGAAAATGCATATGAGTTAGGAATAAGTTTTTTTAGCCCAGAAAGGTGGAAGGAAATTATAAAATTTCAACCCTTCTTTATTAAACTAATTCTGAAAAATATTAACCCAAATATTGCTGCTGAGGCACTGAGCAGATTTATAATAATGCTCTTTTTTGTGTTCTTTTGCACATTTCCTGCTGAATGCGTTGCACATTCCTGCACATAACTTTACAGCCTTTCGATTTAAGAAATACAATGTGCAATCTTTTTAAACATCAATTGCACTTTTCATTTTTGCTGCAAGACTTGCATTTCTTTCTCGTTGTCTTTATTAAATATCTTTATATAATGCACCAATTGCTAAGGTAAATTCCCGATCATGCTGATTCTGTTCTGTCCATGTTATTTTCCTCACTGTTTACAAGGTGATGCTGCTGGGAGATACAGAGATGCAGTCATGTGAAGGTTGCTAAGTGTCCTTCTTTCTCCATGTCTCTTTATGGTTGCATTGCAGTGGCAGCCCTGTCTGTAGGTGCGAGGGAACATCTTATAGCGGCACTGATGGAAATTTAAACATATTTGGAAAAATGTGCACATGGTGTTTTAGAAAATTTTGTTTTAATTTGCCAACAGGTAACTTGTAAATTCATCAGACTGTAAAAAGTAAGATATGAAGGTTTAATAGGTGAGCAGATGTTATGGATCTTAGTGGTAAACTTTGCCAGAGATCATGCAGAAATAAATAACTAAATCTAAACAAAGCGTTAACTGTAGGCTAGGTGGTCAATGTATTTTCAGCTGACTGGGATGGTCGGAGCCTTTCTGCTGGCTGGATTCTGTCATATGTGTTGGCTCAGCCTCTGATGTCACTGAATGAGCAGTGCGGGCTTCCAGTGCGCACCTTCGGGGACGCAGCAGTGGCACAGCAGTGAATTTTCTGCTCGCCCACAACTACCCAGAAATCTTTTTTTTTTTACGTGACATATATCCAGCATCCTGCTTTTGATCTGTGGCTGGGCGTCCAAAAACAATCCTCATCAGTATTATTTTATATGAATTAACTTTTTGGAGGCAGAAAAACAGGTAAGGCGGTGCTACACTTTGTGTGTTGATGTCCTTGAGCGCGTTGCTGTTGCGCTCCTTTTGCCACTTGAGCCATAAACTGAGCTGCTCGTGAAATTGACTGTTATTGTGTTTTTATAGCAAGTATCGGAAATTCAGCTATCTTCACCGATATCTGGTTGAGTTGAGCGGCTAGTTTACGCCCAACAGCAGCAGCCCGGCCGGCGCAGGCAGCGTGCAGCACCATGGAGAGCAGCGTGGTGCACATCTTCAAAGAGGACAGGTGTCCCTCGGGACAGCCGGAGGAGTGCGTCCCAAACTTAACGTGGCAACCCGGTTTATCAGACGCTTTTAACTACACACCCAACGGCACCTGGGACGCCGAATCCGAGCCCATGTCGCCAATCATCCCCATTATAGTCGCGGTGTACTCGGTGGTGTTCGTGGTGGGTTTGGCGGGCAATTGTTTGGTGATGTATGTCATCATTAGGTAAGTTTTCAGCTTTGCAATCAAATTAGGCTGTGTCAAATATGATTCATCTAATTAATCGCATGCACGTGGCTAATGAAGCAACGAGAAGATCAGTGCGTGTTAGTTCCACAACAACGAGGATTAACTGCGTTAAATTTGCTGATTTGTTCAGATGCTGCCATTAATTTATTGAGTCAATGCGCTGTTTTAAGAGAAAATAGTCCACGATAAAACAATAAATATAAGTCTAATTTATTTATTTTACATGCACTGTCCTGTAAATGTAGTTTCTTTTACATGCATATGTTTTTATGTGTTTTTGGCAGAAGAATTACTTTTACATCCAGTGTAGCCTCCAGCTCGAGCTCAATTTTTATTCTCCACTGAGAATACTGATTTGACTGTAACAAGGTCAGCAGTGATGGTAATGTCAGTAAGCTCTTTGTTTCAAGTAAGCTCAGTTAAAAGCCTGATAATAGTCTTTTTATTTAAAAATCTTGAGTGGAAAAACGAAGAATTTCCCCTAAATGGTTCCCTTTGTGTGTAAGGTATTTTGTCTGCTAGCCTCAAACTGTTTACAGTCTGTTTATTCAGATGAAGAGGTGATAACCTTGATAACTCTGTTTTTCCTAAGAGAATTTCATCAATCTTGTCCCTCTTTTAAACAAAAAAAGTGTGACAAATGACAGACAAATCCATTCGACCTCTCCACTGTAGATACACCAAAATGAAAACAGCCACCAACATCTATATTTTCAACCTGGCCGTGGCCGACGCTCTGGTCACCACCACCATGCCCTTCCAGAGCACCGACTACCTGCTCAGCTCCTGGCCGTTTGGCGAGGTGGCGTGCAAAGTGTTCATCTCCATCGATTACTACAACATGTTCACCAGCATCTTCACGCTGACAATGATGAGCGTGGACCGCTACGTGGCCGTGTGCCACCCCATCAAGGCTCTAGATTTCCGCACGCCCGTCAAGGCCAAGATCATCAACGTGATCATCTGGGTGCTGTCATCTGCTGCTGGGATCCCGGCCATGATACTCGGCAGCACAAAGACCAATAACGGTACCTTGACCTTGCATACATTCACACTGTTATGCATTGGTATAAATCCATGATGATGATAAAGAAGGGTTGAAAGCCTGTCTTCTGTAGAGACGAAGAGCCCTTCTATCAGCTGCAGCATGTGCCCTCACAGTTCAAACTTGAACCCTGACTGCAGACATTATCTTTGCCTTGAATTGTCTCAATTTGCTGCAGGAAGCATCCTTCAGATTCCATGAAGAGGATGTTCTGTAGGTTTGATGAGAGCCTATAGAGCTACTTGACTAAATAAGGCTATATGCCAGGCTTAATGGTTCCTCTCAGGGTGAGAGAGGAGCTTGTAAGATTCATTTTTCCTTTCATCAACAGTCCTATAGATCTTTCATGCTTATATCTAGCCTCCATTCAGTGAAGCACACTTGGGCCAGAGATGACAGACGACATGATGAGTCTGATTTTGGCCTTGAACCTCTAAAGTTCAGCCATGCTAGCATGTCTGTCGGTCAGTCTTAAAATATCTCGACAATTACTGAGTGGCTCACTGTGCAAACATTCATGGTTCCCAGAGGATGACCCCCACAAGCTTTGATGATCTCCTGACTTTTCCTATAGCACCAGCATGGAGTTAACTTTGTTGTTCGTTTTCTAAATGTCTCCACAACTATTGGATGGATTGCCATGACATCTGTTTACAAGGTTTATGTCCCCTACATAAAAATTGCAATAACCTTTGTGATCTACCATTCCTCTATTTTTTATATATTTGTCATAGTTGACCAATTTACAAAGACCTCAACATTTGAAAATGTCCTTAAAGGTAGAGTCAGCAGCATTTGTTTGTTGCAGCTTGTAAACTCAACATTCAAATTGGGCCTCTCCTCCTGAATTCAACGTCACCAGAAGTATTGTCGTGTGTAGTTATACTGCTTGTACCTACACAGCAGGCTATCCAGAAATACTACATTTTTTCTAATAGACAAATCAATAATTTAACAAGCTTGCACAATCTAACCACCGGTGTTTGACACCTGCCTCTCCAACAGAAAGCGGGCCAACTTCACGTTGCTCTTCATCCACAGCCTCTCCTTCCGTGCTCAAAAGCCAGTGAACACCGAACCAAGATTCACACTTGTTCTGGAACAAGCTGTATCCCTTTGCTGTTTTAGCCTCCTAGGGCTATATTTCCTTTTCTTCGCTGCCATGTCCACATCCGTAATTTTCTCCGGTCCAACTGGCATCCAGTCACTTTTTTTATCCACTCTCAACCTCACCTGCACGCTGTCATTTGCTGGGGAAATGCACTCATTCCCCAGCCAGACTTGTCTCGAGACAACTAAAACATCAAAATACAGGGAGAGCACGGGCTTTTGCCGTCACAGTCACTACCACACATATATGGAGGCCCAGAAGTGATGACTGAGCAGCATTATTTTTGTATAAGTCTGTATTTTATTGTTTAGGAAAACGCTACTGACTTTACCTTTAAAACTACAATCAACTAAACTGTAGTGCATTGTAATTGATTTAAGTATATCAACAATTACTGTAAACTACTTGTATATGCTAAGTACAGGGAATTAGAATGAAATGGCAATTTTCCATTTAGCTTGTGCTTTGTGCTAATTAGGAAATGCTAGCATGCTATGAGGCTAAAATATGATAAAATATGTTAAATTTGCTTAACATCACCATTTTAACATTGTCATTGTGAGTATATTAGCCATCAGCATGGAGCTAACATCAGATTTTAGCATTTGGCTTATAGTTCACAGTCAGTCCTGATGTTTTTTTTCCTTTTGAGCAAATATGATTGTGTCTCTGTATTTGGTTAAATATGTTTCTTAACTCTGTTTTAACAGGGACCACCGAGTGTGCTCTACAGTTCCCTGAGCCCTACATCTACTGGGACACCCTGATGAAGATCTGTGTCTTCATCTTTGCCTTCGTGGCACCCGTCATCATCATCACCGTCTGCTACACGCTGATGGTCATGCGGCTGAAGAGTGTGCGCCTGCTGTCAGGCTCACGTGAGAAGGACCGCAACCTCCGCCGGATCACACGCCTGGTGCTGGTGGTGGTCGCCGTCTTCGTGGTGTGCTGGACACCCATCCACATCTTCATCTTGGTCAAGGCGCTGTCGGCCAACGTGCCCGAGACCACCGCCGTCATGGCTGCCTACTTCTTCTGCGTGGCGCTGGGCTACACCAACAGCAGCCTCAACCCCATCCTGTACGCTTTCCTGGATGAGAACTTCAAGAGATGCTTCCGGGACTTTTGCTGCCCCAGCTCCCAAGGGCATGGAGACTCTCAGGGGGTGAGCCGGGTGAGGAGCACCCTGCGGGACCACTCGTGTCCCACAGAAGCCCGGGGTGACACGAGACAGGCCAGGCCCGTATGACTAGCCATGGACATGTCCTCTATGCCCTATCAGGGCTGGGAGGACTCCAATGACCTGGGATTAACTCAAATCACCACTGCCATCTGAGGGAAAGGCTAAAGAGAGGGATAGTTATTTATTTATCTAGAATATTTGTCAAGAATATAAAAGCATGATCATTTAGAGGATAATCTGGTGATATTTTAGGTTTTTCTTGTCAAAGAATTCGATGAAAAGACCAAAACCATCAGAGAATTGACCCTGCTAACCAGATTTGCCTGTAGCTGAAATGTGATAATTATAAATAATCAGTGAGGTACACAGTTGCACTTGATTACAAGTTCCTTCATATCGATTTGCATTTATTTTGAGTTAATCCAACATAAACCATCCTGTCTTCAGGAAAACTCACCAAGCCACCACATGTGTATCAGTCCATTGCCAAAAAAAGTCCCCAGCAAATACACATTTCTTCGTGCGAGAGTGATATTTGCACAAATCTGTATTGCTTAGCTGTCTAAAAATGACTTCAAATTAAAAAGTCTAAACTAAACATTTTATATGTGACCTATTTGTAAAGATTTAATCTTTCATAAGGAAAAAAAAACAGTTTGGGGCTGACAGGTGAGAAAGTCAAAGTATTTAGAGAGAAACTGACACTGTCGTTTTTGGTCTTTTTGGGATTTGTTGACATTTAGAAAAAGACAGTGAGAGACAGTGATTGTCAGTGTGTAAAGAGGCACCAGGGATCACAGCCCTGCTAGATACTAAGTCACTGTTTAAGATAGATATCTATTATTTTCAAATATATATAATTCCTGCTGAAGAAATTAAAGCTTGATGTTTTGAAATTATAATCATATTTTTTCACACTGTTGATATCAAAAGATGGTGAAAGATGTCCAAACCAGACAAACCAAAAGTATTTTATGATGTAGCTTGATCACAGTTTATTTACCTGAGCTGTACGTTGTCCTTCAGGCTTTCATGTAAAAGAGGTTCATATCGCTCTCACAAGCATCAAAAGATCAACCCGTATTTCGTGCAAAAAAAGAAAACAAGTAACCGTCCTTAATTATTTTTGGAACAATCTGCATTATGAATATGTGAGTTGTGGTTTGGTGCTTTGCTGTATTATAATCGGAATAGTGCATATCTCCGAAGAGTCCCACATCAGCAGAAAACTCATGTAGATAGTTAATAGCCTCTCAGGGATCATCCACCTGTAAATCACCACAAAAAGCTACAGATTCAGAGTATTTACCCTGCAATGATGGCTGACTCTTAGTTTCCATTAAACTTTGCGTTGTAAGAAAAATATACTGACTCTGCACCACACCTTTAAACATGTTCAGCTGTGACACTCATTGAATCTTGTACATAGTGTCTACTTTGTCTGAAATATACCGCTATATGTGAAACCTGGGCAGAGGGCTCCATGGCTACAGCTGACTGTATTTACACAACAGGGCTCATGTGGTTGGTGCAGTTTAATGTTTATACTGTAAACCGATCAATATGTTCTCCCTTCAGCTTGATAACTATGCATTTTAAGTTTAAAATTAATGTTTCCCTCAGCAAAAGAAAAAAATCTCATGTGATTTCCTGTCTTTTCTTATTGTAGCTTCAGTAGGAGTCACCAGATCAACCAGACTTAATGAAATTAAAAGCTTGTGAGGTTTTTTTTTTTTATTAATGCAGAGCTAATTATTACCATAAGTATTTGTCTAAACCTGATAATGATACAGTAGTTATAGCAGAAAATCTGTTTTTGTGCCTTGTTTTGTGTGCCTTATCTTTAGCTATAATGCTTGCAGCAATTAGCTACTTTATTTTTTGTGATAAATTTTCCTTTAAGTGATGAATATATATATAAATATACGCTTACTGCTTGATATTAAAATTAAAGTCATACTGAGGACATCCCACTGTTAGCTTGGTTGCAGTTTATGTTTCTTGACTTTTCCTCTAATACTGTAATGTACTTGATAGACATGATTGAATCATAAGCGACGTATTGGTCAAAGTCTGTTTACATGATTCGTATAATGTGCTGCTGCATTGTATCATTGTGTCTGTTGGGTATTTTCTTGTCTTTAAGCTTTGAATGTCAAAGCATGCTTCATAAATGCGCTACTAAGTCACAATAAAGCTGTAAAATGTTAGCTTGCTTCATTTCAGGAAAAACAAATGTGAGACTGGTTTTCATTTCTGTCCTAAATGATCTCCAGTAATGAAGACACGATGTGGAATAACATCACAAGACAGGCATGACAAATGAAAATCCACCTCCCCAGTGATTCCAGCATTAATGTTATTCAACTCATACGCAAAGTTAGTGTTTCCATGGTGAGCATGCCAACGAAAGCACAAGTCCAAGGCTTGTTGTTAATTATGAGGCGTTTAGTGTTGTTAAGTGACCTTGCTGAGAAATGTTCAATGTCTGTGAATTCAGCCAACGTGTGAAGGAGCTTCAGGATGTGTTGCTACTGCTGTGCCTCTCAAGTTTTTTTAATGTAATTATTTTATTGCTCAGGTGTGAACAGCTATGGGGGAACAGGTAACGAGAGGCTCTGCATGCAGCGTAATATCTGTAAAACTACTGCGACCCTCACTGAAAGTGCTTCTGACGTAGTTACAGTATGAACCAGGGTTTGGAAGTCATATTACTGAGTAACACATAACAGTATTTTAATTACTTTTCCTAAAAAGAGTTAAAGTAAGGGATTACAACTGCCAAAACAGTAATTACATTACAGTTACTGATCCAAGTAATGCTGCATCACTGTGTTACTAGAAAGGGATGTGTTTTGTCCTCATATGTCTTGTGATGATGAGGTACTTGCTTATATATATTTTTCTACGAGAGGCTTATTTTGATTTGAGCGGCCACTAATGTTGAAGTTCTAATAAGCTACTGATAGTGTTATTATGCCTAAATTAGAAGCCATCAAAAACAAAGCTGTCGTAAAGTAATGGCCAACGTCGTAACCTCTGATAGCGTGGATGCATCCCCCTTGTCAACCTTCTATCCCCTCTTTCTGTAAAGATCTACGGCCCTGACGTGGTTCTGAAAAATCAGTAACTTTGTGCTGATAAATCCATGCTGCTGCTGTCCATGGTGCTGAAATAGCAGATGGCTTTTACAGTTGTGACCTTTTCTTTCTATAAGAATCGTCTGCGATCTATAATAACTATACAAAGTTATACAGTACTGCAATTCAACACTTTATATTAGGGTTAAGGTTAACACTTGGTGGCAGGATGGCCCCCAGTTGCTTTTCCCTCTGTTAAAATTTAAAAGCTATCTAAATGCCAGCAGGGGTTTACATCACCCTGCAAAGGTCCTTCCTCCTCTGAGAAGCAACCCTCACAAACCAGTACAAAAAAGACCGGGCATAACTGACCTCTTAAAGTTCAGGATTGATCGTCGAGTCGACACAACATTGACTTTGACACTGGACGTTTCAGTTTCCAGATCAAATCCCATCTCCTACCAACATTCAACAAAGTGAGTCTAACTACAACGCTGGATTATCAAATGTCCCCAGAGCTCCAGATCTCCTTGTACCCAAAGGCCTCAGATTGACAGTGTAGTGACAGAGTAGCCATTACTCTTTGGTAACTTAATTATTGAAAAATGTGTCAGTTCATACTGCAGAACCCCCTAAAGCACATTACTGACTGAAATGTCAGGTCCTTGATATCAGGCTACACTTGATTATCTCATCTTTAGGCCCCACTTTGCAGAGGCACCTGATGTTAAATTGACTTTTAAGGTCTTGATTACTTTGGCGTATACTGAGCTTACATGGTGCATGTTAGTGAATCCATGTGTGCTCAAAATGTGCGCTTATCAACCAATTAATAATTACTAACTAATGCATGCACAATATATACAGAGTGTGAAACACACAAAGAGGACAATAGAGGCTCAAAGCCCAGTAGTGGATTAACCAGGTCCTGGTGGACCCTAACCTGACTTTTAGCTAAGGAACCAGATATTTTTCTCAGAATTTGATGGAGATAGAAGGTGTAAATCAGACTTAATAGTCACAACTGTAAGTTAATGACAGTGTGGCCCAGTAACTGCTGGATGTGTAAAAATAAATGAATAAAAATAAAGCAATTGTCCCTTAACAAGTTCACTACATCAACTTAAGTGATTTGAATATGTGTACATTGTTTTACATTGTTTTTGCTGCCACCATGTGATGAAAATAATCAGTTGTTGCAGGTTTAGAAAATGTAAGACATAACATATCAGATCTGGAAGACAATGATTAACTATGTATTTTGAATTTCAATCTGGAGGACACTGTAGGAGTTGCTAATGAAATGTAATCAACGGAGAATTAAAGCCTGGTGTTAACACTGTAGAGTGGACAATGATTTTACATGTATTTTATTTTTAATTGCAAAGGACAAAAGTGTTTTTCCTGTTGAGGAGAGGCAGCATTCTTCACACTTGGTGACAGGCTTTAATGGTGCACTGGGATCCTCAGAGATTTCAGAGGCAAATTAAATCAATCAGTCCTTGTCTGCACTCATGAGGCCATAATGACCAAAATTACTGCTTTCTTTTTACCTCCTCTCTGTCTCTGTCTCCCAAGGTCAGAGTCCATTAGTAAGCCATTACATATGGTCAGGTTCAGGAACATCCTTTGAGTCTAATAAGGCTTTAATAAGCTTCATTGTTCAAAGGAAAACTGTCACCTATTGCTTCCTGTCACATGCTACAGGTAACAGTGGTGAGATGATGGGATATAAACGCGCTCTTAAGAGTGTGTGTATTAGTATTAGAGAGGGGGTTGTAGCAGAAACAGCGGTCTGTCCAGTGACCACAGTCACTGAGTGTCATGACTGGTCCCTACCACTAGGGGTGCTGAAGCTCAGTGGTCTGGACCTGCTGTTTGGTGGTCTGTATTTATGATTGATTTATGATTTATCTGTGATTTTTACTG
>JAQLOL010000004.1:18076550-18103254 GCA_029783665.1 Naso thynnoides
CCTCTTAGTAGTTTGATCACTAGGCTAGGTGGCAACGATCCTTCAGTATTACAACACCCACTGAAAATAAAGATAAAAGATGCAAGTAAAGATTCAATTTGAATTTTATGTTATTGTTATATTAATCTTCGTGAAACTGTTATAGCCTAAAATATTCTTGAGGAGCTGGTCCAGACCACAGGGACCAGGCCATGGACCACTGAGCAGCTGGTCCGTACCACTGAGCTTCAGCGCCCCTAGTGGTCCCTACCACACAGGGCATTCAGTGACCGCAGTCACTGGACAGACCGCTGTTTCTGCTACAACCCCTGCTGCAGAACTGTAAGAAGACACTGGTGAAAACAGGTTTGGGGTTGCCAGGTTGTGAAAAAATTTCTTTGGCTGCTGTTGATTCATTTTTATTTGGCAATCACACAGCAAAAAGGATTCTCGAGTTCTTGTAAGTCATCTTGTCTGCAATTATAAATGATAATAAGATGCTCATGAATAGATTTTGATCAAGTGTGCATGAGGAATATTAGGCAGGGAGATTTTCACTGGCAACCCAAAAGTTGTTCCTATTGATGAGGAATGAGTTGGCAATTGTAGATTTAATAAATCCTATATTTTATTTTATTTTAAAAGTTACTTTGTCAAATATTACTTTTTAAAATATGAAAATGAACAACTTCACTACTACAAGAAAATACATGTTGTAAATTGCTGATGCTGTGGAGGGATATATTAAAGATGACCCCTGTCAGCGGTTCTGGAGGGTGTTGGAATGTTGGCAGTTCTAGTGTTAAAAAATATTGTATTTATTACTGATAGGATTGTTTGACAGTTACTCTTCAGATTAAGATTGTATGTTAAAAAAAAGATGATAAATTTACAAATAATATATTGCATTCTTAAAAATTAAAGCAGGGTTTTTTTTTCTTTTTACAAAACAACCTTTTTTTTTTTGTTTGGGGCATGTATACACCACAGGCATGTACTTAAAAACAGCACCACCTTAACAAGCTTAAACTGCAAAGTACTGCGTAAACACATCAGCATTAACAACGTGTGATTGTCATAAGTAATATAATACTTTTAACAGGAAACATTTATCTGAACTTCAATTTTCATTATTTAAATCACATTTTGTCATTATAAGAACTTTGTGCTACAGCTTTTGTTAATTTTGAATGCAGGACTTTAACTTGTATGGCACTATTCATTGCTGTATTGTACTTTTACTTAAGTAAATGACACAGTTTCCACCATTGGTAACTATAGTGTTAATTCATAGTAATTGTTTAAGTTATCTTTAACGCAGCCAATAACTGCAGCTTATTAACCCTTTATAAAGGATGCTTTATAAAAGTAGTACCAATTTAATTGCATCTATAGCGAAATAATAATGCACATCAATTATAGTTTATAATTATTCAACATTAATCTGCAAATAGAGTCTGTTGAGTCAAAAACAAGGTTAAAAGCGCCCGTCAATATATCTGCTGTATAGAGATGGAACAAAGAGGAATAATGCAGCGCTTACGAGGACAATAGGTTTTCACTGAACTTGCACTCCCTTTGCTCACCACACGGGGGCAGGCGCTTGTTAAAACCCTCATTGGTTACAACTGGCACGCCGACCAATGGGAAGCTTTTGCTTTGGAACCGTCGCTTCCGGGTGTCTTCAGTGAAGAGACACTTTAGCGTTTGATGCTTTTTCTCTTTTCTGAGAAAAGCTCACGGCTACGAGGCCATTAAACGTTAAAAAATGAACAGAATATTCGGTCGCGGAAAGCCGAAAGCGCCTCCTCCGAACCTGTCGGACTGTATCGGAAATGTGAGTTCCGCTGAGCTGAAATGTAACGTTGTTGTTTATGTCAGTATTATGTGACCTAACGGTACCGTTACCATGCTAGCATGATCACAAAAGGGCAGACAAACAGTTTTAGCCAACGTTAGCTTTCTAGCTTGAGATACGAAGCGTTTTCCATGACAACAAAACAAACAGCGTCCGTCATAGGCTGCGAAAATAACGTTTGATGCATTTGTCAAGCACAGCCGTTAATTGTCTTATAGGCTTTCAGCCCTCCAGCTATGTCCCCTCCTGTTTTACTCCAACACACACAAACACACAAGGCATTAAAACACCGTTTGTCTGCCAGGATGCAGGAAATCAGTACATTCGCTCTCTAATTGATCTCCTCCATCAGGTGGACGCGAGGGCGGAGTCCATAGAAAAGAAGATAAGCAGACTAGACGCTGAACTCATGAAGTACAAGGATCAGATGAAAAAGATGAGAGATGGGCCCTCGAAGGTAGCACACAACACATCAACCTTAAGACAAATGAACGCCACAGTGCTGTTAATGTATCATACATCAGTGTATTTGTTCCTCTCTGAATGCAGAACATGGTGAAACAGAAGGCGATGAGAGTCCTGAAGCAGAAGAGAATGTGAGTCTTACACTTTATAGCTGTGACAATCTCACATGTCAGAGATTCAGAACTGGATCCCAGCTGCAATATTGACGTTGCTAATGCAGTCGACCATATTTAGCTCATCACAGCATCTCTGAATCTGGGTCTGTTGACCGATTAGATCTCTATCATTATCATTTTGTACAGGAATGCCAAAAATACATTTATTTAGAAACTGTGTCACCATTAAATAGTTTGCTGATAACAAAGAACCTGATTTTCAATAGTAAAAAGTTTAATGTAGTACATGTTTTGTTCATGATTAATCAACAATCAAATTTAGGGTATTTTTATATTAAAAATATTTACTTTTGTTGCATTTATTAGCTGATATATTGCCATTATTGGAACACTGGTAGAGCTCTAATAAGAAGTGAGCTTTAAAAAAAAGTAAACTCCAGACAATAGGAATGATTTAGAACCACTTGTGTTTTGTTTTTGACAGGTATGAAGGTCAAAGAGAGCAGCTGGCTCAGCAGTCTTTTAACATGGAGCAGGCAAACTACACAATCCAGACATTAAAGGACACAAAAACAACAGTAAGAGCCACATGACTTGATGAGAACACTAATTAGTTTGATCTAATTGGCATACACGTGTTCCTGAAAAGACGTTAGACAGATTATTTTGCCAATGCGAATAAAATCCTTTTAACCACTAAATTTTAACAATGGAATCTAACATGTGTAATGTGTTTTCTTTTTCACAGGTGGAGGCCATGAAAATTGGTGCAAAGGAAATGAAAAAGGCTTACAAGGACGTCAAACTCGATCAGATTGACGTATGTTTGCAATGTAGCGCTGCACTGTTTCGCTCAGCAGCAACACATGAGATTCAGGCCGCATCAGTTATTGATCTTAACAGAAGAACAAGTCATTTTCTCTGTCTGAAAAAGCAGAATTCTTTCATTTAAATCGTCCTCCCTGATTGATGATGGTTGTTCCTTATGCTCTATATTAAATGAGAAATTGATTCTAAAGAGGCGTATATACATCTTTCATGATAGTTTATTGTTTTCTGACAAGTAAAATCAGTATTCCAGTTGTGCCAGTGCAAAATGTGGGATGTTAAAAGTGATCACGTGTGTGAACTTTCAGGATTTACAGGATCAGCTGGAGGACATGATGGAGGACGCCAACGAGGTACAAGAGGCCCTGAGCCGCAGCTACGGCACTCCAGACATAGATGAGGACGATCTTGAAGCAGGTAAGCTGCAATGGCTCCAACATGTTTATTTCACGTTCACTTTCTTGGCACCTACAAACAAATAAAAATGATAACAAATACGTGTAAATATTAGGGTAGGACTGTGCTTCTCATTTGGGACGCAACTTGTGTGACCAATTTAAAGTTAAGGTTAATAAACAGGCAGAGACAATTATTTCCTACTATTATTAGACAAATAAACGAAGTGATTAATTGAAGGGAAAAGTCATTGTCTCAAGAAATTTTGCATAGGTAAGTGGTTTTATGATTTTAAAGCTGCCTACAGCATTCTGAATCTGTAAGTTTAGGTTTTAACCTCAGAAAACAAACAACGACAGACTCTTTGTTCCTTTTACGCTGTTGTAGCTGCTGCCCAGTGTGATGAAGGAGGAATGATTTTACAGTAGGAAATGCTCCTTCATCCCATCTGCAGTAAAAACATTTGATCTGAATTAATCATGTGTAAGGATAAAATAGTGTGCCACAAAGACAAATTCAAAAACATGCAATGAATTTACACAAAATATTTCCTCAAACAAAGCAATGATGAGAATCTGACATTAACATGGACAGATTTTTTTTTTTGTCAGGCCTTTTTCCGACAACTCGAGCGTCTGCAGTGTTACAGTGAAAGTGTAACTGTGTTTTCAGAGCTGGACGCACTCGGCGATGAGCTGCTGCTGGATGATGACAGCTCGTATCTGGACGAGGCCTCAGCTGCCCCATCGATCCCAGAGGGAATCCCCAGCGACAGCAAGACAAACAAGGTAACCGTCCTCTGAGCACTGTGGTGTTGATGAATATACTGCAGGCTACAAATATTAAAGAAGAGAAAACTTCCCCAAATGAATAAATAGATTCTAAAATATGGGAACTGCTGGCCCTTCCAGTTGTTCACATGCAGCTATGATACCCTCTGAGGGAATCCATTCTTTTGAACCTGAACGAACTGCCTGTGTGTGCAATCACTTACGTGTTTTCTTCTTTTGTTCCCAGGATGGTGTTTTGGTGGATGAGTTTGGCCTGCCGCAGATCCCTGCCTCATAAACACAAGATGGATTAAAACAACTGCACTTCAACTGACAACACTTTTATAAATGTAGAGTAACATTTATACATGCAAAAACCATCTGGGCTGAGAACACTACGATTTTGAAGCTGCGTCTGGTTGTGTATTGTTACCACTACTGTGCTAGCATGTGGCCTTGCAACATAACGAACCTTTTTAAAAACGTTATTCCCCCCTTCTCCTGTTCGTCCGCCCATCTAACACTTGGTCAGTTTTGTTCATTTACCAGTATTATATAATAATTTATTTCTGTTTTAGTTTTGTGTGTTGTGTAGTCATTACCATTTTGTTTTAAGTATCCAGAAGTGGAGATGGCTCCCGCTGAGCCTGTACGAATGACTGCAGGCTATTGAAAACATGCAAAATAAATGATGTGTTTTACTGTAACCTTGACTTATTTTTTATTGATTTTTGTCTCATCTTCTTTCTTTGTGGGTTTTTATTTCTTCCTTGTGTAAGGGTTGCTGATTTAGATTTTCTCTATAGTACCTTTGAGCTGTTGTAGACTGAACTCTACTCACAGACCTTGCCTTTTACACCTCCAATCAAGAGTAAGCAGAATTTCTTAGAAAAAATTGAGCCCTATAACAATTGATTCATTTGTTGGCCTATAAGTAATCAAATAAAGATTTATTAAGTCTGTGATAGACTGGTTTTAGCATAAAAAATATACAGTGTTTAAGTTTTTTTTCCAAAATTGAGTGAGTTTGCAACACTTGGGGTACTTGCAATGGTACAGTGAGTGGACCTTTGTTGGGTGAAAAAAATCAATTTGAGGTGCAAAATGAAAGAGGAAATGTCAAGAGAGTTTACTTCCCTATACTATGCATCTTATTCAGGATAACAGCTTATATCATTCAGTACAAAGTGTTTCCAGGACAAGAGTAAGATGAAAGTTCCCTTAAAAGTCCGACTCTGGTGGGACTCGAACCCACAACCTTTGAATCACTTCCCCAGTGTATGCTAGAAGTCCAATGCGCTATCCATTGCGCCACAGAGCCAGGTGGAAATGCGTCACCGAAAAGTAGACCTATAAAAATAAAAGTCCGACTCGACAAGTTGATCTCTTAAAAATGTATAGTTCCCTTTTTTATTGGTTATATGTGCTCCCATTTAAAAATAGCATTTGAATCAGGTTAGTTTGTACGTTTTGTTTGTTTAAAAACATGTTAAAAATAAAAATCGCAAGTAAAACGGTTTCCTGTATGTCCCGGAAGTAGTTAGCAATCCGCTACAGTCAGGTTAGCTCTCTGCTTCATGATCAAGAGACTTCAAAAAACGAAATGTCAGAGCAAACGATAACAGTGACAGTTGCTTACGGTAATAAGATTTTGCACGTTGTTTCACGATTATTTGCCGACCGTCGGCTGCTCGAGTAGCTTGTAAATGGTTAGCTAATGTAGCTAGCTAGTGCCAAACATTTTCGGAGCACTCACGTCCAATAACCGGCTTCAACTTGTTCAGTTACTTTATGCCTTACTTTAAAAATACGAATTAAACGTTGCTCTCTAGTTTAAATATTACTGTCAGATTTAATTCATAAATGTATTTTACCTGAGTCTGACATGTGAGTATTTGTTGCAAAGCTCCATATTTACCAAGAAAATTTGTTTTATTTGCTCATGTTCTCATGCATAAATGAACTTTGCGTTTAAGTATAACGTAATGGTGAACTATTGTGGAGAAATTTGTTTTACATATTAAGTGTTTTTACACAACTTAATTCAAAGTATTAGACTTTACTGTGTGAAAATAACAAATCTGAATGAATATTTTCATTATACTAACATTTTGCTCTCCCACTCCAGGATCTACTAAGCACAACATCACATTAAGTGGTCAGGATGATGGCAAGGGCCCTACTGTCAAAGACCTATCAGATGCTCTCACTCAAGCAACTGGAGTTCCACAAACCTCACAGAAAATCATCTTCAAAGGTAAACCATACATCTCTCTTTTCTCTTTCAGAGATATCATTAATGTTTCCAGCTCAGACCTTGCAGCTTTAATTTGGCTTTCCAGGAAAGTCTCTGAAGGACATGGAGGAGAGTCTGTCCAGCTATGGATTAAAAGAAGGCTGCAAACTCATGATGATTGGAAAAAGGGTAAGTAATGTGTGATGCCTCTGATGGCCTGACTGTTAATGGAATCAAACACTGACAATAGTCCATGAACAGAACAGTCCAGAGGAAGAAGCTGAACTGAAGAAGCTAAAGGACATTGAGAAATCTGTGGAGCAGACAGCTAAAAAACTGGAGAAGGTTGATGGGGAGTTGACCGGACTCAAGAATGTAAGTAATAAAATCAATTATGTTTTCAATCAGTGCTTGTATATAAAGATGGGCAGCATGAGAGCCTACCGAAAGTATAGCCGAAGCACCTCAGTCGCCCCCTGGTGGCTGGCTGCAGTATAGGTCATAAACACTGCCCGCTAAATGTTAACAACTGACACATTTGTCAAAATAAATAATCAAAGAGCTTGTTAAATACATTTCCCTCAGAGATGGTTTCTGTCATTTCAGGCAGGTGTTTGTTCAAGTGTTCATTCTTCTTTTAAGTTTAGTTTTAATTAATTATTTGATGCTAAATAAAAAGGAAGTGAAATGTCATAATTGACAGCAACAGATGATATAACCAGAACAAGAATGAAGCACCTCTATATGGGATGTTTTGGCTGAATTTTTGTGTAGTGGGAGGATGTAAAGACGTGTCATCCATCTTTATACACAGGCTGTGTTTTTTTTTTTACACGCCAAATGTTCCTGCATGTTAGTTTCTGTTAAAATCGTAGATTCTCATGCATTTCCTCCACAGGGCTTCCTGGCAAAAGACCTTCAGGCAGAGGCGTTGGGTAAACTAGACCACAGAGTGAAAGTAGCAGCAGAACAGTTCATGAAGATCCTGGAGCAGATCGATGCTTTGGTAATTTATTTTTGTGCATGCATATTTCTTTTCTTTTTTTTTTAAATCATGTCTCATATAACAAACTGTCTCTTTTAAACAGACTGTACCAGAAAATTTCAGTGACTGCAGAATGAAGAAAAAGGGACTTGTAAAGACTGTGCAGGTAAACCCAATTTTATGTTTCATCAAAAAAAATAAAATAATCCCCCCAAATTCTGACTAATTTAGTGTTATTGTTGTCGTTTTTCCTGTTTAAAAAGGATTTTCTGGCCCAGTGTGACAAGATCGAGGCTTGTATATCGGACCACCTATCAAAGATCCAGTCGAAAAATCTCGCCCTGGCAGAGTAGAGCTACTAAGTCTCCCCTGTCATGTGCTATACATTGCTCTGTGAGCAAGTGCAAAGTGTACAGAACAGTGTGGTGCAGCTCCTTGACTATTTATTGTTGTTGTGGTGTGCATGAGTGCCCTCATGATAGAGTGAACAGAATGAGGCTTGTTATCTGCACTGATCCCGGGTACAGCTGGGATACTCTCTCTGGGATAAAGACAGATATGTAATGCTCCTTCAGATATTATAACCACAGTGTCACTGTGAAAAGATCAGAGGTGCTTTGAGTTGTGATTCTTTAAAACATCCAAAATTGGTTCAGAATGGGACTACCACAGCCAAATATCTATCAGATTATCCATGATGGAAAACTTTTTATTACCCCCTATCTTACAAACTGTAGAATACCAGAGAAATTGTGTTTGTTTTTGTTTGTTTTTTTCTCATTCTGGTGTACCAACTTTAGAGTTTTCAGTTTGGTTACATGTGGCCAAAAATATGTGGACATACAGAAAAAGGCTTTTCACAGGATAGAACTTTCTTCATAAATGGCATTTTACAGAGAAATGAATCAAGAATAAGTGTTGCAACCCAGCTGTCCACATACTTCAAGTCATGTACTGTATTTAATATTCTTCATTGAGCATCAGCACCAAGCTCACACCTTTTGTTGACTCCAGTAACTGACCCTTTGTAATCGTTTGTCACTGAAATCTGTGTGGAACTGTTGAATTTGTTGTTTTGTATCCTCACTAAGACACCAACATATCTATTCTGCTTTCTTTTAAAATAAAACCTCTCTGAAAAGCTAAGAGTGCCCAGGATTCATTTTGACACAATTTACGCTTGATACTTTTATTGTTTTCCTATGAAATTCAAAGATTCAGTGAAACCAAATCATATACGAGCCTCCTTGGTCCAGTTTATTTCCAGGTTAATCAATGATGGTCTTTTCAAACAGCTTTACTAGCTTACACAGACGCTATGGTGGCGTTTTTCACAGATGTGCAAATGTGCTTTGAGAGTAAGGTTTTGCAGTTGGACGGGTGTCCAGAGGTTTGGTCCAACAAGCAGCTTAAACAAACGACTTTCAGTGAACTTTACCACAGTGATGCCAAATTCTAAATGGAGACCCATTAAAGATACACAAGATTTACAGAATAAACCTCATTCAGAGCTGCTTCTGCCACTAATCATCTTTGTCCTTTGCGCCGTGCTTAAGTATGCGTGTGAATGCTACATAGTTGAAGTTGCCTTTCTTGTCAATGGGCGCCTCGCGGAAGAGCTCGTCAACGTCTTCATCTGTAAACCTGTCGCCCATCGTAGTGAGCAGCTCCCGCAGGTACTCCTCCTGAATCATGCCTATGGAAGAAGACGATTTTTACTCCAATGTAAAGGCAAGACAAAAACTTACACAATGCATAAGCAGGCAGCTGCTGTTACCATTTAAATAAACACACCAAATTTTGATGGCAGTAGATGACAAGAAAACTGACCATAAGAAACAATTTTCATCATAGATCGGCCATTTAAGACACTTGAGAACACATTAACACCCAATCGTGTATCCGTTGTTAATAAATAGCATTTGTATTTTTCACCATTTTCTTACAGACACAGTTAACAGAGTAATTTAAGGAGTTAAGGCATTAAAATCTGATGACATTATCCAATTATAGCTTTAACAATTTCACCTTTTATTTGGCTGTCTTTGAAGGCTGAGCTGTTTTAATCAGGAATACTGTTAATGAAACAAACAGGTCCTAATGGCTCTAGGTCTGGAGACAGTATAAAGTGATATTACAGGGTTCACTTCATATTTGAAATGTACAGAAAATTTCAACCCACCAGTTCCCTCTTCATCAAAGCAGGCAAAAGCGTTTCGGATCACATCCTCAGGATCTGTGCCATTCAGCTTCTCTCCAAACATTGTGAGGAACATGGTGAAGTTGATTGGACCTGGTGCTTCGTTCATCATCGCCTCCAAGTACTCGTCTGTGGGATTCTTACCTGAGAAATAAAGTAATGAGGATTTTAATCCCCGAGAAAACAGATGCTAATATATTTTTCCTCCTAGCTTTCACCTTCTAATCTGTGTTGAATTAAACCTGAACTGCACTTAATACAGTTTTGAAAGCAGGACACTCACTTACATTTAAAATCTTAAATATACAGTTACATTTACCTAGTGAGGCCAGCATGTCGTGAAGGTCTTCTTTGTCTATGAAACCATCTCTGTTTTGGTCGATCATGTTGAAGGCCTCCTTGAATTCCTGAATTTGAGACTGGTCAAACATGGCAAACACATTGGAGGTGGCGCGTTGAGGACGCTTCTTGGTGTTCTTTCCCTTGGCCCTTTTGCTGGACATGTTGCCGGTTGGTTGGTTCCCCCTCTTCTGTCAAATGTGAACTTGAGCTTAAAAATATGATTAACATTTATTTCTGTACTGTCATATGCATCTTAATAACGACAGCAAAATTATCATAAGACAGGTAAACATGTCTCTTATTCTGCTTAAAGCCTAACTGTTTGAACTGATCACAGTAATGTAACCCAGGAATATGGCTTTATTATTTATAGCTATGATTATGCTAGCAAAACAATCCTGTTAATTCTTGCCCAGCTAACCTGGTCCCTTAAGCCTAGTCATAGGATTTACTTTTTAATCTTGGATAAAGATGCTTAACGCACAAGTTTGCTTTTGTATGAATTGAGAGGCAACATGAGTGGGGAGAAGAAACAACACAGTCAACAGCATGCTATCATTGGGTTTGCACAACAACTGATAATAGCATTAGCCGACCACACATTAGCTGATAATTAATGCAAACTGAATTGGAACTGTATAATTCATTTGAGGAAAAAAAAACAACAGCATATGAATCTTTAGCTTGTTAAATATTTTTTGCTACCAAAAGAACCAGAAGTTCTAGATAGCATTAATTTAACATTTCACTTACTGTCTCGCAGTACTGAGCAAGCCCAATGCTGACCTAAATAACTCACTGACCAGATTAGCTTTAGCCAGCTAGCTAACCAAAACCAATTCACGGGTAAAACTTTGGCTTTGTGAGGGTCCTAGCGTGGATATCATGCAGAGGCAAAGACAATCCTGCAAACTAAACCACCCACCTTAGAGACTACACGAGCTGATGCCAAATGACTGGACACACAGAGCTACCAGAGCATCCACAGGGCGCAGGGATGATGGGAAAACATCAATGTTTTATTTCCTCTATCCCAAACTGACCAATCACAGCCGAGCTGGAAGGAGCCAACGGCCTGGAATGTTCCATGTCGTCCTCATATCTACTCGTTAGTTTATTTTAAATTTGACAAACGTTACATTTGGCACTTAAATATTAACAAGTTGGGATAACGGAAAGAATTGAATTGAAGGGGGTTCAACTCACACAACCTCACAAGCACAGCTCCTGTGTTAATTCTTTATTTATATTTCAAGTGGAAAATGGTGTAGTCTACATGCCGGACCACCAGGTGGCAGCAATTACTAACAAACCCATCTAAATTTTCTGTTAGGTTAATTTTGTCACGGTTGTCTATCTCAATATTAAATTGTGCTGCAGCTGCATAACATGTAGTATTTAGTGTTGTCCGACAAATGACTCTATATTGCGGACAAAGGCGTTTGTCGGAGGAATGAAAATGTAAGTTCTGGGGAAACTCATCATTTTGAGGTCTGAACTTTGAGGTCACATGTTAGCACAGACCTGCCTTCTCGAGTTATATGGGCCATTTGGACGGTAAAAAGACGTTAAAATGCAAAAGTCGTGGAAGAGTTGTGGTTCAGGCTTTTAGACTGTCCTCTAAAACAATGGCGGTTTTGTTCAAAGACAAGACTGCTCTGGAACAACTCGTGTCATCTCATTCAGCATGTCGGTGCTACAGCTCCCCAAACGTTACCAACTAATTAACCAGACCTCCGATCAAACGCCAGATTTCCCCCACATGTCCTCCTGAAGCCCCCTCACAGCGGAGGGCCTGGCCCTGCAGAGGCTCCTCGGCTTGCTTGGCCCTTCTCATGGTCTCATGGTCTAAATTTAAAGCTGTCCCAGCCTTAAAAGGTCGTGACGGTGTCTTGTGCATTCTGCCGAGTGGCAGCATTATTTTTGTTCTGCGGGCTGCCGCCTTGTCCACTGGCCGTCACCCTGCTGCTTTGCCCGGATCTGGACTTGCTTTCGCTCCTTTTGGAATAGCACACCTTTTCTCTTATTTTCAGTTGTTGTGGATTGGTGAAGTCTTAGCTGAGGTGAGTGACATTAGAAATATGTCGCTTTATTAATAAATCCGCTCCCTAATATTAAGGAATTGTTCTACTTTATGTCGTTTAATGTGTGTGTTTTTTAAATTTCCTTAATGAGAAAGGCCCCAAGCCTTCAGATTTTTTCAATGATGTATTTTAATTTGGATATTTTTCAATTGTTTCTTTTATTTACAAAGTGATTTTTTTTTTGGCTGTTGTATCCATGTAGATTGGACTGCATGTGTCATTGAAGTGAATTTAATCTATTCATGTAGTCTTTGCTTTATTAACAGTGCTGATAACTCAGATGTCTTCTTCATGTGTCCTGTAGCTCCATGGCTTATGCTGCAGTTTACAGTCTGTAGCTCTTTATAGATAAACAGATATACAGCACGCTGACTGTTGGGGGTCTTGGTCAAGGACAAAACCATCAGAAAATGTTTTTAAAAGTATTTTTGCTGTGTTGTTATGTGATCATGGACCTGTGCCAAGCAGAAGCCGCTCATGTTTTCAAGTTGTAAAACCTGAGCAGTGCCTCCTACAGATCGAATGATTAATCGATTAATTGATTGGTTTATCCACCAAAATTCACCTGCAACAGTATTTTTGTTTTTGTTCAGGTGAAACACACTTTTAAATTGAACTTCTGTATTCCTGTCTTCTCAAATATGAATCTTGCTTGTTTTTGTATTGACAACTGAATACTTTTGTTTGTGCAAAACAAGCAGTTTATAAAGGACATCATGAAGGACATATTTTACAAGGTATAAACCAAACGATTATTCGAATAATCAATGGCAACAACAATGTTAATCAACAATGGATGTAATCATCAGTTGCTTCCTCTACCTAACAGAGGGTAACAAATATATTAACTTTGTGTGTTATATGTATGTTATTATTGTTGGCCAAAGCCTCAAATTACTCCCAATCCCAATTTTACCATCTGTCACTGGGTGACATCACATTTAAATATCACATGTAGTGTTGAGACATCGATGCTGCCATAATTTAACACCTGCTGCTTCTTCATGTAACACAGTAGATGTAGAGCTTAACCCGAGCAAACGCTTTAATTGCTTTCACAAAACAAAAATCACGCTGCCATCTTAACAGCCAGTTACCATCGCATATCCCGAACTAACTCCGATTCAGAAATCAATCTGTCATAATAACAATGAGATTGATTTCTAGAGCTGGTACAATAAAGGAAAGTCTGATATAATAAGTTGGCGGAGCGGCCCTCAGGATGTCAACATCATTGCAAGTGACCCAGAAGCAGCAGCAGCAGCTTCAGAGTCATCAGCTTCAGAGTCATCAGCAGCAGAGTCATCAGCTTCAGAGTCATCAGCAGCAGAGTCATCGGCAGCAGCATCACTATGAGAGCAGCCGTTACCTGAGCAGCAAGTCGTCTTTTAGCCAGCAGTCAGTGTCGACTATCAAGACCACCAGCCGTCGGTAAGAGGATGCGAGTGATGCAGACTCAAGGTCCAAAATACTTCGAACTGGTTGATATTTGAAAACTGTGGAAGAAAAACGAGGTTCTCTTAATGTAGCCTGTCACTTCTGTGCCCTCAGAAGTGATGGAGGCATTCAAGCAGACCTCTTTCAAATATTAAACGCAGTACTTTGGGTCTGGTGTGAAGTGTGCTCAGCAGAAAAGACTTGCACCTCAGAGCCGGTGCTGTCTCTCTGCTGGTCTTCATCTTCCCAGAGATGTTCATCTTTTAATGACGTTGTATTTTTATAAGGACATTTTCATCGAGATTCATGCTGAACAGACTGTTCTAGGCAAACTTCAAGTGAAATTCATATTTTTACATGCAAATTACAAGTGAAGACGCAAACTTCTCGGGACTCTGAATGCTGACTAATGCCAGCATTTCCTTTTTAAAGCTATGTTAATTCTTTATTTATTTTACACATCTTAAAGCTGTTCATTACAGTGTAAAGGAGTATTAATTGAACATTGACACTGTGTGGCTGTGCAAGGCCTTTGTGACAACGTCTGAGTCATTTCTTATTATTCTAGGATTTTACAAGGTCAAAACTTGACCTTTCTGCTTTCACGGAAATTGCGGTTTTTAGGGAACCATGCCAAATCTGTAAGTGGTCAGGGTTAATGTTCTCATTTTTGTTATTTAAGTCTCAAGTCTTTGGTCTGAAGCTCTGGGCAGTTGAGGTGTCTAACTTTCAGATTGATGTAGCGATGGCATTGTGCTGATGTATCTGACAAAAAGAACACACTTTTTTTTTTCATTTGCACCATTTAGGAGTCTAAAGCTAATTAGCATCTCCAACTAATAGCATATGGAAATTACATAAACAGCCACAAAAATGATTCTAAAGGGATTACGTGCATTTGCCAGTGTGCAAGAATCCATTGATTAAATTAAGATATTTTACACAAAGATTTGTAATCAACCTTTACCTAAAATTAAAATCTTTGCCTAACCTGAACCAAAGTGACTCCTACTCACTAAATATTGAGAATGAATCACAAACTGAAAACCTGAACTTAACCAGAGACTGGACTTGGACCCCGGTTTCCTGAACAGACACGACCACCTTCCTGCAACTCCAGCGTGGTTCGTAAATGTGTTTATTCGCTCTCCAAAATGTGCTGCAGGCACAAAAGACGTATAATACTGAGTGTAACGGGAAAAATAATGTTTTGTGTCCTTTCACTAAATCTTATAATTAAAATTTTGCCACTGTGTCACAAATTACAGTGATACTATGTTAAAATACAGTAATACAAATCCTAGTGAATGCAATTAAAGAAATGCAATCAAAATGTAAGAATGAGCTCTAACAGTTAATTAAAAGATGATCAATAAAATTTATCAGCAACAATTTTGATAATGAATTAATCATTTAAGTAATTTTCAAACATTTATTCTTCTCTGCTTCTCTATTGTGAAGATCTGCTGACTTTTTTTATGATATCGATATAAATATTTATTACTTTTAAAGATGTTGTGCCTTTTTAATATTTTAAAGACCAAGAAGTTCATCAGTTTACCAAAAACAATAATCAGAACCCTTTTAGAGACACATAGATTTTTTTCACTAGAAATCCAAAAAATACTAAAGCTGTGAATTTGAATTGTATGTGGTCATACTTGTAACACAAACTTCATGTTTTGGGAAATTTTCACCTGATTTCACTTCCATGTGGATTTCTGTGTTAGAATCAAATGAAGCCCAATCAAAGTAAACTCAGAGTCAAACATAATTATTGTTGTGTTAAAGCAAAGCAAGCCTGTATGCGGGTGTGTGAGCTCCGTTGTGTCACTAACACTTGTCAACATGCAATAAGGTCAGAGTTTCTTTGTCCTTGGAGCTGCAGGCTTCAGTATACATGTTGGATCCGTGATAGCTTTCTAAAGGGGGTCAGCGAAGGAATTTCAGCTGTAGTGAAGAGCTGCCAGTTATATTCATAGACAGTCGAGCTATTCCTGCACTGAAGACAGGAAGCTCTGCCATTAGGCCAACTGTAGAGACACTGTACGGAAGTCATGATGACATTTGAAAGGATTCTACACTGACACTGACTTTTAAGAGTTTTATATGTACTTGTCAAGTAGATTATTCTCCTTGAAAATGTGTGCTAGTAGCACACCATATAAATTATTGATTGTATTCCCTATTGGTAATTTTATTATTTTAATCCTACGACTGACACCTGCTGAAGCTTCTCAGACTGTAAGGAATGAAATGCTTGTATCAGCAGTAAAACTTTTTATACCTCTAACTTTCTTTAGCAAAGACTTCCTCTCAGCACACCTGGTGAGTCAGCCACAGGAAGAAAGTCCTTGACTCTGCAGAAATCTTTTGAGACTCTCTCCATCTGTCTCTGCTGTGCGTTCAGCCCCTTCCATCGCCTTGATCCCACCTCGCCAGCATGGAATAGGGTTTATCAAAGCCACTTTGTGCAGCTACTCCTCCGAGGCCAAATGGAAAGACCAGGGCAGACTTGACAAAGATTATGCATGAAAGCAGAGCTTTAAAATGTACCTTTCCCACCGTGTTGCGTATCCACAAGTTCCAGCTGCATTTATAAACCCAGCTGACAATAGGAAGGCCGGAGGAGCTGATAGGTAACTGAGTCAGAGTGTAGTATGGGTCAGGGTCTTCGGAACAGAAATGTATCTTCCATCTGAGTCATGTCATATTCTGGATGTGTTTTTGTATAATAAGCACATTTACTTTGAGTTTTATAAATGCTGAGGGCATTGTGGTTCCTGTTGAGTATTGCCATCATTTTTAGCGTCTTTGCATTCCTTCTTTTAGGTATCTTTTATCCCATTTGTCATTACAAACGTGTTACTGAGGCTCAGGCAGTATCCTGACATTTCAGTGGGGCATACAGCGTTTGATGCTAATTGTGCATAAAAAAATAAAGGCTCAGCTGTTGGATATTGAATGTCACTGTAGTATTCGTAGCACTTACGCATTGTTTAATTTTTCAGGTTTAGAGATTACGCTTGGTATCCACAAGTCGCAGTCACCTTTCTTTTTTTTTTTGCACAGCTGCCTGCTCCACCAGTAGAGACTGACCTCTAGCTGTGTGCGCCGTGCACGACAATAAATCACTCAATGCAGCATTTATCAGTTAAATACAAAAGAGTAGTGTTCATATGTTTTATTAGTTTTTGGACAACAGGAGAAGTCAATGGCAAAAAGGACAAAAGATTTTGGCAACACCTACTTGGTGGGATTCTTTCGTCAATAGCTGTTTATTATCAAGAAAAACAAATGACAGTATGTCCAATCATATCAGTTAATATACAATGTTCCTGGTTTATAGGAAAGAGTGGACCATAAGCTCTATGTAGAGGTGCCATATGATAAATGTTGATGTTTTAGTGCAAGGTTGTGATTGTTGTCTCTCACCTCAAAGTGTGAAGACCACCGTGAAGACAGAGAAGGGGCAGGAGGTGGTTAAACTGAGCCCGCTACCCAAGAGAGCCAAACGCACCTACCTGGCGATGGACACGGACAAAGAAGTTATTGGCTACGTCATTCCCGTATTTAGAGCCAAGTGAGTGACGACAAACACAACTGGTTGATAATCTTAAATGCAAAGTGATCAATACGGTCGATGACACTAAGTGAGACATTTTCTACTTCACTGTACGTCTAAACTGCTCTCACATGTTGGTTGTTGGTTGTGTCACTAGTCATGATGTTGTTCGCGGTCTGATGGAGGCCCAGGACGAGCAGGTTACAGAGGAGGGGATTAACTATGTGGCCATGAGGAACCTGTTTGTCAGGGAGGCCAGTGAGGCCCTGCAGGTCAGAGTGGAGAAGAAAACCAGAACAACACATGTCAGGGAATCTGCCGAACGCGTCGAACTGAGCAAATCGGTAAATCCCTCTAATCTCTTGGTGGATTGAGTCCATTTTTGAATCATCAAATCTCTTACATGAAGTCTGTAATGCTCATGGGCTGCATTTGACAGTCTGGTTTGACTTTTTTGGACATAGATGGAAGAGTGGTCAGAGTTCCGTAAGAAAATGAACCCAGACAGCCTGACACACCCTCCAGAGTTCATCGTCAAGCCCCGTGGACAGACTATCTGGGAGGGCAAGACTCTCAAGCTGCACTGCACGGTGGCTGGATGGCCTAAACCCAGGATTGCCTGGTGAGATGCCCACCACACTCACCGCTCTGCACCCTCCCTGAGTCACAAGAAAGAAATACTGATGAGTGCGATCAGTTGTGTGTATCATTGAGAAGTTTCCATCCAAAGCTCTCGTCATCAGCCAAATCTTTTTCCATAGTAGCAACACGAACACACACACACTCCTTTGGAATTAGAGTCTCAGAAGGCAGCAGTAAAAATAAACCAGCTGTCTTTCTTCTGTCTTCAAGGTACAAAAACAACGTGCTCATTGATGCCAAGGCCCACCCTGAGAAATACACCGTTGAGAGCAATTACAACATGCACTCCCTGGAGATCAAGAAGTAGGTAATCATTAAGCTCACACTGCGAGAGTTAGAATTAATGAGATGTCCCCAAAATACACATTACCCTAAAAACTGACTGTTTTGTGTTGAAAATATTTGGCAGCTGAGATGCTGGTAATTCACTAAATCTGCACATTTTATTTTTAAGCTGCGATTTCTACGACACTGCTCAGTATAGCGTCTCTGCACTCAACGTGAAAGGGGAAACTTCTTCTGTGGCGACTATTGTTGTCAAAAGTAGGTACCTGTTTATTTTTCTCAAAATTTTTGTAACAGCAGCTATTTTTGTCCCTCAGTTTGATGTCAAAGTTTAAAATGCAGATTTCTGTGAACACCGCTGCAAACACAGTCTGGTTCTATTGGCAAAATTAGATTTCAGGATCTTACTTTTGTAGATCATGTAAGGAGGAACTTTCTAAAGCTCTTGCTCAAGTGAAAACTTTTTTTGTGTGTCCAGCGAATCATATCTTATATCGTCAAATGTGTATCACTGAAGTCCTTTGTTACTGATCATAACCTGTATAAATAATGTATGTAGTTTATGTGACGTCACCCATAAGTTTCTGAAGAGTCATGGTGAAACTCAGACTTCATCAGAGCTATCATGGCAGTTCCTAATCGCGCCTGACTCCTGGAAAAATCTAAAATTGTCCAAATAGATGGAGTTGGTTGGAGCACAGACAGTCACCTAGTATAATTAACAAGCAAGCTGTATGATTCAAAATTACACATTTTTATTTGTCATAAATATGGGGATTACATAAAGACAGTTCATTGAGATTGACTCACTATTGTTACCAGCCTCCAGTGGCCATTCAAGAAACTGCAGTTTTTGCCACTTCCAAGTTCCTGAATGCAATAAAGTTGCTAAACGATGTGTTTCCCTGCAGGGTACCGGGAGGGCCTGGAAGCAGGCCCACTGGATCCCAAACCACGTGAGTCACTTTTAATATGTTTTTTGTTTATTTGCTTTTCAAAGCTGAGCTGCCTAATTTGTATACTAATGTATAATATAATAAATCAAAAAACTTACTGCCCATTACCTGCTCAAAATTCAACAACAGACAGACAAAGTTGGCAACAAATCGGTGAACACAACTGCATTTCCTGTAGAGTCAGACACTTTACTCAGGCGATGGTGAAGATCAAAAAACAATAGAAAAGGAAAGTTCATTTGGAACTCGCATTTATCAGATGGACAAAAACACATAAAATAATGAATCTTTTTGTTTGCATTCACATGCTAATATAATGCCAGTGTCAGCAGCTTGTTGTGCTGCCTCAAAATGTTAATGTTTATGTTGTGTAGGTAGTTTTAATGTGGTTTCTCTTCTGCAGATGGTTTCTCCCCTGAGCATGGTGTTACCTTTCAAACAACCATCATTGACAAATTCGAAGTGGCCTTTGGCAGAGAGGGCGAAACAATGAGTCTGGGCTGCACTGTCATCATCTATCCGACTGTGAAAAAATACCAGCCCGAAGTGGTGTGGTACAGAAACTGTAAGTAGAAAAATAAATCAAAAATAGTTTGTTGGAACTACTGTATATTACATCCCAAATTAATCTACTACATGTACACAATCACGTCCCTTTTTTTTTACCCCTCCAATTAGCTGTCCCCTTGAAGCCCTCTAAATGGGTACACACCCACTGGTCTGGGGAACGTGCCACACTCACCCTCGTCCACCTCAACAAGGAAGATGAGGGCATGTACACCCTGCGTGTCAACACCAAATCTGGCTTTGACACCTACTCTGCCTATGTGTTTGTCAGAGGTGAGCTGCCTGACTCATATCTCAGATGAATGTTCATTGCAAAGTGAGGAACTCTCTTTAGGACTTTTTAAAAAAATTATTTATTTATTTATTCATTTATTTTGAGTTTTGTACCACACTGAAGACTTAACAAATCTCCTAAGCACCCTAAAGTCTGTAATATACTGTACAACGAGTGTTAAGTGCATTAAAAGCAGCCTGTAACAGATTATTACACACACAAATGCACTGGGGAACCATTCAATTCTGCCGTGTCTTTACATGACACAACGCCCACTCTGAGGTGTTTGGTTTCCTCTGTGGAATGCTGCTTCTATATTTATCTGGATGTCAGAAAAATCACCACAGAGTGTTTGATCTGACATAAAAACCATCAGGTTTGTGCATGAGAGGGAATTTCTAGAATCTTCTTCAAAGTTACCAACATATAAGCTAATCTGCCACAGTTCGCTGCAGTCCTGCCACACATGCTGTAGTGTAAAGGCAAAAGTAGGTCAGAAAACTGAGTAGCCTATGTAATAGAGATCAGCCTGATTTAGAAACAGCACTCCTCACAAGTGTGTGTGTCTGTGTGTGTTTTGCTGTGACAGATGCGGATGTGGAGGTGGAGGGGGTTCCCGTGGCCCCCCTGGATGTGCGCTGTCATGATGCAAACAAGGACTATGTGGTGGTAACCTGGAAGCAGCCAGCGGTGGAGGGCAGCAGCCCTATCCTGGGATACTTCATTGACCGGTTAGTCAGAGAAATCATTACTCAATTTCATCTGATTTCTTTGTCTATGAAACAATCCTAAATACAGGATTTACATTTTCTCATAGTTCTGCAGACACATTACACCAGCCCTGCTTCCTCCTAAATTTCCACTAAACTTCCTTCTTGACAAAAAAATGTGAGCTTACACGTAAATGACACACACACATTCCCACCTGTCTGTTGTAGTTGTCAGTCATTTGGTTACTGTGTGGGCTTGTCTTGGTGATGGCAGTCTGCAGTGGAAAGAGTTTTAACCTGTTAATTAAACTGCGTCACTGCTTGTAGCGTGTATAAATGTAATATGGGTTTCCTTGTCAGGTGCGAGGTGGGGACTCACCACTGGGCTCAGTGTAATGACGTCCCAGTGAAGTACGCCCGCTTCCCTGTCACAGGACTGGTGGAGGGGCGCTCTTACATCTTCAGGGTGCAAGCCTTGAACAAGGTAGGTGCCAGCCATCCATCCCGTGTCTCCGAGGCTGTGGTCGCCATGGATCCCTCCGACAGAGCCCGCCTCCGAGGTGAGAGACACACCAGAGTCATGCTGACGCACTGCAACAAAGCAAAAAACTGTAGTTCTTTAATGTATTTGTTTATTTTTCCCAACAGCTGGGCCCTCAGCTCCTTGGACTGGGATTATCAAGTTCACAGAGGAGGATTCCAGCGGTATGACAGCTTCAAACTGCTATTCTAATAATAGAAGAAAGAAAAAACATTAAGTTGCCATAAATTTTAATTTCTAAATGGGTCAACAGTTAATAGTGGCATTGCATTTTTATACCAACATGTAGGGCTTGGTATTGACCTGCAGTACCTTTTCTGTACTGTTTGAAAAAATGTCCTTTCTTGCACAGCAGCTGCATGTGCAAGATCACACACTAAAATTAAGATTGTTTTGGAAACAGTATGGGAAATGTTCAAATAAGCTCAAGTGATGTGAAAAGTCACCTCCTCCCAAATGATGTGAACTTATCTTGGCTCCTCAGTGGGTGTCGTCCCTGGAGAACCTGCTGATGTTGTGGTTACCGAGGCAACCAAGAGCTATGTGGTGCTCGCCTGGAAGCCTCCAGTCCAGAGGGGTCATGAAGGAGTCATGTATTACATCGAGAAGGTGAGGATAAATAAATAACTGTTTCCTATAGAGTGAAACAGTTCCTCAAAAATCAACAGGTTGATTGACAAATAACTTATCGGTAAATGTGAAACACAACAGTTGTATCTATTACTGATATGTCCCTGGCTCTTTGTGGACCACAGTGTATCTCAGGTACAGACACCTGGCAGAGGGTGAACTCTGGTATGCCGGTCAAGTCTCCCCGCTTTGCCCTGTTTGACCTGGCTGAGGGTAAATCCTACAGCTTCCGTGTGCGCTGCTGTAACTCCGCTGGTGTGGGCGAAGCTTCTGTATCCACAGGGGAGATCACAGTGGGAGATAAACTGGGTAAGACCTGCGTTTATGTTTTTAGTTCAGTTTACCAAAACATTCCTACACAGGGCTCAACAGTATGACCTTTAATCTATATCATAATAACAAAGTTTTTTTTTCCTGCTGTATTCCTTCATTAGTTTGGGATTGATAGTCCAGCATTCTGCATTCTGTCTGATTCTAAGTCATTGTTGTCACTCTTTGATTGCTATAACTAGTCTTACTTCCTTCCTTTCATACTTTTTTTCCCCATAGACCTACCCTCAGCTCCCAGCAATCCCGTGGCCATCAGGAACACTGACACTTCGGTGGTTGTCACCTTTGGGGCCTCTAAGGATGTCGTAAATCTGGTTGGCTACTATATTGAATGTAGCGTGGTGGGCACCAGTGTCTGGGTGCCATGCAACAACAAGCCTATCAAGCAGACCAGGTAGGTACAGTTAATAATAAATCTGGGTTTATGAATTCACAAGCCTAAATACAAATGTAACGAGAAAGTCTTTTTCCTGTCATTATCTGTCGTCCTAAATGTTAAGCTAGCTGGGTAAGCTAGTCAATGGATTGTTACTTTTGCTAAAAAATGGGGACCTAAGTGGCAGTAAAGGAGAGTGAAAATTGGTTAAACGTAGTGTAACAGTAGCACATGTGGATAAGAATCTTAAAGTCAGCGAACTGGGTCTGTAAAGTCAGTAGCAAAACAATATCTACCTAAAGTTTGTTAAAATTATCCAATATTAGCCAACTTTAGCTACCACAAGCTACTAGTCATAACAGACACAGAAAGATAAGCTAACGCCTGTGTATTTTTACAAACCAGAGTTTTGTTGTTGTTGTTTTTTAAATTGCTTTATGAATTCATCCTTTGTAAGAATAAGGTTGTGTTATTTCACATTCACTCACTTACAGAGTCTGCCTTGGAAAGTCAGTATTGGTTAGCTAGGCCAACTAATCTGACTGTGTATTTAAAGAGGAAGTAGCAGGGTGCTAATGTTTTATTGCCACCAGTTGCATTTTTACCCTAAACTTAAGTGAAACCCAAAGCATTTTTTTTAAACTAAAAGTCTTCTTTTCTGTCACTTTTTATTGGTAACTTTTAGTACAAAAAACATATAATATAAAATATAATAATAAACATACACCAACAATTTCAATGTCACAGCAGGATAAGAAAAGTCCAATTCTTTTTGACTGTTATTTTTAGTGTTGTCTTAAAAATGCACATCCCAAAGCTATTACTAGTTCTCACTCGTACCAACATGCATCATGAAATGATGGCAATTTAATGATAGTATGAGACTCTTTACATCATTGCATGTACTTTTTCAGGTTTGTGTGCCATGGCCTGACGACCGGGGCAAACTACGTGTTTAGGGTCAAGGCGGTCAACGCTGCTGGATACAGCCAGAGCTCCTCCGACTCTGAAGCTGTGGTTGTGAAAGCTGCCATCTGTGAGTGCCCTTTAAATTAATCTCCATTATTTACTTTCACATTCAAACCGTACTGTCTTACACTGTTCCTCCATCCACCATCCCAGCTGTTTTTAAACATTTATTTACCCAGGGGATGATTGCTGAAAGCCTACGTTCTTATATTTTCCAGAAAGACCAACTTTACATACAGATAGTTACTCACAGTGGACCTTTAACTTTGCCTCTGATTCTCTTAACTCTTTTTGTTCATGAACCTCGATAACTTTCATCTTTTGTTTTCCTTTTTCAAACCATAAATTCTTCAGTCACTCTTCCCCTTTGCTGCCAAAATATTTCCTCTTATGCAGATAAATTCCAATTAATTTTAAGTTTCATGAATGCAACTGGCCCATGTTTATATGTGACTGCTGGTTGATTTGTTTGCATGGCTTGGGTGACATACTCATCATTAACACTGGGTTTTGACATTTTGCTGTTTCCCAATTGTTTCATTTGTCATTAAAAGGTTAATTAACATATTTCTTAGTATTTTACAATACTATTAGAGTGAGCAGGTGTAGCTTTGTGGATATATTTGTTTTTGCTTGAATTCTTTTTTGCTATTTGATAACTCTTCAGGGATTCCTTTTGGTGCATGACCAAGATAAAGGCTAAAAACACTGTGTTCTAAAGAGCGTGAATGAGAGTCTCGTCTGGCTTTCGGAGATTTTCGTAGTATGAAAGTTACCCCGCTGGCCTTGAGTGTAAGTACTTTGTCCTCTTCAATGACCCTGGAAAAATGTGTTGCTAATGTGTCAAAAGCATGAAGCATGTTTAGCTGTACCACTTGCAATTGCTCTGAGAGCTTAATGACAACCAAGATTCATGTTATATTTGTCTCATGCCAGACAAAATGTGTGAGATTATAGAACAAGATTTTTGCATGAAAGGAAATACCAAAAATCGGGTCTGAATATCTTAAATCACCCTTGTCAACACTCTTCCTCAGTTTTTCTCTTCCAAGAAATTTTGACCAGGTTATTCACTTTGCTCTCAGCCATCTCTGGAAGGCCCACTGATGTGACCCTGGTGGAGGCTGTAAAAGACTACATGGTGCTCAGCTGGGCAGCGCCTGCTAAAGACGGAGGAGCTGATATCAGGGGTTATTTTGTGGACTACAGGACTGTGAAGGGAGACGTTGTTGGGAAATGGCATGAAATGAACCACCAGGCAGTTACCACTACCTCCTATAAAGTAAGCTCTCTTGCCTCAAGCCCTTATGGATCCCATTTCCATTAAAATTGTTTCAACTTTTCTGTGAATGAAAGAGCAGCTACGAGTCACAACATTTATATTTGCAAGCCAAAAAAGTATTTTATTTTTTCCTCTCATTTGTATTTGTTTCTTTTAGGCTGAGAACCTGAAGGAGAACGTCTTCTACCAGTTCCAGGTCCGGGCCATGAACATGGCAGGTGTGAGTAAAAGCTCTCTGGCCAGTGCAGCTCTGGAGTGCAAGGAGTGGACCATTACTGTGCCAGGTATGAATGATGATATGCTTGGAGTAGTAAATATTAGAGAGGAAACAATTAGATAATTAAGCTACAAGCTTATTTTAGCCAGTTTTTAAAGTGTGTTTCAGAATCCAAAATTATTCCAGAATTTTTCAAACTATCTCATTTATCCTTCAAGGCGCTCCTGTCGGTCTTCATGTGCTGGAAGTTCGTGACACCTCCGTTGTGGTCCTGTGGGAATCACCTGTGTTTAATGGCCGCACTCCTGTCAATGGCTACTATGTGGATTTCAAGGAGGCCTCTGCTGGAGAGCAAGGCTGGAAGGCTGTTCATGAGAAGGCCGTCAAAGTGAAATACATTAAAGTGAGGAATATAAAAGGAATGTTTACTTGATCATCTTGAAATTGATAGCTGAGATCTAATGGTCAAATTGAAATTTGACATTGGACAATATTATCCTTCCTTGGCATATGTTTATGTGATGTATGCATTTTAAATAATGGGGAAAGGGTTATTTTAACTTTCCCTGTCTTCTGCTGCTCCTATTCAGGTGAAGGGACTGAAGGCTGGTAAATCCTACGTCTTCCGTGTGTGTGCTCAAAATCTGGCTGGAGTTGGAAAATCCTCGGCCGTCCTAGGTCCAATCCTGTCCAAGACTCACCCTGGTCAGTGTGTTACGTAACTCACCTCACTCAGTTACTCATCTGTATAGTTTTCCTATACAGGTCTGGAATAGTAGGGAGTACCACCTTTTATATCGACTCTAAAGTGATTAATTTTCTGGAACAACTATAATCGTAAAATTAAAGAGCTGAAGTCTGTAATGTCAGAGATGCTCACGCACTAAAACTATTTCCTCGTCCTTCCTCAGGCACCAAAGAGATTTATGTGGATGTCGATGATGATGGCGTGATCTCTATGGTCTTTGAGTGCTCTGAGATGAGCGAGGGCTCTGAGTTTATTTGGTCCAAGAATTACCAGGCTATTACAGACACCTCACGCCTGACCATCATCACTGAAGGGGGCAAGTAAGTATCTTTTTGTGCCACATTTCTCACACAACTTCCATGAAATTAATGGACTCTCCCGCTCTTGTGCCAACAATCTTGCAAGTTTATTTCATGCCTTGTTGTACCCCTTTGTTGACATCTCCAGGTCCAGAGCTATCTTCAACAATCCCTCGCTGGAGGATCTGGGTACCTTCTCTTGTGTTGTCACCAACACTGACGGCATCTCCTCCAGCTACACACTCACCGAGGAGGGTGAGTCAGCCCACACTCATGACATCTTAGCTCTCATGCTCCTGAAACTTCATGCACTTATTATTTGTCTTGGTGACGTCAGTGCTGAAGGCGTGAGGAGGATCTTAAGGACTGTGTGCACTCCTGTCTGTTATCACTGTTTGAACAGTGGGTGTACAGTGTGTGTGTGTGTTTGGACAAATTCTCAAGTGTTTTATGTCTGTCAAAGCTGTTGCACCATCAAAGGTTACATTTGACATTTATAGTTTCTGACATTCATCCATTTTGCTGTTGCTGTTGTTGTTGTTACTTGACAGGTCTCTTGCGTCTTCTGGACATCAGCCATGAGCACAAGTTCCCTGGTAAATACCCCAACACATCAC
>JAQLOL010000004.1:18103295-18117002 GCA_029783665.1 Naso thynnoides
TACACACTCTGCTGCTAGCATGGCTATGGATATGGATATAATTGAGGAATTAATTGTCACTTTACTCAACAAATACTCTCTAGAAACACTGGTTTGCCTTGGCATTAATCACAAAAATGTGGGTGGTTACATAGCTGTATGAATCAATGTATAGTATTAAAGGAGCTTTCAAAAGTGTGCGTTTTTCTTCAGTTATTCCCTTTAAGCATGAAATGTCCATGGAGCTGCTCGAGAAGGGCCGTGTGCGATTCTGGACTCAGGTGGAGAAATGTACTTCTGCCTGCCAAGTGGAGTACGTCTTTAATGACGTCATTGTGACTCAGGGAAAGGTAGGAATAATACTTAAGTGCTCAAATATGTCTCTTACTGTTATGTTGTCCTGAGTGTCCACTTCCTGCAACTGATGGATCGGCTTTTCTTGCGTTCAGAAATACACAATGAACTTCGACCAGTCCACCGGCATCATTGAGATGTTCATGGAATCTCTGGAGGTCACAGATGAGGGAACATTCACCTTTAATCTGGTGGATGGCAAAGCAAAGGGCACAACTAGCCTTGTGCTCATTGGAGATGGTAAGAGTTCAAAAGGATTTTTTTTTTCCTCTCTGATGTTTTGCACACAGATCTGTCAGGACTTTCATGTCAAAGGACCATACAGGTGTTACCACATGTCATTGTCCTTTGTCAGTATCGACCACATAGACCCCATAAACACATTTTTACCAAAGTATCTTTATTTATGAGATATCATGTTTGTTTACATTGTGTCCACTTTCAATAAATGTTACAGAAAGTACCTGAAAATGCGTGACAACATTAATAAGAGGAACGATTGTGTCAAAATCCCTCTTAATGCTAATAATGGAGCTAGGAAGGCAGTGCTTGGAAGGAACTTTTTTTCCAGACGTAATAACTTTTGTCTCAATAGCTTCCGACTCCTCTCTCTCTTGCTCAGCAATTTTGGACCAATTAAACGCAGACATTCTCTTAAGAAGGGTGAATTATCTATACCTTTTAGTGTTTCTATACCCTGTGTCAACATGAATGACAGTGAATGGGGTTTAAAAATATAGGCTGACATCTACTAAAGTATGCACATGGTCAAATTTTAACAAAATTTGTAGAGGATAGTGCCGATCTCTGCTAATGGTGAGAAATCAAAAATAAAATGGTGTGGTCCCTCCAATGTGTAAGATCCAGAAAGATCTAAAATGCATTTTCATTTTAATGGCATACACTTTTTCTGCTCTGTAGCATTTGCTGCAGGTAATGTACAACATATGTCCACTGAGGGGCAGCAGAAGACAATCTTTTAATTAATGTCATGTTTTTATTCTTTTTGTAGCTGTCTTTCTGATGCACTGCATATCTGAATGTTCAATTATGCAAAAAGTTTATGAAAGGACTTTGATATTTTCAACGTCCTTTTCGTTGTGTAGAATTCAGGGAGCTTCAGAAGAAATCAGAATTTGAGAGAGCAGAATGGGTCAGGAAACAAGGTGAGAGATCTTATGTCTCTATTACATACGTTTAACACTAATAATATTAGTACATATCAATAACTATCTTTTGTTCTATCCACAGGTCCTCACTTTGTCGAGTACCTTGACTTCACTGTTACCAAAGAATGCAACGTGCTGCTTAAATGCAAAGTAAGACCGGTTAGATTAAATTCTTGTACCACTATTAGTATTTTTTAATCAATGGAAAATCATGATTGGGTTTTTTCTCCCTGCAGATAGGAAATGTCAAACCAGAGACTGAGATCATCTGGTCTAAGGACAGCATTGAGATTGCCGAGGAGGACGAGGAGGCTGTGAAACTGGAGAGGGAGAACGGCGGGCTGACCTTTAATATCGGAAAGGTCAGCCCATTAGATTGAGACCCTTTTTTGTGAGGAGTCGTGAGCTTATGAGTAAAGAGCTAAAAGCGATGCGTCTGATGCAGCTGCGCTTCCATTGTAGACTTTGACTAGTTGCCATGCTACCAACCATTCCTCTCTGACACAGAACCATAAATGATGAAACACTTTTAAGAATATTCACATTCCCAAGACGTGCTGGAGTGCTGCTGAAGTCAGCATGTCAGCATGTCGTACTTGAATAGACCCACTAGAGACATCTGACTCTCCAGTTTGGAGGTCTTACATTTAATAGTTTCAGCATTTTTGTGTGCAATAGATTTATATGTTGTGCTTTTCAACATTTATGCCCATATAGTGTAAATGCAATATATGGTTTTTCTGTGTTTTAATTCATTCATTTCATTATTCATTCATTTCATATCTAACATTGTATTCAATTTAACTTGTCTGGCCACCTTCCTTAAACATTTAAAAAAAAAGTGGAAACTGTATTGAAGATAATAATCTGATGTGTCAGTGTCGGTGCCAGTGAAGTTACATTGACGTTTCAAGGTAGCTCTACATTGAAACTGTTGAGAATTACTCATGTAGAGAGGGTTGGTCTCACTGCATGTGCTCAGGGGAAGTGGTCTGCTCACTGCCACTCCTGTCATCGCACTTGCATTAACTGGCTTATCTGTCTAATTCACAGTGGGTTATTAAGCAAGAGAAAAAGAAAGAGAAAGGAGGGAAAAAGCCACCTGCAGAGGATGTACCCCCGCCGCCAAGAGCCAAAGTCTGGACTTAAACTTTGCTGCCATAAGTTTACAACAATAATTTCTCCATGTGTCCTCCTCGTCTTACCTTTTTCATGTTTTCCTTAAACGCCTGCAGCATCCTGGGTGAAGAAAAGCTTGCTTTTCGGTTTAGTTGGTCTCTGTCTGGGTGTTCTACTGTTTATCTGTCCCAAGAATGATACTGTATTCCCCTCTGTTTTAGGTAGAAGGGAATTCATTGCTGTCTCAAGGAGACTAAAGTTGCTTTTACTTTAAACTCTAGATCTCCAAGAGCGATATGGGTATTTACGAGGTTTTCCTGAGGGACGAGAGAGGCAAAGATAGGAGCACCTTCAGTCTGACGGATGCAGGTATAGTCTTTTACACGAGAAGTGAAAATCAGTGCTGCTAGTCTTGTAGAAAAAATAAATCAGTGAGTTGAGTGTGACATTAATTGGTGTTCTCATCTCTTTTCCCAGGATACCAAGCTGTAATGAATGAGTTGTTCAGGGTTATTGGTGAGTCATTAAGTTTAACTGAACAGAAATGAAGCACCAGGCACCAAAAGAAACCACAGAAAGAAGCAGAATGTGCTCATTTACAGTGTTTTACCACTGTATTGTGTAGTAGCTGCTAGAGACTGAAATATTTATTTGCATTTTATACTAATAATCCATTTGACTCTCTGGAGATGTAGATGAACAATGTTCCTTTATTCTTTTTTCTTTAGCCAACTCCTCCTCTGAAATCAAAGTCCTCAGCACTGAACACGGCATCATCCTCTACTCCATGGTAACATATCACCATGAGGATCTGCGTGTTGGCTGGCTCCACAAGTATGTAAAAATCCAGGGCCCAAGTGATATGGAATTTTTGGAGCCGATGCTGATACCGATATCAGCAACTATTAGATAAATAGATAAATAGATAGATAGATAGATAATGGGCTCTGCTGGACAAACTACATAATTACACCATTGTAAATCACTAGTCCAAGCATTTTTCTTGGCCTTAGAAAAGATTTTATATCGGTGCATATGGAAGAACATGAACACCAAAACAGATATATCTGCTGAGAATATAGGCAAACCAATGTATCAGTTAGGCCTGGTAGGACCTTAATCACTTAATTAGACCTCCTGTGTGGCATTCACGTGCTCACTTGTCATGAAATACATTTGCACAAACCATTATGAACATATGGTGCTAAAATTTATGTACAGCTGTTTTTAAAGTCTGTAGTTCGATAAAATGTCACAGTGATGGTGACGATTTAAAGGGTTTAAGGTGTTTTTAAACTATTTGAGATCGATTAGTTAAGCAATGTAACATGAGAGGGAGCCATTGCATTCATAAAAGTTTTTCTGCTTCCATACTTAAGAGCTGATTTTAAGGGTCAGCTGAAATTGCATCTCTCTTATCCCAAGCTTGCTTTTCAGTGCACTTGATCACAACACTGTAAACTTTATGTAAACAATCTAGCATTCATTCAACTCTCTGTTGCTCATTCCTCCATTAGAGATGCTAAGATTGCCGCTTCAGAGAGAGTTAAGTCTGGAGTCACAGGAGAGCAGCTTTGGCTTAAGATCAATGAGCCCACTGAGAAGGACAAGGGCAAATACGCCATGGACATCTTTGATGGCAAGGACGGTGTCAAGAGAGTGTTTGATCTGAGCGGTCAGGGTGAGTGAACCTGTCAAAGATAAAACAAGAAAGATACTTCAGGTTTTTTTAAAAGGTCCCAGTGTCTTTGGCTATTTATATGCTTATGCAGCTATTAATAATACAAGTTTATTTTCCCGGTGCAGCATGGGAAGAAGCATTTGAAGAATTCCAGAGGCTTAAGTAAGTAAACAAACGCATCTGACTGGATCCCTCTGTTGTGTAATTTCTGTCTGAAGAGGATGTTTACTTGAAAAAATAGGAACAGTCATGACGAACTTAGAATAGATAATAAGTACTATTTGAAGCATTTCAGTCAGACTCAAAATACATTTCCTGACATTGTATAGCTTAGAAAAAAAATTGTATCCGTTCTGCCTGTGATACCTTTTTAATATGCGTCTCACAATCTCTGCCTCCTTCCTTTCTCAGGGCGGCAGCAATCGCAGAGAGAAGTAAGTAGTTATTTATTCTTTGGCTTCTCCAGAAAGAAGTCACTCGATGAGGTTATGTAACTTTTGTCTAGGTATAGAGACTCTTTTTATAGTAATAGAAATTTAAACTTTGGTTCAGTGGAAGTGAAGATCCGTGGGTCAACAGGTCATCACGATGTCAAGATTTCATTCACGGAAAATGGTTTCTGTAGGGGATGACCTTGCTATATTTCTGAAAACTTCTGAAAAACTTTTTCAAAATATTATTCATGCATACTGCAGAGCTAAAATACTGTAATGTTTTCATGAAGGATGCTTCACGTAACAGTTTGAAAAGTCAGACTCATTGAATGTTATGTCACCAACAGGCAAATGCTCCTTAGCTTTGCTGATAGACTCACATTTGCTTCCTGCCTCGTTCTTGTGTTTCTTGTTTAGACCGCGCTCGTGTTGTTGGAGGTTTGCCAGATGTGGTTGCAATCCAAGAGGGCAAGGTACATTAATTAGATACTCAGTCTGTTGATGCACTGTGTGAAGCTCTTCATCTCACCTTCCTCTTTCCTTTTCATTGTCTCATTCCTTTGAACTCTTGAATCCAGGCATACAGTCCAAATCAAACCTCCTGTAATCCTCCTTTGTTTTTTTTTCTTCAGTCCCTCAACCTCACTGGCAATGTCTGGGGCGACCCCGTGCCTGAGGTGTGCTGGATGAAGAACGACAAGGAGATCACATCTGACGACCACTACAAACTCAAGTTCGAGCATGGAAAGTTTGCCAGCATCACAATCGCCGCCGTCTCCACAGCGGACTCTGGCAAGTACGCCCTTGTGGTCAAGAACAAGTACGGCACAGAGGCTGGCGAATTCACCGTCAGCGTCTACAACCCAGATGATGAGGAGAACAAGGATGAGACGAAAGGCTAAAGGATAATGCAGTGTAATCAAATAAAACAAAAAAAGAATAACGACTGGGCTATCTCCAAAGCATTTTACCCCGGCACATGCCGGTGCAGTTTAAATAAATGATGACTAAAGCTGCTTCCTCCTGACTCTTTCATGTGCTGGGCTAAACAGCTTTGGGCATTGCTTGTCGAGAAAACAACCAATTAATGTGATACAACGAAGACAACTGTGTGCTTGTAGTTGCTTGACTTGTCTCTTGTCACCCCTGGCCGCTGTCAGCAGTAACTGTAATGTATAATTATGGGAGATGGATGACCTGTCATTGTTTTATAAACAGCATGAAGGCCAAGAAAAGCAAAACTCATTTTTCTTATAATATTAAAGGTTTTTATTTGGAAAACCCTTGACCTCTTAAATTAAGTCATACCTGAGGTTTATGCATTAAATAAAGGTTAAAAAGAATGTTGAGGCCTCTAATGAACTAAACAGTGTGTCAGTGGCTATTTCACATGCTCCAGACAGCTATGCTAACACTATTTCGATTGTCCAAGGTCCATGCATGTAATGTACTTTTTATGCAGTCTTTGCAAACTTAAAAGTTTAAGCTTACAAACTGTAGCTTTAAACTGGGAGGGGTGGAGGAGGAAAACCCTAATGACATGTAGACTAGTTTGAATGTGATATTACACACATGGCGGTTGAAACTGGTTAATTCTGTGTCTAAAACAAGCTGCAAAGCAGTGTGCAAAGTAGCATAATTGGCATACTTTTGAAAGTCTTTCTGTTGAACTAGTCATGTGGCACTATAACAAAAATGTATTGAAACTTAAAGGAATGTTGTATTTCAGGTACAATGGACAAAGGAATCCATAAACTGCCCTGTAGTATTTCTGAAGCTTTTTGTCTAAAGAACTGGTTAAACATACTCTGCTTTCTCTTTAAGGCAGTCTTGTAATAAAGGTGCTCCAGCATTGGAGAGGTTTCCCTTTGTTTTTACATGATCATCCATTAATATTTCATTGACTGAGAGAAATGAGTTGCCTTCATCATAGTTAAATTCGATTTCAAGAAGGTCAAGCAAGGCTTTCGGGGGGGAGGGGACCGAAGGTTGCCAGTTACAAAATGCATCACATTTTTGCTTCTGTTTTGTTTGTTTTGTGAAGGTGCCATTCATTTAGGTTCCCAACGTGGGGCTCTTGGCCTACAAAGGGTCCCTAAAGGGGAGCAAAGCATTAAAATTATATTGTACCTTTTACCCACACATGCATTCTTTTTTTAATTTCTGTTAATAAATATCCTGTAAGATAAGCCACTCAGGGCAAAGGTTTCCTCAACTGTGTAAGTAGTTAGAATGATTAAGCTCTGGTCTAAAGTGCCACAGCAGCTGTTTGAGTGCGCCGCCACAGCGCGGCTCCCTGTCCCATCAACTCCAGCCCACTGTTTCCATAGACACACCAGTCAGCCACGGTGGTCCAGTCACGGACACGTCAGGAGGCTTCTGAGGAGTTTCACGGGCGAAGAAATGGGGACTCACTGAAAACATCATCACGTCTTTCCTCGGCAACATCCCGCTGAAGTAACTGAAGGTAAGCGGTTAGCGACAGGATGATTTTAAACCGTTTGCTACGCTTTCGCCGCTGCCTGTGTTAACGCATATTTCTGGTCGTACCGTCAGCTAATGTTAGCTAGCCTGTTAGACGGCTAACATATTTAGCAACGGTGGATGAATGTAACTCGGGGGCATAGCTTCAGTGTTGGAAATTCATTCATCACGTAGCATATAAGAGTAACTGCTTTTCACTGGAACCGGCGACCCAGCATTAGCATCTACTCTTGCCTATTAACGTTTACCGTTTGCTATTACTTAGCTAACGGTAACCGATAACACTGAAGCTAGCCGCCTGTTAACGTTAACGTTAGTTGTATGACTGACAAACTGCTAGCCGAGCCCCCTCTCCATTCATTTATTTTCCTGTCAACTGTATCCTGCCCCACTGTTTATGGCTTTTCCTATCATCTTTACTAACGGCAAGCATAAGCTACATTTCACAGTAAACATAATTTAAATTTTCGGTTTTGGTTTCTGCTCGTTTTTGTTGCTAACTAACAATATCCGTTCATGTAACCTCAACCTTTGAACGCTTGTGTAAGTTATGTTACTGTAGATGTAATCTCTTAAATTTGGATTTTACCCCTGTGACAATCCGGTAGTTGTTATGTTATGTTAATAGAAGCTTGGTTGGACTGTAAAGTATACGCCTTTCTATTCTTGTAAACAGTGCTGCCACCTCAGCAAACAAACCACTCGCCTGCGAGGGCTTGCTGTTATTTAACATTCAAACGTTATGAACTTAAAAGTTAATGATTTTTAAAGCAGGTCAACCAAAGATAAAATTTAGTTAATTTATGTAAATGAGTAATGACAGTCCTACATTGATACTGTAACTTAATCATTAACACTCGTGAAACTATCACTACCCTGCATTCTTGGGTGGCCTTCTAAAATTACAGTTATTTGAATCATCTTAAGTTATCATATGACGCCTCCCTGACCAGTAATATTACATCTTGTTTCATTTTCACTCTTGGGTTTGCAAACTAAAACACATACAGTTCAATACAACAACCTTGCATCTAATCCTATTTTCGGGACTTCATTTCTTGTCAAAATACTTACAGAGGTTTTGAATTAATCTCATGGTAATTTTGGAGGCTGAGGAAATATTAGAAACACTTAAGTTAAACCAAGACATCTTGGAGATAGTTTTTTTTTGCAGGTCTGCTGTAATGGTCCGTAGCTTGCTGTAATGGCCCGGCAGCTCAGTCTTTATTCTTCAAGCTGCAAGCTGGCTGACTTGGACTTGCTTTTGGTTTTGACTTTGAGTTTTACACAGTGAGTGGAAATTAAATCGTAGGATAGGAGGTAGTAGCTTACCCGACGTGTGTGTATGAAAATGGAAGCTAACGCTCTGTGTCTGAGGTTGTGGTTGTTATCTTACACCCATAATAAGTTGACTCACTCTGGGGCTGTTTGATGTAACCTAAGTGTGTAACATGAGCCCTTTGTGGTCTGGGTTGCCTGCACAGTCGCAAGACTTATTCTTTTGTCACTCCGTCAAAACAAATGCGTTCTGGATCATTCCAGATGAAGATCATAAATGTGCAGTGAAAGTAGCTGGGACCATAATACTCAGATACTTGATCTTGAAATTCTCAAAGGTACAAATACTGCATATATTTAGTACAGGCAGGGACTTTCTACATTGATTCTTGCATAGTGTACTGATTTACTGCTGTGTTATTTGTTGCTCAGCATACAGTAAAAGGTATCTACTCTTTCTTCACCCATAACATTTCGTTACTCATAGTAAGATAAGAATCCATTTATGCATGTCTGTTGTCGAGTATTCAAACACAGAGCAGATCCTAACAGAGGGGGAGGATTAACCAGCAAGCATGCACTCAGTTGGCCTCTGTGTTTTGTTTGATAGTGTTTATGGAATGCTTAGCAGATGGGAAAGGAGGAATGAGGCCTTTTTTGGAAGAGCCTCATGAATCCTGTTTATCTTAGTTATCCACTGAGGAGTTAAACCAGACAGGACATTGCTTAAGGTGGGGCCATTAAGAAGGCCCTGATGACCAAAACATGTTTTAATTTATCATTGCTTTAGTTACAGTGACATGAGTGTGCCCAGTCTATCATCACTGAATGTAGATATGATTGAAATTAGCCTTTTGATTGACTAATCTCAGCAAGTAGTATCCCTGTAGAGATTATCTCTAAGTTGTACACTGAACTTAAATCTGTTTGCTTTTGTGATCGCGTGTCAAGTTAAAGGCTAATGAGCAAGAAAAGATTAACATGAAGTTCAGTGTACTGAATATCTCATTTGTTGACTCCTGTGGCCGATCAATGTCATCAGCCCCTCTTTGATTAGTCATGCAAAATAAGCACACGCAGCAACGACTGTACTGCACATGTGACTAAAGTCAGCCTGCCGAGTATGGCTTATTTTTTTCCAGAGCTTGCTCTCTTATCAGGGAAAAACATTGCGTAGCTGTTCACAGAAATTAGCTATCCCTTATCAGCCACACACTGGAACCTCAAGGGGGCTTTCCTATTGGCTGAACCCTTCATGTCCTGTTAGCTGACAGGATGAGCACTTCTGAACATCCTGTAAAGAAGTAGCTCCGGGAGAAGTATGGCAAAGTTTATAGCAAGGTTGCATAATTGTCACTGGTGTCAGATAGTGGTGTGCCAGTATTTATCCCTTTGAGGGTTATTTCAACATTATCGGGTGGGCTGTATTTGAGATTGGATTCAGCATGGTAAGAAAGTCCTTATCATCGCAATGTTAGGGAGAAAAACACTTGATCCCAGTGGAGTATCATTAGGTGGGGAGAGTAAGAGCTGATGCTCTACGAACAGTGATGAAGAGACAGAGATCCTGGGGGGACAGAGAGTTCCTCAGAAGCAACACAGAGGAAAACACAGACAGCAGTGAACTGGAGGATACCTCGTCTCCGAGGCCGTCTTGGTCCCTGGTGAGTCAGCTTTGACAGGTGTCTTAGTCAGCCACAGCTTGAATTCTGACGCTGGAGGGCAGGCTGCCCTGTTGGTCATCCTGCCTTGTTTGTCTCGGCCGGGTGTTTGGGTTATTGCTTTTTTTTTATTGTAGCTAACTCTAATGACTTGATACCTGACCACAGTGAATCAGATGGATGATGTCAGTTCTAGGCCTGCAGTCAACATAGTGTTTTTAGAGACACTTTATGCTCTGAAAAGCAAAGGGTGCGACACTGTTGTTTGTTTTTGATCTGGTCAGAAATATTTAAGCTGAGTCATAAAGCCGTCATTGGCTGTCTAATCTGCAAGTCATTACTTGTCCAAAATACCAAAATCCTGTCCTGTAAAGTTTGTAATTAGGGCTCTGGCAGTACAGATATCTACTTTCGAATTGACATGAAAAAAAAAAAGAAAACGGTAGCAGCAGATGATGACTGTTCATCAAATAAGATTGTGTTCAAGATAACTGAACGCTGCTGCTGCCTGTGCATCAGTCATGTTTGTTTTTACATATTTTCCATTAGCCCGTATAATGATATTTATACACGTTTGTAGCCTTGTTGTTGAATTTTGTAACTCTGCAATTGTTGTTAATTGATAAACATAACTTACTCTTGTAGGAACTTCAGTATTATCTTCAATAACTACCTCTTCTTTTTTTTAATAAAGATATTTCTTAGATAGGACAGTTGAAGAGTAGACAGGAAACAGGGGAGAGAGAGGGGGAATGACATGCAGCAAAGGGCCACAGGTGGAATCGAACCTGTGGCCGCTGCGGTGAGGACACAGCCTCTGTATATGGGGCACCTGCTCTACCACCTGAGCCACCGGATGCTCCGTAACTACCTCATTTTTGACCAGCATTTTAATTCTGTCATCCAATCATGCTTTGAAGAAGGAAGACTTTCAAAAATTAGGTCATTTTCATTTGCCAAGAACTTAGAAACAGCAATTCATGCATTCATTTTGTCCGAGTGAGAGTATTGCAATACACTCACACGTCACACAGCATAACCTTGAATAACTCCAGCTGATTTGAAATACTGCAGATAGATTCGAAGCTAGGTCTGACAGGGGATCACACATCACACTGGTTTTTAAAATCCCTTGCAGAGGGTTAGCTCCAGAATATATGGCTGAACTCGTACACATCTGAATGCAACCTGAGATCCTCTGGTAGGTTTCATTATCCAAACCCCTCAACATCGACTGTAGTGGCTGTTTGGTTTCATGGCGACTACATGCCTGTGTGTGGTAAGAGTATTGTTAGTACCTTGTGTATATCAATATTTATGCTGCGCACCAGCAACAGCTGTGGCCGGAGGTATCATGTTTTCAGGTTGTTCATATGTCCTTACATACAGCACATGCATTTGTAAATCCCATTCTTGTGAAAGTGATATCACACCTTGAAGGGGATTTCTGATTTTTTTAAGTAAGCACAAATGTGCACTGGGACCTAAGGACGAACTGATTAGATCGGGTGGTTGAAGTTCAAAGGTCAATTTAACTTTGACCTAATGTTTGTCCCCCTCTAGGGACCGCGATTTCTCAACAACACCTTGAGGGAATTTATTCAAATTAAGAACAAACATCCACTTGGAATCAAACATTCTGAATTAAGAATTTGGTGGTTAAAAGGTCAAAGGTCAAGGTCACATTTCACAAAATACTTTTTGGCCATAACTCAAGAAGTCATACAGAAATTATGCCTGAATTTCACACAACTGTCTAATAGCATAAAGTGATCAAGCAAAGACATTTTGAACTGATGAGGTCTGCCATGGATGTAGACTGAACTTGAATGGTTGGCAGAAGGCTTCAACTGCGTTGTGGTGATGCTTGTTTATCCACTAACTTACTCTCTGGTATAACAAATTATGCCAGTTTCCCATGTTCCATGATGCCACTATTGCACAAATGCCCCTATTCTCCTCCCCAGCCCCCTACCCCCAACCCCCACTGCTCTCATGACTAGAAACTGAACAAAAGGTCAGTGTGAGATAGGAGCCTTTCAGTTTACACAAACCCAATGAAGTCATAAGGGGGATGTGTTTACAAACCCCACTAAACTAGACCCTGACCCGAGCGAGCCAAAATCGTGTTTGCAGAGTTGAGTTTATTAAATATGCACTCTGCGTCAAAAGTGCCCAGATGGCGGCAAAAAATCAAGTTCAGAAAGAAGCTACGGGAAGGCAGGAAATATGCTTTGAGAAAAGGTGCGCAGTTGATCCAAGCCCGTGTAATTATAGCCACAGAACAATGGCTTTTAGTATTGTATATTAATACTTATATACACAGAGAGCTATGAATGTAAACAGGAAGTCAGCTGCTTCCATGGCAGCAAGGCAGTGGGAACTCAGTGTGAGGTTGTCTCCACTCATTGTTTCTCCCCTGTCATCAGCCCTCCTCCTCTGATGTGGCTCATGTGGGACAGCGGCCAGCGACTGGCTAACAGTGGCACTCAGGCCGTCTGTATGCAGGTCAGATAACAGACACCACAGGGGGGCCAGGCAGGCAGATAGGGAGCTGAGAAATGAAGTGAAGGTGCAACTGTCCAGAGGAAGAAGAAACATCAGTGGGTGTGCAAGAAAAATCAAGTGGAGAACTCTTCTGTTTCACACATTGTGCAACTTTAACATTCTCCTCTTCTGGGCTGTTGCTGAACAATATGCCCTCATCGTGTCTTTTCGCTCGGCTCAACTAATATCTTGTCCTCTCCCTCTCCAGACGTACACCATGAACTACGTGGGCCAGCTGGCAGGTCAGGTGCTGGTCACCGTTAAAGAACTGTATAAGGGTATTAATCAGGCCACACTGTCGGGCTGCATCGATGTTGTGGTGGTCCGCCAGAGAGATGGCACCTACCAGTGCTCACCATTCCATGTGCGCTTTGGCAAGCTGGGTGTGCTGCGCTCCAAAGAGAAAGTGGTAAGTTTAAGAAGTGTGTAAGTGTGTGTGCCAATGATGGTCTAACATTACCAGTGTTGCTTTGTTCAAAGTAGCCTGAGCAGTTAGCAGCCATCCTAAATAAAAACATTATCATTTAATTGTGTTTGCAGAGGTTTAGTTTGACTTACTGCTAGTTTTGATTTAGTCCAGACATGTATAAAACAGTCTTTAAGTAATAAAGATCCATGACTTGAGTCTTGTATGTGGCTCAAACAGTGCCCAATTTATTTGTGTTTCCATTAGCAGTTTAAATCAATCAAGTTGTGCCGAGCCAGGCCCAATTTACACCGTCTCCAGAGTAGGACCAAAGCATGCAAGACCTTCCCTTAAATCAGGTTGGGTTGATGTCTTGCCAGCTAGAACCCACATGTGATGACTCCTTTCTGCTCCCAAAACAAGGGTGTTTTATAAGACCAGAGAGAGACTATTTTAAAAGTCCCTTTGTCTTCACCTCCCAGTACTTATGTAGTTTTTAACCCAGTCTCTCCGGCATCCTTTTTGCACTTAGATATCAGCTTCATTTTCCTGATTTATCAGGTTTGCTTTCAGCTGTTTTAATTACTACTGATGA
>JAQLOL010000004.1:18117102-18144095 GCA_029783665.1 Naso thynnoides
TGGGAACCCCCCACCCCCATGTCACACACAAACATTAAACTCTCTGTCGTAAAGTTGCAAGAACACTCTGTTCGTATTGACTACAAAATAAAAGGTCAAAGTGTCCTAAATGGGCAGGGAACTTTTATTGTGAAGAATGTAGAGGAAATAAAGTACCCTGAGTCAAACTAGATCACGCCAAGCCAGTACACATGTATTGGAAGGCAAAAAAAACGCCCATTTACAAGTCGGGTCGCCAATTTCGTTATCAGCGACTTCAGCCATAATTTTTAGCTTCAGTGCAGCACCTGTGAATTATCCAGGGAAATGTTAAGTTCTATATATTCTTCCCTGGACAGAATATCTAATTAATATCAGTTCAGTAACAATGTGCTGTTTTTAGTGTCACTTCTCTCAAAAGACAAAAGCATTTTTGTGGCAGCTTTGAGTTGGCCTTAACAAAAAGGGCAGCAATGGGAGAGCAAGTTAAGCCTGTTTCTGTGGTAGTTTCAGTGTAGAACTAAGTAAATATAGAACTTAATATCATGTGTTCTTAAAAATAGCAGGTCTGCTTTAAGTGCTATAATAGAACTGCCTTTAGCATCAGGTGAAACAACCTTAACTTAACAACCAAAGGTTATTTGGGTTTATCGTGCTTTTAAAGATTCAGAATATTCCCTGGTGCAGTTAGTAATTAGTAATGGCTAAAATAAGATAGACATTAGACCTTCTTTTGTTTTCCCACCACCTCAGTGAACTTCTTCATGAATTCTATTCATAGAACAGAAATGGAATGCTGTGAAGTGAAGGAAGCCATTTCGCTGGCTTGCGGACCAGAATGGGTGATGATTTGTGGGGGATTGACACTGTCTCACCACCTACCCAGAATGCTGATAGGCTTGGAGGGAGGACTGAATGAGTGGTTTCTATGGCAACAGCTCTACAACTTGAATACGTGGGAGGGGGAAGAAACGTGACTAAGACGGCCTCACAACAAGGGCTGTTGTGTAACAAACACTTATGCATGTGTCCCTGAGTTCACTTATCAGATGCTCATGGGCTGCTGCTAAATTCATATATTTTTGAGTTATTGGACCATATAAATTATGGGATATTTGTTCCTGACATGTTGATATTTAAAAAAAGAATAAGAGTGGGAATGAAATGTCAGCTGCCAGCCAAATACTAATTAAATTTTGGCTGTGGATGGTGTGTCTGTCCCTATATTCTAGTCACTTTAGTTGGCAACCAGAAATGTTTTTAAAGAACTGTTTAATTCTAAAAACTTTTGCAATTAATATCTAAAGTCGGCTATGCATAAAACCTTCCTTTCTTCTGGTGAGAAGTGGACATGAGCATCAACAATCATGCTGGATCTTGCTGAGGAAAACAGCCCTTATATTATGTTTGTGCGTGTTATGGGAGCTATTGCCTCCACTAATTCAACTAATTCAGCATGGTGCTGGCAAATCCACATCTCCGCCAGCCACTCAAGTGTCCTGTCACACACTGTGAAGGGTTGAAGAGGACCCTCATTTAGTCAGGCTCATTATTAATTGGGCATTAAAATTCCCAGCCATCACTCGCCATACATAAATTCCCCGTAGCAACCCTGAGGGGCCGAAATTAAATCTGGAGGCTGCTCAGAAACGGCAGTGGCAGTAAATGAAATCAGCAAAAGAAAAGAAACAAGACTTTGAAAAAAAAACAGATGAAACAAAAATGTTGGTTGAGATTTAATATTGATGATTTGGTGTCAGGTTGTCTGACTAAGCAGAGCTCTTGTATGAGTGCCTCCTCCTCCCAGACTCTGCCTCTCTGCCAGACGTGACCTGTTTTTTGCTTTTGTGGTGTCAAGTTTCTGAATGGCCTCGGGTCCACTTGGGGTTTGTCTGGCAAACATGAACGGCCCCGTTCTATCGGCAGGCTTCACAGAATGCAAGCCCAGAGGAGCCATACACTTATTAGGTTTTGCAAAGCCCTGGGAGAAAGGGAGGGTGAAAGCAGCTACAGGCCTTCTGTGTGCTGTAAATATGCTGAAGTATTATAAAACAAGACCAAACTTGTTTTTTAAATGAATTAAAAAGGTATATTTAGATATATACAGATACATACGTGCTGATTATATGTCAGTGTCCTCTTTATGATTTTCCTGGTTTTACTGTCTCATTAGATTGTCCGTGTCTTCTGACTCATTCTCTCAGATTGACATCGAAGTGAATGGAGAACCAGTAGACCTGCACATGAAGCTTGGTGACAATGGAGAGGCCTTTTTTGTCCAGGAAGCTGAGCAGCAGAATGTAAGCACCAGATTTAATACACAGATGAATGAAGCCCAGCAGTTAGAGAAAGGTTATAACAAGAATTTAAATTGTGTGTGTACTTTTGTACTTTTTTTTACTGTTTTGTACTAAATTTTGCCACTAAAGCCCAGTGAGTTAGTGAACGTACTGCAGATTATTTTTCTATCGTCTATCAAAAATGGCAACTTTCCAGTTTTCTAATCTGTTAAGTTTCTTGTAAAGCTGAAACTCCAAACCTTTTAGAAAAGATTTTGTGTTTCAGCCTAGCACCCAATTGCATCATCCTTTGACCTTAATGCCTAATGCAGTCTGGACATACTAGTGTGAAAGAATGCTGGTGTGAGGAAATTACTCCATTGCAGCTGTAACATTATACAAGAGATGTTTTGCTCAAGCTTTGTACTGCTCTCACACTAGGGAACAATAATGCTCCTGCTTAAACATTTCTTAAGCCTCAAGTTTCAACATTCTCACTTGATCCTTTAGCAGATTGTCCCTGCCCACCTGGCCACCTCCCCGATTCCCACTGAGAGCCACCTGTTCTGGATCTCAGAAGTTGAGCACAGGGCAGCAAAAGATGACCCCGGCGACCCAGAGGACCCGCCGGAGCCTCCTGCACCAAGCACCGTGGCCACGAAAAAGAAGAAGAGACGGAGGAAGAAGCACAAGGGAGACCCCCGAAGAGAGGAGCTGACCCCACCCATGTCAGTCACTACTACTAATGCTATTGCTGCTAACGCACCTGCTGCTACGACTGCTGCTATGTCCAGCACTGGGCAAAATGAAGAAATCTTTGAGATGGACCTGAGCTCTGATGAGGAAGCTGCAGCACGTGTCTCAAGGTAGAATCAGGCTCACATGCTCACTGCTTGTCCAGGATATTTTAAAATAGACATGGATTGTTTTATCTAATTATGTGATCTGTTGCTCTCTCGATTAAGGTCACCTTCAGTGACCACAATGCGGGACGTTGACCCCAAACTACCTGCAGCCAGACCCAGCCTTGATGGTTATCCACTGTCTGATGGGGACTGGCCGGCAGATGACAGGTATGTATTGACATAAACATGGAGCCATCGCAAAGGCATACCAGAGACAAGCAGAAACACTCTTATCTTGTTAATTATTTGCATTTGTTTGTCTTTCCCTTCAGTCATGGCCTGTCTCAAGCCTTTTCCCCAAAGAGTGACTCTGAACTGGTGGTCAGACCTTCAGAGAGTTTACTCAGAGCTGAGTCCCACATGCAGTGGACGTGGGGAGAGTTTCCGGAAACAACAAGGGTAAGTATTTATCTCCACTCGCATTCTGAAGAACATAGTTGTTGGTATACTATCATCTTATTAATGTTTCCCCCTCTCATCTGATATTTAGGTCACCAAAAAAGACAAGCCAGAACCTCTAAAAACAGTGACCATCACCCCGTCAGAAAGCACCCATTTCCGTGTCATCCTCAGTTCCGAGGCCATGGAGAATGAGACGGATAATGTAAAAGAAAACAGTGCTGTCTCCTCGGTCTGTACCATTGTCAAGCCTGAGCCTCGCACCCCTGTTGCCACTGTAACGCCTGTGAATCCTCTCACATCAGTCAGCACCGTGACCTCTATGAGTCCTATAACCCCTGCAGAGACCTTGGATGTCCTGCCATCCAATGTGGCGACCTCCACCCCTTCCACCAGCCAACTTACTGATTCACCCTCTAAGAAGAAAGGTACCTTTGGTGGTTCTTAGTTGCCACTTAATCAGCCTTATTGTCGTTAGCACTAGTATATTAACCGCCAAACAATTCTGTTGTTGGATGAAGGTGTCCCAAAAAGGAGCCAGCATCAAGGTCCTGAGGATATCTACCTTGATGACCTGAATGTACTTGAACCTGATGTTGCTGCAAGATATTTTCCCAAGAGGTAAGATTACGAAAGAGGCGCCTAATTATGGTTACTGCTTGACCTGTTTAAATTGAAAATTAAAAGCTAAATGTGGTCTATTTTAAAACTAAACAAAGCAGAAATGTTCATCCTCTAAAGTAACTCTAAATGCCTCTAAGACCAGTATCATGACATAATGTTCTCTTTGTTGCTCCAGTGAGTCTGAGGCAGCAACAAAGCACTGGATGGACTCAGAGATGCACTCCGGTTCGCAGTCCCCACAGTCGGTGGGCAGCGCAGCAGCTGACAGTGGAACGGAGTGTCTCTCTGACTCAGCAAGCGACCTCCCTGATGTCACGCTGTCTCTGTGTGGAGGTCTCACAGAAAATGCTGAAATATCCAAAGGTACGGCAGAGTGGTGCTCATAAAAAATGTAGCCACAAGTGCACTCACTACATTCATGCAGAGTAGAAAGTTAACTGCAGCCGTTAGAGAGGTACGAGGTTCATTACATAACTCCAACACAAGAAGTTGTCCAGCCTTTGTGGGCGGAGTTTCTATACAAACAGTCAGCTTGGTATGTCGATAACAATGACTGAACCTGTATTTCCTTTTAAGGCCACATGTTTATCATGCTGTGGTGGTTGAATCCCATCAGCACTTTGTCTCTTGTGTTTCAACCACTCGTTCGTTCTCTCAAATGTTGTGTCAATATTTCAATATGTATGGGTATATATGGAAAAAAAAAATTTCTGACCTTTCTGTGTGGCTTTAAGTGTTATGTCTTTGCCCGCCGAGACTGTCTTTAATTAATGTTTATCTCGCTTCTGTTTGCAGAAAAGTTCATGGAGCATATCATCACCTATCACGAATTTGCTGAAAACCCTGCTATTATAGATAACCCCAATTTGGTAGTAAAGATAGGAAATAGGTAAGTTTTTTTGTCACACGTGAAATGTACAAGAGACATATACAGTATTTTATTTGATTTGTCAGTATTGTCTCTTATATTAACTCATTTCGGTGTTTTCTCAGATATTATAACTGGGCTCTAGCTGCACCCTTGATTCTGAGTCTACAAGCGTTTCAGAAGAATTTACCAAAGGTAACTGTGATCTCAGTTTTTAATCTTATGTATTGTCGGTACCTCTGGATCTTGGAAATCTGCCACTAGCTAGTTTTCTACTGTTGTTTTTTTTTTTTAGGCTACAGAAGAGGCCTGGGTGAAGGAGAAAATGCCAAAGAAGTCAGGCCGCTGGTGGTTCTGGCGAAAAAGGGCGGATAGCACAATCAAGCAGGTGTGCACATTTATCAGTAGAATTAAAAACCAAGCTTTTATTTGTTAAGACTCGAAGCCACGTGTGCAGTCTTCTGTTTATATCTTTTTAATACGTGAGACTATTGTCCTTTTTATTCTTTCAGTCGGAGACCAAGCTTGAAACTAAGGAGCACTCGCATCTGGAGGGGGAAGGACCCTCAATATCTCAGGAGAAACTTCCCTTGCCGTAAGTTGACCTGAGAATTTACTGATAGCTTACTAGAGACACAAATCAAGTCAAGTGAATTCTTGTTGAACTAGCATGACACCGTAAAAAAAAGTCCACAGCTTCATGAATCTGTTGTTTTATGACAACTCGGTCAAGTCACAATAGTTTGTGAGAGAATTAAGTCTACAAAGTTGTTTTTGTATCATTATATACAGTGACATGTTTTATTTACAGTAGACTGGTTATTTCACACAGCTGATTATTATTCTTTTTTTTTATATAATTGTGTTTCCATGTAGACCTAAAGCAGGAGATTCATCCAGCGATGAAGAGGCCAAGGAGGTGAGCGCAGCTTCCTGTCAGGAGAGACTGCAGCCAGTAGATGGTCAGCACCACCCCAGCCCTCACACTTACAGGAAGTCACTTCGCCTCTCCTCTGATCAGATAGTGAGTACATCCTGACGCACTTGCTTTCCTTCCTGAAAAATTACCCACCCTGCTGCTCTGACATTAGCATCTGCCTCACAGCTTTTCTAAATTTAGTAAGTTTAACTCTTATTTGATAGGGTTGGTTTAATTTTCAAATAGAAATTTGCCCTGTTTTAATAACAGATAATTGATCAGAATACAAGCAGTGTTGAATATTCTATGAGGCTTGTACTTCAGAGTGTTTTTGTAGTGTAGGGCCCCCTCTGCTGGCTATTCCTGAACTTCAAAGTGCTTGCTCTACTTCAAACCTGTAGGGGGCTCTAAAGACCTGCACATGTTCATTGTAGTCTGGCAAAATAAAACTAACTGTAGAGAAATGCCTACACTGTAACACGTCAGTCAGTGAAACTGCCTGTTTCTTTATGTCACCAGGCCAGTCTGAAACTGAAGGAGGGACCTAATGATGTGATGTTTAGCATCACCACCCAGTACCAGGGCACATGCCGCTGCGAGGGCACCATCTACCTGTGGAACTGGGACGACAAAGTCATTATCTCCGACATTGATGGTACCATCACCAAGTACGTGCCCCCAAGTCACTTATAACAACCGTTTCATAAGAACAGTTTCATAACCTCTCTCAGCAGTACTGATTCTGAGCTTTGATGAGTTATTATTCTGCTTTTATGTTGCTACTGAGCAAATCAATGCACACATTGATACTGAACAAGAATGTGTGAACACTTTTAATAATTTCTAAATAAATACCAAATACTAATTAGACAAACATGAGGGTTAAAGAATTATTCTGGTTCCGATACTCTTTTTTTAATACACAGTGAATGTGCAGTTTCTCTCTATAAGAGAAATGATTTGTGCATTACCAAGTCAGCATCTGTAGAACTGTGATATTATTATTTATGAAGTCCCTAATATCTATAGATTGCCCTCATACTGTGAAATATGGCCTCTTATTTGATGACTAATATGACCTCAGCGGATGGTGACTAGCAGGGGACTTCAGAGAACATTGGCTAGGTTTGATTATGTAGAGTTAAGTGAAAAAAGATGATAAATTAGTTTTACAGAACATTTTCTTTCCCTCCTTGAACATCTTGCTCCGTTTTCTCATCAGCTTTGTTTTCATGGAGTTGCCAAGTTTCAAGTCCCTGTCAAATAGCAGATATACCATAATCCATCTTTTTAGGTGACTTAAATCTAGCTCAATCTCTTTGGACACAATCCTAATGTGCGCTGCCTTTGTGACACCCACTCTGAGGTTCATAGGTGGTCAACATCAAACAGGCCCAGACTGACTGGAGCTTATTATCTCTGTGACCCTCTGGGCGAACCTGTGACATGTGGCTTTCTTTGAGTAACAGGGCAGAGAACACAGGGACTATAATGAGCCCATTTACATTTCAGTCTGTACACACAGCCGTAAGCTGAGGTTGAGACAGTCTTTTCCCTATGGGCCAGCAATCCTCATTAGTGGGGGACAGTCCATAATTTTCCCTTTTTATGATTAGAAGTAGTTTTCATGCTTTATGACCTTCTTTGAACAGTTCACAGTACGGATCTGATTTATTTCCTGTCACGCACACGTTTTCTCTGACTCTCTTACTCTACATCTGCTGCGTTTTTTTTGAGTCTGTATCTCAGTAATGTCCCTGGCAGATGGGGATATCTTTATGTCACTAATGCTTGTGTGTGTTTAATGCTTCAGGTCAGATGTATTTGGACAGATCCTGCCACAGTTGGGGAAGGACTGGACCCACCAGGGTATTGCCAAGCTGTACCACTCAGTAGCTGAGTAAGTACACAATAACACTGATTAATCACCGTGGAGGGATGAATGGTTGAGCAGTGGTTAGCACCGTCTGAGTTGATTCCTATCGTCTCTCTGCGGTGTTGATATTTTCTCCTTGTGTTTGCGTGGGGTGCTTTGAGGTGGATGACTCAGGAAGTTCAACTGTAATCAGGACAGTATTATTATAGCAGCTAAAACCACAATGAAACTTCTTTGCTGTTTCATGCAGAGAGTAGAAAATATAATACACACAAGAAGAAATAAGCTGTAGTGACAATCAGTAGTAATAATAAATAGAATCCTTCCTCAGTAAAATGTTCTTTGAATTGGTTTGACCGCTGCACATTATGAAAGCACCCAATATACGTGATCTAATTGAAGTGCTATTCTTAGAAGTTGATAATGATGGTCATGATATTTAACTATATTGGAACAGCCATTAATGAGCACTGCTGTCCCCATCGGCAGGAACGGCTACAAGTTCTTGTACTGCTCAGCACGGGCCATCGGCATGGCAGACATGACACGAGGTTACCTGCAGTGGGTCAACGACGGGGGCACCATTCTTCCTCGGGGACCTCTCATGCTGTCTCCCAGCAGCCTGTTCTCTGCCTTCCACAGGTACAAGTATATACATCATAAATGGCGACCGGTTTCAGTGTCATAAAGCCAAACACTTCTTGTTCCCAAAGTCATCACGTACATTAAATCCCTTGTCTCACCAAATCTTCATTCTGATTTGAAACCACCTGACATTTGTCTCCCTTCAAACTGAAATCCTTTTTGTCTGCTGGCTTAATTTCAGATTAAACATCCCCAGGTTTCTCCGACTCAGAATCCTCTCCAAATCCTTGTTCATTATAATAAGCCTTTCATATGCCGAGGTTGTTAAGGCTACAGAACACTCAAACTCATGAACTGAATGCGAAGTGGATAGGAATCAACTGTGTTGGTAGCTTTGCCGTAAGCTTCCGGAAATATACTTGTGTTCAGCATTGTCTTGCAGTCTCGCTAAACTTTGTTTTTTCAACTTCACTTCCTGGTTAACACTGTCAGATCTATACACTTTTGAACTGTTTCATCACAGATGGGGGAAGCCTTCAAGGCATCACCTTTGATGTATGACTGACATGTTGGTTTATTAGCTGGTTAGAATTAAGAGATTGGCAACTTGCTCCTTTCTCTGTAGCACTGAGCTGTGGATTACTGTAGAGGAAGGCTATCATTCGTTCACATTTTTCACCATTAGGAATCCAAAAAACTTATAAGTGAAATGCTTAAAGTATTTTTTAATTGCACAAATTAGCTGAGAATTTATGCAACATTACGTGAGACTAATACATGGTATTTTACAGAGCTCGACAGCAGTTCATGTCATCATAAGTTAAAGCAACAATATGTAACTTCGACCGCAGCCCGCAGTTTTGAAAATAAAACTTGATAATGCATGTTAATAATCACACAAAACAGCAATTTTAGTAAAATCAGGTCATATTTTACAAAAAAAAGTTCTCTCGTTTTCCTCCTGATGTGCTACAACTGCTCTGCCTCAGCTCTGTGATTCACAGAGGTTCCTGAAAGCAGCATGTAGTCTGCCTGCAAACCAAAGGCACCGGGCTGTTGTTGTGGACAACTCCGCTAAATAAAAGGCTGCAGACACAGAGAGCAGTTGTAGGACATCAGAGGAAAAACCAGAGGTCAATTTCTCTGTAAAATAAGACACAAAAAATGCTGTTTTTGTGCAACATATTAATGTGAATCGATCTGTTTTGATTTTTGAAGCAGCAGGTCTCAGTCAGAAATACCCATTATTGATTAAGTGTCAGGTAAACAACTACAATACCGCACATATTGTTACAGCTGTAGCTTTGCATGGGTATTAATGTCAGTGACTTGACTGAATGGCTAATTTATTGTGCCTATCTCTGACTCTCTGGCTTTATCAAATCTAGTATTTGTACTACACACACTAACAATAAAATACAGACCTTGTTTCAGGCATGTAACATGACCAAACCCAGTATATTTTCACAGTTGTAGCCATGCTTTGTCAAAGGTCAGCACAAACAAACAGATTTTGTTTACTAGTTTAGTTGAAATTCAGCCCTGCTGTATTTAATCTTAGTTATACATCATGGAAGTGGGATTTTTCTGTGACCTTTACCTGGCACATCATGCTTAATGTGTCACCATAGCAACCTCAAGCATACAAGGTTTTGTGTGATGTCTTTGGGATGCACATAATTGCAATATTAACATGGCCCTCTTGATTTCATTTGCATGTTACAGAAACATCCCTACCTTCTCCTCATTTGGACTCAGCTGACGTTTGTATATTACATGAATACCTACTGTATTATACGGAAACATCACAATCAAATTTAAAAAGATTAGCAGAAAGAAGATTGAGAGCAATTAAAAATGTATTAAGCCAACTTAACTGTAATTGAGACTTGACCCATGGTGAGGACATGTATACATGTGTCTAATCAAAGTCTCTGTTTGTTTCAGGGAGGTCATAGAGAAGAAACCGGAGATCTTCAAGATTGAATGCCTTACTGATATCAAGAACCTGTTCCAGCATAACAAGCAGCCATTCTACGCTGCCTTTGGGAATAGAACTAATGTGAGTTAATGGATGTTTGAAGATGTCTGACTCCCAGACATTAACGCGCCTGCTTTTTGCATGTCAGAGAGCTGTGAGCTGAGCTTTCCAGAAGGCGATGCAGCCATGATGTAGCGTGAGATCAACATGACACTTTGGCCATCAATTAGCACTCACAAACACATGAAATCAGTACTGGGCTGAACCTGAGCTGAGGTCACTGGCAAAGTATAGACTTATGAGACATCGTCTGCGGAAGAGAGCTCAAGCTGGGCGCAGCTTCGTATCTTCAGCTGCATAAACACCAACACCCAGATGAAACACAGGGTCGGCCATCACACCTCACTGTCTGCCTCTTATGCTCGCCAAAGAAAAGAAGAAATAACACACAAACACACACAGTTTTGCACTTGCCCACTAAAACATTCAGTCTAGAAATATTGCCATTACGTTCATTAGGTGGAACACAAACAGGAAATCTGTGGTTAATGTTATTAACGGGCTTATGTCAGTTTGTACCAGCATGGATTATGTATGAGAGCTACTTTCAGAAAATTACACAATCGAGTGTGTTCTCAGATAGCTTTTAAAGGCCCAGTCGCTTATTTTTAACCACGTAAATTACATCTTTGTTCTCATACTTTTAATTAAAAAGAAAAAATATCATCTTCTAACTAATCAGAATTGAAAAAGCTCATTTGTATTTTGCTTGTAAACATTAACATCTGGGAAATTAATAGGAAAGTGTTGCAAGTTGCAAATGTTTTGCTTACAATTTGCATCACAGGTAGACTTTAACTTTTTTTGTTTTCACACAGGATGTGTTTGCCTATAAGGAAGTTGGAGTTCCGGTGTGTCGGATCTTCACAGTCAACCCAAAGGGCGAACTGATCCAGGAGCAGACCAAGGGAAACAAGTCCTCGTAAGTGCTTCAACTGAGTGCTTCTATCTGTATCAATGGAACAATTCTAAATAGTAAGGATAAGGCATTTTTAACATCAAAATCAATACTACAAGTACAAAACATCCGTAAGAATACACACTAGATATCTTAAGAGATTAAATTACTAGCTATATTGAGCTACAATAATCAATATTTGGATGTGAACAATTGATGAAATCCGTCAGTCTCAGTAAGGAGCCCACTCTGCAGTTATGTACATCCTTATGAAGCTTTTTAGCGTCTTTCAGCTCACTGTTGAGGTTTCGTAGCCTTTTTTTTTCCAGTGAACCTTCACTGCTCTCCTCAACCTTGTTTCCTGCAGCTGAAGGCAGCTGTTTTCAGCAAAAAACTCTAAAGAACTGACTGGTCACCACCTGTCCAGCACCAAGCAAAATGAACGAAGTTAGCAACCAGCTGTTGAACATAGTGGAGCTTTCAGCAGCTTTCCTGGCTTAAGAGCCAATTGTTGTTTAAGTAGCTGGTGGAGAACAAAACGGAGCCAAAGGAAGCACAAATATCACACTTGACCTGTAAAAAATAGTTAAGTTATTGCTGATGCTGCCTCAGTGTTTGGTGAATGTTTGAAACAGTATTTTTTTTGCTAATACTTGCGACGTAACAACTTTATGATGTTGCGTTGTGTACTGTTGGTCTTGCTGCCCTCAAGTGGCAATGTGTTTAGGTATTTTAATAAAAACCTACAAGTATAGAAAAACCTTTCAAGAATTTGCCTGAGTGCCAAATGGCAAAAAAAAAATCTAAATTATTTCTCCTCTCTGTGTCTGTCTGTCCCCATTTGTCTGTTTCTCCACAGTTACGGCAGACTTAGTGAGCTGGTGGAGCACGTGTTCCCTCTGCTGAGTAAAGAGCAGAACGAGGCCTTTGTAATGCCAGAGTACAGTTCTTTCTGTTACTGGAGACAGCCCATACCAATCCTAAACCCTGATGATTTTCTCTGATCTGCCACATATGGATACCCAGGTATTCTTGTACATGCACTTGAAAGCGTCTCCAGGAACCATATGGACTGAAATCCAAGCTTTCATACATAAACCTGCACAAACTCAACTCTACAACAAGTGTAACACAGGGTTAAGATCATAAACACAAAAAAGTTAATCTGTCATCAGCCTTTAGAAATGTGTGAAGGAATATTAAGTCCAAGTGAAAAATCCTTGAAATTGTTCATAAACTATCATTTTTCCTCTTGTCTATGACAGCAGCCTGATGCAGTGAGCACTCTGGTTCACATCACTGTACAGGGATAAAGATCTAAGACCCGACCTTTCTCTCTGTGACTTGTAGAAAACAGGATGATCTGCATTTGCCATCAAGAAAGCGACTAAAGCCTCACACAAGGCTTTAGCCCTCTGAGCAGTGCAGAAGGAAAAGACATTGTTTTCTTGTGTCACCATTTTTCAAATTTCTCTGAAAGCCCAGAAGAAGCTGAATTAGATGCTGAAAGGGAAAGATAAATAATACCTGTCACTAGTTACGTGCAGGTCATATTTTGCTGTGGCTGCTATGTTTTCCGCAATGAAGGTACCCAGCTTTCAATTTGGGGAATTTATTCTGTTATTCTGTTCTAAATATCAAGCAAAATAGTGGTTGTGGCTGGCAAATAACTACAACACCACCTACGAACTATTCACAGTAGTTAGATTCCAGAAAGCTACTGTAGGTGTAGAGTTTTGCTCCTCTCTCGACTCTTGGCCGACTGTCTTCATTAGTTGACTGTCGGTGGAACAGATTTCAGTTTACCACCTTTTCCCTGGAGAGCTCATACCGAATGAGTCATGTTTGGTATTGTTAATGTTCGAGATCATAACAGGGAACTACACTTTTGCCAACTAGTATATGAAGAAACACACATGTGACTTCAAAACAAAGTGACGCAGCTTCATGGTAAATTGTCTTGCTGTTATTTTGATGTTTATTCTGTTCTAAAAGCTCTGGCAAGTCAATTGTATTTTGTTAACAATGTAGTCCTTATTTATGGTAATTGATATGTTTAAGTTATTGATTTCTGTCGTGATGCCTTTGCTTGTCTGAAAAAGTAATTTATCACCAATGCAATGTAAAAAAAAAAAAATACTTCAAACTATTTTATGTGGACGGTCACACTTTATCATGCACTTAACAGTAACTGCTCGGCCTTGTACGATCTTTTTCTTTACTCTTGCATCCCATTTTCACAACAATCTGTATTTGTTGTTTTACAGTGAAAATTTCAACATGTAAGATAAACACACATTTCTCAGCAAACCTCAGAATTTGCAGCTTTAGTATTAAAAAAATGTGTGTAAATGTAAAAGATGACGCTTGAGTAAGAGCAGTGGAAATAAGCAGATCTGGAGAAAGCTTAAAATTGAAGGATTTCTGTCTGCGAGGTTCTCTGTAGGATGACTATGGGATGATGTGTGTGTGTGTGTGTGTGCGCGCGCGTGTGCTTGTGCGTGTGCGCCGAGTCACTCTGTGCTGCTGCTGCTGCTGCTGCTGCTGGTGACAGGATCATTCACCCTTTGCTTATGTTCCCTCAGTGGCTTTACCGAGACTTATCCCACGCACTTTGTCTAAGCTGTACCCAGAGACACGACTCAGAAAATGTCTCACCCACATGCACTTCACTGAAGGTCTCCACAGACAAAAGACCAGAGTATGCAATGAATGCAGGATGAAGAATTCTAGTTTTACCTCTTTGCTCTGAGTGACCTTCTAACAACACAGACAAATTAGCTGTTCTGAAATTGTATGTGTAGGTTGCAAAGCAAAATGTGGGAATTAAAAACAAATGATTTTATTGTGGATGCTGAAAAGAGCTTCCCCTTAGCCTCTGTGTGTTTGCGTGCGTGTGTGTGTGTGTGTGTGTGCGTGCGTGTGCATGGTGAGACGGTGATGAAGAAAAAAGACTGATCCCTTCCCTCTGGTGACCGGAGGAAGAGCCAATGGGTCTTGTTTGGAGATAAACAGGAAATACTTGACTGTGCACAGGAAGCTTTTTGAAGCGCTTCGCTGGCATTGCGTGTGTGTACATCGTAGGAAAAGACTTGGGGGCAGATGGTCCGATCCACTGACACGGATCAAACCTCCAGCACAAGTGTGACAGTAACATGCTAATGTGTTTGTGAAGAATAAAAATAAGAAATGAGTCAGTTAGACTTTACAGGCAAATCATTTAATTTAAAAAAAGCACAATTTAGGATGATAACTACATCCAGACTGTCATGTTATTGGTTATTATGGCTGAAGTGTTTCTGCATTCACTCTGTAGCTCAGATGTTTTAGTGATGATTAAGATGCGTGTTCTGCTTTGATTTGTTGCTTGTTCTCTTCGAAGTTTGGTGAAGTCGAATAGATATATCTTATGATTAACAATGAATTCCATTCTTTCTATGAAAGTGAAGCATCTTGTGTGGAAGAATCACACTTCATCCTCTATGAACCTGGGACACATGGTATATAATAATGTTCGTTCTCACTCAACTGCTGTGGAAAATGATCCAGTGTATATGCTGATCAGCACATTCTTCTGTCTTTGATGCCTTTTTGTTTTATTATTTCTTACAAAGTGTATGATCGTTTTTGTGGGACTTTGTTTCATTCTGTCTGAAAGGTAATGCTTGCTCTTTCGATTGTGTCTGACCAACAGAAATACCATAAGTGTATGCTGTGTTTGATTTGTATAGAACTGTGGTTTAAGTATGTAAGTATGTTTAAAGAACAAATTACATTGTATGGAAAAAAAATACAGGCCTAATGAAGCTAACAAAGTGTGGCTTGTGGTCATATTTGTATTAAATAAAGTTTCTAACTGAATTCTTTTGCATGTGTTACTTTCTCTGTCTCTTCTCTGTCTAATGATATGTCCAATCATATACAATGTTCTACAGCATTAATATGACGAAATGTGCAGTCTTAAGAACGCGAACGCACTGCTGATGTCACGGCTAGCTGAGAACAACAGTGGTTCAGGGGCATTGAAAGTGCTTCCACCAACTGTGAAAAAAACACAATTAACACTCATTTTAAAAGACGAGAAACTTGTGCTGACACTAAAACACAAAGTTGAACAATGGCTTGTAACCCGGAGATGTCCTGAAGCAGCTGAAAGAGCTGTTTCCGGGTCATATATCTGTGTTTAACTTTGTGTTTTAGTGTCGGTACATATGGGACACCAAGAAATGTTTCTTGAGTTTCTCATCTTTTAAAAACAAGCATTTATTGTGTTTTTATAATGGATTGTTGAAGCACTTTCAATGCCCCTGCAATGGCATTGTTTTGAGCCTGCAGTGACGTCAGCAATGAGCTTGTGTTCTCAAGACTCCGCCATTCATCATGGTAATCCTGTAGAACATTGTATATGATCAGAAATACACTTATTATAGGGTTTAATGTGCAAAACAATAAACCTATCCTGTAAGGTAACAATAATAAGTTGAAAAAAGAAAAGGTAAAAAAAAGTTTGTAGTATTGAAACAAAATCAAACCTGAAAACTATAACAACACTACTTGAGTAGCACTTTTTTTTGGTGTAGCAAACAGTGTTTTTCTCTTACTTTTAAAGGTTAACAGGGGCTGATGTGATGACTAAATCCACTCCTCCTGCTTCTGAGAGTTTGCTGTTTGAATAAAAGTCTCAGGAGTGAAGAAAAGGGAATTTTGTTTTTCATCCACACCCACTTTATGTAATGACCCAAATGGTTTTTTTTTCTTGCCTTCAAACTCGTCTTTCTCAGTGCACTTACCAAAGCCAGCAAAGTTTGTAGCATTAATTAAACTTTCTGTGTTCTTTTCATGTAGTTTATTAATCGTTCTTCTCCTTCCACAGTGTAAATTACACAGTGAGATGAAATAAGCTCATACATGGTTTACAACAATATCATAGTATGTTGGTTGAAGTCTCTGAGATGGTTTTGTTAAAATAATTTGATTTATGCATTAATGTTAATTTATAAACACTTATATACACAAGACATTCACAACAGGTACAAAAGGCATCTTGATAATCAAATATATTAGAAACAAATCCTGCTTCTTGTATTCAGGTGTGTGTGGCAAATTGTTTACAAATTGCAAAGTCATAACACTTAAAAAATTTAGAAGTGAGGATGTTCACACAGTGATGCTGCATAACAGCAAATCAGTGAGAACTACTGCTTCTTCATCATTTCCTTCAGTTAAGTTATCTGGGAACAAACCAGTCCTCGCTGAGCTCCAGCTATCTTTGGGCCTGCTGTGCGTACAGGAAGATGGCGCTGTAGGTGGAGAGAATCTCCCTGGCTTCAGTGGTGGCCAGCTGGCCTCTGGTCCTCACCAGGCCCACCCGGTCTCCTTTCTTCAGGGGCAGGATCAGGCTGAACGACACTGAGCCTCCGCAGCCACAGTTACCACCAGCTGGGCCTCCGTGCTGACCTGCAGATGAGCTCTGCAGCCTCTGGACGCTGCGGTTTGACACAGACAGGATGGCCTCCACTCGGTCACCCTGCCTTGCAGTCAGCAGTCCTGAGATCAGATATCGGCCATCCAAAGGAACAGTAAAGATCCCTGTAGTGATGACAAAGTAGAATTAGTGTGAGTAAGATCAATAATGTAGTTAATGTCTGCTGAATAAAGGCAGATTTTGATTAATATTATTATTTGGTCTTTTTTGGCATCATTCAGGCCTGAAGGATAAGTTCAGAACTTTGTCTTTGCTCATAATATAGAGTATCATGTTGGCAACACAACAAGTGTTCAATATTTGCTGCTGTTTTCGTGTACCTGTGTGAGGATTGTAGTGTCCACCATCATTGACTAGAACTTTGTTGAAGCGGATCACGCCAAAGTCTCCAGCAAAGACCTGCTGTGTGAGGCCGGCAGAGAAGGAGAAGGGATCTGCAAATGCGTTGTTGTCTGCTGAAACTGGAATGAAAAACATGCAAGTCCATCAGTGTCTCATTTCAAAGAATATTAAGAAAGAACTATCTTTACCTTAGATCTATTTTTTATGATCTTTGCATTGATGCTGTCACAAAACCTCAGAATGATCATTTCAACAGGAGTTTTACCTGGCGATTGAGCTGGAGCTTGATGCATCAGGTTCCAAGGGACCTTTGCTGCTATGGGAACTACAAAGTAAAGAAAAAGAAAGTGTTAATTGTTTATCATTTTAGTCATGAAAAGTCATGTACCTTTATTGTTTATGGATTTCTCATTCACACATCTCTAGTTGTATGTTTAATAGTACAACACAGAATTCAGAATGTGCTTGTGTAGAAAAAAATATCTTTATTAAACAGTAAATATAAGCATTATCTAGTTCTGTAATGCTGTTTTCTTAATCATCACCAAATGTAACACAGTAAAACTTCACTCTAAGTGTCTGCAGACGAGCTAAAATCTTGCCACAGTCCGCCCACACCTCCCTAAACTTAACACATCCAGTTCCCACTCCTTTGCACTCACAGACTACAAATTATTCACAGCTTGTCCAAATTTTTAACACTGATGTCCGTAGTAAAATGGCAAAGCGTGCAGTAGAACTTGATAATGAACTGCTACAAGGCACTACCTTGGTGGCGATTTGCTTGAGGCATGAAAGAGGCAGGCTGCAGAGGAGGGTAGCCTGTGAAACAAACAGATGACAAACACATCAAGTTTTAAATTCATCTGAGGACCAGGGTTAGTGAGTCTCTAGCCAGCGGCAGTTGTTTGGTTTTCCATCTGAACATTGTGGTGAGACGCTGTGGGATGGCTTCCCGTGGAGGATATAAATTAAAAGAAAACCGGTCATAATCTACTCTATCATTTTGGTTTTACAAGCGACTCAAATTTTGATTTTGCTGCTCAGGACAATGGGATCTGTAAGCAGAGCCAGGTGTTTACAATGTGCAGTGAGGCTTAAAATGGGTTTAAATCTAATGTTTATTTACTAAATAAACTCTGCAACCCATTCTTCAATGCTGAGGGGTAACTGAAAGAAATTGTAGGACTATGCCAAAGCCTTAAAATGCATGAATTATGATTCTGATTCCCAAGTTAAGATTGTTAATTAACATATTTCAAAACTACCCTCTGTTATTTTGCTGCCAAAAACATGCCCATGTGAAGATGAAAAAACAAAGCCTTTGTTTCCATTTTTGATATTTTCAGCATTCATCCTACATACAGTCCACTTAATTCAGTCCAACACTGGCTCTGTAACTGTAATCTGTTGTCTCTTCCATCCAATATGAGTTGGCCCCGTTGAAAGTCTTTTAAGTGTAGAATTGCAATGCACGGATGGCAGAAAACAAAGTACATGTATAAATAAACCTTTTCTATGAGTTCCATGTGTGAAAAGGGCTAAAGAGAAGTTCCAGATTTTTTCCACGGCCGATTAGTTTAAATGATTTAACTATCAACTGACAGAACTGTTGAAAGGAAAAACATACATATTTCATGTCACGTGTTATGCTGGCTCAGCCTAGGTCCTCAAACTTGTCACATCTTCCTGTATTACTTCCTTTGTACAAACCATTATGTATCTACTGCTGTGATGTATTTGTACTGTAATTTGCAGGTTATGGTTAAACCATTTATAGATAAGGTTTTGTATCGTAATTTTTTTGGTAAATTAGCAATCTATATCATATATTTAAGCCTTGTCAGCTGCAGCCCAAATGTGGTGAACCATGAGTCACCATGCTCACCTGGTGCTCCTGCAAATCCTTTGACAGGCTTGCTGGATGAGTCCTCGGACCCTCTCCGCACTGTCACCCTGCGGACGTACCCTGGAGGTCCTGCCTCGCCCGTTTCCACCACCGGACGAGTGGGCACCAGGGGCAGAGTGTGTTGGCCTGGTTGCTGGGGACTGGATGGCTGCCTTGGCGGACTGATATGGATCTTGTGCCTGTTGGGCTGCACTGGTTGGTTGGGATTGTACGGCTGTGGTGGGATGATGAGAGGGATGTGGATTTGTTGGATTGTTGATCGGGGCGGAGTCGAATCTGGCAAGGACACAGGCCTCTCTGGCCTCAAGGTCATTCCTAAAAAAAGCAAGAAGAAAACGACAAACAGTAGCAAGACTGTCAATACATCAAATTAAAATTCATAGTCAAACCATATGACAGGCATTACCATTAGGCATGAAAGCTTCTGGTCACTACAACTCTTATAATCCAATTCAAAGTAATGGAAAATGCTGTAACTGCAGCCACACAAGCCTCCAATTAACTTTATTATTTAACTTCCTCTCTCACATTCAGACCACATCCCTCTCTTCTCTTGTGGATTCTCCTTTTACGACTTGTATTCTGATGACAGGCCAAATTGGACACAGCTTTCACTGCACCTCTGAGCTCCTTTTTTCAACCAGTGCCATTATTACCCTTCATAAAAGCAAAGCCCGAGGTTATTGTGAGTTTTCGTCAACGAGAACCATCTGAGGGGAAACCAGTTGGCTCCTTGTCAGACCCCCTGCGGGCACAGACATCACCTGAGCCTGAGCGCAGAGACACTGTGAGAGAGTCCCGGGGACAAATAACCAAAAATAATTACCTGCTTTGTGTCAGCCCCTTCACAGCCAGGTGTCAGACAGATTGTGTCATGCAGTATTTCAGACTCCATCAAATGGCTTGTTAATTGTTACTTGTATCTGTATCTGCAGTGCTGTTTATTCCATTTGGGCAAGATTGCATAAATGGAGTACACGTAACTGGATTAGAGTAATGTCATTCAGCTGAAGACGTTTAAGGAAACGACCACTTGTTTCAAATGATTATAAAGTTAGATTTGGTGGAAAAGGTTTTGCTCTTTAAGGAAGCTTTCAAACGATAAAAAAGACTCTGAAGAAAGAGTAAACATTTGATCTACTACACACAGAATTAAAAGATAATTAAGACAATAAAATTATCAAAGCCAACAGTAATAAAAGTGTCAATACATAAAGAAGTTTGAGTGATGAAAAAATGTTGCTGCAGCAGAGCTTTAGTTATGAAGGTATGAGCATCATAAAAATGAGAAATGCCACTTGATCTGCATGAATCTGATGGGCTGCTACTGGTCTTCTGGTAAATGATTAGCAGTCACAACACTGGGGCATTGTTGCTGAAGTATGAACAAAATGGCAGATAGATGATCAGCTGATGCAAGAGCCTCTTCAAAATACTCCATTTACAACAATTCTCAGAGCTTGTAGCCATGCTAGTTGCTCAGTGAAGCCGTACTCAGACACAGGGGTGCTCTGAGCTATGCTACTGTTTGCATGGCACCATATTCACAATTTAAATGTCAAAACACAGGTGTTTACATATGTACCATATTCACCATTTTAGTTTAGTATGTTAGCATGATAATATTGCTAACAGGCATTAAAAACAAATTACAGATGAGGTCTACTTTTGATGAATGGGATCTCATGCACTGCTAGTACAAACAAGAGGAAGTACATGTACACAAATGAGTACAGTGAGTAACATAGTTATATTTGTGTCAGCAATGCAGATTTTTAACATAATTTAAAAATTGGCTTTGCAATGTTTTATAAGAAGAGAAATGAATTGCATGCATTGTCCTTTATTGGCCCTGATTTAGTGAGAAACACTGTATGTACAGTATATAATATAATAAACACAACAGTGTTATAGTATGAGAAAATCTACATTAATACTTTCACAAAAATTTAGGTCCATTATATAGCTTTTTTCTAGCTTCAACCACATCTCACTGCCTTTAGCTGAGGAGTTAGCTTTTAGTTTAAAGGATACTGATATAAAAAAAACAACATGATATTAAGTAAATCAAATATTGCATAGTGCCATAAAATAGCAAAATAAATTCAGTGCAATTGTTCTTCTTGTACTCTTTTGTGCAGTTATTATAACTAACTCTCCACCTGACTGCACGTGTAATTCATTCACTTATAAATAGACAAAATATGCCGTAGCAAAGTTAAAGACTCATACCTCACGGACTCATGTAATCATTTTCTTTTCAAAATTTCTATAGATATAACAAAAATATTGTTGTAAATTCTTAAGGCCAAGGTTGTCATGTAGTTTTCATATCAGGGAAAAGCATTCTCATTAGAGAAAATCAAGTTTGGGAACCTCAAACTAAGACAATTTTGTCAAAGTTTCCAAGGTCAAAAATAATCATTTATGCTCAAATCCACAGGGGTACCATTAAATAACTTCTTCTTAAACCTAAAATAATATTAAGAAGTTTGCCTCAGCCAGAAACATTACAATTAATCAAAACTTAACTGTTAATTCAACTATACATTCAGTCTTGTACGGCAAAAAAGTGATCAAAAGAAAAGCAATCATATTACATCAGAGTCTTCCTGTTATGAAAGTAATCAACCACGCAGTTCTCTATCGAATAAAACATCATCAACCATCAACCAAATTCATCCTTTGTATTGCAAGTGATACCACAAGCTACTCAGAAACCACATGTATAATTAAAAACAAATTAAACCCAGCAATCATGTTGTACTGAGATAATCAGAAATGTCTTCTTCATTTCCTCCCTGTGCCTTCTTCAGGGTGTCGGTTGCCCGAGTGCATATTTCCCATGAGCTCTCAGCCTGTGTCTCACTAAGGGGGCAACCGCAGTTGAAAAAAACACTGAAAGGCGCACACGACTGCTGGTGCAACCATGAGCATCACAAAAACCAGATGTCAGCGCTTACAGGCAGATTGAGACACTGCAGGGGGAGGGATGCTTTAGTCACAGAGCTGGGTGACAGTGCATGAGTGTTCAAAAGAGTCTGAACCCGTCAAGAAGTATTGCAGCACACAAGCTGATCACACAATGGAAAACGGTGTCAAGGGGCGCAGAGGGGGGTGTGGTGGTCACACGCACATACAATGCATCACTCAGACTCTGACATTAATTTTTCTTTTCTTGTTATACACACAGACACAGTTTCATCCTCCACCCTATTTGATACTATTGATGATAGGAGGTTGAAGTTGTGTAGTGCATGGCAGACCTCAGGGATTCCTATTGTGCATCTGGGTCATTCTCCTCTAAAGACTTCCAGATGGGCTCTCCTGGTCCGAGATGGAAACACCTCACCTTGCAGCTTCAAAAATCTCTCTGGGGAAGCTGTTGCAGTTAAAACATTCACTCAAAATTCAGGTGCTAACTAAATATATACAGTACAATGTGTGTGTGTGTGCGTGTGTGTGCGTGTGTGTGCGGGCATGCAGTGTCGAGTACAATTTTCCATTCTTTCCCAACCGCCACCCTTTGACTTCAAAAAGCCTTTGATATCTTTTTTGTATTCTTTTATCATGGTAGACAGTTAATCTTACTGCCTGTCTCTCCAATATGAAGTCAAAATGATCAATTGCAAAGCATTGATCCATGAAATCAAAGACTTTATTTTATCCCAGCTCTAAAACAAGCAGTTTTTTTGTTTTTTCTTTTCTGGAGGCTTCACTTGCCGATAGATGCCTGACAGGGTGGAGGGAGAGGAGAAAAAGAAGTCCTCTGGCATTCTTGGAAGGACACTCGGAAGAAAAAAACTGGACAGAAGGAGAAAGCGGCGAGGGAGTAAAGAGAGAGAAATTTAGAGAAAGAAACGACATGGAAGGGAGTTAAGCCAGACTCGGACCACCTCCAAAAAAACAGGAGGAGTAGGAAAAAAACAGCTTGAGAATCGAATGACAAGAAGGTTGATTAGTCACTGTCTGAATAAGGAACAGCTTGCTCAGGCTCTTTGAAAACAGAAGCCTTTTCCATATTTCTACATATCCTAATAACCTCCACTTAACTGTTAGCACCCCTTAAGTCTCTAGCCTAATTTTAAAATTACTTTGACACATCAGCACCACACTTTCAAATGATGCAACAGAGTCATTGCTGCTTGACCACAACTCCCCAATTGAAAGAAAACAGTCAGAAACAAACACATCCATGCTGGCATCCGTGCTGGCAGACCTCTCCAGCAGCAGCTGAAGTCATACTATTGCGTTTAGCAGTCACACCAAGTACGGGCAAGGCTATTCCAGTTAATCTTTCAGTCACATTATTACAACACCTCATCTGTTTGTAGCCTCCTCAGGGTCTTCATATGACTGAGTGGAGAATATGAGCTCAAACACAGAGAGGAAACGTGTCAGAAGTCTCTGAACCACCACCACACCCACAGAGCTGGGATTTTTCATGGAATTTTTTATCACTATTTAAACTATTTCTCTCTTGCCCAAACTCGGGCAAAACACTAAATCTTCATTCTACCTCGGCAACGCAGGCCAACTCCCTGTCTTGAGGGATTTAGGATACAGACTGAGCGTAAAGTGAGAGAATATGGTGAAATGTGCTCTTAATGGAAAATATGATATTTTGGGAAAAGCTCTTATTCACTCGCATGCTGAGCATTAGATGAGGAGATTGAAACCACTCTTATGTTTGTACAGTAAATGTGAAGCACCAGCAGGTCACTAACTTAGCTTAGCACAAAAACTGCAAACAGGAGGGGAAAAGCTAGCATGGCCCCATCCACGGATAACCAAATCCACCTAACAGCATCTTTAAAGCTGGGTGTATCCCGTTTAATCTGTACAAAAATCAACAATATTTACAGGGGTTATGTGACGTACTGGTTACCTGAGGAAAAAGTCAGGCTTAAAACGCTAATAGATGTTTTAGAGGTGCCATGGATTGACTCAGGCATGCTGTTTCCTTCTGTTTACTACATTTATGCTAAGCTAAGGTAGCGGAAAGCTCCCAGAAGCTTCATTCTTAGCATAAAGACAGGTGAGTTGTATCTTTTCATCTAATTCTCAACAAGAAAGCCATGAAATATCTTTCCCAAAACATGCAACTTTCCCACTTAGTGCACATAAAAGCTTAAGCAGTTTTAGTTTATTATTAAGATATGTATATGGAGGATTAATAGTCACCAAGCAAAGCACATGTTACACAATCCTACTGCAAGAGTGCACAGTTTTATCTAATTTAATGCTGGGCAGTAGTGCAGTATAATGTTACACATACTGTAATGAAATCAATATCAGAGTTTGGAAGTAACAGTCTATACTTGGCAAAGAGAGAAATAGGACACAAAATACCCTCACACTTTATATCTCTCTACACTACAACCATTAATCTTCTGCCCTCCTTTTTCCTCCTCAGGTCCCTATCCCATTGTTTTGGACGATGGTTCAAGAAAGGGAGGCACCAGTGATGGGGCCCCAGTCATGACATCACAGCTGAGGGTAGTCGAAGCATCTGGTCCTGGGTGTGGAGCCCTGCTTCTCCCCTCTCCATCAAAACTGGCTTCAGCAGTGCGTCAGGGCCCTTAATGAGGACCAGACTCCACGTATCAGGCTGAGGTCACTCTATACTGGAATCTCTGGAGGTTGGTGAGTGTATGTGTGTGTGTGTACTGAAAAGGAGAGGGTGGGGGGTGTGTATGTGTGTACTGAGACTGAGGTCTGCAGTTTTGTGGCATGAGTAAAAAAAGCCTTGTCATGGTGCAAGAAGGAGGACTTCAAAAGTCTACGTGTTTGTAGAACGAATGGGAAAAATGGAATAGTTTGCTTGGGCGTTCTGACACTTACATAAGTGAGCGATGAGGCACAAACAGTCAGAATAAATCATCTGAGTAGAAACGACAATCTAGGATTCTGTTTACCTATCAAGTTTCTTATTTAAAAAACTGGGGAACTCTTAAGACAGCATGAATCTAAGTCACAAGAAGTTTTCAGTGTGGGCCTCTGCCTCTGTGCTGGGACATGCAGTATTAAATGACAGACTCAAGGCGAGCACGGGAGGCCCAGTGAACTCGTGTCCTCCCTCTCCGGGAAATACCCTGTGGCCAATCATGGGATCTGATCCTTTCCTCCATGCCTCCATGTAAGCTAGGCAAGCAGAATGCATTATGTGGGGGATTATCTTCAGGAAAAGTTTGTGTTTACACAGATGTTAATCGCACTTGATAAACTCATATGCTGGATGTTAAAGAGGAAACTGCAAAAGGAGTGTGTTATGTCAGTGTTTCTGTGCTTATGTGAAAGCCCATGGTCTTTAAAGCTGTTAAATTGTGTCATAATCAATGACTAATTACTATCCCACTGGATATCCATTTCAGTATTTTGACATTTTGAATTCTTTCGAAGGGAAAGATTAGATTCAGCATGAAGCCACTAGCAGTACCCAGTTAGCTTAGCACTGTAAAAAGACTAGAGGCAAAGAAAAACAGCTAGCCTTGCTTTGTCCAAATGAAACTAAAAAGGTCCAACAGAAACCCCACCAATAACAGCAACTTCAGGCTTTTGCACTTAGTTTTTTGCTTTGATTAAACAAAAACATACAGATAAAAATATAAGATGTTGATTAGGCTAGGTGTTCATCCTAGTTTAAAGCATTTATACTTAATGGGTACAGCTAAACTTACAGGGTGCAGGTTGTAGCTTTGTAATTAAATAGACATTATGGTAACTGTTTTCCAGTCTAACTCTCAAGAAGGAAGTGAATAAGTGCAGTGCTTATGCAGTGCTCTGCCCACTCACTGACTGTGCTGCCACACTGGTAGCCTGAAAGGTAGCCAGCCCTCATGGTGTTACAATAGCACCAACTCCATCCCAGCATCCACCTGTATACTCTGAGTCTACATTACCTGGGTTGGCAGTTATAACTATTACTCCCTACTCTCTGTTTTATTGAGCTTGCTGCTTTCTTTTGAGGAGTGAAAAGGTCAGAGCCTCTGAGCAAATACCAATGCTGTACATATTCAACATTCACATAATAAACCATTCAGCCTGTGTTTGCAGAGAAAAGTTGTCTGTTGTGTTAAAGCAACTGAGTACTGGCATCAAAATTCAAGGTCTGCTCAATAAATAAATACTGGTAAATAACACCTCACAATAAAATTGTTTACTGTATGCTAGGAAAAGCCAAAGAAGCCCTTTAATCATTCCTGTTAAGACACTCCCACATATGGCCAACCATACCATCACAGCGTTACCAAATCACCAACTCACCCGGCTCTTTGGCAGTGATGTCTTTCAGAACATGTTTGGCCATCTCAGACAGCTGTCCCTGGACCTTCTGCAAGGACCTCTGCAGTGCAGCAATGTCGGAGCTGTGACTTCCACAGGTGATATTCATCCTGTACCAGCAGTCCCGCATGCCAACAATTTGTCTCTCCAGTTCATCTTTAAGCTGTTTGATGTTGTCAGAAGCCCCATCTAAGCTTCCACAGACCTTTTCAAGCCTGGCCACACGTCCATCCACAGCAGAAATGTCCTCAGAAACAACCTGCGTGCTCTGTTTACATTCACTCAGTTCAGACGACATTTGTTTACTGAATGTATCAAGCCGGCTCTTTAGCTCCTCAACCTGACGTTTGGTGTCATCTGCCTGGCTACTGGGTATTGAAAGGACTGATCCCCAGTTTTCTTGCGCTGGACTCCCAGCGCCACTCTGCTGTGCATGGCAGCATGTTGCATTTATCATATGCATATCCAGGTTGTATTTACTTAAAGAGTCACTTAACCCAGTGACAGCACCAGCCAGACCAAGCACATTATCTTGGAGATTAATTAATCCCTTTTGAAAGTCATCCATTGTCTTTGCACGTCTGTCATTTGCAAGTGCCT
>JAQLOL010000004.1:18144195-18158275 GCA_029783665.1 Naso thynnoides
TCTGTCATTTGCAAGTGCCTGCCTTTCAACAAGGTCTTCCAATTTCCGGAGCTTTTCTGTGTTGTCGCTGACATCTGTGTGAAGAACATCCAAGTCATTCCTGTACCGACTCAGATCTTTCAGAATATTTTCTAGAGTTTTACTTGAGGGAAGTGAACTCACAGCACCACCAGCAGTTCCTGAACCTGAACATCCTGCAGAGCACACCTCTGCAACAGCATTGACCTTATCTTCCAAACCTTGGAGGAGGAACTTGTTGTTGTTGACTTGTGACTGGATGGCATCAACCGAGTCACTAAACATGCCAGGGAAGGAATTGTTGCTCATTTCCACCAACATGTTCGTAAACTGGTCTTCCATGCCGTTAAGACGCTCATTTAGAAGGTTTCGCAGTTCTGCCACTTGATCAGCAATCATATTGGTTAGCTTCTCTTCAATATAGAAACAGTGAGTCTCTGCATTTTGCTCTGTAATATTCATGCGTGCCTCCAGCTCTTCAGCTAATAGGCTAAAGTCATTGTCTTCCCGAGGTGCAGATAGGTGCGCCAGCTCGTTGTCAATGCGGACATTAAGAATGCGGTGAGCTTCTGCAATACGTTCAATCTCACGCCACAGGTCTTTGTGGTCACTATGATTCTCTTCTGTCTTGGATGGATCCGTCTGTCTTTGAGTTCGTATAGGCCCATCTGCAGCGACCATGTCAAAACGCAGTGCACGGATCTCCTTTCTCAGATCAGCCTCCTTGGTATCAACCAGCTTGGTCAGGCTAACCAAACCTTGGTCACGGCGGTCTTCACAGGTCTTCTGCAAGGTCTGGATCTTGTCATTGCACGAGTTTTGCAGCTTAGCCATGTGTTCTTCTACATTCTGGTCCAGCTCCTTCATCAGCTTTTCAAATTTTCCATCAATGTAGGTCTGGATAACGTCAAACTCTGTGATGGCTGGAGTCTGAGATTGAGAGGCATCCATCAGGACTCGGATCTGCCCCTCGTGACTTGTCATGGTTCCTCTTAGGTCTTCTAAAGCTTCATCCCTGCTTTTCAGTGCAGTGTTGATATCATCCAACCGAGCCACTATTTTCTCTACAGCCTTGTCTCCAGCAATCCCACCTCTAGTAGCCTGATGACCATCAAGCACTGCTGGGCTCTCCTCTGTGCCTGCAGGCGTAGCACTGTCTGGCGGACGCATTTTATTCAAAAGTGTCACTAGCATATTCTTGGTGTCCTCCTGCAGATCTGTGCGGAGGTTGCCAGTTAAGTCTGCCAAAGCTGACTGGAGATCAAGGACTGTCTGAGATAGGCGCTGAACTTGACCTTCCAAAAGATGAACCTTATCTGTGCCACCATGTCTTGTCTCATGGTGTCCAGTCTCTCTTCTCTCTGGTCCTATGGTTGTAAATAAGTATAGGGTAATTCAATGGTTCAGTGACACAGGACAATCTGGTAACACATAGATATTTGGCATGAATGATGTCTCAAATTGCAAAAACAGGAAATTCTTCTTACTTTGTGTGTGTCGGGTTGTGTGTCCAGGATTTAGTGGGAGGTAAGGCTGTATTCCTTGAACTGTTTGACGATCAGGGGGAGGTTTTAAATCTTTACAGTCTGGACCTTGGTAGCCAGGACAGCATCTCCACTCCAACTCTGTGACTGTCTTAAAGGCAATCTTGTACGTAGGTCGAAACCGATTTTGGTATCTGTAAAACAGAGCAGAGTGATAAATAAATATGTTTTTTGCAAATCTCAAAATGAAACTGGCAAAACTGAGTTTTTTTGTGAAGTGTTTTTTCTTTGTTTTGGGGAACACATATTTTTTCATGCTACAGCCATCATGAGAGATTAAACTGTTCCAAATATGGAGGGTGATTGATAAGTTTGTGTACCAGTGTAGGAGGAGATGTGTAATACTGCTTTTTTGCATGCACATAAAAGTTAAACTCTATGAGTAATTATGCCAAAAGTTTAAAGTTAATACATTTACATTACAAACTTTAAAAAAAAAAGTTTTCTAGAGATATTGCAACAACATAATTATAGTTATGAATTCTTCAGGTCACAGTGATGGTGTCGTGAAAATCTAATATTGTGACATCTCTACTGCATCATCACTAATTCATGAACTTATAAATCACCCCTGACCCCTCATTTTTTGTGTGTGCTGACTCTTTCTGAGCTTCTCTAATGCCTCCCATTAAGTGAAATCTTAAGTCTCCAGTCAAGGCAAACAGTTCCCATAGAAACAATAGATGACATCACTTCCCTTAAGACAGGGGTCATGTCATGCAGAACATCTGGAAAGTTGAAGACTAAAACAATCAAGCACATTTCCTGTTTAACCCATTGACTTTTCTGGAGGCTTTTTAACTTCCTAAAAAATGCTACACTTTTGGTTCAGACAGTGGAATTTCCTCAGCCACTGTGAATAAAATCTGCCACCAGGTCCTCTCAGAGAAACATATTTGGAACTGCAGTCCATTTAATGCATCTGAAACAAGATGCACTCTTAACCCCTTTCCCTTGCTTGCTGGATGCTTACGTCACTTGTTGCTGGCAGTCAGGCTGGTAGGCTGGGCAGGGGGCCACTACGGGCTCCTGGAAGCTCTCCACACTCCCCTGCACAGCACAGCTCACGTTCCTGCGCACCACATACGCACACCAATTCCTGAGGAGGGAGAGGGATTAAAGAAGAAATTCAAGATACACATGTAGGCTATATATCAAGAACTGTATAAAGTATTTAAAAAGGAAAACTGTGTAAATTCAGAAGGATCAGTAATGTGAGGGATGGGCTTTGAAAGCCTAATTTGGGTAATGAAGCATCATAATTAAGTCCTTATGCTTTACGAAGCTTCCCCGAAAGTTTGCGTCATTTCAGTGAAATCTTTCACCTTTCACTGGCTTTTTTCGTTTGTCAAGAAAATGTTGTATATGCACTGATGGTGTTTTTAAGATGAGAGTAATAGGAGTAATCACTACATTCCAGCGTTTCTCTAAATCTTATCACCTCCGGCACTTCGGCAAACTCGGGCCAAATTTAGACACAGGCTGATAAAAGCACAGTGAATGTTAACAGGCTACACATGACTATAAAAGGCTAATTTTCACCGATCTGAGGTCATTCCGATCAATGAAAAGTTTGGGCGTCATCGCATTTTTGTTGACAACTTCGCAACGAAAGCGCTCAGCCTTTACCTTCGGGGAGTTGAAGAAACGCCGGTAATGAACTGGTTGCAAATCAGAAAAGTTACATTTGTTCGCCACAAAAGTTTACACAAACTTACCTGTTTCTGTGTCTGTGCACCACTCCAGTGTATGCAGACCCTTGGAACAAGTCATAAGAGGAGGGGGACCCGTAAGTGAACTGAAAGTTCAAAAACAGTGTGAAAAGTGTCCACCGCCAGTCCATCTCTCCATTCCTGCGGCACATGCTTAACAAACGCCTTAAAATAAATACTCCTGACCCGGGGAAAAGGACTACTCTGTTATTATCATGCGCTCTGGACCCAAACACCAGTCACATTGCCCCACTGATCCTGCTCCAGTAACTCAAGTTTAGGGAAGTCCAGATTCATTGCAACTCCCTTGGAATGACGTTTAGGGCCCACACCCTCCCCCTAAAAACTCAGATGAGGTAAAACCTTCCTCCAGGCTGTTAAAAAAAAAAAAAAAAGTTTTATAGCCCCAAAGGTGTTTTTGTTTGTGGTTGTTTCCTTTGATTGAGTTATGCTTTTTAAGTCTTAAAACACAGTAAATCTTTAATTAATACCGGCTGAGAGATTCAGGAGATGTTACCACCAAACGGATTTAAGATACAAGTTGATTACTTCTTTGTCTGCCAACAGCCAAGGATTCACACCTCACTGATGAACATAACAGGATAATGTCTTTTGAATGCAACCTCCAGTGTTGAAAGAGGTGTGTGCAGCGGTACTGTTGATGATATTCATGACCTGGGGGATAACAGGAGTAATTTCCATTCTGTTTGCCCTGTAAGCGAGTGGGGATATGAGGGGATACGTTGTGTGCAGTCTGTTCTTTTCTGCTGCAATCCACAGAGCAAATTCTACAGTTTTAAGCCAAACTGAGTAGTGTCTTAATGTGGAGGGGAGACAGAAAGTAGCACATTAGTTACACAAGAGCTTCAATTCACAGCACTTCAGGCAGGAATTCATTGTCAGTGCTTTAGCGCAGTGTGAAAGTGTGAGAAGGAGGAGAGTTTCCATGCTCACATGTGGTGCTGAGAAAATTATTTTTGTGAAATAGCCTGGAGCAGTTCCCCTCAGTTTCCAAGGTGCTGTCATGGGCCATACTGTATGACTTTTTTATGAGACGGGAGTTAAAGACAGGGTGAGAAATCAAGTGCTAGATGTGGGATAATGATTCAGAGGGATGCTGTAAAGCATTATGGGAGGAAGAGATGTATAAAAATACATGTGGACACACACTCATCTACAAGTAACACTCCATCTCTTCCCCAAGATAACCTTTTATCATTAAACAAGCTCCCCTTCAGAATCTTGTCAGAACAGAGAAGCCCTTCCCAAAATAAGACTGCGCTTTTTCATCAGGCAGTGAACACGGGGTCAGCCAAGTGAGAGATGCTGTGGAAGGTTATGCAAGTGAAAGATGTCTGCAGGGATTTGATTCTCAAGCATTTAATAAACATGAGCATAAGTTAAACCTGATGTGTCACTAATATCCTCAATACCTTAACCTACATGATCATTTAGTGCAATATTGATTGAATTATCTCTCATTTACTTATGTTTATTCACATTTCTAACCTGTGTTAACCCAATACATGCATTCAAACTTTGCATATTGGAGGCTATTTAGTCAGGAAGAAGTATGCTATTGTTTATTGCTTATTTAGGATCCGGATTAGTTGTTACCTCATTCTTACAAGGGTTCACACACTCAAACATCATATTACAGACAATCCACAAGTGAATACAAATAAGGTAAATTTCTTACATTCATAACATTATCTCAAAAATAAATGGTTAAAACAAATAACAGTACATGGGCTTGTCTGTATACATACATACACATATTTATACATACATTTATACATACACACATTATGGGATATCATGTGAGCGTTTGTGAGTGTTTGCGGCTGTTTGTTTTCTCACCAGAAGAGGGCAGCACAGCAGCAGTAAAAGAAGCAAAAACCGTTTTGTAGTCATGGCAATTTCTTGTCAAGAGTGTTGGGAGTTAGAAAAGGACATTTCATTACCGAGGCAGTATGGGCTCCCAAATTCTCCTGTTACATTTCTCCATCACCTTCCCATGCTGTGCTTATGTCACAGATCTATGTTTTGTACTCTGAATTCACCATTACAGTACATTACATTTCAATCATGTCTTATGGACAAAATCATAATTAAACAAACTCTAAAAACACTATTTCTGTCTAAAGTTACAAAAGGCACACAGTCTGTTTCCAACGCTCTAATTGCAACTGGATTAAAGGCCTACATCTTTGCTCAATTGTATTTGCCGTGATGACATTATGAGGCACATAACACCAATGTATCCCACACAAGGTAAAATAGTCTTAAACTTCATATATGCCCCAATAGTCAAATTAAAGTGGGATGAGTCATGACTAAGGAAAAATACGAAGTCATATCTTTCAGGAAAAACAAAAGACAAAATAAAGCCATTTCAGTCATGTATCCAGGGAGACATTTTCCTCATTTCACCTCTCTTAGATCGATTTTTTTATTTTTTCGACTTTGCAGAAGTTGGAGGACTGATTGGAATTAGAATAGCCTGCATCGAACCAGGGTGGATACTGTGCAGCAAACAATGCATTTGTCAATATGACATGCATTTTGCAAGGCCACCCGTCACCTAGACTGCTTTGGATTCTTTTAAATTCAGTGTCCTCCCACTGAAGCAGTGACCTTGATATTTGTATTAACTTGTATAAAATGTGCAGGTGCACTTTGGAGGACACTGACGGCTGCTGCTGAGGCAACACAAAAGTAGTTCTTCCTTGAAAGGACCCATTTTGTGCTGTATTGCAGAGCCATTACACTATTGGAACACACTGCTTCACATGAGGCAAATAACATGAATTTTACCCAGTGGATTATGTTGATATTTCTGCTTTTTCTAAATAATCATTCAATTTAACCAAAGGGGAAAAAAAACCAAAACAACTGGCTTTTTGTGTTAACCGAAGAGGGTGAGCAGCACTGCAGATATCACTTTAATTTGGCAAGCAACAGCTATGCACCAAGTGAATTACACCAGAAAAGCGCTTCACTTGGATGACTCAGTGGGAAAGCCAAGGCAGGCACACACTGCCTACACAGGCACTCTTCAAAGTGGGGTCAAGGGGCTGCCAAAGGGTGCCATGGTGGGATTGTTACTTCAATTTCGCTTTTTTTTCCTCCTGTGGCTCCACAAAGTAAAACAGAGAGTACGAGACATGGTGTGTTGATCCCATATTCCACTTTATTCACCCATTGCAAGACACTTTTAGGCACAAGTGAATCAAGAATGTAATTATTCTAAAGCCTAAATTATAGTGTACAGATTTAGTAGCTCCCTGCATTACTCTTAATGTAAAGATGCTGGATATCATATTATATGAACACACACATACACACATTTTACAGCAAGATGGAGCAACTGAAGACACCTGAGTCTCACTGCATGCTGTTGCTCTCACAGCTGTGAGGTGTAAGGGAAGCAGGGATGATGATACCTCAGAGAATTAACTCAACCAGATTGTCTTCCATCATTATTTCAGGTTCATCTCTCTTGTCTCCCAGTCTCTCCTCTTCCGTCTTGTTAATTTCGCTTCCCACAGAAAAAGTCTTGAAAGAGACCGACTTGTATCCCTGTCACTTTGTAATAGTCAACTGATCGAAAATAGCTCCCTAATTAGTCGACCTTTCCATTACGGGTGACACTTAACATTTGTGGGCGCATGGTGGGATTTATCTTTTTAGGATATTAATTGGCGTAACACCATGAATGACCTCCTGTGGATCAGGTTGTAGGTTGGATTTTTCTTGTTTTGCCAGTGAAAAAAAGCAGCATGGCTATGATTCACTATATTGGCATGATCAGAGCATAAGATTAAGAGAAAGTTCAAACAAATGTCATGGTCAGAGACAGACAGGGAGACAGACTTGGAGACAAAGGGAGAGAGCTGGTTGCCTGTAGTGGATGTAAGCAAATAACACAACCACCCCCGCACACATACACAAAGTGTCCCCTGACTCTCCCACACATATGCATGCAGACACACACAGCAGATTAGAAAAGCTGATTTATTGGTGGTAAAATGTTAATATAGCTATAAGCCGTGCTCATGAATTGTTAATTAAGGCTGTGACAGACTCGTCACCTAAAATGTTAATGAGGTAAGATTGCGTCGGGGCTGAGAGGTCTCTGTGAGCTACTGAGCAAATACAACAGATGAGCTGAATCCTCAAGACCCCTGCCACACATACACGCATGCTATAATAAGAAACGCTAAAGGCACCTGAGATGGGTCAGGCCCATTCAGCCGCTGAGTAATTAAATTAATGAATGACAGTGTGTGAATTAACCGTTGTGATAGTGGAAGGGAATGATAGATACGGCCCATTTTTACACTCCCCAAACCTAAATCTGTACTGTACTGTCTGTTCCGACTGAGTCATCAGTGGTGGAAGGAGTCATTAGCTATTCTCATTGTTATATTTAAGATAAGATAAAGAAAAAAGATAAGATAAAACTCAGAGGGTTTAAGACTTGATTGCTTGACAATAGTTCTTAAATAATCATTGATACAGTGACCAGCACTGAGAGAGGAGCAGCACGACTGATGGCTGCTTGGAGGAAGGATCTTCTGTGGCGTTCAGGTGCACCTTTGTGGTGTCAGTCTATTCCTCAGGAAAGTCAGGTGCAGCCATTTTTAATCAACTTTAATAATAATGGACAATTTTGATTATAATTAGCTTAGTGAGAGAAGATAAAAAATGGTTAGACTCACCATTATAGCTGGAATAGGCCTACCTCAGGTGAAACTATAAGCATTAATGTCGGGACGGGTGAACCATGTGAAATTAGCCTGTTAGTTCAGTGGTTATTGCTAGAGTAAGCTGTCAAATAAAAGTTGTGGATTTAAAATATTTGAATTTCTCCTGAAATGTGGTGGACAGCATGAAACTGCACGAATTGGAGCACACTGGAGAGGAAATGATTTTTTTCCCGAGTTGTTCATGCAGTATTCCCTCGCTTTAAGTCAAAATATTAATACAACACTGTGAAAATACTCCAATACAATTATAAGCCCTACACTCAAAACCTTTCTCATAGAAACGTAGACTATGTAAATATTATTAGTGTATTTACTTTAAGTATCAAAAGTAGGCTACAAGTAATTATACAGAAATCTGGTCTCTGTTAGTGTTTTACTGTTTTAAAAGACTGTCTTTTAAATAAAAAAAAAACTTCAATTTCTAAATTTAATTAAAAACCTGTTTGTGCTGTAGTTATATTTGTATCTAGAATGCATATTGACTTTTCTGAGTATTTCACTTTTTATTCAACTTTCAGTGTGAATATATATTAACATATTCAAACTGTAGGCCTACTTGTACTTTGTAAGTAGAATATTAGTAGTAAGGAGGCATATATATCCAAAGCACCCTCTTACAATAAGGCGGGCTATTGAACCTTTGCCACTTGCCTGTTGATTAGCAGCGCTGCCTCTGCTGTGCAATTTTAACAGCTAGCTCAATGCTAACGCTGCTTCAGCCAATGAAGCTTCTAATTAACAAGCTAGGCTGTCAAAAGTTTAGCCATGTTGCTTCAGGACGGCCTTGCGGAGGAATAAACACATGGAATATATATATATAAAACTGAAGCTTTTCCTGTCCTGCTGTCTTCGTGTTAGCCGTGGCAATGTTTCCCAATGTGTCCAGGCTGCTAAGCTAAGGTAAGCTAAGTGTTTGTTGTTTAAGGTCATGCTAACAGTGACATTGGCAGAGCTTGGTTCTGTTTACTTACGTTAGCGTTTTGTCGGGCTGAGAGGCGCAAGCTGCTGTTCCATCATTTTTTGGGGGTTGTTTTTATGTTTTGGTGTTTCTTGTTTGTAAATTTCTGTTGTGTCTTTAAGTGCTAGCTATGTGCGTTTAATTGCTTAGGTGTCAGTTATAGTGTTATGTGAATTCTTGCTTTGGGTTTGCTGATCTTATTATTCTTCTGGTTGCTTTGCGTTTTATACTTTCATTGTACTTTTTTACATGTTGGTAAATACAGTAGCTATGGCAAATACTCTTACTTGAAATAGGTGTTGTGCATTTACAGTTGTTGGTATTATCTTAAGGTGGTTTCCCTTTGCAATTAGAGGATATTGTATGTCTTTAGGGATGAATAACTGTTGTCTTGTATACAGCCCATTCACATAATAACTTCTACAGTACTGCATTGGCTTGTTAGAGAAGTCTTTTGGCTTTTGTCACACTCAAGATAAATTATTAAAGTCACATTTTATTTTGCTGACTTCACATTCAGCTTGAAAATACAGTCATATTTCCACTCCAACAATGAGATTATGTGACTCCTTGCTGCTTTGTATCACAATAACTTATAAGATGCTGACCTCTGTTCACTCAGCTTGACTCAGTAGAAACATAAAGCATGTAACATGAATTCATTCATTCATTCATTCATCAGCTGCTGCTCATCAGTGCTACATAAGTGGGTTTGCACAGTTAAGGTATTTTTCAGCCCAAAATAATTACCTGCTTATTCAGCCCAATTTTGCCTAACTCACCTAATCTGTTGCATTGACAAGAGAGAGCTTAGCTTGCTAGTCAAGTTTAAACCACTGACAATATAAACCACTGGACAAATCCTCTGCAGCCGTTTGCAGGTTTTGTTTTCGGTTTCGACCACAAATTTTCGTTCGGTGCATCACTAAAACAGACAATACAAAGTTCTCACAATTCAGTAATAAGTGAAAGGATCGTAAATAGGGAAGTAATGGTTCCAGAGTAAATTTGTTGAAAGATTACTAAAATTAGAAATTAGGACAAAAAATTTAGTTGTGAACCCAAGTTTCAGGTTCATAGTTAAACTGCAAATTCACATGGACACATGGTCACAAAAATGCATGTAAACTCAGGTGCTGATGATGATCAAGCAATGTAACTTGGATAACTTAGGCTACCCCCAAAAGTTATTGCTTGCCACATGCATTGGTACCTCATATATGTGAGTGTTGTAGTAAGATGTATGGGGGAAAAAAAGCGTTTCACTATCCTTTGTTTTTTAAAGAAAAAACTTTACTGCTGATTGGAAATGGACATTTAGACCCTGATTTGACTTTTTACCACATTAAACAGAGTCATAATGATGAATACCTCGGCAAAGTTTGTCAAGTTCATTTATTTGCCTACACACTTTTACATAAAGGAGATATGACACACCTGTACTGCACTTTCAGACATTTCTTAAATATCTCAAGCTTTCATTAATAAAAGAAGCACTTCATTTGGCAACGTCAACCTTTTTCTCCCTTCATTTCATTTAAATATTGTTTTTATCTCTCTATTCACTCCTTTGTCAGGCAGCAGCATGCCTTCATTCGAACGTAATTTAGTCAAGGACATCTCTGAATAAGATGTAAATCATGTAACCCTCTTTGATTGCTTGTCCTTTGTTGTTCAGAGTGAACAAACACTTCTTTGTTATGTCTGTGCTTTGTGCAATAGTGGGAAGAAAGAAGTAACCCTGAGCTTTGGTTGAATGCCACAGCATTTGTTGGAAAAGGGCACATTTTATCCAAAAAATCTGACGCACTTTCTCAAGTTTTTTTCACATCCCACTTGAGTGTGAATGCTTGTAGTGTGCACATTGCCAGTTCGTTATGAAACTTTAATTCAAAAGGTGGACGTATTATTTTAAGCTGATGAATCGTTTCTGTGATAAACAGATGCAAGATGTGATTCGTTCCCATGACACCAGAAAAATATTGATCTACAACTTTATGCTGCAGTATGACTCAGACTGATGTAAACATCTTTTTGTGTTGAGTGCATGGTTGGTGGGACTGGGGTGATGATGTCAGCATAACATCAGAAGGGTCCTGCAGCAATGTTAGAGTTAATTGACCCAATTTGTAAGCCCCCACTCCCTTTACTGTACATATTCCCTCAGTATCCCCACTCTTCCTCCCACATGCTGCACGCCCCCGTAGTGTACAGTGTTTCACTCTGTGGCAAAGCACCCAGCAGAGATTCACACAAAAGCAGTCAGCTCTTTAAAACAAAACCAAGAATTCTGTGTTCTTTAGCAAGCCTCAGAGCGAACAGAGAAGAGGAGGGGTGGTGGGGATGCAGATCACCATGAGTCTCTGATCCATATTGGTGTGAATGTAATTGATTTCCTGCTGCGTGGAATCTGTCTCTCAGAATCACAGAACAAACACTGGCTGAACAGTTGAAAGGGCAGAAAAGATCTGGACGTTATCTCACAGCTCCCTCTACATCCATTTTATCCCTGTCAAATGCACAGGCTCAGTATAGCACATAGGACCTTCATGGAAGTATTTATTTATGTTGTATTAGTATCGTGTAATTCCGTGGGGGATGTTCCACTTTGTGGCATGACGCATAAATGTAATCTTTCATTTATTTATTCCTTCCTTCGTTCATTCATTTATTTATTTATTTGACTATCATAGCTAAATTACAGTAGCCTGGGCCTTGATCTCTGCCCACTCCCCTGAGTGGACTTGACACTCTTGGTCTGGCATTGCGCTGAGAAACACTGATTCTCCTGGTTGAAAAAGCGATTGTCCAATGAGTGGTGGGGGTGGGGTGCCATGGGAAGGACTACACCGTCTGTCGTGAAATAGCCAACATTTCACCCGACAAAGTCGTGTCACAGGACAAGTGTCCTTCATATAAGTTTTTAAAAATGCAGAGTTTTGCCTATGTGTGAAAAAGAAACCGCTGTCTGTCTGTTTGTGCCGATGCTTCATGTAGCTTTGCCGTTGGGAGCCACGTCTGTCCTCGGCAGTGAGAAGCAGGAAGTAGGTCCTGCTGTCCCGTGCCTACTCACGATGACAATGTGATACGATTCAAAGCGAAAAACATTTATTTGTCTCTTTCCACAATGAATGATGGGTCAGAATCTCAATCACAACACAATGTAACAACATCTGTGTGACTATTAAACAGCTTTCAGAGACATTTTTGGATTTCAGTTGTCTCCCTTAATCAGACTTCTTTCCATACACACTCCACAGTAGGCGAAGCGCCCCCGTGAAAGGGCAATGACCAATGAGGAAGGTTAGGGAAAATCTCATTCCCTCCCTCTCAGAATCGGCCAAAGTGGAGGCAATGCCAGACCAAGAGAATAAAGTCCAATCAGTGGAGTGGGCGGAGTCTCTGGTCTGGGCCGAGACTGAAATTACAGCTCTTTAGTTAAACTTTTAAAAAATAAGTGTTAACAGGGACAAATATGTGGAGAATAGAGCGTCAAAAGGCCAATGAACAAAGAATGCATGCAGAAACATCTGTGGGTAGCATATCAGTGAACAATGTTGCTGCTCCTTGTTATTTTTTGTTAGGAATATGGTAAAAAAGTTTGTTTTGTTCACCGTTCTATGAAAAAAGGTCTTCAATTTCACAAAAAAACGTTAAATGTTCCCTTGAGGAGGTTTTTGTATTTGTTGGAGAACAGTTAATGTCCAAACAACAGCCCGAAACACAAAGACTCATAATGACACAAAGAAGCAGCAAATCCTCACATTTAAGAGGCTAAACTAGGAGTTCTTTTTACTTTTTTATTTAAAAAGTAACTTACAAGATTAATCGATTATCAAACTAAGTGGCGATTAATTTTCTATCAATTGATTATTTGTTTAATCTTTGCACCTCTAAACCAAAGCATTCCTAGATCTCATCCAAAGAACATAACAACAATGTTAGATGGTAAACAGCAACAGAATGCCACAATATATTGTTTCAGGTCTGTAACCTCTACTTATTCCACTGTTTATTACAGCAATGTGTGATGTTGCCTGTGCTGACACTCTGACCAAACTATGCTTTGCAGCCTTGTTTATTTGCTCAAAAGTTTGTTTATTTTACCTCCTTTTTTTTTTTTTTTTTTTTTAAAGATCTTGAAAAATTCGCTTCACAATTAATGGAGACATGGCTAGCATAGACCAATGCCACATACCACGGCATTTATAGCCAAAGCTTTTTGGCAGTGCCCAACCGGAAAACAGGAAAACACACAGAAAAACACTGAACTCATTTTTTTACAATAAAAATACCAACACTATTAAAAAGTACCTGTGTTACATGTGTCTTAACTTGAGTTAGAAGTGTTGATGTGTAAAGGTTCATTTTTGAGTTTTGTGGGTAAGGAGTTACACATATCGATTTACTGGCCACAGAAAGTTGTCTGTCTAATAGGAGGCTTTTGATTAGGCAATTGTTTACTGAGACAGGAATCCCCAGAGGTTTCACCGTGTCACTGAGCACCCAAGGAGCCTGGTTATAGCCATTTGTGGATAAGTCGAAGGAGGAATGCTCCGATCTGTCTGAGCAGTATATCGATACACCAGTACAGACCTTGTTAAACTCATTTTGGATTGGAAATATACTGTTTTGTCTTGAATTTTAGTAATTGTTTCTTCTGTCAACTACAATCCTTCAGTCTGTGGCTTCATGTTACTAACAAATCAAAACAAAACAAAACAAAAGAAAGATTCCGGTGAGTGTTGTGCTGTGGGATTTTGCATACACTCAGAGACCATTTTTTGGGCTAAATCTAATGAAATCCAATACAAAGATTTAGGCATAAGACATTCCTTCCCAAATATTCAGTTTTGACTCTTTATTGCTTTGTTACTGAATACATTGTATTTTTATTTTAGAAAAAATATTTTTATTTCAAGGAGGATGTTATTTTCAGTAGTCTTAGAAAGATTGCATTATTTTGTTTAGTAGCAGTGCAGTGTTTCCCACAGAATCAAAACATCATTGTGGTGACGGTTGTTCCGAGGTGGGGGGTTGTGGGGTGGGGGGGTGTAACATGATGAAACATGATGA
>JAQLOL010000004.1:18201908-18226809 GCA_029783665.1 Naso thynnoides
TTTAGTCAAACAAGTGCTACACGGATCAACTAAAACTGATCAAACGTAGATCAAATTCTCATTTTCTGTTGTTTACAAATTACCTGCTCACACTTTTTTAGGTGTAGCAAATTGCACGCGTAAGTCTTTTGTTCATGCACATTATTTACACCCCCCCCCCCGACTTTCCAGCTGGGGATGAAGATGTTTAATACCAGCTTGTGTATCTCAGTTATTACTTGTACTGTGAACAAATGGCAACATTGCTTTTACAAAATGTCCTCATGTCAGAACAATGAGCATCCTTTGTTGCTAACTATTTATTCTTGGATAATATGAAAAGCTTCACAGACAGATTTGTAATTCAGATTGGACCTCGAGGATGTGTTTTATCCCAGCATCCTTCAGTGAGGCTGCAAGGCAAACAACTAAAATTTTAATGTCGACTTTGTTTCATCAAGACTGAAAGTGGCACTATGTGTCACCATGTGCAAGTGTGCTGTCATGCTGTCTTGTCTGGATGTGTCTTTTATTACATAAGTTGAGCAGCATCCTTTATTTTTAGCCCCACCTCGAATGCAACCTCACCCCATCCCAATTACTCTGAAGCACTTTTTGCTGCTAAATATGCGTCAAACCTCCGCCCTTGGTCCCTAGGTTAGTTCACTGCCATGTTTTATTCATGCGTTGTTGTTGTTTGTTTTTTTCCTTGTTGTGTCTGTGGTGAGCATGACGTGCTTCCTACACAAAAAACCTCAAACAGCTACTGCTCATGTACATAAAAGACAGATGAGGGCACACTGGAATGCTAAAGCTGGTATCCTCAACTGTTGTTTATCACAGATATAAACTCTCCATATGTTGGAAATGGTATGTGACCTCCTACGTTGCACTCATCCAGATTGAATCCCTTGGAAGTGATGAAACTGACACCGTATTACATGTAACACAGTTTTTTTGTGTAATTCTTGATAAACATTACTAAATTTAATGCTGCAGAGATTTTTATAGATATTTCAGGGATTTTGACATCTGGGTAGCATCCTCATAAAATGGAGATCCGTGTGAGATGCCAAGGAGCCTACCCTGGTGAACTGAGACAATCTGAAGATCCTGATGGCGATGAGGGAGGTGGAGAGTTGCACAATGTTCAGTCTAAGGGTTGATTTACCCGCGACAACAATGGTTTTCTTAAGATCATATCCGAAAAAAGTTTGTTTGGCAGATACAGTGATGCATAAAATTTCGGATTGAATTCATCTTGAAACAGGCAGGATGTTATTAAATGAAGGCAGTGGGAGAGAAATAGCAGCAATTCACCAGCAGGACGGTAAAGGAAATGTTAAAAAATGTGCCCTCCACATCAAGCTTTCCTCAATAGCTTCACTGCCTGATTTTTTTGTCAGGTTTCCTGGGGTTGATTCAGAGAAACAGCAGCATTCTCCACAGGTTTCTTCACAACTTTGTCACCTTGGGCAAAGTTCACATTGTATTTCAGGTGCCTCTCACTACTGACAAATGTTGCAAAGTGTGGAAAGTTTTTGATCTTCCTCCGCAACTCACTCTCCTCCTTATACATGTTGTCTCTAGTAAGAGTAAGGGATATCTACTTCAATGAGACAGTGTGTTTGAAATTAGCATCATATGTGGTAGATAATGTCAATACATGAATGTAAAAGATTTAGTTGATTGATCAGTTTGTGGTGGGCTGGCCAAGAATTCACAAATTTTAGCCTCTTAAATAAAAATAAAATACACACATGTATACAAATATATACACTCACTAATAGAGTGCTTATAAACACTTTAGATCCATTGTTTTACTGATTAAATTGATCAGTGCTGGTTTTGGAGTGCTGGTTGGACAACATGACCAGTTCTAAGACGTCACTCTGGACTCTAGGAAATTATGATGAGTATTTGTTTTACCATTTCGCTAACATTTTAAAGGCTCATCATGGCTTTATGGAAAAAGAAATCCGTACGGAGATGTGTGCCAAGTAATTCAAATGTTGATGTTTGTTAGTGTTTGTCAGTAACTGTAGAAGAGTACAGTCATCCCCAGATTACTGTAATTCTCAACATGTTGCCTGGTTACACATAGGCCTCTTAATTCCATTTAAGCCGACATTATGATTTCTACTTCCTGTGAAACCACATGTTGTAGATTTAGATTCCACCTTGGTGGGCAATGCAGCATCCCACAGGGTCTATTCTGGTGTCTGGCTGTGTTACAGTAAGCCAAAATTTGACAGGAGAGTGACAGGAAAAGCTAATTGGTCCAACTGATGTGTCAGCGCAGTGTTATGCTCAGCCGAGAGGAGGCGAACAGGTAGCAGCTTCTGCCAGTCTCTCAGAGCTGCGCTGTTGGACCGACAATGGAAGCCAACATACAAGGAGTTCAATGCAGTTCAGTGAGTCTCAAGAAATCTGCAGAGCTGTTGTGTTTGAGATTGTGTCATGATCCTCAGAAGGACATAACAGGTCAGGTAGCAGTTAAAGGTTAGGAAATTTTGTTTAGCTACTGATGGCATATGGAGGTGTGAAATGAACTTTAGGGGTCTCGAGTTTGTAACTTTGCGATTTTGAAAAAGTTTGCTCTTTTCAGAAAAGTCCTCCTTTACATTCTATGTGCACCTATTTCTGCACACTAGGAATGAGGGATACGTACCTCAGTGAAAAAAACAAGACCAAAAAAAAAAAAAATCCACAAAACAAAATCGGGAAATGTCAGTATACATTGACAATTCTTGACAGTGCAACACAACCAGTCACCTCAGAGGAAAGCTATATCTTGCAAAGTATACCGCGCATTCAAATGGGAAAGCACAGTAGAGTTATCGACAAGGCTGGATTGCCAACTAGGCAAAGTGTGCGACTGTCCCACGGCCAAAGACCCCCTAGCAGCACTAAAGCCCATCGTGTATAAGACACTGGCAAAATCAAATTTAAAAGTAATGTTGCTACCTTCATTAATTACCACAAACTAGAACACAAAACACCCGAGGCCAGGTCGTGTAATTCCAGGTATGCAATATAGTTTCTGTGTATATACTGCTCTCTCTGTTTTTGCTCTGTTCTTTGTGGAAACTTTGAAGCAACTGGGAACATGCAGTATATGCAAAATACAGTAAGGGTCCAAACAGCCATTCAATAGCTACATGCCCGGGGCCACCTAATAATGGTTACCTCAATGCACATTGCACTGAATGCTGTTGTTTCGTTATCAAAAGTTATATGCAAAGATGGAGGACAAGAGATCAAAGAAAACTAAAACACAAAGAAATGAGCGTTCTATAGGCAAACCACCTTAAACATCAAGACAGGAGACCGTTGTGGATTTAGGTCAAAAGTGTCTGCAGTGTTTTCGTTTTGAGTTAAACACTAATCAGATTTGCAGTGTCTACAAAAATTTAAATAATGGAAACAAGCAAAGAAAACAAACACACAAAAACTTCTCAGGTTCTTCTCACAGGTTGAACATTCCAAGATAATTGTTTTTAACATGTATATGTCTCATAATATTAAAGTAGTCCATTATATATAGACTGGTTAAACACAGATTGTGATATTTTTGCTGTTATTATCCATGGTTTACCACGGAGGAAGGAAGCTCTGCACAGCTCAACCTTCTGTCATTGTGCTGCATGCTTTTGATGCATGCCTGTCTTCTGCTGTTCGCCACTGAGCAGCAGCTGGAAGTTAAGCCGGTTTCAAGGACAGCTCTGCCTTTTATTAGTGAGTCAAAGGATTTGAACACAATACAGATCTTTTTCAAGCCTGCCTCTTCAAAACATCACATATAACCTTTACCCTTAAACTTTAAATTTATGAATCACGCTGTAGCAAGAACACACTCGTCTTATTTCATGGTCACACAAAATGTCTAATTTATAAATCACATACTAAAGCACATCTGATCTTCTGGGTCAATTCAGATGGAAGTATACCTAATTTTGGATGGGTTATTGATGTTAAATTTTAAAAATGTTTGCTTGTATTCTGACACTAACGCAAATGAATCTGTGTAAGCCTTGAAAATTTGTCCTTTTCAAAGTATTTGTTATATTTTCTCTGGAGACGTGAATTTAATAGATGTTTTCATCTTTGAAGCCAGTTCTATTTTCCCCACAATGAAAGACTCTGAATTAATTGATTCATTTAGAAAACAATACATATTAATAACCATGCAGGACCAGAGAATCAAATGCAAATCTCGCATGAATGTTTCTTTAAAGAATGACAAAACGTCTCTCCTGCAATTTGTATTTCCTCATGTTTTACAATTTCCTGGATAAAACATACAATATAGATGACGGCATTATTTTCCTCGTTATTTTTCTCACTGCATCCTCTATATCTTCTGTTCTTGCCACCTCCACCAGACATGTTTATTTATAACAACGCCTCTTGTGCAAACAAGCTATTGGCAAGTTGGACACTGAGTAGTTGAGAAGCAAACGCAGAGACATCAGGCACAGCAAAAGCTTTAAAAAGCACAGTTTGTTGTAGCTCCTTAGATCCCACCCAACCACTGGAAGGCTTAGGTAATAAAGCACTGCCCAGTGGAGGCCTCAGGGGATGGGCCGCTGCCTGTGTGACTCATCCTCTGAGGCTGATCTCGTCCTGGTTCTTTCCATTAATAACCATTCTGTGCCCATCTGAACTCCAGTTTCTAATAGCTTCACACCCTCTACTTGGCCCAGAGAAAAAAGCCGTCATCCCAGATGCTGTCACCTAGAGGAGCATGAATGAAAACTCCCTGTTAATACAGTTTTATGCAAATTTTAATATCATTTACCATAAAAATACCATGTAAACATAGAGCTTCTTTTCTTTTTTTAGCTTAGGTTATGAAAACAGATGTGTTGCATTAAAGGCAAAATATTTTTTTCAGGAAAAACAGCTGAAGGTGCTAATGCAAAGTTAGTTGTATTAAATGCAGTCAGGGTATATAAAACTTGCATATCATACCACACATTCGAACTGATGCGTGTTATATTATGCTAATACTGTACTGTGCATGACATAAGATGCCCAGTAGCCTACATATGTCATAAATATACATCCCCCATTCATGCACAGAATGCAAAATGGCTACAGGAGTGAAAAAACAAGCCCAAAATATGACTCATAAAATAAAAATATGATTCATACAGTACATTCTGTTCTAGAAAAAACAGCAGAGTAAAGCTGCCATGTTTACATGAGAAAGTATAAACAAAAACCCTTATTCAACATGGCAGAAAATAGCTGTTTTTTTTCCTTTTCTTTTTTCAGTATATTGTTTTGCTGCCAATGTGAAACTGGAGGAAGAGCAGGAAATGGAGGATTCCCATATTCAGTGATGATGCTCATGCTGTCTATTTATGTCTCTGTGTGGGCAAATTTGTTGTTTTCTTGTGTGGGTAAATTGGTTGATGCTTTGATGAAATATTACTGGTGTTACAGTTTTCAGTCCCATCGGAACCACTAATATAATCTCTTGATGTTTGATTATACTGAATGTAGGAAGTTCACAAAGAGCTTTTGGGATGTTTTGTATAAAAACCTGCTCAAAGCAAAGTCTGATCAAACTCACAGTTTGTTTAAAGAAAGAATCTACATGCTTTTTAAATTAGTAATAGCTACTGCTTCATGGCTTTGACTAAAAAACCTTGGCCCACAGCTTTTAGAGAACATAGTAACTTTTCTTTTTCTTTTCAAATTACATTGAGTGATCTGTAAGCAGATAAAGGGCTATTTCGTCATGAATGCAGTCCATTATTTTTTGTTCAAACTAAACCAACATCTTCAACAATGGACAGTCAATGAATCAAGGGAGAAGCCTGCGCAGTAAAAATGACAATGAAGAGATGAAAAATGACCATCAAAATGTTTGATTTTGATACTAGCTCTGCAACATAATGTTGCAAAGTTGCAACAATCAAATATTAATATAATTAGATACAACCTGCATACAATACAGCTTGTATCCAGGTCCCTTTAACTTTATAAGGCCAAAATACTTCCACACTCTGGTTTCTAAGCTCTGCGATGGCTCATGCTCAACCATCCTCGCCAAAACTGTAGTAGTAACCTATAGTAGCTTCGGGCATAAATGTGCTGCACATATTATGCCCGCTGTGTTTCAGTAACAGATTTTTTTAGCCTTCCAAAACATCTCTAATGTTGAGAAATGGGTTTCAAACTTAAAATCATAGAGGTTTTGCATTAAAATATAATCCTTTAAAGAAACAATCAAGACGGTGAAGAATTTATTCTATCCATATTTCCATGGAAGGTTTCTTTCAAAGATCTTTAAAAAACATGTCAGACATCAGTCAGGGTTAATCTTGTCACACTCTAACCTTAATGGACCTCCACTACTGCACTAGTTTAACAAGTATATTAAAAATAATAAACAGTTATTTTGTTTGCATTTAAAAAAATACAGATCTTTGAGATTCTTCGGTATCAAATCTCAAGTCTATAAAGAAACAACCAGTGTTATCTCAAGCTGTGATTTTCAAAGGATCTGCTCATGCTGAGCTTAAGAGGACGCCCAAAGAATAATTATCCTTATTCAGAGCCTTGATTGTGAGCATTGCATAATGAATAGTTTGCCTTAACTTTGGAGGTAAAAAATTAAGTATCAGTGAGACTTTTCCATGGAAGAGACTTCGTTTAATAGAACAATGAATTTCAGCTTGGAGGTTCTGGTAACACACTTTTACAACTGCATAGCATCGTGCATAATTTGATCCTAAAAAACAAATAATAAATAATGCAGAGTTAGAGGAGCAAACTTATGTTTTCTTCATGAGATGGTTTGAAAACTGAAAAGCAAAATTAAAGCACTGGATTTGTCCTTTCTGAAAAGTTTGAGAAAATTTATTGCAAAACCTGCAATAAATCAGAATTAAAAGCATCATTTCAGTTTGTAAAGCAGGAATCCACAGGAATCATGTGCATTATCTTTAGACTTGATGAATATTTGTGACTGACTGTTGGGTTACGTTTACTTAATACTTATCGATTCTTACTAATGAGTCGGTGGCGGCCACTGCTGTCCTGTCTGCTGTTGCGTGCTGGGGCATTAGATTTAGGGCTGCAAATGCAAACAGATTTTAAAAACAAAACAATAACACAATCCATAAGGCTACTGATGTTGTATGGGTGGGGCTGGACTCTCTGGAGTTGGTGTCAGAAAGGAGGATCCTGAGCAAGTTTTGTGTCATCTGAAAAAATAACTCCCACCCACTCCATGTTGTGCTGCTTAAGTGCAGCAGTAAGTGCAGTACATGATTTTTGTTTCTGCCCAGGTAGAACACTGAGCGCTACGTGAAGTCATTCTTGCCTGGGGCTTTTAAACTTTTAAAGTCCTGTGTATCAGACACTTTGAGTCAATATTCTGGCCCTGAGGCTCATTTCCTGCCCATCAACTGCTTTAACCCCACACCTGATTTGATTATTTACAATCCATATATTCAACTGGCCATACATCAGCTCTGTGCTGTTGATTAGTAATTCATCTATGCAGTTTTCTACTTTGCAATTAATGAAGGGTAGTAAGAGACGCAGTTTCACATCTTGTATTATCTGAATAGTGCAGTATTGTTTAGATGGCTTACGTAGTCCTGTTTTTATTTTCTATTTCGGTCATAATTAATTACGCAACTATTCCCTATGGGGTCAGTAATGTGACATTCTGATTGAAAATGCCTTCTCCAGATACACTTCTGTTTGTGTATTTACGTGTCAGTGTTTATGTTCAACAGCCACCTTTGTGGGGGGTGTATTTGGCTGAGCGATGAGATCAAGGCAATTTTTCTTTCATACTTTTTTTCAGCAAGACTTGAGTAGCTCAAGTCACTTCTTAAGTGTTTTGCACTCAGTGTAATAATAAAGATTCAATGTTGAGTGTAATTCAGTCAGTTTAAGGGGTCAATTCACTCAGTCAGCTTGAGGATTAGCTGCAGCGTGATACTTGTTGGGAAACAACTTTGCTGCAGCTGTTTGCCTCAGCTTGCATTTTATTTCGTTTGTTGTTGCTCTCTCTTTTATGTCCAGTTTGAACCGAGACAAAATGGTTGCAGGGAAAGTTGCAACGGAGTGATCTGGCCATTCTCAGCTCGAGCTTGTGCCAACTGACGGTGTCATTTGCAGACACTCTGTAGTCTGCAGAGGCGACTCAGACCTCAAGGCACAAAGAGCTAAGCAGCTTGTGCCAATGTCACCTGCCGCTAAGAAGTGCAGCATAGACCGGCCAATCAGGACAGAAGAGAGTACAGAGAGTGCATTTTCTGCAAAATCTCTTGTTCGGGTGGCGAAGAAAATATCATGATAAAAACAGGACTTATTGGAGACCAATTAGCAGTGAATGGAGTCATTTTTCAACCATTATTACACTGTTTAATCAGATTATACATCATAATGACAAAGTTAAGCTAAAAAAAGTTTTATAGTTTCACTTTAATTGTCAGATATGAGTGATTTATTGTTCGTTGTTGACCTCGGTAACAGAAAAAATTGTGCAGTGTACGGTGGCGTTTTCCAAAGCAGACAAAGTTTGGGAAATCCTGATCCAATAAGGGAAGTGTGTATCCCTGTGTGCCCACTATAGTGAGCTTACGCTGTTGCTTCGCTCCTGCGGTGCTCCTACTGTTACTTCAGGAGCAGTATTAAAAGATTCTCCAGCTTTCTGTCAGGTAAACTCAGCAGGCCTGCAAAGGAGATTAAATCTACTTCTGGAAAAAGCTGTACATTAGTTCCAGTAGCTCAGTGATCATACAAAAGCACAGCCCTGATGAGGCTGTGGGCTACCTGAAAAAACCTTTTCAAACTACTTTAGTTTCTTCCTTTACTTGCCTGGTCTGTTACCTCAGAGTGACTGAAACTACTAAATTTAAATTTCTTTAACAAGACAACAAAAACTCATCCAGATTAACAGGGAAGGAGACGCACTTAATCAATGCAAAGTCTGCTGGGATCCCTTTAAGTTCTTAAATATTTCTGTCAATACTGATCAGGTGAGAGAGGCATCAACGCCTGTAATTGTTATTGATCTTTCAGTTTGTGTAGCCTTGTACAAATTATTTCAATAGGCATGTCTAAATTGCATCTCCCTTGAAGTGCTGTTACTGATTAAAGCGGCCTTGTGTCTGGCTCAGGCCGAGCGCCTCCAAGGATAACCGCCAATTTTCCTTGGGGTTCATATGCAGTTTATTTCAACTTTTAATCTAATTTATTACCATTAATCCAAAAGTCAATAAGTTACAAAGGTAGTTGCACATTACTCTCCATTATCGCACCTTGCTGATAGACAGAGGGAAATATAGTGTTTGTCACTCTAATATCATTCTCATTACCTTGAGAGATCACAATTACAGGGTTGAAGTGTCAGGTGGAATAACAGGGGAGATGCATCAAAGAGACATGAAAATCAACATTGGTGAGCAGCACACCGTTGGTCCCACTAATGAATCCCGTTCTCTGCTCAAAGATTAGTTTAATAGAGACGAGTGTGTGTAGATGTGTGTGAAAGCGTGGGTGGGTGTTTGTCTTGGATGGACTTGCAGCTGCCGTGGTGTTTTCTCTTTGATGAGGAATAGTAAATGAGCTGCAGCAGATGATGCTGCCACAAGTCATCACAGCAGGTCGCGAAGAATGTCCGGCCGAGGCCACGGCCTTGACCCGTATAAGAGAGCGAACCGTCTTCATGTAACGCTTCATTCAAAGCAGACAGGAAATGCAATAACGACAAGAAAGAGCAAGGCGTTCTGCTTATGAAGAAAATCATACGCTTGTTACAGAATAAATTAAATCAGTAATTCATTCAAAAATGCCCTGATTCTCCTTTAGACTACCTGAATAGAGAGAAGCTAAGTTGTGTCTTTATTTTCAAATACATGGATCGTGTGGAAGCAGGTACGCAGGGTGTTTTTATCATGGTTCATTAATGACTGCGTCTATCTAAAAACAGGAATTAAAGCAGCTAAAAATAGACCTACTAGCAAAGATGCTCCTCCCCCATTCCCCCCGAATCCTCATTATCCCATACATACACATCTGCAGCTCTGGGGATCCAGACTTTCTTGGTTACACCAGAAGTCGTTTGTAGTTGGCAAAGAACCAGTGCAAAAAAAAAAAAAAAAAAAATCTGCATTTCACATGAAGACGCTGTGCATCGCTTGACACAGATCCAAGTGAAACCCTTTGATTTCCACAAGAGATGACTTGCAGATAAAGATGGGGAATCCTGGCAAATCTTTAGAGGAAATCTTTTGCATTTTGCAGTGTTCTCCATCCTCCCCTTGCATGAGAGAAAATTGCAATGCCTCCCCTGAGCTGTATGGATATGCATGTACATCCGCCTTTTCTGGCACAGTTGTAAAAATCTGTTTTCACCCTTTGCTCGTTTTACAGGTGTTTCATCCTCTGAGACAAAAACACTGTATATATTTATGAACTATGCTTAAATGACTCACAAACATATTTCCTAACCAGTTGTCATATCGGTATCCGATGTGCTTTCTTGATTGTTGTTGTAGATGTTTTTGAAGATATTCATATACTGTGGTTAGGGAGAGGTCTCATCAAAGGCACGTTTATGTAGGAAACCATTAGAAGCTCCCCGCAGTACAGCCGGTTGTACCATAGCAACATGTACCACTCATATGTTTGTCAGTGAGATTTTAACAGCTGCAGGGTTTGTATGTGTGCAGAAATGCATAAACCAGTGATTTCAGCATAAAAAAATAACTGGTTCTAATTAGGCAACATGAACCACTGACCTCAGGAAACAGATCTGGTTGACAACTCTGCTAAGGCACTTGGCTACGGGAACACCATGGCTCTTTTTTTTCTTTTTGCGCAAGATAAGTTCTTAAAATTGGGCTTCGGCAAACTTTAGCAAAAGGTTCAGGAGGTTCAGCCAAACTTATTCAAAGATTTAATTGACAGTACTCGTCATCACACCAATGCATTTTTTTAGTCAGTTAGTTTGAAACATTATAAAAATAAACCAAGACTGTCATCAGAATGTAGAGAAATTATATTGAAGTTGTATAAATTGTGTGTCAGAGATGTCTCTTGAAGTTAGCATGCCAGCCAACCAGCCCTGACCCATCCTGTCTTGTTGTAGTTGTGCCTTAAGAAGTGATAGTGAGTCACTTCAGCATTCAGTGTGATCTCAGTCCAGCAAGACAGAGATGGTTGTTTTGTCCCTTCTGGTTCCTGACAGCCTTGGGCTTACCCCACCTTAACCCCTTAAAGGTCACAGTATGTGTGCGCTGGCTGATTCTTGACTTCCCTCACATTCTTCTCCTGTTTGACGCCTCTGCTGTCCTCGCCTGAACCCGCTCTGTTTTCCAGGTCCTCTCAGAGTCAGAGTTTCAGGTCAGAGGTGCTGCAAATCATATTCTCAGCTGTCAAACTGGCCTCCATTGGTCATGGAAACTGTGAGCCGTCACAGTCCGGCTACATTCACTGGGCCCGGTTCCGTTGCCTGCTCATCTGGTTCCAGTTCTGCTGCCAATTCATCGCTCTCTGCCAGCATTCCCAGCTGGGTCCACCCCAACTCTGGTCCAGTGCTCCTGTGCTCTGAGCTGAGAGCTCCCAGTCTGGTTAGAGAAGACGAACGTTAATATGACTGCACCCATTTTTTTTGGGAGTATGAAGCTGACAGGTGGCTAAATTCATACTCCAAATTGCATGACTGTTGGACATTATGAGCACACTGCTTATAAACTCCTAGAAAGTCATGTTGTATGTTATTATCATGTTACCTTAATCTTATATAGCAAACCATAGGACAGTTATTGACTTCTGTACTCTTATAAGGCTCATACACCATTAAAAGCAAGATGCACTGCGCATGCTTGTTGCTCTCCCCCCACGTCCTGCAGAGACGCTATAAATAGGTTTTCTGCTGCATGTCTTCTTCTTTCTATACACCTTATTCACCACATGATTGGTTTTAGAAAAAGGCAATTAAATGGCAGTGTCACTGGCAAGAAAACACTCGGGGATGAGTTGGTGTGTGTGGAAAAGCAGGCACAAAGGGAAAGTTAACTCAAAGAAAACATTTTATTAAAGCAAGTTTCACACAAGGAAGGAAAAACATTGGAGACAAAAACCCAAAGTAATGAGCAGCTATTAGCTTGTGGAGCACCTCAGTGCACCCTTGTCTAAAGATATTGGTTATGTCCACTATTATATAATATTACATAATCTCAACTCTGGGCAGAAATGGCATTAGATGATAGGATTGATTCTGTTACCGCCCCTCTCTTTTACTAAAAATGAAAAAGGCATAAACTCAATTTCAGCTGCCATGGAATTGTTTTTATATTATTACCACAGACAAATGCGCAGTATCAGGCTGGGGGAGAATGTCGGCCAAAACTGAGGAAAAATCTAATTATGGTGGAGTGATTGACCATTCAAAATAATGCGGCTCTAGGTATGGCAAAGCTTGAAGGCTAAATGCGTGGATTTGACAGGAGATCCATATTACATCTTGCTTCTGTGCAATGAAAATGTGATATTGGAGACATAAAGCAGATGTAATTGGCAGTTGTGTTTAACAAAATCACAGGAAACATTGCAACTGGAACAAAGACGTAACACAGCTTAGAGACAACCACCGTTTTTACAATGAACAATTAGGTAAAGGTATCTTTTTCGATTTAATTAGCTTTTCCACTGAAACTTGTGACACTGACGTTCATTACTGCTGAATGCTGCAGGAATTCATTAGCTGCTAGCTGACAGGCTCCTCTTGAAGTGGAGTACATGCTCGGTTTAATCAAAATTACAACTTTTCACGGTTTCAACACATGTTACATGATAACCTGGAGCTGCTGCAACAGTCCTACAATTTCTGCCTTCTGGTGATTTCGATCTGTGCTGACACTTTTAATCATGATCGCCACTGCAGTAACAGATCGAAAGGAGTTATTTAAATGTACAAGCAGCCGTCATAACTTCCTAAATGAATTTATGCGTGGTGAGTCAGATAATGCCCCCGTCCTATTGGTGTAACAAAACTAATTCCATGTGGATGTGCTGATAAGTCTGATGAATGCGTCACCCTGTCTAGTTGAAAGCTGTCACATTGTACCTGAATAAAGAACGGTTTCTCACCACATGATGACCAAATATAAAAGTTTATTTTACAAACTAGGCTAACAGATAATTTACTTTCATCGGTATCATTTGGGAAACCATATTCCACTGAATAGTAATTTCAACAGAGTCCACTGAATGATCTACCGTCAGCTCTTATCCTCGTGTAACATTGCTCTAAAGATACTAAGCTCCAGTTTGATATTTTTCTATACAAAGAAATCTTCAATGAGACCCACAGCTGCTTATTAGTGTTGCTTGTCAAGACAATGTAAGCTGCAGAGGAGGAAATGGACAGAATACGAAGCCACACTAATGAGCTTCATTATCAGTCAATGATTTTAAGAGGCTTAGTGAAGAGATACACAATGGAAATGAATTAGCAAAATTTAGATTAGAACACACCAGTGATTCATATCAAATATCCTTTGATGCATCGGATTATTGGGTATCAGACGAAATACAAAACAGAGAAAGAGAGAGCACCGTGACTGATAATACCACACAAAGCAACGGTGTGGTTCGTTTTTCCTCTGAACACACGGACCAGTCATCATCAACCTCTCACGGCACAAACATTTACATCAAAGCTGATCTGAGGAATATAAAGTGACACGTGAACTGAGATAAAATGCTTTTTTTTAAGAGAAAGAAACTTTTCATGTCTGGAAAGTGGCGGCGTTGATCTGTGAGTCATACTCCTGCTCTTGCAGTCCTGCCTGCTCCGCTTCCTTCTCAAAACCTTTGCCCCTCCCTCCCGCTCTCCCCCCACCATTTCTCACCGCAGCAGTAGGTAGGGAGCACTGGATCCCTGCTGCATTACCGGAGGCTTCTGATCTAATTGTTTTGTAATGCAGGGATTTTGCTCAGGATGAGTCATAACTCGGAAAAGGGAGGAAAAAAAAAGTGCAGATGTCACCAAAAATTTAGATGAGTGCAAAATAACAAGCAGCAAACTCGATGCCAATTAGAGTCCTCCCTTTATTGCTGTCTCTTCAAACTGATAGTCCTCCAATTCTTCCTTTCCTTCAGTGCCGTTTTCCTTTTTTCCTTCAGCACAATATCTCCAAATTTCACGATTTTCTTTATTTCCCAGCTGAGAAGAGGGAACTTACTGAAAGGCTGTTAATTCTTGAGACAGCGCTAGTCCTGCAGTTATAGTGCATCCAATCAGAGTTAATTTAACATCTTTATACTATTTCAAACATTCAGTAAAGCCCAGCAAACAAACACTGCTCAGCTTATATAACTGTCACTGAGGAGAAAAAACTGCTAAGAAGAAATTGCTGTGTGATGTGAAATGGTCCATTACTACCACAAAAACCACACAGAAGTGAAATTGGGTTTTGTAAGGCATTTAATGGCTCCTAACTCAATTGGGGATAACTTATCTTGGCTGTTGCAACATAACAGCATTAGTCTTGGCGACGTCCAGAAACTGGTCTCATTTAAAGCTGCACAATGTCAACACATTGCTTAAAATGGCTTCAACCAATGCTGACCTTAGCCATCATGCCTATAGTTGTCTTATATTTAAAGACTTGATTGGTTAATTGTTCATTGTTTATTGTACAACCCCTACCCCCACCCCCTTTTGATACTGCTGATATTTTTAATGCCATAGCTGTCCAAATTTTCTAAGCGATAATCCATGTGCTGTTTTCAAATGCTACAAATGCCCTAAGGACACAAAACATCACAGCAGCTGCTGGCGCTGTTTTAAAATGGTAAAAGTATAAAATTTGTGAAATGTTCTACATGTAATTGTGCAACAAAATTGTGTATACGCATCTCAATTAACTATAAAATGCACTAGTTAAAAGATAAAAAACATACTTGTGGTTGTGAAAATGTGCACTTTAACAGCAGGCAGCTATGAAGAACTTGAGATAAAATATTTTCAACATACTTTTTCAAAGAGTTTTTTAAAATTCTCACAATTTCATAACGGTGAGACAGTATTTGATGTGAGCTTGTTACATCTGTTCTATCTGTTCTTCAACCTGTTAAACAACAAAAATCTTGTTTTTGCCGCCCTTCAGTGGCTAAACTTCTCACCATGTTGCAGTGATGTAGATGTTTACTCCAGGGTGTGTCAGAGCAAAAGACCTTAAATTTTAACACGGAGAAGGAAGTGGCACAGTCCTTTTGAGCTTGGTGTTAAATCACAAGTGGTGACAACGTGCTTTTCTCACATCTTATACATCAGTTGAAGTGCTGAACCATTTTACCACGCACAGCTGGTTTAGGTCACAACAAGTGCAACCAACCATACTCAGATGTGCCGTTGTGTGTGGTCAGAAGTTTGAGAGTTTTCCTTTGAATGAATGAAGACCAGGGCTGCATTTTTAATTCCCTCTTCAAAAACTTTGACGGAGTTAGTTTTTTAAGAAGGTCAAGATGAGAGCCTTAAAGTTTTAGCATGAATCTTTAAAGAATCAATCGATTTTTCTCCAGGAATGTGGACGAGTTTAGATGTCAGGCCTGTTTTGAAATACAAAGACGAGGTTAAAAACAATTTCTCAAATAATATTTGATTAATGTTTCTGGGTTTTAAATAGTCCAGACAAAACATTTGCAGATGTAATGAAGACTGTGGTTAGTATGTTTCAATTTTCTAACATTTTGTGATAAATTGATGATAAATACCATTTAAAGAGTCTGTGTTATGCTATTTTTTGGGTTCATATTTATTCTTGGTTACTACTAGAGCAGGTTCACATGCTTTGATGCTCAAAAAACTCGTCTGGTTTCTCATACAACCAACTGCAGCACCTCTGTTTTTTCCAGTATTTTTGCCTGTCTGAGATTCTCCGTTTTAGCTCCAGCCCTGCCTTTAGAGGCTTAATCTGCTCTGATTGGCCAGTTCAAACACACACCTTCCAGAGGAACCAATACAGAAGCCCAGCACACTGCGACACCCTAGCGGTTTGAGATTTAAAAAAACGGATGAGAACGGAGCGTTCAGAGCCATTAGAAACAGTCCACAGGGATTACTGCTACATACCCTTACCTCATTATTTCACACTTTGGCATCATTTAAAGTGGTAACCTGACTTTGTAACATCATTTATAGATTGAAAGAGACAGAATAGCATAATATGTCCCTTTTAAAAATAACAGGGAGATTAAATGATCCTGAAAAAAAAAAAAAATCACTAGATGTGAACCTAAGTCACTGACAATACAATCCAAGATTATGTGGTTTATTTTGGTAAATGGGTTGCATTTGTTTAATGCTTTTCTTTTGTCTTCCCAAAACCTAATTTCAGTAGTCACCCGATTCACACACTAATGGCAGATGGGTTCTCTACACAGTGCCAACCATGAGCGACCAATGCACGCATATTTACAGACCAATGAAACAGTCATGGGGAGGAATTTGGGGTTCAGTTACTTGCTCAAGATACTGGAGAAGTAGGGGATCGAACCATTGACTAACCTGTGTACCTGCTGAGCTACAACAACCAACTATTAAGACTATTACTAAGGATCCAGGACTGTAAGAAACCTAAAACATGTTGGCCCTGAATTCTGCTGTGCATGTTAATCACAATAAATTCCGTAACAGCAGTGATGTGTGGTATTCCATTAAAAATTCAAAACAGCTCTCGCTAATGCCCTCAAATCTCATATTCCCTCCTCCACAATATGAGAACACACTCACAAGTTGATGTGATCTAAAACGATGGACCCTTCGACCAAGCACTTTTCTCCCCTGGACATCTAATTATGCTAAATGGCTCTGTAAGTGTGTGAGTGGTCCTTTCACAGGCTCGTCTACTAATCAGGATGTGGGCTGCTGGCTACTCTTTGGCTGACCTGCTCATTATTCTTTGGCGTTAACTTGTCTCATGTTGAGATGCACCTAATTGTTTGCAGCTAGCTGGGGACTTGCCCACCATTCAAGCCCAGCTTAACATATTTCTTAATGGAGTATTTGCCTGTCAGGAGTTTTAAGAATATAATGTAATAGTCTTGTCAAGAAATATACCCCAGTAATACTTGTATTGTCTTATTAGGCTGATGTGCATTTAATGTGCTTTTGAGGGTTTCTCATGTGCAGAGGGTTTCTCTTTCAAACACAGGATGTTTTTGCCATACTGCCAGCAAAATTTAATTGATTGAAGATCAAATCTGGACCGCAGCACAACAATTCATAAGGAACCGTTAACCCCACCTGTTGATCGTTTAAGCTCCTCGGCAGAAGATTGGCTTTTTTTCTATCGCTTCATTCCACCGCTCTGGGTGGCGTATGCGCCTGTGTGTGTTTGTTCAGTGCAGCTTCTTCTCCTTCTATTACATGACAAATGCCACGGTAGTCACCTGCATCCCGAACCAGAGATTAATCTTGCTTATAACATTTCACTGTGTGACAGGCCAGATTGAGAAAAATGTCTGTTAGCAAGAAAGCATGTGTGACCGCAGTTCGGCTGAACGTCCTGCCTCCACCTCTCCATCTTCTTTTCTCATCCCCTCGCATCCTCAATTGCCCTGTGGGCTTGTTCTGCTCATCCTCAAGACCAGTTGTTAGGGAAGACCGTGATTTATCGGCCCATGCTGGGCTGCGAGGTATGTGGGTATTTGTGAGCATAATTGAGCATTGGAGTTTTATTGGGGACTGTGTGTAAATGCATGTGTGCGTGCAGAGGGCCAAGGGTAGCTGTGTGTGTATATGTGTATGCAGGATCTCCTGTGAGGAGATTGAAATATGCTAGTTGTCTTTGCGAATGGGTCATAGTTGCAGCATCCAATACAATAACTAGCCTGTGCCTCATTAGGGTGTGTAAAGTAAGACTATATATGTTTTACCTCTCAAAGCTGCATTGCAGAATGATTTTCTGTTTGCAGCGAAACTCCTGGACAAAGATCCTGGAGGAGATGGATTTTTGCAGCAACTTCTCATATTATTTTTGATCCTTTTTAGTTGTAAACAAACAAAAAATCATAAAAAAAACTGCATCTGATTATTTGCATACATAGCCACAATTTGTGAAAAATGTGGCCACACAAACACCAACATGCACATTTTGCACGAACAGAAACACAAGTAATTGTAAACAAATTTGCTAATTTGCTCAGATGTGTGATAACACTGTGGATTTCAAAGCCCCACAGATCTTTTATTCAGATTTGTCAGCACCAAGCCACCAGCCATGCGTGCCTATACCGACGGCTAATTACACAACATATGAAAGGGAGCAGAGATGCTCTTTGACATCCACACACCACGGAGCGACCAGCAGGAAACTGGAGCCTGTTAGTGAAAAAAGGGTAAGCTCGGGTCTGGATTCACTCAGTGTGTGTCGTACCTTTCTGAGCCGCTCTCCTCTGTGAAATCTCACAGATATCTGCTGCACTTGCACTGTGTCCTTAGGTTGGTGAGGATAAAAAAGAAACATCTGTGCCAGCACTTCTTCTATAGCAAAACAGGAGCGCAGAACTATATGCAGTATGTAGAAATCTCTGCATATATGTATAAACGCACACACAAGCTTCTTTTTTTTTCTTTGATCAGCTTAACTTTAAACTGGAGATCAAGTGGAGTAGTACACGGCTGATGTCTTGCGCCCACGTCCCTTAGTTTCCCTTGAAGTCTGACACAGGTGCCTTAATAGTTTGAGATTGCCATCAAAGGGACTTGTGTGATCTCAACCTGTTAAGTTATTCTGACGGTCTGGCTGCTCTAATGAATATTTTAGGTATGTTCATTTCCTCACGCTTGACATGTGAAGAAAGAAGCCGTGCCTGGCAAGAGCAGCTTCAAAATGTTGAATCTAATTACACCATGGGAATTTACCCGGCGAGGTTTGCAAATTTTTCTTCCTTTTTTTTTAAATATAAAAAGGTGATCATTTGTCTTGCCATGTATTATGGTGACTTTATCCCTAAAGAAGCCTGTGACTTTTCATGTAACACCACCATCCGTCCATCCATAATATATGCTTGTCCACTGTGTCAGATCAAGACTGACAGGATGCCTCTGACATTAATGACTAAATTCTCAGCTGTAGCTGTATTTCAAGAGCCATGTGATATAGCATGCTAAGGGACGTGCTGACATACTGTACAAGCACTCTGGAACTTGTACATCTACATGGCATGCAGCCTCATTAATTGTATGAATTGCACCTGTGCTTTTCCCGCTGTGACCTGTTTAAATGTCCGCAATGAAAAAGTCCTGTTTTCTATCATGCTTTCTTTGAACTCCCACCCGCTAAACATTCTAGTGGATTTCTCACTGCCTTTATTAGATCGCTAAACTCTCATTGTGTATCCGCAGCACACAGTTGCCTTGTTCCACCTGGTTTCCCCACTTGCTCAAATGAGAAAACCCTACACAAGCACTTCAAAATAGATAAACATAAACTTCTAATTCTAACCGGGAAGTCTTGACTCACTCCCTTTGTCTCCTGCATCGTTTGGCTGCAGTGGTACGCGGCCACTGCTGGTTTCTGGACCACAGTCCAGTGTCAGGTAGGACTGGCTGCGATGCAGTGCCAGTGACAGGGACAAGGTCATCCAAAACCATATGCAGCCACTGCCAAATTTGAGGACCACAAGCATAATTAACCATGATTACAGTATTATAGTCACTCTAATCATATGAGCTTGAAGCCCTGAATCTGTAATGATTAATGGGAAAGCATAATTAGATTTGGAGATTTGGAACAGAATACTGAAGCAGAACATACTGTATCTAATAAGAATTTGAAAGTAACAAATGCTTTATTAATATGAATATCTGAATTCAATGAATAAATTAGCAACCTGGTGATGATGTGGCTACTATTAGAGATGATTCAGTTCTGTGTTTGCTCTGTAGCACTTGACAAACTCAGACAAACATTTGGAAACCAGACAACATAACTGCATATTAACATCTTTCACGCTGCTGCTCTCTCTCCTGAACCCCAAACTTCCTCTGTTGTAAACAGACAGACACAAGCATACATGTACTTTATTTCTAGAGGGCAGACATCATCATCTTAGACTCTGAGATGGACAAAATGAAAAAGTAAATAAATAAAAATCTTCAATTAAGATGAATAGGTGCACCCTAAAACTATGAAATTGAGTCTAAAGGAAACAGAGAGTCAGTTTCATTTCAGCTCTTGGATCTACTGTGAAAATTCAGACAAATAAAAAGGGGGAAAAAAAGAAAGGAAAAAGTTGAACCTTGGCTTCAGTACAGTCCCTGAGGCCCAAAGTTAATTGTGAGCAAGGTTAGCTGAATTGGATGCAGGGTTTTTCAAAAACCCACAGATATGAGAGTGTAAACAATTCCACAGTTTTGTTGGGGATGAAAAGGAGATTTTATAACTGTATTAAGCATTTCTTATGTTTTATTCAGCAGGCGGATTGAAGCCTGATCAAGAGTCTGTATATATTGTATTTTCCATGTACAGTATTGCCGTGGCTAGCTACAAATCTCTAATGTACCAATCCAATGCTGCGAGTTACCTTGTATCCATCTTACCCATCTCATCTATCTGATACTTGATCATTGTGTATTTTAAACTTGTTTCTATGTAATGTTACACTACATGTTGCGTTGCCCCCTCCTATGCATCTTTTGTTCTACCGTTTCCATTGAGTGGAATGAATCTACAATACTCTAAGATACATGTAAAAAAAAAAATCGTTGTGCAGTTTCTTCGATCCATCACAGACTAAATCAGTATGGAGCACACTCCTTTGACCTTTTCATGTCTGATCCCAGCAAGAGAGCTGAGATACATATTGATATCATCTAACTGCTGTCTCCCAGGCACGATGGGTTGTCCTGTGTGACCCACACTGCGACTGATCTTAGCAAATAACGTGCTTCAGCATTCAGTACACATACACATACACATTATTGAGCCATGAAATGAACGTGCTATGTTGCTTGCTCTACTTTTCACTCCCCTGAAGTCATCATCTCGGTTATATTCATTAGCTATAGTGCCATAGACTTACTCGTTTGTTGTTGAAGAAATATGCTGAGTTTGGAGCCGATGACCTTCAGTTTGGTTAAATTATTGAACAGCAAATGAATTCTGCAGATGCTACCATTTGCCTTCTATATAGATAGTTTAAATTGTAATGGTGCGTCTGACAGCCAATATGCCCTATGGTAACAGCTAACCTTGAATGTTTGTGTTGCAAGATTGCCGAACAACAACTTAAGTGAATATTTTTTATATAAGCACATCATGTGTTTTGTTTTCATACAAATGTGTGAAAAACTATTTTGGTCCAAATCAACTAATTTAGTCGCAGTCTGTCCTGATGAAAGCCAAGTGATTGGCATCATGACCACAATATGAGGTGTGATTTAAAAAAAACAAAACAAAAAAAACAGACTGTCTTTCTTAGTGCTGCACAATAATGTGCACGTAGCTTGTGCAAACAAAGCAGAAGAAGTAGATTAAATAAGTGGTTGAAAATGGGGATTACAGTGGACAACAATGAAACTCTCCTGGCAGGCGTTCACAGTGTGCGCTTGGTTGTAAACATCAAAGTAACAGAAATAGTTGTGCACAGAATAAAAAAGAGAGCCAAAAAAGTTCAAAGCACAGCACTCTTTCTAAATTTGTTGGGTGCATCACCTTGAACTTTTATGTGGGGAGGGTTTTCGAAGCCATTCAACTAGGGATGCATGATATTATCAGATCGTTATCGGTATCAGTCGATATTGGCTTTAAAATTAAATATTGGATATCAGCCAGTATACTGATATCCACTGATATATAAACAGATAATATAACAGGCTGCTGTTTCCTTGATTAAACACCCAAGTCGATGTCATGTTTCACATGTTCCTTGTGGACAAACATTATGTCTACTTACTTGTCACTTGTGAAACAGGTCAAATTTGCCCTGGTTGTGGGTGTGGTTGTGATTGTCTCATGGAGGCATCATCCAGTTTTCAGTAGGATGTATCTTGTTTGTTTTGTTTAAAAGCAACCGTCATAAATAAATTTGACTTGTTTTACATAACATAAGTTCAAGTGTTTTTCTTCTTTTACACAAGGAATGAATATTACATAATTTTAAGCTTTATATTTTATGCCTGCATTTGACAGTGGGCTAGCACAGTGAGAGTATGCATAATAATACTGTATTTGTATTCCACTACAGAAGAGACTTGATGGTCTCAGCCATTAGGCGTAGATAAAATAATATACATAAATATCAGTATCAATATCAATCATCAGCCAAATGAGTTGTGAAATATCGGCACATCGGATATCGGCAAAAAATCCACTATCATGCATCCCTACATTCTACCATTTGACAAGCAGATCTTATGGAGTATATGGGAACTTTTAGGGCCTGATTTACTAAAGGTTTGCATGTGTAAAAACGTGCAAACTTGATAGCACGTGCAAACACATGTTGAAGCTGATCTACTAAACCGGGCTCAATGAGGATTGCGTCTGTCGAAGGGGCAAAATAACACGGGCAGTCCACTTAATGAATATGCAATATCGGGCGTTGCAGCCAGAATGCGCAAAATACTGGGAGGAGTAGATGCAAATGGATTAATTCAGCGCACGCAATGTGATTTACCAAACCTGAAACTGATTGCGGTGGCTGTTTTTGTGTCTTTATTTAGCACGTTTGAAAGGCACGTCTAAACTGGCACAACTTTGCGCACAAATGGCTGCGGTTATTGAGGCGCTTCTGGATGAACTAAGGGCTGATTTGTGATGCTGTAAAATGAAACGCACACACCTCCACACCACTGCTGAAAAATAAGATCCTCTGGGAAATGCATAAGCAAAAATACTTTCATAAATAATGAAATTATGCTTTTTCAGTGCATATTCAACTAAACGTTAACACATGAAGCGCATTCATTTTTTTATTTGGTAAATATCTGAATAAATTAAATGTATCCAATAAAAGAAATGTGTGTTTGTGCAACTATGGGCCTACCTTGGTCTGCCATCTCTGGCTCAAGGGTGTCATATCCCTGTATTCCAATAGTCTGCTCATCGCAGAAAGTTGCACCTGCTCCTCAATTTTAGACAGATGTCTCTTCCACCGGTCCCCCACCTGTTTTATTTGCTGAAGTTTGTTATTCTTTGTATATCTTGCCATCTTTTCTTAATTTCATCTGTTGTTCTTGTTTTACCCACAGATTTGATTTCCTCACAGATAGCTTCCCATATCACTTTTCTTCTAGTTATATTCAGATTTCTTTGCTGTAATTCAGCAACGTTTATTTGCCTCTTCCACTAACACCTCCAATTCCTTGGCTTCAAATTTCATTTTGCGCTTATGGTCAAGCTGCTCTCCCAAATTCTCCATGGTGAAAACCATTAACACGCACAAAACCCTCGTTTAAATAGGGCGGTCCCCACCACTTTTGCACCTGTTGTCATTTGCAGGCAATCTTAGTAGATCACCTGCAACACGCCCACCAACAACACATGCAATCTGTCAGTGTGAGCACGTAATTTAGCGCTCTTTATTTGGGATCTTAGTAAATCAAGCCCCTGGTGTCTTATGTTCAACAATTCATTGTTGAACATAAGACTACAGCTGCAACATTCATATCATCAGCTTTAACACAAACATAGATTGGATCTGGTGTATCATTACAGTAGTGTCCTGTAAAGATATTTTATGCCTAATTTTATCAACACTTTTTTTTTGGCATTTTCACGCTTAGCCTAATTCATACTTTTGAGGAACCATGCAAACCTGTAAATTTTATTTATTCTTGCTTATGCAGTAGAAATTCAAGCCTTGTGTTAATGTGAAAACACATGCTTTATCTCCTATTTTTCATTTAGCAAATGACTAAAGTAATGAGGAAGCTCATTAATTAGCAAATGAAAACATGCCCTTTGTCATGTTTACTCTGGCATTAGTGCTGAATTATCATGTTCATTTGATTAGTGTAGCTGATGAGCTCTGTGGATTAGATTGGAGATGGCACTCTGCACGTGTACAGTCTAAAAACTGAAGAATAGATTCCAAGATGGACAGATGTCCTTCTCCATCCTGAGGACTTTGTAAGACCTGTGGGCCAACATGGCCGACCGCTGGCTGTGGGTACAGCAATGAGTCATACTCCCACTGCTGCAGTGCACACAGCACAGATCACACAGCTTCACAGCAAACAGAGTTCACTGTTGAGTTCAGCTTATGGCAGATCACTTTCACATTAGTCAGTGGTGTTAAAATGTTAAGGAGAAGAAAGAATTTGTTCATGAAAATGTTTGATATTCTCATTTACAGAGTATGTAAGATGTATTTAATTTTTTTCTTGGAAATGTTGGGATAATGCCCAAATGATCTACAGCAAAAAGCACATAAAAATATCCAACAGTAGAGAGTTTATTTACAACACCTTGATGTATATATAGCTCTTTTATATTCCTCCCATTTCCAAGCCAATACTGCTGCTCTAACCTACAGATGACACCAGATCAGCAACAAACTAAACGTGCTGTAAATATCACGCTGGATAGGAATGATAAAGTCTAACTTAAAACTTGAAAATATAGTATCAGTTTATTCCACTGAAAATTAGAACACCCAAAGGATAAAGTGAGCCGTCCCCATCAACAAGTGTTATTTTTCTACTTTGTTCAGTTTCCTCACACAAGAAAGATGACGTTAATATGAATAAGACAAAGGATTACATTCCCATCCGTCATAATTATTGCAATTCTGTGCACAGCTGTAGTCAGTACATTTATTTTTGAGCAGCTGCTATGACAGTTAAATGTGTACAGTAATATTGCTTCAGCTAATGATTACTTTCTTTTCTGATAATTTTATCAATTGGTTATTAAAAATACTGAAAAAT
>JAQLOL010000004.1:18245254-18264351 GCA_029783665.1 Naso thynnoides
ATATTTAGCTGCTGCAGTCCCCCCCCCCCCCTTTTTTTTGTAGTGACGTCTCCCACGGTCTCCCCCAGCTGTTTTATCAAGTCATTCTGTCAGGCAGGCAACCCCGCATTGCTGCATTATTCATACTCTGCTATGGAGACTGAGGAATCGGAAGTCCCGACCACCACTTTGATGACATGCAAAGAAGGGTGAAAGACTCTGCAACGTTTACATCTGCTGTCACCTCTGCTTCCCCAGCTGCTGTGATCACCAAGTTGAACACAGAAATCATAAATGAGAACGTACAAGTGTGTGGTGGGGCTGTTAGGTGGGGGCGGTGAGATTTGGGAGGGTAAATGGGTCCTTATGTGGGTGCGTGGGCATTTTGTGCACATAAAATCATGCTTCTGTTCGCATGTGCGCGGAAGATCGAATTTTGTTTAATGTAACCTTTTTTCCCTCTGGTATTGCATTTATGCAATACCTTCATTAAAACCATTCATCATCCTCATAGCTTTGGGTTTCCCTTGTACAAGCAAAGAAAAAAAAAAGGAACGCAGCTCCCTTCTGTACTATAAATATCTTTTGCTGTGAAACACCCTCCTAAGGCTTTGTCAGAGACAAATCTAAACACCGGCTTGGATAAAATATGTCTTCGTACATTATTGGGTAATTACATAATCTGAACATTGTGACAAGGCAACTGATGTTAAAGAAAAAATGAAAACATGTCCCTCGTACATCATTTTTTCTCAAAGTCTGGGCACCGCTCAGGTTTGATAGAGATTTGGGTTGTATGGAATATGGCTGATCCTTTATCGTAGAGATTTTTTGTCAGTCGAATGTCGTCATAAAAATGCAGCAAAGCTGTATTGGCTACACAAGCGTGCACACACATAAACACACACAAAGAAACGCTAATGCTCCAGGAATGAAGAAATGTTTGAAATGCTGATGTAAAAGTAAGCAAGTAACGTTGACTGATAGTGTACGCTGATGTTTGCTGATTTGCGCATGTTTGCATAAATTTGCGAGCCTGATTGACAGTTTGAGTTCCTGTGTTGACTCAGTGTGATTGAGTTGGAGATGTGAGTGCACTCTGCTGGCAGCGTTCTCCATTTGTCACCATCTTGAGCCAGGAGATGGGCCGGCAGGCGCCCGTCGGACCAGAGAGCTCCTGTCTGCTTCTCTGTAATCCCACTCTTAGCATGTGCAGGCACGTCTACGGACCCCAAGAGCACCCATCTCAGGGAAACTAATCCATTGATCCCTTTTCGTGTGTCAGTCACCAAAGCCGTTAGAGCTATGAGCTGCAGAGCTATGCTATGTCAAGTGTAGCCCTCAAAAGTCAGGGATCCATAGTGCGAAAGCAGTTCCGGGTGCAAATGGTCTATGATGATGTTTCCATGTATGTGTGACACACGAAGAGATAGTGTGGTTGAAATGGCAGCTTTGTAATTAAGACTGAGCCATTCACATTGTAAATAACATTTATGACTACAGCACGTTTTTATTAACGATTTGTTTGTCTATGACGAAAGTCTGAGCAAGAAAGCCATGAAATACCGTCAGGAAACACCATTTATCATCCTCTGTTTCTCTAAAGTCTATGGACATTTTTTTCCCCCCCTCGTCTGAATACATCACGTCTAGGAATAAAATCCAAATATAAAGTGATATAAAATGATTTATGAAAGAGGCTCATTGGAGAGTAGGGCAATGAAAATGCCATCCGCCTGAAAATCTAATAAGCATCCTCTCTGAATCAGCGAATGAGGCGGTGGTATGTACAGGAAGCCTTTCACAGGATGATCATGTATTAAACAGACTTCCCCTCCTCAAATATTCATGGGCAGAGATTTACTCATTAATCTTTCATTATCTTCTATCTCTCTATTTTGCATACATCAGGATCTTGGAGCTGTTATTGGTTATAACCTTCATTTCACATTTTCCTACAATAAATGAAAGTGCTTGCAGTTTCGTGCTTGTTGTATTGCTTACATGCAGCAGATAGTGGGACAATACAATATTTGATTTTCACTTTTTCTGTCTGCTGGAAATCAGATTTGAAGTTTTTCTGATGAAAGAGGCGGAGAGTTCTGAAGGATTTCAAGCTCATGGGCTTATGGGAGAGGAGTTTGAGTGACGACACATTGCTGGGCTCACTGAGGCTTATCGGGATCTCTACATCAGCACAGATGTTTATCTCACAGGAGCGACAAGCTGCCACTTGTCAATATGGCGGCAGGTGCACCAACAATAATGAACAAATAGCAGCGGTGAAAGAAATCAAGGACCAACTGCTTAAGCACAGAAGTAGTATTAATGACAAAATACTGTGATTGATATCGTGACATTTTTAGACAGTTGTATTGTTATCATTAGGCATAAGCAGTATTTTACAGTTGGAGGAGATGGAAATGCAGTACATTGATGAGAGGGTCAATGCATTGACTTTGCATTTTCAAAATTTCTGTTTTAGAAAAGAGATACTTGACAGCTGTGAATCGATGCAGATGTGTTCATGTAAGCATTTTGATGCATCTAAGAACCAATTTGGTTTTTCCACCACCCATAAAAATATTAAGTATTTTCATCTCTTTTGGTCTCTGACTGCCGTTCAAATGAAAGCCTCTAAGAAGTTTGGAGGGGAAATCTTTCTTTGGTAGAGCTGCTGCCTGCTCTTCTGAAATGACAGGAGACTCAATTAGACATTATGTTCTCACAAGCTGAAAAGACTAGTAATTACCATTTTCCTGCTTGTATTTCAAAACGTAATTATACATTTTCTTAATGTAAAGTCTTAAAGTGAAACTAGACAACTTTTTTGGCTTCACTTTGTCATTATGATGTATAACCTGATCAAACAGAGTAATAGTGGGTGACAAATGACACCATTCACTGCTAAATTGGCCTCCAGTTATCCCTGTTTTTACCATGGTATTTTCTTTGCCACCAGGATGAAATGAAAAACCAGACACTCTCTCTGTACTTTCTATCCTAATTCACTGGTCTACGCTGCGCTTCTTAGCAACAGGTGACGTCGGCACAAACTGATTAGCTCACTGTGCTCTGACTTGCCTCTGCCAGCAACCGAGTGTCTGCAAGCCACACCTTCAGTCGGCTTAAGCTCGAGCTGAGATGGACCAGTTTACTCGGCTGCAATTTTCCCTGCAACTGTTTCGTCTCAGTTCAAACTGGAATTAGAAGAGAGAGCGACAACAAATAAAATACAGCACAAGCTGGCACAAACAGCTGCAGCAGCTTTGCTTCCCAGCGAGTCTCATGCTACAGCTAATCTCAGTTTGCTAGCTTGTTTGCAGAAGTTACCTACTGCAACTTTAATCTAAAAAGTAACAAGTAACTCGAGCTGTCAAGTAATTGTAGTGGAGTGGAAACCACAATATTTCCCTCTTAAACTTTGTAGAACATCATCAGAAAGTACAAATACTTAAGTGCAAGTGCTTGAAATTTGTTTAAGCACAGTACTTGATTAAAGTATGTATGTACTTAAATGTAGTAGTTGTTTTCTATAACTATAAACAGACACGTTGTAGAAGTAAAATCTCTACCTTTGTACAACCATAAAAAGGCATAAAAACTGGATTTATGTTAACTTTAAGGTTGCCCTTTATTCATATTCACATTCATATCAGCTCCGTGTTCTTTGAAACTCATTTGAGTGATGCTGTGACGTGAACGATGAGTTCTAAATTAGACTTTTAGGGGAGAGAAAGTACAAATTGCTGCTCCAAGATGAAAGAAGTTAGTAGTCTTCAGAGGTCAGCGGTTCACTGACTGCGTACTTGGCTTCCCAGAACCGCCCCCAGCATGATTAAGGATGTGCTGTGATGTGATTCCAGTGATTACCATAGATGACTATAGAAAGGCAAGGCTTGGTGATGGTGTGTAGGACTTAAGGGGGACACTGGTGGGCAGGGGTTTTATCGACCTGCTCCCTTGGATTCCTGTTAATAATATACAGGGACTTAACACGCCTACACACGTGGACAGTGTGCAGACGGAAATGCACGCACAAAAGCACAAACCATGATGGAAGAAGACATAAGAACAAAGAAGGCGTTATGCTATAAATAAATCACATATACACTATCAAAAAGAGACACTGATGAGAACTCAATAACTACAGAAATCCTTGCATGTGGAAAAAAAAACATTTAGAAATGAGAAAAAATCTAAATGTCCATGTTGGTAATGATTTTTCTCACTGTTATCATCCTCGACCATCATCATCACCACGGCTCTCAGCAGCTCAGACCTTGTTATTCTGTCCACTCTCTTTCTTCATGGCCTGACTTACCAATAACAATGCAATTAATCAGGAGCTCTGGGTATATTTTCTTCTGGCAAAACACAAGTTTTTCCACCAGAAAAAGTTAATTTATACCTTAACCCCAACATTAACTTTTAACAAAAAGTTTTAGGGGACAATATGTTTGCCTTTTTTGGTATTGTGACAAACCGTTAAATAGTCAAAATAGATATTATTTGTCCAAAATGTGAACTCTGTCTTTTTACAGGGACTATTTGTTTCATGAAAGGAAAATAAATGTTTTCAAGCCATCCTGTTACTCTTTTAGTCAACTGATCTGACTAATATAATTGTGAATCAGTTTTGTGCAGAACCCAGTCAGGCTCATGCTGTTCCCTCTGGTCATCCGGCCTTGAAGAGGTATGCAAGTCTGCCATCTGTTGCTATTTTGTTCACCCATTAGCCTCATAAAATAATACACTAATTTTATATACCAGTTACAAGCAAGCTCGGTAGTGAATGAAACGCTATCGTGCTAGCAGATCTGGTGATTTTGTGCTCAGCTCGACCGGAGAAGTTTTGTTTAAAACAGACTGATGATGCCGCTTTGCCCTGTTCTTGGTTGAGTTTGCTGGAAGTGATATAGTATGTGACTCTGGTGTGGTTTATGTGGAGGGAACACCGCACTGGACTCTGTGTATAACATTCGCTTTCTTGCCAGCAACTGGTATGATGATAATTTGGCCTTGCGTTCTCTAATTAATTTGGCGTGCAATTAACACACCAGTTATAATTTAGTTTTAATGAAAACTCAGCTTCTGGCACTTGCTCCTGGTGTTACTCACCAATGTTTTGGGAGAAGAAAATAACAGGAGTAACAGGCGAACAGACTTAAAAACCGATACATTTTTTTAAATAAGTGCTTTGCAGTGTAATTAACACCAGTGTGAAAGTTGTTAATGTGGGTATTTATAAGTATTCTTTGTGAGTCTACACAGTTATGTAAGCATAGAAAATTTAAGATGTGAATTTGACAATGGACTTGTGCTGTGGTGTATGGCAGTAGAGGAGAACAAATCTGTGTAAATTAAATAGATTCTCATTGAAATGTTTGCTCATGTTATGTCTCTGTGTATTGACTTATGTGCAGATATCAGACTTTCTAATCTTCTGTATCTCTATATTGTTATCTGCCTGAAATCTGGCTTTTAGGGATCAAGAAGGGAATATACAAAACTATCAGAAGCCAAGAGTGTGGTAGGTGATGTCAGTGGGATATTAAACGCATGGCTGGATGTAGACTGGTGGGGGGGTTTAGGTCATGTAAAAAACAAGCGATACTAGTGAAACCTGCATTTGACCTTTTGGTCCTATTCCCAGTCATCCTTCACACCAAAATTGCTCCGTGTCATCGCAATCACAGTGGACACACCCCCTATTGTGCCTTTACTCTCACATCAGCGCAGTTCATGTTCAGTTTGTCAGGAATGAAAATGCCAGTTCATTGCCACGACGTCCAGTTTGGCAGTCGCAGTATGCTGCCATGAACTAGAGCCTAACGTAGTTTTTCTTGCATCAATGGCATGTGTCCTGGATGACCTGTTACAACCCTTACAACCAAGCTGACAGTCGGGCGTTGGTTAGTGTCAGGCCGGGCTAGGCAGGACTATCTGTGAGAGACAACACTCTGGTTGACTGTTCCCTTACAGAAATACAATTCTGATAGCTATCGTGTTTTGCCTCTGAATGAGGATGGACTGGTTAGTACCTTCAACATGTGCAACTGAACAGGAAAAAGTCAAGCAAAGTTTTATTTCACTCCACAGGTTCGGGAAAGTGTTTGAACAGCAGTGCAACTGTTTATCTGACTTTTTCTTGGTTTGAAGCAGTGAACTCTATATAGTGAAACTGTCTATTTAATGGGCAAGAGTGGCGTGGAAATGGCTAACAAAAACTGCTTTATGTATATCCACGGCGCTTCTACTTCTTCAATTTACTTTCTACTTTCGGTTTTGTGTTCAAGTGCAACATTTAGGCTTAAACAGACCACGAGAGGGGATGCAACAGCCGCCCTTTGTCCCCTCTTCTTCTTTGATGTCGGCTTGGTGTGTCAGAACCCTTACATGTGATGCTCAATGGCTTCGTAGACCAAATGACAGAGGACAGATGAAGATCCGCGCCAGCGCTGGATGCATCGAGGCAATCACGACTTGGCTCATAAGACTAATGGCAAGTCCCAAGATTCATAGAGGGAACAATGAATCAGATCCAAACAGCACAAGACAGCGCTGTCAGGATGACAGTGCCAGCAGAAACAGATGGGCAGATAAAACAGCTGTGTGTCTAAATTAATAGGGTGTGCTGTATCAACCTGAAAGCCTGTCTCAATGGACATTGTGTTAGTTACTGACTAAATAAGTAATCAGATTACAACACTTCGGAAAAAGGTATAGGATCTTTTTTTTGGTGAGTGAAAAACCTTAAGAGGAATTAGTCATACGAACTTTGACTTGGTTGTTGTGCTTTTTCCTGCTGACTGTGTAAAGAATTGCCCAGTGGGGGGTTTCAGTGCAGTCTGCTCTGTCTGTAAATTCTAAACTACGGAAGATTTATGTGCCTCCATGAGTGATATAACACACACTCAATGTTTTATGGTGTTATAAAAAAAAAGGTTGTGCTTAACATAACAACATACTGGAAAGCACTTGCTTGTTTACAAATCCAACAGACGTGGAGCAGCATTAGCATTCATCTGGAGTCCTGCGTCTGGTCACCAGTGAAAACACGAGTGATTATTCAGTGATGAATCTTTGCAGGGTTCTCATCATAAATGACACCTGTCACATGACACAGTGAGATTTCTCATGATATAATCTTCATATGAAATGATGTTCCTCTTGTCTATAGGGAATTTCAACACATATAATTCTAATATAGACAATATGGGACTTGTACGTGTGTGACCCATCATTTATGATTGGGTCAAATGAGTTGGTGCAGAACTGACCATATTTTTAGGAATATTCAAACAAAGTTATGACAGTTTCAAGGAATTGTACTGTCGCTGGTGCTACATAATGTTTGCTATAGCACCTTTAAATTTAAGCCACCAGTAATTGCATCCAAAGTTAGCTATTGTTAGCCAGTAGTTTTTCTTGAATTATCAGGATCGTAGTTGAGTCTTGGTGCTTTTAATTGGCTTATAATTTGGGTAAGGTGGTCTTAGCCGGCATTTATGGACACTCTGAATTCATTTGTTTTTGCCCTCAATACAAAAGATTTTTCTGTTTTTATATTTTAGTTGGGCTGAGTCTACACAGTTTCAGAGACTCAAGCTTATGATGTCTTTTTGAAGTCCCTCACCATTCCAAAATATAACAAAATCTGTCTGGATAAATGGAGAGATTAATTTAAAAACTTCTCCTTGGTGAAGTAAGTGGTCCAAAAATAATGTAGTCCTCTCCTTTGAATACATGAATATTTAGGGAAGGAATATGAGTTTATACTTTTGCCCAGCAGATAATTAGTGAGACATTGTTTCAGCTTGCAAAGGAAGGGAAACAGCAGTGTTAGATGGTTGAGACTACATGCTGACTCATCCTGAGCACTCTGCTCAATGAGCAAATTAAATAGGGTACAACTGACATATTAATTTCCTGATATTATCAGCAGATATCGGCCCATGACAGATATATATTGTTATGAAAACGTGTATGTTCTCTAATATGTGTTAATATTTTATCAGTTTTTAGGGCCTGAAAAATGCTTGAGCTAGTGATTTAAAATAATGCAATTATGTAGTTTGTCCTGCAGAGGGCTGTCTGTTATTTAATAACTAATAAGTGAAGTGTTTGATACACTGATCTTTGGAATAAAGTTTATTAAAATGCAGGATACCTAGGCGCCATTAAAAATCTTTGTCGCAGGTATTCAATAACCACATTCAGCCAATATATTGGGTATCAGAATTTACTTGCTCTGTTATATTGGAATTGGCATCAACTCTAGAAATCTTGTCATTCGGCCCTAAAAACACATCAGTCTGTTCTAAGCCAACACATGATAACAACTGTAGATAACTTTAATATAATTGTAATTTTTGAGCTAAAAAGTTCCATGCTCAAGTAATACTCTGGTAAAATGGCCAGTTAGTACTTTTTCATAGTTTCAGAGGGTTGTGTATGGCACTCTCACACTAATATTCCATTATATAAGGCTGCATTTACATACTATATTTCTCTGTCACTCAGTGTCATCCCAGACTGCTTTGTTAACGGCCGCCATGAGACGCCTGCAGCAGTGTGACCTTCCTGCCTCTGCACCTCGCTGTTTCTCTTTTTATTAGATCGCTCTTCATTTTACGACTGGAGACACTATAAGACACCCTGTGAGCTTCACAAAAAGTGCATCATATTTGAACAGCTCTTTTTTGAAGTTTACTCTGTGGCTTTTAAAATGTGAAATTTTTAAAAAGGTTTCCCAGGCCTGGAGAGAGAAATTTTGTCCTCTATTTACAAAGAGACTCTCAGCTGTTTTATCTGTAGGACATGTTTTGTTCTAGAGACTCAGAGTGAGTTGAAACTCTGCCTCATAGACTGCTGGTCCATGAACGAGGTGGATGGGGACTGGATGTGTCACCAGGTTGTTGACGTGTTGCCACTGGGAAACGTCTCCGAAGGCATAAACATCTGACATGTGGTTTTGATACCGTCTAATGGTTTCTGATGAGAATGAAATCATCCTGAGACAAAGTTTTCACATCTATTCTTAGGAGAGGAGGAATAACAAAACAAATCTGATCTCTGAAGCTCCAACACAGCAAAGGAGATTCAAGGATGTTAGAAATGATTAAAACTCAAGTATTATTTATTTTTTCTTTCATCAGAGAAAAGTCAATATAGTCACTTTGATTATTTAAAATCTATCGTGTATTGTGTACGTGCTCTCCTGCTCACTGGGCAATGCAATTGAAATGCTGCTACTCTGACTGTACCAATCTTTATTCTCATTTCTGAGTATTAAAGCCACCGCAGCTTTTAGGAGTCATAGTAAGCAGATCCTCTGGGTTGCCCCTACACATGACAAACTAAACAAGTGGTAACATTTCCCAGAGTGCACTAACCTTGTGACCTAGCATTTGATCATAACATCCTCAGACTGATCCTAGCTTGGGACATTTCCTGCATGTCGGCTGCTCTAAAAATCTACAAAAAGTAAAATAAAATCCCAGAACTAATAAAACGGTACAAGCATAGTTATTCCTCTGCAAATGAACAACAAAAAAATGAATAAATTAGAATATCTTTTGCATGCAAAGATATTTTTGTGGTCAACAGATGACTATCAAAATTAAATGCCTCGTTACACGTCTGTAATGTAAGTTCCACTGCCTGCGTCTTAAAGTAAATCTTTACTCCTTGAAGTTTGGTTCTGAAAGGCCGATCAGTGGTAATTCAGAAACAATAGAGAGCTTAACACACAATATAATGGGACAGCTTTTCTCTCACTATAGTTGTGCCTGATATATCTGCTCCTCCACAGAAAATCCTTAGCAGAGTAAAATATATTCTCATCTAAGACACTGTCATATTGTTCAGATTGATCCTGCACTTAAAGAAGACTGTTCTTGACACATTCTTTTCCCTTTTTTAAAGAACACCCAGATCTTTTTTAAAAATCCAGTGCCACTTTACCTGGCTGTCCAACCCGGACAGGTAGATCCCCCTGATCAAACTCCTCAGAGACACAAGTATTTTTTCCTCCAACCAAAGGTAAAAATACAACATTAAGTGTCTCATCTGTAACAGTACAGCTTGTCTGTGTGGAATGGACTCAACATAGCCTAAAGGTTAAAGCCGCGGAACACGAGGCATCAGTTTGTAGTGACAGTGAAGACAGTGTGCATGCCATTAGAGTCAGACAAATCATGTAAGGCTGTGCTGTGTCTACCAGATCATGTTGGGGGATTTGGAAATATTGACCCTTCCCTTAGAGCATGTGAGGGAGACTTTTGGAGAGAGGGGCACGCTGTAACCCAGTGGAGGCGTTCTGGCTAATGAGGAGCTTAACATCTTTTGCTTTCTCTGTTCAATAATGCAAATAATTCTCTGGTTTTATATCTGGTGTGCCCATGTTCAGTGCTGCTCAACACAGACTTGCATTTAAGACTCAACTATTTACAGGCTATTAAAACTCTGTGCAGTACTTCCTTATTGCTTATGTTGAATTTGTGACATTATGTTATTTTTCTTAATGCTTATTAAGGGTCATATTCATTAGACTGAACGCAAATGTGACTCTATCTTTAGTTCTGTGCCTTCTCCATATGTGGCATCATGATACAGATTGTATGTGTGTATTTACAGAAACATTTGCATATGCAGCTACTCACATGTTCGCATATACATCCTCTCCTTCCTCCCCCCCGATGATTCATCTGTCTGTGATTCTTACAGGAAATAAAAAGAGAACAGAGTGTTTAGGAATGCCATCTATGTTTATATTTAGATAAAAGAGAAAATCACACTTCAAATGTAGCTTTTTGAACAGTCAGAGGCATCGACACCAACAATCAGCGCAGTTAAAATTTTCTACTGTCTTCTTTTTGGCTCTATTTATGAACTCACCAGGGAAATATCAGCTCTGATCTGTCCCGCTAACTGCAGTGCTGCACCTCCACCAGAGACTTAACTGTTCCTGCACCAGTGCAGACCAAATCAACACATCTGCTTTCTTAGAGAAACTCTGGTGCAAAGCAGTCAACATCTGGAGACCGCTGTGCTTGCCGAGATGATGTCATGCAGACTCCTACTCTCATGTGTTTTTGTTTTATGTCATTACAGCCACTAAGCCAATAATTTGTGTGTTGTGGAATATTGACAGACACTCAACCATTTACCTTTACAAAGTTAGAGGTATTTTTCATTTCCTTTGCCTGCCGATTTGAGTCATATCTTGTACACAATTTTTTCATTTTAAAACAAGATTTTGTCAAATTTGCTAATCTGTGGCCACAAGTGGGAATTACTTGATAATAGCATGTTGAATATCTCTTTAGTTTTGAAGTTTGTCTTCTGCCATTTGTTTTAAAAATATCATCATTATGCAGACAAGTGAAACCAAGCTCAAGGAACAGTGTGAAATTATTAAGTCATCCTTTCTAAAGATTGAAGAGAACATTTATCAATTACTTTTCAAAATCCACACGAACCACTCATCACACAGGCATAAATTTAATCTACTGCACAGCACTTGTTTGAAAAGAGAATACGAGGGATGATTGATAAATCCATGGCCTCAGGTAGAAGGAGTCAGTTTTCGCAGTAGTACTTTTTTTCACACACTTCATCCGGCAATCATGGAGCACACTGAGCTCTTTATTGTAGAAGTAATCTTGGGCCTTTGGAAACACCAGAGATTACATCACCTTTATTATCAAAATAGCAGCTGGTGAGCTCCATCTTTATCTTGGGAAAGAGGAAGTCTCTTCTTTCACCTCTGCAGGGAAAAACATTGTGTTGCAAATTTCACCTGCTAGGAAAGCTGAATTTAGGGCTTTTGTCTCTTTTACATGTGGTGATGTTATGATATTATGAATAATCATATTGGATATTTCTGTCTTTATTGCCATCCTGCCTTATGGGTGTGGCTGCTAGTTAGATATTGTCAGTCGTTTGTATTCAGAACCTTGTGCACTCACAACCACTGCCTGTCCAGAGCACAGTGCCAAGGTCTATAGCCAACACTGTGGGCAGTCAAATATTTACCGACCAAAATAAGAAGAAGAAACAGACATCTTGCCATCTGAATAACAAAAGACTTTGCCCTGCTTTTAATAAACCTCAGATTCCAAAATCAATCTGAATTAAAGTATTTGATTACCAGTTTCCTAGCAACCCAAGACCATGGCCATCTGTTGCTTCTGCAGACAGACGAGTCGGCCCGTGCTGTAGCCAGCAGGGAGGAATTCCATCACGCTTTCCATCTCTTGAGCTCAAGCAAGTCTTTTTCACATTAAAAAAGAAGAATGACCCCAATAGGAGAGAATTTGCGATACCTACGAACCTCACAGACTGTTTTCCAGAGTGCATTCTGTTTAATTATTTAGCATTGGACTGGAGCAAAATATGTAATATTCATACAGACAAATGTCCTACTCTATTCAATTCAGGCCCTTGAAGGACTGAGACGATGTCATGTACTTCCTCTGCCACAGTGGACTATGAGACACGAGCTGCTGCTCAAAGACAGTGTATCAGTTTGAGTTCTGCAAGTGACCGCACCTGCCAGGAGCGCAATGCAAATTCACACTAAGCGTGTTTGGAGCAGTTCATTTAAACTCTCAATGTCAAATGCTTTTAAATTAGAGCCCGACTGATATAGGCGATTTCTTGGCCAATGCCGATACCGATATTAGGGGGGAAGAAAATTCTGATATCCAGTATGTCATCCAACATTCTGTATAATATTTTGAATGTGGTTATCAAATATGTGTGACAAAGATATGTAGTAAGGGCAGGATATCTAACAAACTTTATTCCAAACATCGGTGCACTGAACAGTAAACACTCCGCTTAATACCAATTAAATAATGGACCGCCCTATGCTAGACAAACTCTGTAATAACACCATTTTAAATCATTAGTCCAAGCATTTTTTCAGCCTTAAAAACAGTTTTAATATCAGCACTTATCTGAGAACACTGATGCCGATACCGATATATCTGCAATAGGCTAATATCGTCCGATACTGTCGGCAAACCAATATATTGGTAAGGCCCTATTTCAGTGACACTTGAAAGGAAAGTCACTAGTACATGGCCACAGTTTTTGTAAAATAAAAATAATTACAAGATTATCACATAAAGTATAAGATAAAATATTTACTCCATAAGAGGTATTTCAGCGAAAACCGAAGCAACAGAAGCAAAGATATCCTGATAATTAAATTCCTTTATGACCATGCAGAGTCTGGTCCATTATAAGTTAGATTTTAAAACCGATACAAAAAGAGAAAAAGATCCAAAAAGCTGAAACCGTGATTATGTTGAATTTATGCCTTTTGATACAACAGACAACTGTATGTTTTAATTAATGAAATTCATTTTGATTGAATGTAATTTTTGATATTGTCATTGAAGCACTACATACAGTGTCATTGGTTGATATAAATAGGCTTTATTTTAACACCTGATGTAAAATCTAATTGTGACCATGTTAAAATCTTATTTACAGACATCCTGCCTTTTCCCCCACTATACTATTGTTTTATAATTATTTGTGCTCTGTAACTTGAGTTATTGCTCACTTTTGCAAAATATTTTAATATTACATAATTTATCAATTTATTTCTATGTAATCTAATCCATAGCAATCCTAAACTTCCTCCTTAAGGTGCTTTTGTCGTCAAAATTTAATCACAGATGTCAAACTAATACAAACATTCAAAACACAAGGTTTGTCCCTGCTATTACTACCTAAGTGAATTACAGATTACAGAGACAGCATGTAGGCTTATGGTAATAGAGACAGATGATAGGACAGAACCTCCTCAGTGTCTAGACGCTGGTGGTTTTGGTGAGAGTAGGTTGAAAAATGACACCTCTCAGCTGAATCTGCTGGAAAGATCTGAGGGTCATGGTGGCAACAGGGAAGTGGTGGGTTGTGCAATACCAGTTGTGAAAGACAGGATGACGGGATCCTGATGATATTTGAGCATCCAACTGGCTCAGGGAATGATAGAATGTATGATGAAGAAAAACCATCCTGTAACAGCATTGAAGAAAGGAGGTGATAAAGACAATTGGAATGGGAAGAAACATCCCTAAATTTACTAACAGGGGAATGAAGGATCTTTCCCATTGAAAGTTTTAAAAAGCTTCATATTTGACATAGCAACAAGAAAACAGCAGCCTGATAAAAAGAGACAAGTGCAATCAATGAGTGAAACCTGACCCTGAACAATAAATCCATTCCAATGGCGGGACTGCTGTGGACTGTGGCAAGAACAGAATCTCTTTTTATGATTTAAATTTGATGTGTTACAATGCAAACAAATATGCAGATTATATAATAAGCAAACAACATGACAAGCTATAAAATCTGGTTCAAGTCCAGATAACTTTATCCTCCTCTCTGGTATCCCTAAAGAAGCTGGTATACTCTGTGAGAAGTTCTTTGGTGGTCAAACACCTTCTGAAATGTCTCCTTCCAACACCTTTCATGTCAGATGAGTGAAACTATGGCTGACAATTTTGTAAGTTTCCCTAACAGAGGATCCAACATTCACACCCACTTCAAGCTCTGATTGACCAGCTGTTTGAAAGCAAAAGGGCCAGAGTTTGACTCCTCTCTCCCTCTTTTATTGAACTTCATTTGAAAAGCTTTAGTAGTAGACGAGGCAAATTTACCCAAGCTTAAGTTCATCTCATGTAACACCTGAACCCTGTTGTGTGTTGATGTAGGACGTCATTATTTAACTAAGATCAGATCACCCAGATTTACCCAGCTGAAAAACAAAAGTCCGATGATCCAACTGATAAAACTGAGTATATTCAGGGTCTTCTCTACTGATGATTCTAATCATCGATTTTAAGAGGCGGTTCTTCTTGACTCACCTATTTCTTTCACTATTAAATGTGAACAATTGAGTGTAGCATTTTGAATATCTTTCAGGAGAGACTGTCTGAAAATACGCGTCATTGTCCCTGTACTTAAACAATATCATGTCTCCCCCTTCTCCATAAAGGCTGCTTTCAAGTGTGGGCATGATTTCAGACAACACCAGAAAACGCATTGTATTAACCAGTTCTGAACAAACATAACCCCACTTATTATCTTATCTTATCAATTAGTAACAGACAAATTGCTGTTGTTGAAACTCCTCAGTATTTATACATCTGACATGTTTCCTGAAAATAAAGCTGGATTGTTTAGAACTGTTGATTGGCCACTATCTTCACAGAGCTGTCTAAACTGAACCGCTGATTTAAAGATTTATGGTGGAAGAATGACAGCTTCACACCATTTGTGCCTACAAAACAACACAAAAGTTTTTTTTTTCCAAAGTTTGACAACATTTCATGCAGCCTTTGGCAGCTTCTTAGTATTTCACTTGGTTGCTGCCAGCTGGAGCAGCCAGCGTGCAAAGTTCGGTGCGGCTTTCATTTGTTTCTTTTACATTCTCCTGAGACAGTTTATGTGTCTTTTAATTTTGGCTTGTGGTGTGAGTTGTTACAGGAATCACGAAAATAACTTCGTCCAACTGAGAGTTAGTAGCAGTCGATGAGGCTTTGGGACACCTGAGCTGTTTAAAAGCTTTCCCTCACCCTCTCTCGCTCTGTCTTCTTCTTCTTCTCCTCCTCCTCCTTCTCCTCTTCCCCTCTCCCTGCCTCATAAACAAAGTGACTTGACTCCAGATATGCTTGCTGTACACTGCAGCATCACTGACACATTCAGTAATGTGTTTCCAAAATTAGAAGCTGTAGTAATGCACTCATTTCCCCTCCTTATTCCTTTCTGACTGCTGTGCATTTGGTTTGATGACATAGGCTATATTCACCCTCCATATGTCTGACTGACATGTAGGTAGACTCTCTAATATCCCTAGTTTTATTAAACTACATCAATTTCCCTCGTGATTCTGTGAGAACAGGCTTCCCAAAAATAAAACTAATAGACTGCAAGTTGTTAAACTTTTGTTCAGAACTTGCCAGATGCTTTTTCTCATAAAATCCACCCATGTTTTGGTGGCTTTCAACATAGAAGCACTCCATGAATTCAAAAGGAAGCATTTAAACATCCAAGGAGAAAATCTTTGTTTGCATTAGCCATTGTTTGTTTGCTCGTAGTATCCTCCCTTTTCCCTCCCTCGGCCACCGCTTGCATCATTACACCATTCAGCCCTGCTGCTGGTGTACAGAGGGTGAACCAGCCCCTTTGGAATCCTTCAATGGCCATTATTAGTATTCTGTGGGGAAATAAAAGGACCCATCTGCGGAGGTGGTGATGAGGGGGTGACAGGAGGACAGGGTAAGAAGGAGGTGGGGGGGCTTGTCCCTTGAGAGACTGAGGGATTAACCACTGACACATGGAGCCTGCTAATAAGGCGCTTGGAGAACCCCGTCTGTAGGATCAGTACATGCACATGTAATACACACCAGACATGCACACAAACATGCAAAAACTGTCATGAAGTTTTATGCATGCATAGTACATTTGCAGGGTTTTTCACACACGCAAGCAGAGTCTCAAACTCTATCACACACACACACACACACACTAACACACACACACACACACACACACACACACACACACATATACACACACAGTTGCATCTCTGCATCTTTATTAAATTTGTAGTAGGGCCACATCTGGTCACATAACACCCAGAGAACAAAAGCAGGAGGCAGAGGGGGGAGAAAAGCCCAGTGTCAGATATGGAGATTTCATTCCATGCCGCAGAGTATTAATGTGCGTGTGCACGCGCCAAGCATCTGTCACATATAATTGGAGGGTGTCAGGTGCGGACACGGGGGCCAGATTCAGTCCACCCACAACATGAATTTCTGCTCCTGTGACTGGTAGAATCTGTGTGTCAACATCTATATTTATTATGGGACTGACCCAGAGGTTTGGGAACGATGACTGCCTGATGGGGGATGAATGACTCTCAGGATTGTCATGAATCACACTGCATCACCGGGCAGACCGGCAGCGACTCATTTGCTGGGGCCTCAACGTAGCTGTTGTCAATTTAATCAGAATGCATTGATTGTCCAGAGCTTTCCTCCAGAGAGGGGTATTTGTTGACTGAGTTAAAACGTTCCCCTCAGTGTCTCTTAGGTAGATATATTTCTACTTGAGTTTAATAGAACATATTTGTTAAAGCAATAAAGCAGGACTTGTTTGTTTGGCTGTAGAAATTATCTCGTCACCAAGTGCAACACACACACACGGGATCCAAGTGCATGAACATGAGACCCTTCCTCTCATGAGACTTACCTCTCACCTCCACCGAACACAAGGCCCCGAGAGTCTCTGATTCTGACTGAAGGAAGAAACCACTGCACCACCAGTTTTGGAGGGAAGACTTTGACACTTCCTAGCGGTGCTTTGTTTGTGACAGCAGTCCAAATGTTCTCTGTATGCAGCTCCTGTTTCTGTTATATCAGACTGCTCATGGATGTGTGTTGACGTGAGGAAAAGTATTGCTCATTACCTTGAGCTTTCATTCATGCTTGGGAGATAATGTGACACTAGGGGTTGATGAGACTGCTTGAAGTGGGAATTTACCCAAGCGGCGAGGCAATTAACAGGCATGCACAGCAGCCTCAACAACAATGTGGCGAGGGGTTTTAGCCTCTCAGTCTCTCCATCTAACCTAAATTTAACTTAAATGACAATTTGCTTTAGATTGCTTGGATAGAAATAGATCACTGGGACCAGAGGAGAGACAAGGTAATGTAATGTCATTCACCGCAAATCAGGTCTCGTTGGCTTCCTGAGATACGGTGGATCCAGAAATAGAATTTCGCTGACAGAGGAAGTTGTGGCAACCAAAGATCGATACACTTACTCGCCCTCCTGCTTTAAGCCTGAGGCATTTTCTGAGCACTGCATTTTGTTTTCCCTGTTCTGTCTGATCGTGCCTTGACTTAAGAGATGGTGGTTTGACTCTAACAAAGTTTAGTCCTGAAAGACTGTAGTGACTGCAGCTCAGCTAACCAGGGAATGAATGCAGGCTGAGGCTACAGTCAGACAGGAATTCTGCCTCGGATAAATTTATTTTTGAACATTTATGTGGAGGGATGCAGCAAAGCAGGAGAAAACCAGGAGGCTTAGACTTTTTTGGCTAGTGTGTTTGGTGAGTCATGCATTCAGATGACACCATCCTGGAATTTGGTGTTTCAAATGTAGGGTTTTGCAGAACTGTCCAATGTTAAAGGGATAGTTCACTCAAACATAAAAGTTGGGATATTATCCACTTACCCTCATGCCCGTGGAAGGTCTGTTGAAGTTTTTTAGTACACAAAATACTGCTGGAGTTTCACAGGAAAAAAGCTTTGCAGTAATTTCCCAAACAATTGAAGTGAATGGTGACCAAGTTTCAAATGTTAAAAAAAACCCACACATAATAAAACCATAAAATGTTTCCATACTGCTCGTCAAAAGTAATCCAAGTGCACTGAAGCCTCGATATGCCGAGCCGTTGTGAAAAAAACATCACTGACGCCATGTTTTTAGCTTCACTGTTCACTGTAGCCAGTTGTTCCTAAGGAGGGAGGCGCGATCATGTGCACGTGTGCACACACCGTCTGAAGCTTGCCCAGCAGCTCTAGGAGGAACCAAAGAGAACTTGCCAATCGGCCAGATCAACTGGAGGGCAAGTTTGGTGTCTGCTGCTGGCCACCGGACTTCTGAGTGGTATGTAAACACAGGTCTGTGTTTACCATGTAAGGAGCTACAAGCTACAGTGAACACTGAGGCTAAAAAGATGGCGTCAGTAATGTTTTTCAAACAGCTTTGCATGTCAAGACTTCAGGACACTTGGATTACTTTGAACATGCAGTATGGAGGCATTTTATGGTTTTACTATGTATTTTATTAATGTTTGAAACCTAGTCACCATTCATTACAATTGTTTGGGACATGTCTGCAATGGCTTTGCAGCGTTTCGTGGACTAAAAAACTTCACCCAACCTTCCATCCAGTGTTGGGAAAGTTCACTTTCTTCCTGAACTAGTTCAAAGTATAGCTCACACATTTTAAAATGAACTAGTTCAGTTCATCGTTCATAATTCCACATTTTGAACTAAAATTCATGGTTCCCAAAAATGAAC
>JAQLOL010000004.1:18279879-18291657 GCA_029783665.1 Naso thynnoides
CTCCCATCTAAGATGGAAGTTTACTTCAAAACTTTCTTATTAAAACCACACAAACGGCTGTGAGCGAGCGCACACATGCTTTCATGAACTCCTGCGCAGGACGACGTGACGGCCAGCAGGCCTAAAAATCAATTTGTCCCTCACCGCGACCGCGACGGCATTTTTTTCCCCCTACCCAAGCGTCATCAATAAGTTCAATTAAGCTTTTATGATTATGACTGATCTGGGAAATGATGATCTTTGCTGATGGTGTTGGTGGTTTCGTGTGACTGGATGTTTCTGATGGAAGAGGGGCGATCGGGCTTCCGCTGACAAAGTTCAAGGCCTCTGGGGAGTCAGGAGCTGTCCGGTGCTGAAACGGCTCGTCTCAAATTGCGACGCTCTGTACTTACAGTAACTTTCCCCCCCCCTAATCATTTCCGATAATTGCTCTCTGGATGTAGAAGAGGGTGGCTTTTAATGGTCGTGCAATGACAGCGCGGAAGGCCTCGGCCTCACCGTTAGACTGTCGAAGTGAACGAGGTGCGTAATCTGATTTGAACGGGCTGGTGACGCAGGATGCCGTTTCGCTCTCAACCGACGTGGCTTTATGAACTAGTCACCCGTTTTTCCGACGTTGTTCTGAGAATATCTATGTCATTAAAATGTGCTAGTAATTGACGTTTAGACGAAAAAAAGAGGAAAATCTTGCAGTTATATTGTTATACAGGCTAAATTTAACCAAGAAGCAGTCAGGCCCGATACTTTCAACCTTTTCTGGGCAGATTAAGCCTCGTTTGGTTTGGTTTTGGGGCAATAAGTCGACCCTCTTTATACTTGCGACTTCTATGATAATGTGCTACTGATTATTTTCTAATAACCCAGTCCAATTAAACTGCAAAGAACACTAAATATATAAATAATTGCTGGCTTACGGCACAGTGTGGTAGGATGCAAGTTATGAGACTTTTAATTTGGAGGGTCGATGCATTTGTCAAAAAGAAAAAGAACACAAAAATCTAATTCCGTCGCCCTGCGTGGATCCTCGTGATAAAAACCATCTCGAGGTCACCAAACTTTCTTTATTCATCACTGTAGGCCTACAACATGAATCAGACCCACCTCAACAACCTATGGATGGGTGTGCCAAAGAGGAGAGAGACGCGCGTCAGCGTTTTGTTTAGTCTTACGCAATATGACGATCACAGCCAGTCACTGCGCGAGGGGGCCTTTGCACAACTTCTTCTTCGTGGGGCGGTTTTCCTGTGGAGAGCAGAACTTAAAGCCCATATGTGTCAGCTGGAGCAGACTGCTAATATAAGGCTTGTGACGGCAGGTGTAGGTGCAGCTCAGTAGCCTGAGCAAACGGCGCCATCGTGAGGAAAGAAGAGGAACATGCGGTTTGTTTATCAGCAGCGGAGCACACAGGAGGGGAGAGGAAATATTATTACACAAATACTCTCTGTCCGTGGTGAAGCCACTTAGCATAACCAAAAACAGGTATTTCTCTAGCATACACATTGAGAAATTCTCCTCATTCAGCTTAGCATGTTTAGAAAAAATGTAAACTTAAAAAAAACAAACAAACAAACATTTATTTAATTGAATTATTCCATTGTGATCAAGATCTCTTTTGCAGGAGAGGTCTTTGTGTGATATGTTTTCATCACAAGCATTGAACCAGTAGAAAAGTTGACATAAAATAGGCTACTACAAAGGGAAATATATTGTAAAAAGTTGATAGGCTGGTTCCAGCCTTGACTGAAAATGAAGCAGTAGCCTATTGCAGCCTTTTTTTTCTTGCCTTAAAATATGCAGGCCTATTACTTCTCTTGTTTCCTGACCCATGTGATATCCTGTATGCAAGACTCATAATGACTAAAATTATTTCAAAAAGTGACATTGCCTACAATTTACTCTGTGATATGTAGGTTCTTTTTTTTAGTGTGATTATATTTGAAACGCTTCTTATTGAATGAACACCCCAGTGCATACATAGAAAATGCCCATAACAATATTTATTCTAACTCTGTTTATTTTCCAATGTATATAACCTGGTGGCCCCTAAGACTTAACCTTGTGACCAGTTGACCACAGACTTCTTGACCCACAGACTGGAAACCACTGATACAGGCTACAGCTGCAACTCCTTCACCCTACCTTCAGTTACCGCTCAAAAGATCTGAAATAGTCCAATTATCCTGCAAAAACTTGCTGTGGAGAAGGGGGTGGCTATGATTGACGAGTTAATTGTTGATTTTTATAGAATATATGTGATGAAATAATCATACCTGACAACATAGTACGCTCAGTTCAATGAAGAGGAGAGTGGAAAGTGAGGGGGAAAAGCATCTATTCAGTTCTAGGCTCATGTTTTGTTTTTGTTTTTTAAGTACAAGTGGAAAAATGATGGCAAATGGAAATCATGATGATGTCATTACTGAAAATGGTAATATTTCTGACGTCTCTCTCTGTGTGTGTGTGTGTGTGTGTGTGTGTGTTCAGGGGGAGCTGTTCCCATGGCTTGCGGAGCCGCCTGCGCACAGTGCTGTCAAAGTCAGTAGGGGTCAGCAAATCACTTCAGAATCGCTTAAAATAAAAAAAATCACATCATAAGGTCTCATGCATGCTGAACCTGCTGTGAAGTATTGTAGATTTTTTAGGATGCGACTCAACATGATCCTCCCCCTCATAGGAAGCCTTTTTCCAGCTTCTTATTATCATATAAAACTGCCCACAGCAGAAACAGCAGCTAGGCTGGCTGCCCACTCCACCTTTCCTTGGAGATGCCCCCACAGGAAGTTAAATTGGCCTTACACCACGTGTTAGCTGCAGATGTATAATTCATGTTAATGGTAGAAAGAATAAGAAGCCTTAATACGCTTTGACCCATTCAACCTTTCCACAGAACCCAGAGGGCGCCAGATGCCCGCACATTGTGAGTGAGGTTCAAAGGTTACGTTACGCGACACACCGTCCCTGTTCGTGTGTAAATCACAGAGTTTACATTTATTTCATATGATTTGGTTGAGTGATAAAAATGAGAACATCTTTACATCGTTTGCAGCCCAGTGCGACGAGTGCTGTGTTCCCATCCGAGCCTGTGATGTCGGCCATATTAGGCACAAGGGAAAACCATTCAAAAGGAGACTGTGTGACGTTCAAGTGTTGTAGGAAATAATACCGCATGCCGGTGTGAACCTTTTTATCAATAAAACAACAAAGCATGAAGAGAGAAACCGGAATTTCCAGAGACACCAAAGCGCTTAAGATGTTATGTGTGAAGAGTCACTGAAATATTATATCTGATAACGATTTCCAAAACATCGGTTAAAGATGCGGGGCCAGTATTTTTTATCTATTATGCCACTGCATTGCAGAGTTTCAATTATTCATGTATGAAGTAGCTCATTTAAAAGCCTACAAGAGCTTGAACCGTCCTTTAATTAATTTGTTAACTGACAGAATAATATTTGGCAGCTATTCTGCAAATAATTTAAGTCATACTTGCACAAATTGTCAAACATTAAAAAGGCTACTTGCTGCTTTTCTCTGTTTTATAGCCCAACGTATCAAGTTGTTTGGGTTTTTTTTTTCGTTTGTTCTCATAGCCTAAAGCAAGAAATTATCTAGTTTCGACATTTCCGAGTTTCAAAAGATTGACTGGGGGGTTACATTGGTCAATACTGATAGCAGACCTAGTTGGCTGATTAGTTCAAAATAATAATAGCGACACCACCACCACAACAACAATAACAACAACATGGCATTACTTTGTTTTTAGGGGTCACAGCATAAATCAAGGTAAAAGTAAAATAAAGGCTTGGAGCGGTTGGTGTTTAGAAAGGACAGTGTTGCAGGCTAAAGATGAGATCCCGGATGTTCGAGTTTAACCTGAGTACCTGAACGCAGCATTATTCCTTCTGTGGCCTCGTCGGCTAGTCGGTGCTAGTCCGGCTATTGTTGTGTGTCTTTCAGGACAACCCTGACCTATCAGCAGGCGGTGATTTCTGGATATTTTAACTGTTTTGCGTGGCTGATACCCGCCATATTAAGCAGCCTTTTGTCAGCCGGCGGTGCGTCCTCGTTTTAACGGAATATAAAGGATCCCAGCGGAGGACTTTGGGCTGGGGAAATAGTTAATCGGTATGGGACAGACGGAAGACTGAGATTCCACGTTAAGACACTGCTTGTGTCGGCTGTTCCTACTTCTCTGGGTTGTCGACGTGAAATTTAAAAAAAAAAAAAAAACGTGGGGGGAAAAGATCACAGGACGCATGTAGCCGAAGCACAACACTGAAAAGGTCGCGTTAAAGGTAAGAAGCGCTCGCCAAAAAAGTCACATTTTGCCTTGGAAGTGAGTGAACGGGGCCTTGCAGTGCTGTTACACTTGGAGAAAGTTGGAAAAGGGCATCAGGAGAGTTTCATCGTTGGGTAACGCTGTAATAAAAGTCTTTATCGCTGCAAACACTGAGCCAGGAGTCGAGGTTTTGGGATGATTTACTTTATTCGTCGATGGGGAACGAAAACAATGAGTAAACACTCCTAAAATCGTCCTGGAACAAGGCGAGATTGCTGCATTTTCACAGTTTGAGCCCTGAAATAAAGAGATTCACAGCAAATACGCATACTGTATTGTGTATGTCCCTGTTTTAAATTTGCCTTTGAGTTCCTTTTACATAAAGTTGAGCTACCCACCCTTTCTCCCTGCCTCACCCAATTTCTCTCTCCACATACAATCAGCTGCTGCAGGCCTCAGCTGTTATAGGCCTTTATTGCAAGTCAAGACACTGAATTTCAACAGAGTTTACAAAATGTCAAAATCTCTATAATTGAAGCCTTTTGCTGTAGTTTCCAAGTATAACCTTGCATGCTTTTATTGTGGTGGTGCAACTATATGCCCCAGATTTCCACACCACAAAATTCGTGTGTGTAAGAAGATAGAAAGTCCAGGAATGCTGTTGTAATTTTGTGTTATGTGTGTGTGTGTGTGTGTGTACATACATATGTGTCTATTGTATGTGTTCTCATTGGTGCATGTGTCTGTTGGTGTGCTCATATTCTGTGGTGCCACGGTAATCCTCCTCCATGCTAATCCCTCTGTTAGTACAGACCCAGTTGGCTGGACAGTCGTGTCTCCCTCACACACACACACACACACACACACACACAGCTGGAATGGAGAGGGCTGTTGGCAAAGGAGTGAGGAGCACTAACAGGTGGTGTTGGCCGGGGTTCAGGGCCGTGAGTCTAACTGGAGACATGAAGAATCCGTGCATACTCCTTGAGTTTCCTCACAGCTTGAATGAGACTCTACAGTGTCATTACAGTTCCCTGATTAGAAGCTTCGGCTTTTTATTAAGTCATAACTCAGCGCACTCATGTTAGCAAGCTGAATCAATGGTTGAATTTCAGACGACAAAAAGAGAATCCTCAGAGTTCAGATGTCCGTGGTCAGCAATGAGGGCACAGGGAACAAGAAAAGCTCTTCTATTTTATGGCTTGACGATGGATCTTTCGCTCTCCCAGCCTCACTCTGGCCATTGACAGTCACAGCAGGTGGCCTCAGTAGCATGAATGGATTCGGAAGGAAGTTCCTCTCATCCCCCGTCAGCCCCCTCCACTCACTGAGATTGGCATAGATGGCAGGCTGCCCTGAAGATAAGACTGAGCCGCACCTCAAAGTGTGCCAGGGAAAATACCAAGTTGCGCTTTGGTAATGGTTTACATCCTTGGGTTCCTTCTCATTTTTAATGTCTTTGTGGCCAGTTTTTACAGAGCAGATCTGTAAACTTGGCTCTCAGGCTTCTGCACTTGATTTATTTTTCACAACATAACAATGGCAAGTTCGGTTTGCAGACGATGCCTGCTGCTGCTTGTCTAGGAACATTGTGATGCAGATGCTCATGGTGACCTTTATTGTGTCGCAGCAACGATCAGCGGAAACCAAATGAGTGTTGATTGATAAATTGTTTATTTGTGAAGCAAAAATGCCAAACATTCACTTTCAGCCTCTTAAATGTGAGGATTTGTTGCTTCTCTGCAAATTGAGCACCAGAAGACTTCACTTTTCAGACAAAAAAAATCATTAGATGCTTCTTGCTGGCATCTTTCACCACTTTTTACATTTCAGATCCTAGAGGGTGAGTCAGTTAATGTTTGTATGGAGGATAGATTAAGCTCTGCTTATCAGTATTTTCATGATTTTTAATAATAGGGTTAAGCATCCTCAGAAAAGCATTGCTTGTATGAGAGCTAAGTTTAAAAACCATTAACAAAATGATAGGCCTACTTATTTTAGTATTTCACTCTGAGATAGTTAAACATGCTTTTATATAGCCGACAGTAGCTACAGCTATACAACCATAAAATTACAATAAATATATATAATTATAAAATTTATCAGATCAAAGAAGAAGACAGCAAGAACTTTTTTATGAGGTGTCAGTCAGTACCAAAACGTGTTGAACTTTCACAGCCAACCTGATGCAATTAAGTCTAACAACAGCTGAATATACGGCTCAGAGTCGCCTTGCTTTAGCTCCAAGTGATTGCAAAAGCTGGAAAGGCAGTGGCTCAAAGGTCAAAGGGCCTCTCCCAGTAAACTCCAGAGTTGCATCTTGTCTGATTAGTCAGAGCTGTAATGAGAGTTAGGAGATGTGTCGTGCTTGTGCCACCGAGTGTGTTACTTAGATTTTGCGGTGGGCCTGGGTATTGTTAATAAAAATTCGATTCTGGTACCAATTTTATACCAATTTTATCTATTCTGTTTCATCAAAAAATTATATCACGCATACTTATGGTCAGTGTCCCTGGGTGAGATCTGGTGTTTTTCCTGCAAACACAAGAGTACAATGAGATTATAAGAATATACTCGATGAGTACATACTTTGGTATCTATTTACCTCAATATTTTATGGGTATTCATCGTCTAATCATCAGAATCGGATTTTATTGTTTTGTCACACACTTTGCATACATTGGAGCAAAATGCCATTCTTCTCCATTAAGGGGAAGAAAGAGTATTGTAAAGTTAAGCACCCCTAATCAGATGTCCAAAAAGTGTGATGGGCAGGATTTCCGATAGATATTTGACCTTCGGGCATGCAGGAATAATGGAGTACTCTAGACCCAGTTTGGCCTGAGCGCATGTACTGCTGAGATTTTTTTCTCCGGAGCGTTGCATGCATGCCAGCAACAGCAAAAGCTTCCCTCCTGCAGCTCTCTAGCATTGTTGTGTTGAGCCCTGTGGGAAGCAGCAGCCTGTGTCTTCTTAATCTGACACGGCATCGCTGGCAGCCTTGAGCACAGCCTCGCATGCCACATGTCCTTAGATGGGGTCCGCTCAAGCATTTGTCTGAAGACGTACCACTGCCTTTTGTGTTCTCCTGTACCGTATGGCTGCCAGGAAAGTTATTCACAAAAATGTGTCGAAGCATGTGCATGAATTTACTCAATTTTCAGGTTGTATTTTATTAAGACACCTTGTTGAAAATTCCCTAATAGGCTACAGTAAGTCTCTTGGGTGCTAAAGTCAACGTGAAGACTTGAACTCATCCCAAGGGGTCGGCCTCACATACGGTTTTGTTTTGAATGCATAGCTTAACATGCTAATAAGCACTTTGCATTCATTCATTTGAGTGAGATCCATGAGCCGCATCTCGGTATGAGCTTGAGGCGGTTTTTACTGCGAGGAAGAATGGCACATTACTTCCCGCTAATCTCACTGTGTATATGGCCGCTCATTTAGGAATCCATCCGAGAGAGGATACAATAATGTGCCTGTAATTTGATTTACTGGGAAGTCAATTACAGCCGTCATTAGTTTTGGTAAATTTGTGACAAAAGGAAAAACACTGGTGATGATCATGTCAGAAATACGGTTATTTCTCAGTTTAATGGTTTTTAATGGGAGGCTTTTCCCCTCAGGGAGTAAAATGTGTCATTTAAGGACAGTGAAACAATCCATAGCTTAGTGGATGGACCAGGATTCGGGGTGTTGGATACCCATTAAGGAATCCCATGCTTGAAATGTCTTTGACATTTTGTGAAGTGGATAAAACTATCCACTAAACAACAGATGCTCTGCACTACAATGGTTTTATTTAGTTTGCTGCCGCGATGAAAGTGCCCATAATAAGAGCTGTGGTTGTAAATCTGTCCCTGTCCGTGGAGGCATCTGGTTGTTCTGAATATTTAACTGAGGCTGTTGGTTTGATTGATCCTTGGGCTCCTTTGCTTTTCCACCGTTAGCATGTGTATGGGCTAGTATGGTTCAGGGGATTGTGAGTGTGCTGCACTCTGTGGGGGAGCGCCACAAGGTACTTTCTCTTTGTCCACAACAAAAGGTGGATGGGACTGACAAAAGAATAAATCGAAAGGCTTTCTCTGTGGTACTAACAGGGAGAGGTGGGCTTTTCTGCTCCTCAGAGCTCAGTTCTCCATGTGTGGTTCAAAAGCTGTTACTCATATGAAATGTTTTGTTGTTTGAATTAAAGCTTTAAATCAAGCTTTTTCAAAAATGTTTTTAACAAGAACCTTGAGAACTGACACAGTGAGAAAGGATGACTTTGGTCATTTGGCTTTTTTGGTACTTGTCTGAAAAGAATGAGCTGTTTTGCCTCCCTAGCTGCAAGATAAGTAAATATCCCAAGAAATAAGACCTTTTTATTCATGCCATCCTTTTTGGTTTGTTAATAAATCAAAATTTTAATATGATATCCCTAGATTAATTCTGGATTCTGCTGTAGGCCATGTTTTGTATTTCAAGCCAACCAGGAAGCGATCCAAGGTGAAGCTTGTGGGCGTTGAACCAGTTTGACACACCAGTTTAGGCGCCAACCCCGTGGGCTCGCTCAGGCTTGTGATCTATTCATGGCCATTTTCAGAGCAAATCCTCGGGGTCCATAATAGGGAACTGGAATAGGTTGCCAATCATAAAAGAAAGGGCTGTTTTTAACATATTAGCTTGTAACTACTGATCGGAAACATCCATGACAAGCCTCTGATACAGAAAGTGAAACTTCTAATAATTGATGACAGTTTGAAGTGCTTCTGTTGACTCACATGTCCAGACACTGATCCCAGTCAAGTCATGATGCTTTGGCACTCGTCATTTGTGTTGTTGATCCTGTTAGTTGGCCTCATTGTAAAGCAGATATTCCAGATAGTATTAACACTAAGAGACAGAATCTGTGTACTTACAGTCAGCATGATCACCAGTAGTCTAGTTTCAGCAGGATTAACCCCAGTCTGGAGTATCTGATTCCAGGACGCAGCAGAGGATTTGAACTGTTGACGCCCTCTTGGAAATGTACAAACGCTCCTCCACTATTTCCTTTCAGATCAGCCATTCGTTTGTATTGGCATTAGCTTTCAGGTCAGGCACTTAGTGTTTTTGACATTTGGAAACATGTCAAGCTTGATGCGTGCGACAGGAAAAGGTCAAAGGTGGCGCCCATGTTTATGTTGGCTTAAGCTCTGATGTCAGTGGCTTCTGTTATGACGCTGTGAGCCCCAGATGTTGTAGCAAACATTTAATTATGGTTTAGTTTAGTCTAAAATGAGATAATGCACAAACAGTAGGTACAAAGAAGTTTAAACTCTTCATTGTGCTAGCTAGCTAAGTTATTCCTGTTATTGATTCATTAGTCAAGTATTTATTTCATAGACCATGAAATTCATTGGATATATAAAATGTTATGTTGAAAATGGTGAAAAGTGCCTTTTACAGTTTCCTTAAGCCAAAGGTGAGTACTTAGATTGTTTGTTTGGTTTGACCAGAAACCACAACAACAACAACAACACAACTTTAATACCATCAACCTGCCAGGGACTGCAGATGAAAATTAGTACGGCTAAATCTGGCACATTTACATGATTGGACTTAAGCCATCGTGTTCGTATGTTCATTAAAGAGCATTGTCCCTTGTTAAATTAAATAACTTTCTTGAATCTTCAAGTTGTTCCTTTTCTTTCCCCTTTCATTAATTTATTTGTTCATACATGTCCTTTCTCTGCAGTGCTCACTACTTTAATCGTACATGCATGCATTTTTGCTGACACCTGTGTGCACATCTGCACAAGACAACTTTACATGTTTGAAGGTTCATGCATGCAAATGTGAGTTTTAGTCTTCCCTGTGTATATACACAGCAGTAGACCAGTGGAGGATAATGTTTCTTCAAGATAATGAGAGAACTGAAAATTTTCATTTCGTCTTTACAACAGTTTTAGTGTTTGTCTGACTTAAAAAAGTCATATTTTGTATTGCATTTTAACCAACTGTTAACACATTACTAGGACTAGTTGTGGTGCGAGGCTCACGCAGATCACATGCTGTCTGCACCAGCTGTTATTGGTTGTCCTATCTGTGGCAACAGTCCTGTGGAGGATGTCTGGTTTCCGGAGAGACCATAATTTGTCTAAATGGACCACTTATCTGGCCAGTATTCATGATTTTAATATCAGGGCCTGATTGTACTTGCATTTGTTTGAAATAAATTTTCATTTTCATTCACATTTTCATCACTTCGTACATTTTGTGTCTGACATGAACAAACAGTGCAGCAGGTTAATGTACACGCTGCTGTCTGCCAATCAGAGAAATAAATGCAACAGAACTAATAGTGATCGACTCTTTTAATGACAGCACAAAGAATAAAAACGTGAGTTATTGAGCTGAATTCTTTACTCGCTTTTTAAATGATGACTGTGGCTGTACAGAGTCAGTCTCCCTCCTTAATTGTCCTTCCTGTTTCCTTTTATCATAATTCATCTCCATCCATGGCTCCCCCTCCATCATTCATCCTACTGCCCGTTTGTGCTGCCTCAGCAATGGCTTTCAGTCAATACTGAAGTCAATACACCATCCATCTCCAACAAGTTTATCTATAGATTGATTGTTGAGCCTCATTAGGTTTAGTTGTTGTGCTGTTGTTCACAAACCAAGCTCGTACTTTCAGTAGAGACTCAATGAATTGTTTTCTTCATCAAATAAATAAATGTATTATGAATTTCATTTTTATAAATGATAAAGGAGATTTTGGCCGTTTTAGGGATGGGCAATAATTACCAAAAATCATGTCTGTTTTAGGTTGAATGGCAGTATGCAAAGTAGACTGAGGCTTCAAAAATGTTTCTACACGTGACAAAATCAAGCATCAAACATGCAAAAACACTCAAGTGTCCAACCTTGTTATAACTTTCACACACCAAATATATGTTAAACTCAAAGCAGGAAGTTTTTAGATTTATTTTACTGCATTGAAGCTTATATAACAGAAATATGAGTACAGTAACTTTTTGTTATGTAAAAATTACCCAATAAGATCACAGTATTTACCTGCATTAGCAGACGGGTGGTGAAGGGTGTGAAATCTGTCCTGCAGATGTAACTCTGCCCATTGTGCCTCCTTTTTTTGTCTTGGCCTTGTTTGCCTTCCATATATGATCAATGACAGCAGCACACACCTCTGTTACAAGCACCAGTTTATGACCTGACACTGACGGACATTTGAAACTGTGTTGTAACATTTCACAAATGCCAGGATATGAGTCACTGACAGTAGATCTGTCCTGAAGTTGAGTCATGCGGCAGCGGCTTGTTTCACTGTGTACACGTGGAAAGACACACAAAAGAACCTGACAAGAAGGCTGAAGTTGACAGAAAAACGGGTAAACAGAGCAGAACCTGTAGAGGATGCTGTCAACTCATGACAGCACACACTCACTTACACACTGATGCGCACTGAGGCGGATTTATCTTTAACCAGATACTCTTCTTGTGAGAACATCCCA
>JAQLOL010000004.1:18292962-18310316 GCA_029783665.1 Naso thynnoides
GATACTCTTCTGGTGAGAACATCCCAGCAACTCCTGAAAACATTAAGCATAATCTTTTCCACTTTAAGATAAACAGCAACTTAACCAGAACATTTCTTCAGAGCAAACTTTTTCTTATCTCTGTTTATGTGAAGTCATTCAGTCTTAGTTTTCAAAGTACAGCAAACACACACAAACACAATTCACACACACACATACACACACACACACACACACACACGCAGGGGTCTCATATATCAAAAAGCTCAGGAGGGCAAAGCTTTGACTCTTAACACTGGGGGGCTTTCTGCTCCTCACAAATCTGTGTCAGTGATAGTGTTATCACAGGGGAGAGTTGCAATGGCCATAGGCTGTAATGGGATCTTGTTTTGAGCTTGGCTGGCTTGACAGGCTTTTGTCAGGACTTGTGAAGTCATATGAGGTCATTTGTTGGCTTGCCGTCTTTGTTTTATTGTTGGCAGAGTTATGCCAGACCCCCCAGGAGCTCCAGGCTAGTATGAACAATATCATAATGACTTCCCTCAGCCACACAACAAAGCACGAGCTCAAGCATTTTAGGTTCTGTTGCACATTCAAACACAAAACACTGCTTTGGTTTTTGGGCAAGTATTTATTTCCAAGTGTTGAAATCACATTGAGTAGTGACGGACGATCTCTGAAGGCTCAGACTGTAATTATGTTTGGTTTTTTTGGGAGGATTAAAGAAAAGTTGGACAGACTCTGTTCTTGTCTGGGCTAGTTTGTTTTAGCAGGACACGAATGATTTTTTTGGACCAGTACGGTGAACTGGTGAACAGTGTGGTCACTGGTCACTCTTGGAAAGTTAAGTTTATTTACCTCAAGCTTAGCAGACCAAATTGTCCTGGTTCCACATGACTGTGTTAGTTAATCGATTAAATGTTGATATTCCCACTAGTTTGCACCAGAAATAATTGTCGGTTAAACCTGTTGTTTTAATGTATACATTTACGATGGACACACATTTCAGAATTTAAATACATAGACAGTAGATTTAAATGTGCTCAATTGTGACTGCCGTCTGGGCGTTTTCTCACTTGTGGTTCAGTAGAATCCTCTTAAGTTAAAACTTAATTTTCAGTTGGTACATCAACGCAAAGCAGCAAGATATAATTTGTGATCTTACAGGATTTTGTCGGCTACCTTGTGACGTAGCTCTAATCATAGTCTACCTGTTGTTCATTGTGTTTAAGTCATTGTGAAAGACTTCTCTAAAGAATCTGTGTATGTTGGTGAACATGAGCGTGATGTCTCGTCTTTGCAGGTTTCAGTCATTTCTGGTCGTAGCTTAAGCCACATTTATAACAGGCATCTCTTGAGGAACTTTTCCAATTAATTTATATTTTGGAGGCAGATCTTTACTTTCTTGACGGTTATTATCTTGCTTGATTTGTAGTAAATGTGTTTAAATTTTGTCCTAGTTGGTCACAATCCGTGATCCAGAACTAAAAACCAAACTCAAGACAGTCTTCCTTTCCTTTCTCCATCCTGCAGGCTTGACGATGGGATGCGTCAGGAGTAAAGAAGACAAGGGCCCGGCGCTGAAGTACAGACCTGATAATGCCAATGCCAATGCCACACCGGTCAACGCCCATCTGGGCCACTACGGGCCCGACCCCACCCTGATGGGTCACTCCCCAGCTATGAAGACACACAACAACAGCTACAACAGTCACACAGCTGCCCTCACGCCCTTCGGCGGGGCGTCTTCAGTCATGACTCCTTTTGGCGGGGCCTCCACCTCCTTCACCTCAGTGGCTGTGAGCAGTCCCTTCCCCAGTGTCATCACAGGTCAGTTCGTGAAGAGGATTTAAGGTGTCAGTAGGAGAAACAAGGAGCAAGGGCATCTGTGTATTTGAAAGAAGAGGCTTTCAAAATTTCTAAGCATCAATGAAATGTTCTTTTTTATTCAAATCAATTCATATAACCTTGAGAGAAGAAACAGAAAGCTGTGCAGCCTTGGAATAGGACACAAATTAATTCAACTAATTTGCAAAACCCAAAAAACGTTATGCTTCTGAAACAATTTTCTAAACCATTCTGTAACTTTTGATTGTGGTGTCATTATGTGTGAATCAGTGTACACCTTCAGAATAAACTCCGTTGAACATTTGTTATGCACCTGACGTAATGAGCAGAAAATGTTATGCAAATTAGGCATTTAAATCGAGTCAGCCAAAACATCAAGACCAAAGAGAAGCCCGAAATAGGCCTTTAATATGGGGAGCTGAGAGCCACGGAAAACAATTATGTACACTGAATTTAATAGCTTTGGTCATGCACATTAAAAGTTTATATTTTTAATAAGAGTTTGACATGGAATAACTTTTTGATGAAGGATTTGTTTGTGATAAAGCAACTCTTGTTGAATTGAAAAGCAATCATAAATTTCAGGTGGTTAATACATCATAGATCGGATGGGTGAATTACACAGGAAATATACACAACAAGGAATGATGTTTCCTCCCAAAGTATGCATACACACACACACACACACACACACACACACACACGCTCACGTATACACATCCATCAGTCCGGTCTCGCTCTCTCAAGGAGGATAATCTGGCCTGCGGGACTGCTGCAGATCTAATCCTGCCTGTTCAATTTCCTCCTCAAGATAAACACGAGAGTCCTGTTGTCTCTCTGCACTCTGTCACTTTAGGCTAAGGACAAATCAACTCTTCTCATTATGTTGAAGAGATTAAGTGACATCAATTTGATTCACTGACTTGAGGTGATGCCGCCGAGTTGGAGAACTGTGAAAGGAATGTTCTGTTTTCTCCTGTTTTCTCAAAATAAATTAACGTTGGGGGATTTACTGTTGTATTTTTAGTCCAGAATCTAAAGGAGCAAGAGAGGAATATTTTAAACAGAAAAATAGTTGAAGTCTGTGATACAGTCTTGTATTTTATTAGCATAATCTAATAGGTGAGATAAGACCTTGATGAAAGTATAAAATATTCTAAAAGTGATGATTAGTATTTAACCATCTGTATTTGGTCAAAGGTTCCTGGTACTGTCTTCATTTGTTGAACAATATTGCAAGATGGAAAAATGACTTGATTGACACTCAGTTTAATTTGCTTTCAGGTGGTGTGACATTTTTCGTGGCGCTGTACGACTATGAAGCGAGGACGTCAGACGACCTGTCATTCAAAAAAGGGGACCGCTTCCAGATTATCAACAACACGTGAGTGCATCGACTTTTTACACCGACAAACTCCTGCTGCGGGGATTTGTGTTGACATAGTTGTGTCACTAAGTGTGTGTGTGAGTGTGAGTGTGTGTGAGTGTCTTTAATCCCTCATTGTATTCAGGTCTGATATTAAGGCTGAAATCTGTCTGGGTTAATGGGCTTCTCTAATGGGCCATCTGTTTCGTCCCCATCACTTTTCAGATCATTCCCTCAGTTTTTAGGTTTAACATTTGGGTTACAGTGTTTAACATCAGTCCTCCCTCATTTAGTGAAATATAACCAATGCGCAACATAAAACAGGATGAATGACTAACATTTAGAGACCCTGTGTTCAGAATATTATAGAACAAATTCTTACATTATGACTCTTTTCTTTGTTGTGTCATACACTTCCTGAGCAACACTTCTGTCATGTCGTCATAATAAAATAAAATACGTGAGTTAAACTAAAAAGAAAAAATTCTTGCCTTCTCATTCCTTTCCACCCACTGCCGCAGCAGCATCTTTTTCGCGGCCGTGCACAGGTGTGAAAACAGGCAGAGCTCCAAAAGCTCCACAGTCTCATCACACAAGTCTTCAACCACAGTCCATGAACACGTTGCGTTCGCCGTGATGAAAATGCCATCTGCTCTCAGAGAAGAGAGTGGAGGAGGACAGATTTGCTCAGTTTTTCAAAAACGCCAGTAGACAGATTTTCTCTCCACCTCAGTTCCTCTTCTTTGACTGTAGGCACGCACATCTGCTGTTCAACCAGGAGCTGTGGCCACATGTGTGCTCTCTGTAAATGCAGTATTTTCTTTTCTGTAGCAGTCTGTAAAGTGTCGAGGGATTTGAACAGGCCTCTTGTTTTTGAACGTCTGAAACTGTTCAAGTTGAGCACATATTATAAAAAGTATTTCAGTATATTTTAAAGTAATTTTACTTTAATATTTGCCCTTTCAGTTAATTCAAATTCAGTGGTGGAGAAGAACGAAGTACATTCAGTCAAGTACTGCACTTAGGTAAAATTTAAGTACATGTAGGTTACTTGAGTATTTTCCCTTTCTGCTACTTGTACACAAGTGGCAACCTCTTGAACTCTGGGACTATAAAATAAAGCCAACCCAGAAGTGCCAGACACTGCAGTTCCACAAACAGCCACTTGAGGCTGCCCCCAAAAGCGAGTCAGAGCATAAATTTGAAACGGAATGCAACTTATTTATCATTTTATCTCTGGCCTGACTGATATCTGATGCTGACGCTGATATTAGGCAGCAAGAAAGTTGAGATATATCAGCTGATATTATATGTTTATATAATATTGTCTGAATGTGGTTGTCAAATACTTCTAATACAAAGATATGTAACGGAGGCAAGATATCTTACATTTTAAAAAACTTAATTCCAAACATCATCGCTGTAAACAGAAACACTTCACTTGTTCGTTAATAAATGATGGACCTTCTGCTTGACAAACTATGTAATTGCACCATTTTAAATCACTAGTCCAAGCTTTTTTTTACGGCCCTAAAATAACTTGGTTACACTTGATTTGGATAGTCTGCCTACAGTTAGCATATAGAGTATTTCGTATTAATGTTGGCGCGTTTTAGAGGACACAAACACCAACACTGATATATCTGCAATAGGTCAATATCAGCCAGTAATATCAGTAAATAAATATGTATCGGTCGGGCCTGGTTTTACCTAATTTTTACCTTAATCATCAGCAGCCAATATCCTAGTTAAACTCTTAAATAAAATTTGGTCAATTCCCCAAGCAGCTCTAATTTTAAGAACAACTTTAACTTGAAATGGAGTTTTTCTGTTTGATATTGGTACTGACTTGATTGAATGACCTTGTTCTCTTGTTCACTTGTTACCTGCTATGTTCTGTCAGTGTAGGTGAATTCTCCACTCATGTTTTTGTGTCCGTATTGTTGGTGCGTGATTTCTACTTTTCTTCTGTCTTCAGGGAAGGCGACTGGTGGGAGGCTCGCTCCATCAACACCGGACAGAAAGGTTACATCCCCAGTAACTACGTGGCTCCAGCTGACTCCATACAGGCTGAAGAGTAAGAACTCACCACCTTTTCTAACACTCCGTCTGCCAAGGTTCTCTCCGTCATCCTCCAGCACTTTATTTTCTTTCGCTTTTATTCTCACTCCCATTCCTCTCATGTTTGTCACCCTGCTCGATTTGTTCTCCTCCTCTGATTAAGACGACACGACACGGCTGGGCGCTCACACATACTGACTTGCCCATCGTGTACCAGCATAGCAGAGAGTCTAAACAATGGAGACCTGAGTTGTCACTAAGAGCCGGTGGCGTTCCCATTGCTGTTCATCCAGTGTGACAGAAACTTCAGCTGTGCTGTGCTGCTTTTAGACAGTTGTGGCCTAGTTTCGTATTGGCTGAAAGATGTTTTACTAATACACAACTCAATAAACACAGCCAGTGAACTTTGCCTTTAGTGTGAAAGAGTGAATTAAATTGATTGACAGTGTTCAGGATTTTTGGTTCTTGCTCAATTTCGTCTGGAGAAAAATATGCCTGTGAGGTGAGCCGCCTCAACATGACTGAACTTGTAATGATGTCTTGAAATAGTCAGTGTGCTCCTTACAAGAAGAAGAAGAAGAATAGACATTTCTTAGGATTGTTTACAGCCGTGAGCTAAAGTTTTACTTATTTATTCACAGCAATAAGAATCAACCTTTTTAAGTCGAATCTAAATGTAAATGGAACAAGCTAAAGACATATTGCTGAGAGCAAAGTTAACTCTAAGCTGTAATGATAGTAGTAGGATCTAAGTTATTAAAATTCAGATTTTTATATCAACTGACATCAGATATATTTATTTTCCATGTTCATCTGTTTCTGATGTACAACAGTATCTTTTGGAAGCCAGAGAATTTTCAAATGCCCGACATCTAAATATCAAATTACCACCGCTATATTTTTATTTCATATTTTTTCGTACAGGATATCATACTGAGAGCTCCTCCTGTGATCTGACTGTCTGACTTTCTCTCTTTTGGCAGATGGTACTTTGGTAAAATGGGCCGCAAAGATGCAGAGCGTCTCTTGCTGCTTCCAGGGAACCAGCGGGGCACTTTTTTGGCACGAGAGAGTGAAACGACCAAAGGTATGAAGATATGAAAGCAGCACTGTAATGATTAATCTCCTGTTTTAATAGAAAAGCAAATGATGAGGCTGTTTTTTGTCTTTTTTTTGTGCTTGTGCAGACTATAAACTGTTGTTTTTATAGAGTGAAGTAATGAGCCTTAAAACCTGGCAGTCGGTTAGCATTTTTGCACGTCCGGTTCCCTGTCAAAGCCTGTGTGTTTTTTGAATGGGTTTTTGGTTAAATGCCCTAAAATAAGGTCTGTGGTTAACACAGGCTAAAGATCTTTCGACATTTTGTTCTGTTACATAAAATACGGTAACACAAGCTCAATTTTTAAACTTTTAAGTTTTTTCTCGTCTTAAAAAACGTAGTTGCTAAGAAAGAGCTAAATGAGACTGAAGTGTTTGTCGGGGATGTTAGACGTCTTCACATGGAAAAGGAATAAATGATTAAATGATTTAAAAATGATGTGAGTCTAGCAGTTGACATAGCCATGGTCACTAACTAGATCAGGTCACATTAAGAGAGAGAGTTTTGTAAGTAAGCGCGCTAAATCAAATCAGAAGCTGAACGCCTCAGGGTGGCAATGTTTAAGTCAGGTGACTGTGATAGTTCATTTGTAGCCCAAGAATAGCTTTTTGCTTCTGGTGATTTTGTTTGTACTTTAAAAACACAAAGGTGCTGTTCTTCTTAGACGATTATCATGCTGAACACAGCTTGTAAATATCATAAACTTGTGTTTGTCACAGCATATTTTGGGTAATACTCCAAAATCACATAAGCTTTTTTGCTCAGGGAACCAGTTCTGGGTTGACCTACAAAAATACGTCATCCCTTCATCACCATATTGCATCCAGATGTAAATTTTATAATGACAAAATGTCAAACACATCAGTGTATCTGTTGTGACTGTTGTTTGTGTGAATTTTTGTTACTGTGAAGCTCAGTCTTATGAATATGTGTGGGTTTCAAAGGTGCCTACTCTCTGTCTATCCGGGACTGGGATGACGTGAAGGGAGACAACGTCAAACACTACAAGATCCGTAAGCTGGACAACGGTGGTTATTACATCACCACTCGAGCCCAGTTTGAGACTCTACAGAAGCTGGTGAAACACTACACAGGTATGCATCCTGCAAACTAATTGTTGTTTACAGCTCAACAGCCAGTCTTCCATGGAACAAGCCGGGTATGATTTTTTTTTTTTTTTAGACTCATGTTTGGAGTTGTCTCAACAAACACAGCAGTGCTGTTTATAGTGTTTATACATGTGGTGGTTGTCTTTTTCACATCTTTCTTTATGCAAGTAGCCTCTGCTGTTGGTTTTTTTTCACATTTTAGCCAACAAATCCAGTGCTTGCTGTAGAAAATGCATTATTCAGCTGCAGATCTGCTGCTGGGATGTGCACTGAATATGTTTTACAGAGCCTTTTTTCCCCCCTGTGGTAATTCTCTAGTGGTGCTTTCACTGACACGGTTGCAGCTCAGTAATCACGACAAAGTCCCAAAAAAGCAAAAACCCTCTGAGACTTAAATCCAAAAAGGGTTGTGAATAAAAATGTCCCATAAAAAACAGTCCTAAGCCTGCTGTAATCTGCACAGTATTGATACACAGCTGTTCCCAAAATCCCCAGCGGACGCTCACAAAGAAGCATCTGGATGCTGTAAACACATGCAGGACGAGCTGTTTATTGAAAACTTTGCAAGAATACAGTCAAACTCCCAGCAGCAGAATCCATAAACATGAGGATGTTTGCTATTTGAGTCTTTAACATTTGATTTAAGGTCTTGCATTGTTGACCCTGTCTGCTTATTTCCACATAAATCATGTGATCCACTAACTGCTGTGCTTTTTACGAGTGATGACTGGTAAAGTCAAAGCTCTGCACTGTATTTTCCTGTGAGTGTAGCCCTTAAACTCCAGACAAACTCCAGTCTGCAGTAACTGAGAAGTCATGCAGAAATGCTTTAAACACCTTACATGTTCAGTGGTTTGAATATAACGGGCTGTTTTTCAGCGTTTCTCCCGTTTCTGTGTAGAATTCAAATAGTTCATTTCACGTGATGGTTTGTGCTGCTGCTGTCAGCGGCTGAAGGCTCTCGCTGTTTCTGAAAAGGCTTCAATAGCAAAAACAGCCTCATGATCTCTCTGCCTTCTGTCTGAAATTGAAATTAAATTGAGTTCAGCACAGTTCAAGTCATTATAGAAAAAGCACCAGAAAAATTGATTATTTCTGGAAGGAGAAAATAAGTGAGGAATGACTGTTTAAATGAAGGCAGGTCTGTTCTTTGTGTTCGCTTTGTTGTGGTTTGTTTGCTGCAGTTGTCATGTAGCAACTTGATATTTTATTAATTGCATGTTTACAGTCCATTTACTTCAGCACAGCTCCGCTAACTGCTACAATTGTGTTTGTATTTAACACTGCACAGACTGTGTGTTTGTTTGAGTGGCTGCTGGTGTTAATTAGCAGAATTATCACTAACTAGCTCTAACTGAAAGCTCATTCTTTTTCCGTCTCTCTCCCTCATGTGTCCAGAACATGCAGATGGTCTGTGCTACAGGCTGACAACTGTGTGTCCCACTGTGAAGCCTCAGACTCAGGGACTAGCTAAGGATGCCTGGGAAATCCCGCGGGAGTCCCTCCGACTGGAGGTCAAACTGGGCCAAGGCTGCTTCGGAGAAGTCTGGATGGGTGAGACACTGGAATTGTTGTGCCTGAGCAGACAGTATTTGTTTAGAAACACATGCGTATTGCCTTGTAAAGTTGTCAATGAATGTATACTAGTGAAACAGGACACACAAACGCTTGTATCATCTGCAAGTCTGTGTTTTGTCTTGATGACTTACTGCAAACCAGCATCATTATCTAAGATGCATTCATACTCCAGCAGAGCAGGATTTAAGCAAACTAGATGGTGGAGCACACAAAATGTGATTTAGATTGTTACGAACTTATGAGCAGCCTGTTATCAGACAGGCACGGAAAATAGTGTCCGATCCAACTCACATTCTCCAGTTTCAGCTGCTACTTTCTGTTAGGAGACTCAGGGTTCCTCGGAGCAGGCTGAACCACTTTAAACATTCATTCGTTCCTGTGTCCATTAAGATTCTCAATGCTAACTTGTATTATAGTAGCAGAAGTTGTAAATTACACAGATAGCGAGTATGATTCTGTGCAACAGGTAATATAATCTAGGTAATGTAATATACAGTATAACAGGTAATGTAGTTTAGTAGTGATTTTTATTTTAGGGGTGTGCAATGTGTCGCCTTGGCTAGAAAGTGGGCACTGTTTGAATGGGCCGACTGTTTCACGTAGCATGTTGTCTTTTTCTATAGTGTGCATGATGTAAGTGTTTTTGTGTAGTTGTTGTCTTTTCTAGATAGTGTGCATGATACTGAGATTGCTTGTATAATGATGATGATGATAAATGTGAATGCAGGACTGATGGAGTCACAACAAATATTCCTACAGGAACATTAAAGTAAATCTTATCTTACTGTCTTATAGATAAATATTGTTCTCATCAGTGAATAATGTTCAGAATATTTTCCTGATTAATCGATTAATCAAGTTGGCCTGATCTATGCCAGAAAAAAGTGAAAAATTCCTGCTACAATTTCCAAAACCCATTCAAAATTTAAATAATCTGATACGAGGGGGGGTGTTCTTTTGTTTTTTGTTGCTGTACAAATGTACTCCCCAGAGTGAAAGACTGCATTAAGAGGAATCATAGTTGTGTGAAAGCTGTCAGAGAAACTTAGTATGCAGAAAGCCACATGTTGTCCTTGTAATTAGGAAGTGTCGGCTTACTTTGAAGCTAGATAGCAGCTAGATAAGTAGCAGCTGTTAAAGTTGACGAATTTCAGGATCTGTCTTTCCAGGAAACACGGAGATTAGTGCGTGTACTGCCTACAGTATGTCAACAACACTCAAATGACATAGTCTACAAACTCTATAGTAATTTGTTATGATGCCAACACTGATCATAAACTAGCAAAGTATGTAAACAACTAAACAGACAAGTACTTACATGGTCATTAGAGCTTTTGTATAGAAACAAAACATATACTCTACATTATTTATAACTACATTTAATGTAAAGCAGCCCACTAGCAGTGAATGCATATAAGCCGAGTAGGTTTAAGGAAGTGATTCATGTTAGCTGGAAGTTGAGTGGGACTGACCTCAGCAAAGAGCTCATCTTGCTGCCGCGCTGGCCCACATACTGATGTAAATGCTGATTACCGATTGCTGTTGGCTTGCCCGCACACACACACGCACACACACGCACGCACACGCATGCACACAGAGCTCAGTAATCACAGGTCACCTCCTACGCTTCAGTTCCCGGGCCTGCATGTGAGACGGGGGCCTTTCAGTGAGCACGACGCTCTTCTTTCATTACTCGGTCTTTCATTAAGCCTGGCCTGCAGCAAGCCTCGACCTGCAAGCCTCCGCTGTGCAATCCCAGGAATCCCTCTCTGTCTCCTCCTGCAACTGTTTGTGCTTGATGGTTTTTCTGCTCAGATACAACTTCTGACTGAAACTCCCTCCCTAGCTTGTTCAAAGTTTAGTTGGTTTTTTTTTTCAAAGTATTGCGACATGCTCATTTTCCATGTTCTCACCACCTCACGTTATTTTTAGGAAAATATAATTGACCTACTTTGTCCTTCAGCTTGTGTGTATGTGTAGTTAGTTTGTTCAGTATGATTCATTCATGAAGGTCAGCCTTATGACGGAAGCAATAGAGCTCATTGTATGTAAGCAGGGCGTGAGTAAGTTGCTCTCAACCAGGAAGTGGCTGATTATTTAAGCTGTCGTGTTCTTTCTCTCTCGAGCTGCTCCTCTCACATGGGAACGCTGCCAGAGATCACTGGCATGCCACTTGATTTTGGGATGGACTGTTCCAATCACTTAAAAGGGGTCAAAGAGTCTTTAACATACCTTCAGTGTTTTAATATTTCAGTGCATTTCACTTAATAAATTGGAAATTTCTAAAATGAGTTATTCCTCAACAGTCAGTTTCAAGCTGCACAAATTAGTATGAGCTGGATTTATGATTTTTTTTCAAACACAAGTGATTATTTTCTGCTTGCTTGTGTTTTTATTTAGGCACATGGAACGGCACAACTAAGGTGGCTATAAAGACCCTGAAGCCGGGCACCATGTCCCCAGAGGCCTTCCTGCAGGAGGCTCAGATCATGAAGAAACTGCGACATGACAAACTGGTGCCTCTCTATGCTGTGGTGTCTGAGGAGCCTATTTACATTGTAACAGAGTTCATGGGCAAAGGTAAGGACAGGTGGACACGCCCACTTCTGTTGATTCACGTGCAAATTCTGCAAAAAACACCCTCACTCAGGGTTGCTCCAGGCTGATGCTACTCACCAGAATGCAGGTTAATTCACTGCAATTCAATATACAGTAACATGCAATTTATTTATGCTAGCTGTTTATTTCTGCATCTAATAATATTGAAGAACAGCCCTGAATCCACAGCCTCTCTGCAGCCTTTAAAAGTAAGCAGATTTACTTGAAAATATAGTTTTAAGTTATTGCATACAGCTGTTAACAAGCAGCAACCTCTGAGGCTGAAGTATTAAGGTGACTAAAACTGCAGTTCTTTTGACGGCCACTTTAGGCTGGCTCCAAAAGTGAGTCAGTTCTGGAGATATCCATGTTAAAGTCCAAACTTAACAGCAGAAATAAACATGTTTATAGTCTGGTTCCCAAAACGTTATTTTGTCTATAATGCTAATTTTCCCCAGTTATGTGCGATGGGTGCATTTAAATGTAACTTCCACATTCAAATAATATTAGTAGCCGGAAACTGTCTGATGATTACAGTCACTGAACTTTACCCCCCTGCTGTGTTTGTGATGTTGGTGCATTTTGGAGGAATTGTCATGCAAAAGAGGAGAAAAAGATGGCTTGCTGTGCTGTTAACTGTACTCACAGACTGTCCAACAGACCATAATGTAGTCATTTTATCTAGAGTTGTTGATCATAATACACTGTGCCGTCTGCTCTAATTTTTATAGATAAGATAAAGTAAAATCTGAGTCTTTCTGCAAAAATGATTTAAATGTTGAAGAGCAACCACAGACATGATCAAATGTCATCGCTGTGCTTCAAATCATTTGTTGGAAAATCTTTATATAATAACAGCAGAAGTCTTTGAGGTAGCATGAACTTGTTACATCAAGTAATGAACATTAGCATGACTGTTAATCCCCGTTGGTTTTATTTTGAGACTGTGTCACAAGGAAAGGCCGACATAAAAAGAACAGAGCTAAAGAAGAAAGCCTCTCATGATCTTTGCAGTCAAGTTGCCTCCAAGTGATGTGGGTTATTTTTCATTTTTGTTGCCAAACTGATGCTGCGTTTGTTTTTTATGGTGTTGTTACGGGGTGCAGACAGTAGTATTGATCCTTGTCTGTGCTCTTGACAGGGAGTTTACTGGACTTCCTGAAGGAGGGAGATGGAAAATATCTGAAGCTGCCTCAGCTGGTGGACATGGCTGCACAGGTAGGATCGAAACGCAGCGTGTGAGTACGAACGCAGACACAGAAACTCTCTGTCGGCCTCGTACGTGCTCAGGTGCTGTTTTAACCGGCGTGTGTGGGATGGATTGTCATGAATCAGCAAAAAAACAAAGAGAGCTGTATGTGGGCAGAATCTCAGAGTCGTGTGTGAGTCAAATACAAGAGTTTCAGTTTGTTCTCCATCTGGCTGTCATAATTCTTTAATATCCTCGCTCACACCCCCCTCCTCCTCCCCCCCTCATTCTCCACCACTCAGCTGCCTGTGGCACTTACACGCTGCCCATCAGAGGCCACTTGAGCTCGCTGGTTCAGTCACCTACTGTGATCTGCTCTTAATTTGCCCCTCCATGCTCCCTCTCCCCCTCTTCTCCTCACTCAGCAGAGTGGAAAAGTGTGTGAGAATAAGACAGAAGCAGGTTGAAACCTCGAGACGCCTCCGAGGGTGTTAGATGACCAGAGTGAGGAGAAAGTTGGATAGCTGTGTTGAGATTTTTCCATTTGTTGTCACAGCTACATTTATGTAATTTTCCCAAAATCACAACTTACTGCAACTCTCTCAATTAGTACAAATGGCTAGAAGTATTTGATGTTAATCTTGGCAAAAGATACCAATTCTCAAGTATGTTGTTTTCTTTGGTTGAATCGTGATGCCATGATCTCTCTGTTGTCCTGTCCAATCCCGTCGCAGATCGCAGATGGCATGGCCTTCATCGAGAGGATGAACTACATCCACAGGGACCTGAGAGCTGCCAACATCCTGGTGGCTGATAACTTGGTGTGTAAAATCGCTGACTTCGGCCTGGCTCGGCTCATCGAGGACAACGAGTACACGGCCAGACAAGGTGTGTGTTACGCAGTGGATGCTCAGAGACACATGAGGGGTTGTGTGTCTGATAAAATATTTCCAAATGCAGGTCATCACAAATGCAATCAGTAATAAATATAATAGTTTGTAACAACCTGCTAATATTGTTCAGTTTGAAGTCTCACCCTCCTGCTTGACCTTTAGTTTGTTTTCTTTGTTTTTGTTTTTTCAGGTGCTAAATTCCCCATCAAGTGGACGGCGCCTGAGGCTGCTCTGTACGGTCGCTTCACCATCAAATCAGACGTTTGGTCGTTTGGAATACTACTGACTGAGCTGGTGACTAAGGGCAGAGTACCATACCCAGGTACAAACAGGAGTGTTTTTATGTCCTCCTTTGCTCTGCTTTGCTTTGTTTTGTTTCACACAGGAGGCCTTCTGCTGCTTCCTCATCAAGTTGAAAAGGTTTTTCCCAAACATGAATGAAAAAAAAAGACAGAAAGCTGAAGTCTTAAGGGTTTGTTTGTTTGTTTGTGTGTTTATTTTTTAGTATGTTTTTTGTTTTATGTTGTTGTTTTATGGTATTTTAGAATGTAAAAGTATGCATGACTGCATGGGTGCATGCGTGTATGAGATCAGTCAAAAACTTCTGAGACTGTTCTGTTGGACACAAACACAGTGTGCACTGGAGTCTGCATGTAGCAGGAGCAAGCTGTAACTTTCATGGGTAAGTGTTCTTAGTTACATCACTTGACCATCATCAGCCCCTGAGTTACAGGCATTTGTGAGAACAATGATACGTGTGCATTTGTGTTTGAATGACGGACCTGAAACTTGGGTCCATGGCCACGACCCAGAGACCAAACTTCATTTTGAGGAACAGAGAAATCGTAGGGAGCTAGATCCAGTGACTAGGATTGGTGGGGAGGAGCAACGACTATGTTGTACAAACTAGAAGGCACATTGTAATGCTGGAGAGCCCTCTCACCATCGTGCCACAGTTGAGGTCATTAAGGACTCATGGTCTCCATCAGATGCCTCAGAACATCACAGTAATACTCTGCATTAACATTCTGAACATGGGGGATGAATTCAAGTTGCACAGCCTCATGAAAGTCAAAATAAACCTCCATCATGGTCTTTGCTGTTCTTCTGACCTGACCTGCCTCCTCCAGTCTTTAGTCTCACTGCTGTTTGGTCTCTTGTCAGCAGTGCTGAACCTCTACGTGTTATTTATGTTCTCCCAGGCATGTTGACAGATGCTTATTATTACAAATACACATGTACCAGTGGTCACAAAAACACCAGTGACTCGGGTGCGGATGCAGCTGGGAATACTAATGAATGAAAGTTATAGTTTGCACCTGCCACATACAAATTATTGTACTGCGCTTCATTGGTGTGCACCTCATATGTGGATATTTGTATAGTTTTGTTATTTTATGATGTGCAGTCGTGCAGATATGTTTCTGTTTTTATTTATGGGAAATCTGCTTCTATCATCACCGCCTATAACTCAAACTTTCCAAGTTTCTTTCATAAAAAAAAAAAAAAACAGGAATAACTCAGTCATTAGCATGCGCTTCTGATTCCTCATCATTTGAGGCCTTTAATAGTTTTTTTCTCACACGCGCAGATCAGAATAGAGCTGCATTTGGCTTCCATGAGTCAACGCACGTGTCTCATGACTCCTCAGTGACTGGGAAAGAACCCCTCACTCACTCATTCACAAGAACTCTCGTCTGACGTCAGCCGCCTCATTATGACCCCTGCTGTCTGAGAGCAGTACTGCAGTGTGTCTGGCGTTGACGGGCACTGATTACAGAGCAAACCACATGGCAGAGCCAACAACCATTTCTTTCAGAGGGCCATCTGGCTCCTGTGGTCCTCTTGGTTTCAATGCAAACCATTTAATATAACTAAGTTCACCTCAGAGCTGCAAACTCTGGGGGCTGAAACCCTCTTTTCCCTTCATCAGAACTGTCATATGACTCACTGGACGTCTGTGGCTTTTGTCCTGCTGTTCTACAGTCTCTATTTCTATTCCTTTGCATGATAGCACATGAGGCAGGTATAGCTAGACCACGCACCAGGCGTTGGCATGGAAACACATCATCTTTATTCTATTTCAGTCTGCGTATATATAGATACATATACTTACTCAGATTTATGACAAGCATGCTATTAGAGGCGAGGTTTTCAAATCCAAGACATAAATCACGCTTACACTTCAGGATCTGACATACCATCGCCAACATATCCGGGTGTCTGCAGTTGTTCCGGGCCTCTCCTCTCCCTCTGTGAGATAACCTGATCTCCACTCTCCCACAGAGATGTGTGGGGGGGAGGATGTGACCATGCCACCGACTCTGTGTCATAACCTCTTTTAGCTGCAGTTGAGCTCCCTATGGAGCTGTTACTGTGCCGTGTCCCAGGGTTCAGGATCACTGTCTTCCTGTCCTGGGAAGGAATCCTCGACTCTGGTCCTCTAGTAACAGGAAGAGGCCAGAAAATGAAGTTGTTTTGTTTGGAGTTTGATTGAATTTGCAGCTGAGGAGTAATAAACTAATGATCTTCCTTGAAATATAAACATGAACATCTGTCATTTAGAGGACTGTAAAAATCTTAGCCCAGTATCATCTCTAGAACTCTAGTACATTAGCCAGAAACCTGTGACATTTTATATTTATAATTACATTTTATTTCCATGAAATACTACCAATTTTTCTGGCTCTATGTCCTTTAACCTTGAAGTTGACCAAAAGTCTCCCCAAGTCTAACAGGAATTGATGCACACGCTCCACTCGGCTCGAGTTTTATGATGTTTTCTTTCTCTTATCTTTTTTCTTTAACAACGTGGTTTGCGTGGGCATTTTATCCAACTCTTTGCTGCATGCTGCCAACATTTTCTACTGCTTCACACTAAAAACTGGGTTGTTTCCTTATCAAATCTTACATGATTTCTGAGCAGAAAACTTTGGAAAAACCCACTTGTCATAGGTTTTCTCAAATTTAAAAAAAAAAAAAAAAAGCCTTTGACATGATTTAGGTACTTGACTAAAGAAATTATTCATTTTCGGATCAGTTAGTTTTCCGTTTAAGATGCGTTAAATGGAATTTCAAAGCCTTATTCCCTTAACCTGCTCCATTTGTTTCTTACACTTAAGCTCTCCAGAGAGCTGTTGGTGTAACATGATTAACTTGCTATTGATGTACTTTACTAAGTAGAAGTAAAAGCTAAAAGTGAAAGTAATAAAGAAAAAGAAGAACCAAATTAACTTCTTTTAGTCTAACTGAACATTTTCCTTAATTTAAGAGATTTGGGAAATGATGTGCAGTTGGTGCAGTGGGCAGTTTGCCACTATTACTCGCAGCAACACAAACTTGCCTGATTCACTTCATGCAAATAAACTCAAAATTTGTGTCTTGAATTACTTTAACTTAAAGGAATAATCTGGCAAAAAATGATCCCAGGGTCTTTTTCTGAACAGGCACTCATCAAAGAAGACCTCCAGAGAGTTTTATTGCTCATCGACCTGTATCAGGTTTGACCGGAGCAAAGTTGCAGCCCAAAAACAGCTAACATGCATCGAAATGGGGCAGTGCGCAACACGCTTACAAAACCGTCTCTTTTAACAACTAATACTGCTCAAAATAGCACCATGCGCCTTCAGTAGCA
>JAQLOL010000004.1:18310416-18352016 GCA_029783665.1 Naso thynnoides
ACACATAAAACCAAGCATCAACAACTTATTTAGCATACCGGGAGGTTATTAAAAACTCAGAAGACTTACCTATGGTCCCCCTCACTACTCTCGTATGAAAATTGAAGATTTCTTCCAAAGAGTTTGTTGTCTGAGGCAGTTTGGTCCAGTATAAGTTGATATTACTTCCAACCACGTGTTGAATACTTTGTAATTTAGTTTGTAGAAATCTTCAAACTCAAGCTTTTCCACATGAGCTCCTCATGTGGAAGTGTCCTTGAGCAAGACAGTAAATCCAGAGTGTTGCAAATGTTAGCCCACTGCCTTTCAACTTAGATCAGTCATACACTGTGTATGAGTGGACGAATCAGGCAAATTTTAAATGAATTTGGATAACAAGTGCAGTCCTTTTACGTCATAAAGCTGTGTTTTTCTTCCAGGTATGGTGAATCGAGAGGTACTAGAGCAGGTAGAGCGAGGTTACCGCATGCCTTGCCCACAGGGATGCCCCGAGTCCCTCCATGAGATGATGAGGCAGTGCTGGAAGAAGGAGCCAGACGAAAGACCGACCTTTGAGTACATCCAGTCCTTCTTGGAAGACTACTTCACAGCGACAGAGCCACAGTACCAGCCAGGGGACAACCTCTAGTGTGTGTGTGTGTGGGGGGGCTTTGGGGGAGAGAACTGTGGCATCACAGAGAGGTTCATCAGGAGAAATCAAAGTCTGGGACAACAGAACTTCAACAAAAGGAAAAAGCCTTGATGAGGCTCCAGAAAAAGAGTTTTGATTGCTGAAAACAAGTCCCCAGCCATGCTGGTATATCTGAAAGTGCAAAAACAGAAGTAGAGGCTTGTCCCTTCTGTCCTCGGGGACCAAATGTTCGGGATGATGTCCCGACCGTGCAGATGGGTGCTGGTACTTCAAGGTCTGGGAACCCTGTTAATCAGAAAAACCCATATGGGCTGGCCTCAACACTGTGATCAAAAAGAGATGCATTTCCTCCTAATTTCAAATCAATGGCGTCTTCCAGATCAGCAGGTTTTGTTGTTGTTTTTTTTACTTTTTTAAATGATAAATTTCCCCTCTCTTCTCCATTTTTCTTATTTTACAACACAGTTTTATTGGAGTCAAGATCTTTCACGTGTACATGAGTTTGGTTTGAATATGCAGGTTAATGAGTTTGTTTGTTTTTTAAGTGACCAACAACTGTGGTTGAGTTGTAAAGTATGTGCTGTGACTGTAAAGCTTTGATGGACAAGGACGAGATGAAGTCAAAGGATGCAAGAATGTACTAAGATCAGAGCAGATGTACATACAGAATGTGCAAACATGTATTTTTCGCAGGTGTGATCAGGTGGATGAATGCAAACGTGAGAAATGATTTGTATGATTCTTCTAAAGTCACTTGAATGGCAAATCACGCCATTTTATTAAGCTTTTTTTTCTTATTTAAATAGGGACTTGAAATCATAAAGAGGTATTTTGATAATATACAAGTGCAAAAAAAACCTTTTTACCTGTTTTAACATTAAACTAAATGACATTTCAGCTGTGAAATTTGGGTGAAATTGAGTTTGTTTCTGTCTGAAATCAGCATTTGGTCTTTTGTTCGGTGCACAACCCTGATTGCTGTAAAGATCTTTAATGTATTTTTCTTTATATTTCACACACCTACACAGTTTAACATGGCAGTAGATGAGATAGATGATCCAAGAATCTTGGATCTATTAATTTCCCATCATCATGTAACTCTTCGGTGCAGCTGTTGTATTTCTCTACTCAGTAAAATCCCACCAACCTTTGACTAAATGCACCTCCTGATGTCCTCACTTCTGTCTGCTGGAGGGAAACTTTCATCCAAAGCCAACATCACAACAGGAAACTTAATTTGTAAATGCAGCTATGCAAAGCCAAGCAGTGATGATTACTTGGAGAGAAAAGTCTCAAATGATATTTGCCTGTGTGAAGCTCTCCTCATAGTTTTCTCATTTCAGTACTGAGCTGTAGAGATGATGAATCACCTCTGGAGTGAAACGAGAACCAGACAGAACAAACACTTTGCACACAAACTGTGGGCGGGTCAGGGCTGAAGTGCTTTTGTAGATGTAGAGAATACAGAAGTCCGATAACAAGTTCTTAGAGGTACTTCCACTGTCTGTCCAGCAGTGTGTGATGGGAAATTTAAGATGTAATGGCATCATCTTATTCAATAAGTAAGCTTGAGGTTTGGACAAAGATGTGAACATTTTTATGTATTTCTTTGTGTGTGTCACTCACAAGAACCTAACGTGATGTTCCTACGGATGGGACTCGACCTAGTGGGGAGATGATAATGAAATTACTGAGAATGGTGACTAATATGATTTTGTACAGAAAAATAAAAGTTTTACTCAAAGGTTTCCTCGAGCTGTCTTTGTTTTTTTTAAGAAGCAGCATTGGTCTACTCCCGTATTCAGACCTAAAATGTCAAATTTCATCCCTGTGAAACATTTGCACATCAATCAAGACTCCTAGTGGAGGCCTCAGCCATTTTCATTTAAGCCAGACTGACTGTGTTTGTTTTTATTTATTTACAGCAGTTCACAGCAAGTACAAAGTACACTGTTTCTTTTCCAATAAATAGCAATTATCGACATGGTTCAGCTTTTAGTGTATTTACATTTCAGCAAGATTACACTGCTGCACAGGAACACAATCTAGTCACATAGAAAGAGCTTATAGACGCTTAGAAAAGGAGAGACTGTACTGTAGCTTTATTCATCCTCATACCTGTAAAGAAAGAGAGAGAGAATGTGTTAATGTCAGAATCTTAAGTCTTACGACAGTAAATGTTGAATTAAAGCATTGCAATTGAAATTTAGGAAAATTCAAGCACACTTCTGCCAGACGCTCAGAGAGTATGTGTTCTGCCTATTTTACAAATGACATCATGAAAGTTCTTACCTGACCATCTCTTTGTACTTGTTCAGAGCCTCCTGGGCAACATATTGGATGAAGGCTGGGTCCTGCAGCTCCAGCTCCCCAGGGACAGACAGGATGAGTGAGGGTGAGTTCAGGATGTTTACCTCCACCTTCGTCTCTGTCACGGACACATTTTGTTCATCGTGGCTCTTTGGCGCCACCTGGAGCGTAGAAGAAATCATCTGTCACACCAACTGCTCTCCATTTCCATTATTGAACATTTTGAACATATTTTGCATTATAAGGATTTAATTAGGCCAAATTATTTGCATTCAGTATTTAAAGGGACACTTCTCCCAAAATCAGACATACATGTTTCAACTTACTCGTAGTGCTATTTATTTATTTATTCATTTCTGTCAAACTACATCTGCCGTTTGTGACAGAGCGACATGTAAACATCAATAGCATCCTCCTAATGAACTTAGTTACTAAGCCTCTTGTTTATGAGAAGATAAACGCTTTCTTCTGCCCAAAGATATGACTGAAGTGTGTAGTTTAGTAGAAACAAAATAGTTCCTACAAGAAACTGCTTACGACAAGGTCATGATCTCTAGAAAGAGACATTGCAGTTGAATTCTTGTAAAGTAAGCAAGTGCCAATAGCTACATTATATTTAACAGATAGTTACAGTCTCTGCATCCGATTACTCCTAAATTCAGCAGCTCAAACTAAAACAGTCTAGATGGAAAAAGACACTGCAGTGTAGCTTTGAGTTTAGGGGTCAGCTGTCCATTTGAGACTGTAGGTGACAGCTTCTGCAAATGCACCTGCTTTTCTTCTTTTATACTGGCCATTAAGAAAACCTTCTCTAATGTGTTTTTAATTTAAGCGACAGGGAACAAGAATATATTCCCCTAAATTATCTGAAATTAAAATTAGGGATTGGCAATCAAGCCAAAACAAAAGAGTATTTAAAGCAGAAAATCTGCTTGTATTACTAGATTGAGTTCTGTACTAAAAGATAGTAACTTTAGAAGATAAACACTTGTCTTGTTTAATTCAGATAGTTGAAGCCTGATATTAACTGCAGATCAACTTTGATTTTTTTCTCACAGAATGAATCTCTGGATTTTGTCTCCTTGCTCTTACACTAGAAACACTTTAGTTGCCAATTTTAGTTGTCAGTACTAAGAGGAGAAGTGAATATCACAGGAAACCTGATTAATTGTTCATATGGGCATGTGAGTATGTTTCAACACATTGTTTGTCTCACCATGGTGATACGGAAGATGTTTCCAGCAGTGCTGCTGTTGCTCTCAGCCTGAGCCACCCAGCTGAACTCAGCCGCCATGTTGCTGAGCCAGTTGACCGTTTCGTCAGTGTGGCGCTGGACAATCGACAGGATCTCATCGTACTGCTCTTTGGACACATCCAGCAGCTGGGAAACCTCCTCCAGCTCCACATGCAGCTCTCGAACACTGGGACACTCTGGAGACAAGATGAGGAGCTGTCAGATGAGCTTCTGTGTGTAAAGATGAGTCAAACACAAGCTGTGAGGGTGGTGGTGCTTCACCTGTGAGCAGGGCTCCCTGACAGGCTTCACACTGGCTCTGTAGCTGCCAGCACTCTGAGGTCTGTTTGCGAAGGTCTCGGCATAACTTCCTGTTCTGCAGGAGACGGGGGAAACTTTCCCTCGCTGCCCACAGACACAAACGTGGTTATTGTTCATTTGCATGGCTGTACGATCTTTATTGTTGCATCTAAACAGTCATAAAAGCAACAAATAGCATCGCTGTAATTTGATACTTAATAAATATTCTGCTGCCTTTCCTACCTTTCTGCTTCTCCTCCTCCACTGCCTCATGGATGTCATCAAACACCTGGGTCACCACAGCTCCAAACTCCTCCAGAACGCTTTTTCCAAAGTCAAAGAAGGACTCCAGCACTTCGTCCAGTCCCACACCCTGCAGGAAGCCCGAGTCCCGGCTTGGGTCGTAGGGATCGGTGGGGGTCTCGTCCGTCAGGACGTCGGTGTCGTTCAGGAAGGCATTCTGGAGGACTTTGTCCAGCTTAGTGCGCAGCTTGGAAACCAGAGCGACGCTGCGGTCAACCAGCGTGCCCACCTTGCTCATCAGGCGATTAAAGGAATCCTCAATCTGGATGACCTCAGTGTCGGTGTTGCCAGGGTCCTGATTCACCAGGATGTCCCCTGCATCAACGCGTGGCAGCCGAGGGCCAAAGCGTCGGGACACTCCTTTGAACAAGTTCTCCACCTACAGTGTGAGAAGTTGATTTTATTGTTGTCTAGTGGCTGCAGTTTCAAAACCTGAGAGTCACCAGATGCTTGAAAAAAAAACAAAAAACAAAATTCAGCATGCAAATAATGACAAAGTTTTTAAACAATGTGTAGCTCCACCTCTTTAAAACCTCCAAAAATTAATTGAAATAAAATGCAATTCACAACTCATAATCCATGTTTACGCCTGGCATTAACATGCATCCTATGGGATCTAATTATAAGTTCATAGTCTATGTGTGAATGCACCTGAGACGCATTCAGAGTCTTAGTCACATTTAACCGCATTGTATTAACGTTGTCTGCACAAATGTGTCCCAGACTGCCAACTCAACTGACATACTCCATGTGCCAGAGGGACGCACTCATTCAGGTGCCAACAGCGTCATATTGAAGTGTTAAACAACAAGAAACACTACAACAATAATTAAACTGGATGCCTGTTGACGGAGTACACACAAAAAACCCACACTTTTTGATTTTCACTTCAGCCAACAAGAAAACAGAAACAGAAATGATTTACATGCATATTTGTAAGAAGAGATCTAAGACATCTTCTGGCATCTCTGCTCTATTTCTGATATTTTTGATAGGGCCCGGGGCCAATGTGGTACAACCCTAACCTTAGCATATGGTATGTGTCCATCAGGTGAGCCGCACAGATGCACTGCTGAGACAGACTCTAATGTCAGGTGTGAACTGAAATACTTAGAGATGTTTACTCATGATCCCCCAAGATGCATGTTAATGGCGGGTCTAAACAGGGCACAGTGTCAAAACAAGAGTGAGCCTCATATTAAAGGGCCATAGGCAAAAAAAAGGTCTGAGGGGAAATACATGATCGTTCAAGAAGATCTGGCATGTTGTCACAAATGTACCAAATGCATGCAGGTGATTTAAAGTGATCTTATATGTTGAGGTGCTTTTGGACTAAACTTCTTGGTCAACAGGGAGGATGCAGCACCAACTGAGGCAAGAGATTTGATTCCAGAAAAGGTATTTTTTCATCTGGCTGTCAGACATTTTTGTTATTTTTGGCCTTGTTGCTGCAGGAGTTTGGAGGTTATAGAGAAAAAGCAGAGACTGGAGCTGAAGTTTTCATACCTTGGCATGGAAAGTGGCGAATCCCCGGCGGCAGTTGGAGGTGTAGAAGCTTTTACATGCGTCCTCCAGACATGGTCTGCACTCCTCCCACTCAGACTGCAGGGAGTCTTTGCACTGCTCCTCTGCCTCCTCCAGCTTCTCTGTCACCTCCTTAGTCAGTTGAGCTGCCCCCTGGTGGCGGAAATGGAAACATTTCCCTTTGCTTGCTCGTCTTTGTTTTCTTTCTAATGCAGGTTAATGCTTTTCATGCTGCTCTCACCTTCTTCTTGTCACTGCTGTGCTTAAGGGACTTCATGAGGTGTTCGTGCTTCTGCTCGTTCCTCCACATCACCTCCTTCATCTGCTTCACCCCATACAGAGCCCTCCTCACCTCCTCATCTACGAGTTTCTCGCCGTTCACAGACAACTCTGGGAAAGAGAGAGGGAGAAAAATCCTGGGTGAGACATTAAAACATATTTTCACAGTCAAAAGAGGAAATGTTGCAACAGCTATTGACTCTTCTGAAAGACTGCAGTCTGATTTATAAAATTAAGAGTATTTGAAACAAATTAAATGAGGCTATCAACAGTTCTAGAAGTCTACAAAATGAGTGGTTGTATGCCCTTGTATTTACTTTTCATTTTAGTCCAAAGCATCAAAGATGTAAAATAAATATAAATTTAGATGTGCTAACTCACGTTTTAAGGTGTCCTCAGAGATGCCTGTGGGTTGGTCATCTGGGGCAGAATAAAGGACCCCCAGCGTCACCGCCAGAGCAGCCAAACTGAGCAGCAGCTTCATACTTGAGCTCAGTCTGTGTCTTAGAAGGCAAAAGTTAGTCTGAAAGCACATGACAAGTGCAGTTATGACTGGTGCAGAATCCCATTTGCACACCGTTGGATGAACACTTTTACGTTATGATCACAGAGAAGCACCAGAGCAAGTTCACACATACATGAAATGTGTTTAAATAGGGAAACTAAAACAACAGGTGCTCTCTCGTCTGGCCCAGAAGGCTAATGGGATTTGAGCTTGAGCATGATTAAACATCAACAATACAGTACGTGGTCATAAGTAGATCAGCCACTGGGTGGTGCTGCACGTCTATCTGGACCTCGAAACTTTGTCCCAGTGATACATGTCTCTAATACTTCATACATCAGATAATGACTTAGCCAGAGACAGTTAGTTTTGGTTGGTTAAACTACAAAAATGTGTTTCAGTGAAACATTTATCTTTGAGCAGCATTAGTCGGGATACCTAAATTGTAAATATTTTATAATAAGACTTTGAACTTTAAAACATTTGTGGCATTTGGGGGTCTGAGGAGAATATGTAAACAGTTGAAACTTTACTTTCAGATTACTTCTATTCCATGTGTGACAAAGCTTCAATCCTTTTTGTGTGCTTCATTTCATTGATTTGTTTTAATTATGTGTCCATACTGCAGAGTTTGAACTCCATAAATACTCTTCAAGATTTATCTCTGTTCTTGTTCTGTGGACGTTTGTCTGTTATTCAAACGATTGACCAATAACAGGAGGATACCCTTTTGTTTTTTTCCTCAAGTGATACCAGAAGAGGTCAGCAGTCGGGGGTGAGACAGCTAATAAGATCCATCACAGGCTTCACCTCAGCTTGAAAACTTGGCACGCTGTGTTTATGTCAGAACCAGCTGCTGTGTCAGGAGGTCAGCCTCCATCAAGACACAGAAACACACGAGAATCCATGAGAGGTTTCTGATATCATAATGTGTGTTTACACATTAATTTGGTAGCTGGTGAACAAGCTGAAGTCTCCTGCCTCACTTAACAGGAGGCCCTGACCGAGGGGAGTTACACAAGTTGGCATCCAGCAGGGATTTACAGTAAATGAGGATGTACTCACTTGACTTATTTCATTATGGGTTTAAGTTGCAGGTACAACCAGCCTTATTCTGTCTGCTCACAACATACCAGGCTGTTGTTTTTAACAGGCTCTAAGTGGAAGGCTAGAGCTGTGTAATGTACTCACAAATGTATAGTTATGATTTAGAAATACATTTATAGAGATGCAATTTTATGACATTGAGGTTCCAGTAACCTTCATAATCAAAACCAAAAAGGAGAGGTTAAAAAATCAGTGAAAGTAATGAGCAGTTTAAATGAACGCACCATTTTCAACACATGAATCCATCCAAATAAAAAACAATCCTATCCCCAAAAAATATGACTTTACTAAAAAAATACTAAAATCAAATAAATTTAATACAATACAAATACAAATACAAAATTCAAGGTAAAGACTTACAGAAAGAGAAAAAAAGGCTCAAAGTGACCATCACAACACCAGACTTACCAGTAGATGACTGAAGATGCTTCTCTGATGGGAAATAAACAAAGTGCGTCTGTGTGGACAGCAGCCGTCAAGTGATCTGAACCCGGTCAAGGTCTATTTGTGCTCTTTCCACTCGAGCTTTATCCTATTACAGTCTTTGCTTGATGTTGATGCCTGTTAATCCTGCATTCAACGTGCTTGTTTTGCATAAGAGGTTGCTTAGTCATGTCAGGCACAGGCTGCTGTTTACACACAGGAAAAGTGCATTAATTTGGTCGCAGGTGCCACAGAAGCATGTCAGACAAGATTAGTTTAGAAGCAACATATCTTTCTGTGCACGGTTAAGATCGAGCATAGAGTCGTTGGATTAAAATAATGAAAGGTTCAGTAGTGCAGCAGAGCAGGGAAAGACGTGAAATGGAGGGAGGCAGCTGAAGTGTTGTTGCAGGAAGCAAAATGTTCTGCTGCTATGGATGAGAACAGCAGCAGAATATATTGTAGCCATCCCAAATTAAGTGAACACTTAAGCTACCAAGACACCAGACTCCTTCGATAAGAGCAGTCATTTTACCTCACATAAATAAAGTGTCTCCTAAAATTCCTGTTCCCGAGTCTAGTATTTTCTAAGGAGCACTGATCAGTGGTGTAGTGCAGGTTTACAGAGTATACCCACTTATTTTTCAGTCTGCATCGAGTGTACCTGCTTCTAAATCCCCTCTGATCCTATCTGTTGCAAATCAGCTATTCCAAGAGACAGTTTACAAAAGAAACTACTTTCCCATGGACCACCTGCAAGGTTATTTTTTCATGTCTGGATGAACTAATGAATAAGGAATCGTTCAATCAAAATGCCTTATGATATCATTTCCTCACCCTGCAGTGCGACTCTGGGCCAGTGTGAATGCAAAATCTGCCCCTCTGATGTGGCAAATTATAATTTCATAATGGCCCTCTTTGCTCTCTGAAGTCAAACAGCAGAAGTGAAGTGACAATGTGCAAATAGGCCGACTACTATCCCATTTTTGGATGAACTAAATATGCAAGAGTGGCCTTACATGCCACTGTTTACGAAATGTCTGTTTAAAAAAGTGCTTTTCCCTTTGCTGGACAGACAGCTTGAAAAAAAAAACTGGGGGCATAAATAGGCACCAACGCACCACTGGCATAGATGTGTAAAACAACATCAGTTCCCCATTGGAAAAGGCTGCCTGATGACAAGGCAAAGCCCCGAAAATACTCATAATACAGCATACACTTGTACATGCTTATATTGATTTTTTGGGTAAGTCTTTGTATGGTTATTTAAAATGCATTTTTGCTGCTGTCGCAATCCACAGCAGCTTGTTGCTTAGCTTCCCTCTCTGCCTCTCCTGCAGCTTCTCCAAACTGAGTTCATGCCAGCAGCCTTCCACTGAAAGTGATCCACTGACTATGGATAAGTAACAACCCCACCTCAATAAATCCAAACTGTCCCCCTAAATTTATATGTCTACACGCTGTGGTGGGTTTGGCCCTTTGGGTGCACTGACATCAGCTCTTGAATTATCGCTCAGTGGGAAATCCTTAATGAAACACACACAAGGCTCAATCTGAACCACAGACGTGGTGTCATCACACTGAGCTGCTCTTTATATCATTTTGTTTCCGGTATTTGATTGATGAGGGCATTTGTCAGTGTGGCAGTATTAGGAGAGGATTATTATAAGAAGAGATAAGCAGAGATCACATGATCAGAGAAGACTGCTCTGCTGGTCTGGAGCCATGAGCTGATCTCATAAGAGTGCAAACTGCTCTTGAGCTGCATCCTTTCAACACATACGCCACTGTGAATCTGCAACCAGCCCATGTCCACAAAAGGCCTATTTCAAAGTGATACCGCCTTCAGTCAGCTATTATTGGATCCATATCCAGATGTGAATCCAGAGTATTTCTAGTAAAAGGCGACCTTCCTCTCAGCAGGAGGCTCTTTAGCATCTCCACTTCTGACTGAATGCGAGGGACTTGAGGTGAAAGGGTTCCTCTGTCCCCATCTCTTCTCCAGAGCCCCATCTACTTTTAAAAAAATGTGCCCTCTTTGCATGCTGTGACCCAGAAAATAGGGTCCTTACCGGATCGTAATCCAAAACAGCCAGCGCTTCAGCTCAGTGTGCAGCCTCGCTGACACCTTCAACACCTGGTTCCCATAACGCCTCGGGGAGAGACGTTCCTCCCATGTTCTCCCATGGTTGACCTAAACTTAAAACAGTTGACAATAAAAAGCTGTGGGGCTGCATGCACGCAATCACTCTGACAGGAATAAACAGAAAACAAATGCTTGGATAAAGATTAAATGGAGGATTTTTTTGTGGTTGTTCAATTATGTAAACTTTTTTTTGTTGTTTTTAAAGAATTTTATCAACTTAAAAGTCTAGCAGCAGGTCCATATAATCATCTTACGTGTAGGCTCGTCTTAAGTTTTGCTGTGCTGATCAAAGCATGGAGTCCTGAAGTGACGAGATAAACAGGCGCAGCTAAACTGCTTTACAGAGACCTGAAGTGATGGATGAAACGGTTAAAGACTGAGAGCTGAGAGCTGTCTGAGCAAACAGGATTGATGGAAGTAGGTCTTTAGCAGCTCAGAGCCTAATGGAGAATTTGTAGCAGATGTTTCCAAAGTCTAGAATACACTAATGAGTATGCAACAAGTGTGTGAGGAATGGAAACTATTTTAATTCATGGCTGAATAACAGTTGGGGCAAATATTCTTGGGACTTTGAGTTACATTCTGTTGTGGGTTCATGCAGTTTTTTCTGAGTGATCAGTCTTTAATGGTAAATCAAACTACTCTTTAATGCAAGGTGTCCCTTCCTCTCACCTCTACAGAGTCCTATAACATTTCACATTCATATAGTCCTCCCACGACAAGGCAAAAGCTTTGATTTTAACAAAGAAAGCCCTCCAGTGTGTTACGCGTGCTTTTATTTTGTCATCCAAACCCCACATGTTGCTTAATCAGCTCAAATTTGCCTGTTTTTAGTTGATTTGCTGTACAACGCCACACTACATAAGTCCAAACCGACACTGCTGCTGCTTATTCAGCGTAATTGTGTAATATTAAACGCACAGTATATGCGCGCGCGCAGCAGCAGCCAGAGGTGCAGACGGTGCGCCCAGATGTGGGAGCACGTGGTTTCTGCGAGCAGCCCTACGGGCGCACCACTTCCTCTCACGTTTGGATTCCTGAACTTTTTCAGTTTCTCTGGTTACTGCTGCGGGTACCACCAGAGCGCCGAGCTGCACCAGGATACACCCTCACCTCTGCATCTCCCCCCACGGCCGCACACAGAAGAAGAGAGTTTTTGTTTTGCTCCTGTTGCTCCCGCAAACTTTCTTCTTGAAACAAAGTTCATTCCCCCTTTTTTTTCCTGCCGCATCTGAAGTGCGACACTGACGTTACCTGCGCTGTAGGAGATCGCCCCCAGAGGAAAGAGTCACGGATGGAGCTTTGAGTTGAGTTCTTACATCTGCAAAATAAAACCACGCTGGGTTTTTGGATACGGGTGGATCCAAGGTGCACTCACAGTGAGCTTTTGGGCAAATGCCACTGCGATGCTGTGGATGTAACTTCAAACAACAGCTTCACTACGGTACAGTCCTGTAAGCCACAATGAAAGGTAGGCTCATCTGCAGAAAATAGACAGAATATGGGCAGAAAAATGTTGTTTATCTGAGGCGCACAGTGTAGTATCAGCGGTGATTGTGTTGAACTTGTCCCACATTCCTTTCGTTTTTTTCTTTGTCACTTTTCTGCCTCTTTCTCAGTCTGAGACGTGAGGAATGTGTGGGCTACAACTCGCCTCTCGCATCTGGTTTCAATTAAGGAACTTTTTTTTTTTTTTTTTTTTTTGTGCATCTGGTCGCTGCTGCACATCAAACACTGCCCTGCACCAACAGAGCTGTTTACAGGAGAGTCAAAACATGATTGCAGCCTCACTGGGAGAGCCCGTTTTTATTAGTGATCAAATGAAATGATTACGTTGATTGGATGTGTTTTAAAACTGCCCTCTTTGCACTCTTACGTTGCCCTTGTGTGCGTCGGATGAGTTTGCATTGACTTAAAGAAATGAAGGGAAACAGTGAGTCAGCCTGAGCTCGCGCACACCAACAGCTTTGCTATAACTGCGCGCGCGTGCACCTTTCAGCCAATCTCAACAGTTTCAACAGTTTACGTGAAAAATAACAGACCAAGAAGCGCCTGCGTCACGGTAGTCAGCGGGTAACAAATGATCATTTTAAGCAGAAGTTTCTATAAAGTTTGACCAGATGCGATTCATGTGGTGTGCTGATGTTTTAAACGTTGCTTGATTGTGCTAATTAACTTCGCGGACGTCATTCTCATCCACTCACAAAGGCGCTGCATGGTAAAGGAGCCGGTCGCTTGTTACACTGTGTAAACACTACATGACTCCTGCCACCTTGTGGTCAATCTTGGAACAGCAACACAGAGCTCTGCACTGTGGGCATGAATGTAAACAGCTCTCTGCGCTCTCAGTACCTCTATGATGTAACTGGCGTTTTGACCACTTCCTGTTGCGACTGTAGCCGGGGTGAGAGGCCACAGGAACATTATTGTGTTGTTTAAAGATGACTGTAGCGGAAGCTCTTGTTTGTTTTGTGTTTTTTCTTACAGTTCATTATTAAATTTTAATTAAAAAACAGGCAGCACTGCAGACACCTCAGGTTTACATTATAAGTGTAGTTAGGCAGGTATGCTGTGGGACCAGCATGCACCTGGAAAGGTTTATCGTTGTTTACAGGATTATTTCTTTGCTTGATTCCCAAAGAGAGATCAACCATGAGAAAAAATACAAAAACTTGACCTTGAAGGTTCATGTTTGACCCTTGAAATTAAAGTTCAACAGCAACAAAAAAAACCTTCTTATAATCTAATGTAGGCTTTTTGGGGGATCAGTTGTGATTTGCTCATCCATTGATAAAAACCATGAGAGGTGACTAAAAGCACCAGGAAAATGAATAAGAGGACTTTGTTGTAAGAGTTTATGAAAACTGTCATAAAACTGCAAAAACTTCAAGTATGAAAAACGGACTTCTTTTGCCTGCACGTGGTCTTAATTCCTCTTTCCATCATCTGAGGTCAAACTTGTTTAATTTTCTTGTATTGACAAAGCCAGTACAAGAGCAAACACTGACATCCTGCAAGGTGCTAAACAGCATAACAGTCTCTGGTTATTTCCATTAAGAAAATTTGGACTTACTGCAGCACTTCTTTAGTGATTTAGAGGCCAACTGTTGTCTAAGTGTAAGTTAGACTAAATTTGCTCAAAATGTAAGAGTTTTTAGTTGTATAGCTATCAGATATAACAAATGTTTCAACAGCTTTTTAATGGCTTTGTTTTGTAACAAAGTCATTTAATGTGGTTTAACAAAACCACCAAACCAAAATTAACGTAACATCAAGCCAATTTAACCAAAGTTAGTCCAGTTTTAACCCAGATGCCCAGACATTTTTGACCTGCACAATTACTTGTTATGTTAAACAAATCCTTCTCATGGCCCCATACATCAATTTTCATTGTAAAATCCAACAGACACTGAGTTTGACTCGTCAGTCTTCTTTCAAACACACTCAGTTTCAACCCTTTGGGTAAAATGTTATGAAATCTTTTTCCCTGAATGGCTCTTGAAAATCCAAACATACTCTACGGTAAAGTTACCACTGTAATGGGACACAGTCATGTTGCTTAGAAACACAAACAGGAAACAGACCGTCGGGGGTGTTGAGAAAGTCAAATTCCTCAAGTAAGATGTGGTTTCAGACTTTTTTTTTAATGCAACTATTGAGATAATTCTCGTCACCTCTTAAATCACTTTACTCTGTCAGAAGATGTCTGCTCAGAACTTCCTGTGATATCTACAATTTTAAGCCAAAGATCAGACATTCATGAGTATTTTCAGATGAATGAAGAGAAAAACACAATGCAACAACAAAAACAATGTCTCACCAGCTTTCTTCATTCACCTGTTTTAATCAGCCGTCCAATATTAAAGAACAGTCACTGCTCTTATATCAGTGCACCTCCTTGAGAAAGAACTTTTTTTTTCTTGCAAAAATCCTTGAGACCTGGTGTTTCTTTATTTTCATGGATGTTGAGAGAAAAAATGCTTTGGAGTTGGCAAAGTTCTTTCTCACAGGCAGCTGCTTGAAAGGAGACGACACTCAGGCCATGAGAGACTGAAGTTATCCCACCAAGTGACAGAAAGAGCGTTTACTCAAAAGGCTTGAGCTAATCTGAGTAAAATATAGCCTGTTTGTTGTTTATATGAAGAAATGCACAGAGGAAGGCCTCAGTGAAACAAGTTCTGCGTCACTGTGACTATTAAGGTGTAAAAAATGTATATCAAAGCAATACAAGTCCACTGAAAAAGACTACTAGGATTGAAATGGTTGCAACTGGCACTATAGTTTGAGAAAAAATTGCCCAAATTCAACTTGCCGGATTTTTTCTGGAGCTTTCAAACACATTTCACTGTCTTCATCGGCAGAAAAACGTTTGCTGAGTTAGCAGAAATTGAGCAAACTCCATGTACTGACGAAGAGCTGTGGAATAATCCTCACAGCTGATCATTTTAAAGTGGACCTTGATTTCTGATTTATTTAAAAATTTAGAGGCTTAAACATGTGTGTCATTTTAATTATATAGTGTTTCAGTGTCTGCTTTTACTGTTTGATGAGTTCGTAGCTCATTCATTCTTTTGTTTCCGTGTGTCCCTCCAGACGACTTTGCTGATGAGGAGGAGGTGCAGTCCTTTGGTTATAAGAGGTTTGGTAAGTATCAAGTGACTTCTGGAATTCCGGCTGTAATTGTAAAGAACCACCTTCACTGGTTCATATCCCCTATGACACGTCAGTAATGTCAGCTCTCCATGTAATTGCATAGAGAATATTCTCTTTAAATACGGTGTTTTGCTTGGCTGTAAGCCACCTACAATAATCCGCAAGGTTAAAAGGCCACGCCTCGTTTCCCAGAAACTAACTTATTTTTGGCAGCTGCTTTCATTTTTATTTCTCTGTTATAACAGCAGTGGTGTACGGGGGAAAGGTAACCGCAGCATCCTGGGTGTTCCTGACCGCTCCACTGACTTTGCAACCTTATCAGCATGTCAGTGTGCTTTTATTTCACCGACACAAAACTGCACATAATAACTTGGTTTGAAACCAAACAAATCAGTCTTGAGAAGCGTCTGCTGGTTTTCTTCTTCTTCGTTTATCTTTAGTGTATCTGTTTCTCGGATCTGCGTTTTCCAGACAGGTTCATAATCTCACCCACTCATCAGGCAATAAAAAACATACCCACTGGCCAGATGTTGGTAACTCCCCTGCTGTGTGTAGCACATTCAAAAATTTTACATTAACACATTTTTTGAGTTTGAGCAGATCTGCTGACATGAACCACAGACATTTCCTCTGAGAGAGATTTTAGCAAAATATGCAAAATCCACTTCTGAAAACTAATCCAAGGTTTTTCCCTGCAAGAAATACTGGACTCTTTTGGCATCAATAGTTATTCAAGAAAAAAAGCTTTTATTTATTGATCATAAGCCTTAAGGTGCATCTGGCCAATGTACAATAATGTAATAGATGACAGTGATAGTGTAGTTTTGCCTCTTTTGTTCTATGTCATTCACAAAGCGGCAATTGTCACATATCAGTACAAATACCTTTACTTTGTTTTATTATACACCCACCAGTATATTCTAAGCATTTTTTTTAAAATTTTAATCAGTGTGTCTCACTTTTTCTAGACAACAATGTGTCCTGCTTGTTGCTGTATTTTCTTTCTGTCTTTGTGAAGAACCATGACTTCAGTGTGATGTATTAGTGTCTCCGGACAGAATGACAGAAACAGAGATTTTGTTTCAACACCTTGGGTTGAAATGGTCACAGCAGTCCCTCTGGTTTAAGACGTGTTTCAGAATACGTGTGTCATCCAAGGGCTAAGCAGTCGAATGTCAGAAAGTGTGGGTGCAGGAAGAGTCCCCACTGTGTGTCATTAAGATCAATTTACACATGTGCACACATCTTACTGCCTAATCCGTGAATGTGTGTGCGTGTGCACATGGGAGTGTTTATTTGACTTTCTTCACAAAAAGAGAAGAGTTTGGATTTTCTGGGTTCCAAACCAAATGTTTTTAACAATACTTGCGGTTCAGACAGGATTTACAAAGTACATTATTTATTTGTAACATCCAAACTTTTTACTCAGATACTTGACCTGTGGCTGCTAAGCTGCTGTACAAGAGTAATGGCAGAAGACATTTGACACATATTCAAATATATTAAAATGTCCATAGTAACTTCTCATATAACACCAGAACATAACAACAAATAAAACCCAACCCTTCAGTAAAGTTTTGTGTCTCCTGTACTGAAAATTAGATGCTTTGAAGTTCGAAGATTGATGTCACTCTCATATCTGTTTGTCAAGCATGGAATGAGAGGCACGGGGTGATTAGCTTAGCTTAGCCTAAAGACTGGTAGTAGAGAGAAACTGTTGCCCGGTGCATCTTTTGTTGATGAGCAACACTTGCATCATTTCCACCACAGTGACGACAATAGTACAGAAATTCATAAGGGCTTATTTTGTCTATTTGTGTGTTTCACGATGAGTTAACAATGTAATGAGTTCTTTTGGTTTTCGACTTAAAGTAACTAAGCTGAAGACAAGACAGGCTAAGGCTAGCTGGATAGCATGCTAACTTAAGTAGCTCTCTGTTCCACATAATGCACATTTATTGCATTCTTTTGATGATGTTAATTATTATTTTTTTTTAATATTTTAAACGTTGTTCCTTTAAAGACACGAGATAAAACGTGTCAATTACTTTAGAGGTGCTATAGACATATTTTTGAACTTGAGACAGCACCAGGCTAACTTTTTTTATGCTAAGCTAATCACCTCCTGGCTCCAGCTCCAAATTTAACACAACGTCCTGACATTGGTATCAATCTATTAATCTGACTCTCCCCAAGATGTCAAATGTTAATATTAAATGTCAAACTATTCCTTTCATTTGTAAACTGTCCATAAGTTCTACATATTTCAGCACACTGGCAGGGAAATTCGTTGTCCTGCCTCTTCTATTTGCAGAGGGGTAATGAGGCCCTTGATGGCTTCTGACAGCTGCTTTTCACAAGAGGTCTATTATTCCACTGAGACTGTGTCCAAACTTGAGAAGTTGCTGAGCTACTTCCTGTGTCCATACTGGAAGTTTATTCAGTGCAAACCTGTTACACTTAGAGAGTTGGAGTGGGAGCAGCATTGTGAGTCCTCAGGGTCTGTGCTTGGGATGTGCTGTGTCAGCAATGTGCCAAAGAGAGAGCGGGAAGAAGGGGATGGAAAAAGAGAAAAATGCAACCTCAAGGGGGGATGATTTCACAAAAAAATGATTATTTGTTTCAAGATTTTACAACTGCTCTCTATGTCTTAATGTTCTTCCGTGCTCAGCTGTTGTTTCTGGTTTTTCTAATGTGCTTTATTTTTACCGATTCAAGGGGGAATCATTTGTCAACAGTTTTATTTTCAGCTGAGGAGTCACATTCCTTGCCCGACTTATTTTTGGGAGTAAAACAGCAAGTGGTTTTAATTTATGGGGACTTTATTACCAGAAAAGAATGTTTCAGAATGCCTGCCTGTTACTTAAACCCCCACCCCCAAGGGCATGCATGCATGCAGTTTGTGCTCTGTCAAAAGATCACACACTCATGTTTTCAAAAAAGAGCAAAGTGAGTCTGAGGAGGAGAGAGGGAGACGACATTAAAGGTTTACAAAGAAGGGGGAAAAAATAACAACAGGGTAACAAAGGGAGAGACAAAGGCAGACATAACAACACAGAACACTGCTGGCTGGACTTGTTGATTTTATCCCGGACCTGCAAAGTCTTCAGGAACGGGCTGTAACTGGTCTAAAGGATGGTGGGTCAATCCAGGATTGACCAATGACAGGCAGGCAGGAATGTGTCCCAGACACAGCACAAATCACTGCATCCTGACAGGGGCCAACGTAAAGCATGCCAAGAGGATCTGTGCTCAGAGTGTTAGTGGGGGGCTGCAGGTCAGCTGCAGGTCGGCTGAACAAGCCACTAAGTGTGGTTCTTTGTTAAACACTCAGCTTAATTCAGCAGATAATGACTGAGATGCAGACAGTGATAAGAATAAGATGAAGCCTGCTGCAGCACATCCTACCAGTGAGAGCAGGCATTACACAGTGGAAGCTTCGTGCCAGTCAGCATCTCTTCAGCTGGGATATAACTGCACATGCAGCTAAACATGAGACTGATCTTCAAGAGTTTGGGCAAAGTCTGGATTCAGACTATTATGACAAGAAAAAAGTATTTCAGAGAAAAAGCAGCACAAAGGCAAAGGCAGTCTTTCAAAGTTTTGTTTTTCAGTCTTTTATTACATCCTGAGAAACCTCTATGAGAAGATTTTTTTAGCTCTTCATACCCACGAACTGGATTCATTATGGACAGTTTTGTCAGGCATAATTTATGTCTGCTGCTGCCAACGTTTGGTGCGAGTGCAGGAAATAATGAGCCCTTTATGCACTGAGACACACAGTGGTGGTGCTCACACACTCTTGTCTCTCAGAAGCATGTACATAAATTATTTACACAGCTCAGAATAGTTTTTTTTTTTCTCTCGCATGGAAACTCTACTGCCGCACAGCAAGGTATATGTGTTGGTTTCCATGCATCATTTTTCCTTCGTATTCAAGTCATGGTGACTTGTTATGTCTATACCACAGAGAGCTGGGATGTTGCTGGTCTTGCAACAGCTTTTCCCCATTTTGAACCAGATAACGAGTATGAGCTTTGAGGGCATTAAAACAGCTATTTTTTACCAAATTGTTTGATCCCATGGCTCAGAGGATGGATCTATTAGGTTTACTTAGATTACTTTTTCATGACTGTCAGTTGGGTGCTATTTGTGTCTTACAGTAGCAGTGGTCAGTTGCTTTAGTTCATTATAAATTGCTGTTCTTTTGTGTGTCTATCGTTTGAGTTTTGATGTGTGAACATAGGATGTACAGGTGTGAATAGTAAGGTGGAGGAAGGGCCTGTAGCACATCTGACTTTCACACAGGAGACCAGAGTAAGCGCTCTGTTGCAAATGCTGTTTTTTATTAACTATAACTATAATTTTAGTTTCCAAACCTCAACCCCACTAACTGTTACACATACCTCAGTTTGTGACCCTGAACAAACCCCCTGGCAGAGTCTAAAAGAGTGTTTAAATTAACACGAACACATGTTGAGAAAAACACTCACATAAATTTAACAGCAAGAGGTGAGTAGAAAGGTAGAGGCAGTTACATGTGCTGAAAGCAGCGAGGACGCAGTGCTAAGCTCTAGATATTTCATATATGACTGGATGGTAACATATGAGCAACTTCAGTCCTGCCTGAACTACTGCACAGCTCCATGTATTATCAAGCTGGAGCTCAAACTGTGTTCTAGACATAACTGTCCAGCTGCAGCACCAGAGAAAAGACAGAAGTGCCCCTGATGTGATAGAAATAACTTTTTTTTTTCTTTCATAAAACATTAATGGAAAATAGAGAGTGTAATGCCAGTTCTTTACATTTATTGTAAAATTACAATAACATAATGTTCCTTGTGTAGAGTTGGCTTGGCTTTGTGTGTAGGAATTGTCCTATATGACAGAAAATAAACATGCTGCCTTTGGACTATTTGTTTACATACTTCTTCGAATTAAGATGAATCCTTGTCTTCATCTACCTATAATGAATCCTTGTATAGTAAAATTGTCCTAAACATTATTAGTACAAGTGTAAAGATTCACCAATATGAATCAAAAATCTATATTTAACAATAGAGATGCGAGGGCATCGATTTGCGGACCCTGCGTCGATATAAATGTGCTTTGACTCAGACGATGCCTGATTTTAACATTAATAAGTGTTTATACCGAGGCTCAGCTTAGCTGGTAATGCTCCAAAGCATCTCCACATCTTGTCTAAGGTTAAAGCTCAGAGCCAATCTCTTGTGATAGTTTTACAAGAGTCTTCTGCCTTCATATGGAACTTGTGAAGTCCTGAAGTCGTGTGAATTCGTGGTCAGGAAAGGCTTGGTGTTCAAGTGGAAATGTTGCTAGGAAACAGTAATCTGTACGCCAAAAGATGGCTTGTTCTCCTCCTGGCCTTCTGTTAGTGAGCGTTATGCTAATGTCTTCGCCCAGTGTTAGCAAACTAGCCACCACAAGTTGAAATGACAAAATAGGCCATCGCTAACGCCAGGGCTGGCTATTTAAAACATTAAATGTGATTTAGATCGCCAAATACAGATCGTAATATGAAACTCAGATCATTGCATGTTGTTTGTACAAGTGGTGTAGCCATGGCGAGCTGTCCAAGACGTTGGACATTTTGATGCGTGCAAGACTCACATCAACATAGGACTCACATTGGGTACTGACAGACAGAACACCATTTAGTATCTTCTTTGACATATATAGGTTAACATTCCCCCCTTTTATAGGCTATAGAAAAGAGTGAAAGAGAAATGGATCCCAGAAACAGTTAGGCTACTTTTTAGCACTGGTACATCTAGAGGTGCTGTTTTCCTGTGTTGTTTCTGAGTGTTGTTTCTTTAGTTCCTCTTTCAGAGGTTTCTCCTGGGCTGCAGCTGGATACTCCCTCTAGCTGCCTTGCCTTTCCTCTTATCTGTAACAGGCACTTATTAGAAAAGTCCAGCACAGACATTGCTAAGCAGACATCAGAGAGGAAGCTCATATTAACTCAATATGTTAATGAAAAAGGATTTCAGAGATGAAACATGACAGCTCTGGAGTTGCCATGGAGCTTCTGTCAGAAATTGCTTTTATGTGTAGCCATAGTTGTTTGACCAAAAGTTGCCTAAACCACATCATCAGCCTCCTTCACACCACTCCATGCTACGCGTCCTTGAGGGATACACTGACAACTGTCATTTGATAGGGTGTCGCCTTTCATATAATGGACGTTTGTTAAGCTCTCATTTCTCAGCAAGCTCTGTCTCAGTCACAAGAATAACACTCACACTTGTATCAGAAGTGTCTGCCTCCATTCTCTGTCAACAGTCTCGGACAGGCGGGGTGAAGAAGTTTTACGTATGGCTCAGCATCAGTGTTACACTAAATCTTTGTCTTTTTGGCTCCAGAAAGGGCCAACATCAACCTCGCTGCTTCCTCCCTTTGAAAAACAGCAGACAGCAGAGTGAAAAATGTGTATTTTTCTTTGTTCTGCAGTGAGTCACAGTGCTGCTCACCATCCGACTGGCAGACCTCGCTTTGCTGCGTTGGTTGCTCTGGCTGTGATTACATTGGCAACAAACCAGCACGCCAGTATCTTTTTGTTTATGCTTTAATGCTCGCAGTTTTGTAGATTCTGAAAAATGTCTGTGTTTTGTGCAAAGAAGCAGACATGTAGAGTTTTTCCATTGAATCTGCTCGTATTTCTTTCACTTTTGGCGCATTTGTGCTCACATCTGTACAGCTGCTGCAAAGAAAAATATCAGGACATCTTGGTCAGCCTGAATATACTTACGGCAACTTTTGTATTAGCAGAATTAACTTCACAGTGTTCAATTGTTTGATAGAATAGATCTGTCTGGGTTCACTCACATTACACAGAGATTTTCTCCCCTCTTGAAATATCTGGTTGTGTGGAAATTTAGGTGTTTGCAAGATTTTTAAAAATCCATTACTGAGATTTTTTTTATCTACTTCAGTTGACTGTGTCCTAAATCTTTTAACATTTGATCTACTCCTGTAGAAACAATTAAAATCAAAAATCTCAAGCACAATCGAATCAAATTCTGCTGTTGTAATAGATATTATTTATGTAAATTAATTCACAACAACCTGTTCAAGTTGTCAGTTATATCCAAGCTTGCATCGTTTCACTGTCGCTAATTTTCTTGCTCTGGCACAGGAAGTAGACGTCTAAACTCATAAGACTCTCATGCTGTTTTTGGAACTGAAGAGACAGCTGATGAACGCCCGCGAATAACTAAAAAATTAGATATGGGTAGAAATTCAGGAGTTCAAAGCCTGTGCAATTAAAACTGCATGGCTAAAAAGTGGTGAAGTGATCTGTCGGTGTAACTTGGTTTAAAGGACCATAGCAGTCTATTTTTGATTTCTCTACATTGCACCTACCTGTTACAAAAGTTGTTGTTAAAATTTGACCATGTGTATGCTTTCGTAGATCTCAGACTGCGTTTTAAACCCCATTTACTGCCACTCATGTTGAAACAGGATACAGAAACACTATAGCCTGGGACACATGAAAGTTGCTCAGTATAGGAAATTCACCCCTCTAAAGAGAAGGTGTGCATTTAATTGGTCAAAAATCACAGAGTAAAAGAGAGAGAGAGAAGCCAGGAGCTGCTGAGACGAAGGTTATTACACCTGGAAAAATAGTTCCTTACAAGTGCTGCTGTCATAGCTCGAATATTAGCATTAAATAGGATTTTGTCACAGATGTTATTTTTAACTAACGTCACACATTTTTAGGTAATGGTTATTGAATATGGACAAAATGTAAACAAGCACGATAACTCACAAAGTTTTTTGGGGGGGTGGGGTGGGGGTGTGTTGACAAAGGACTATGACCTGTAGTAACACTGGTATAGTTTAATAATACATTTCATAACTTTTCTACTTGTTTTGCATGGACCACTGTGCAGATACACTGGCCTTTTGGCCGTCACATACCACCTTCTCTGTGGTCGGCGTCATTCTCCAAAAGTTAAGCTAGACTTGGCTGCATCTCAGCCGGTCCGCACTGTGTGGTTATATTGGCTTTACTAAGCGATGAAGCTTGAAGCTTGAAAGCGGTATGCGGTGACGGGATGAAGTACAGCAAAAACTCAGGCCGATGATCACCAGGCTGGGTGATGATTGTTGCTGATTCTGTATCCTAAGTGCTGCCACGACGAGGCCACCCAGCTGGCGTGACCACACTGAAACCCAACAGCACAGATGGTCCTCAGAGTTTAACTCCAGTGTTCAACTCGGCACTCGAGCAGCGGTTTTGGACTCTCAAATGAGTAATGAAATATTCTAAACTTGCATGATAAAATGTGTCTCAGTTTGTTTTGTGTTCATGTTGTTGTGGTGAAAGTTCAGACTTTTGGATAGATCTCACTGTGTCTGATTTTTACACGTCTTCCAATATATAGATGGTCTTCTATGAGGCTAAACTGTTGTAGCCATCATAATTAAAATCTACTTTTACTAGACTGACATGGCTATAATAAAATTGTGTTCGATATTAATCACTTACATAATTCACATTTTGCTGAGTGATGCAGGTTATTCCTTTAATTAATTTGGATATATCTCTCTCGTGTTTTTAAGGTTTGTTTACTTTGTATGTTTTAATTTGTCTAAACTGTGACTGTTGTGCTGTCTCAGCCAGGTCTCCCTCGTAAACGAAATTAAAATCTCCAGGGACTTTCTGGTTAAAAAAAGGTTAAATTAAAAAAAAAGAAAAGAAAAGAATTAAATAAAATAAAGTGAAGAATTCCTGGTAATATAAAATAAGTTGGACAAGAATGAGTTCTTGAGAAATAACAAGCACATTTCTTCTTTCCAAAGATACATCCTGTTAGTTTTGCTGTTGGAGACTCTCGTGCACTTTTCTAACCCTGGAAATGACATAAACCAGTCACGGAAACATTTTTATATCTAATGTGTGTTTTGTCGTTAAATGGCCAGTTCTTGTCCCATGTGGCGTCTTTTAGAATAACAATGTTTTATGTGTTGGCAGACTCTATCACTCACTGTGCCTTTGGAACACTGTTAGCTCTGTAACACCTCTCATATTGGAAAAATGTATTTTAGGACTGAGATTTGGTTCTTGAGCCAAACCTGATTTACCATAACAGACTGGATCCAAGACAAGTAGTCATTGTTCTGACAAATTTAAGAGGTTTTCTGTACCAAAACCAAACATATATGAAGACATGCATTCTATCACCTGTAATATAGCATTTATACTTTTAGCTAATTGACATTTTTAAAAAGATCCTTTCTCAAAATTGTGACGCTGAACTGTGACAAGCAAATACCCCACTAACTGAATTTCCTTGTTTCAGCATTATCTATAGGTAGGCATCATCTCCTTATTATAGTAGTTTTGTGACTGTTACAATTGTTTGGTTTTTTTTCTCTGATCAGTTTATTGCGAGCCAAGCTAGCCATTGCATTAGCTGTCTGAAGCTAATGTGAAGCTAATAAGACATTCTGGTAACTGTAGTAACTGCACATTATTCTTAAGATAATGTTATATACTCTTTATGCTCATAGTCTACTCTTGTGAACTGTAGCTGTGTTTTTTGTATTTCGTATACGGACTTAAAACACTTAATGCTGATCTGTCATTGGTGACATTTTGTTTTGTTTTCCTAGAATGATGGACAGCATGCATTAAGAGTTGGTGCGAGTGATCCAGTTTGCTTGTTACTGCACCAGTTCATTTGAACTATTTTTTGGCCTAACTCTTGTTTATAGTGTCTCATCATGTTCTGATTTATTATCACTATCTTAGTTTCACAATTACTACTATTAAGTCGTAAGTCAAAGACCAGAGGATCGATGCTCTTGTGGTGCGTCTGATTCAGTGAAAGTGAGGATCAGTGACCAACCCCCTCCTCTCCCTCTCTCTGAGGTTCACATGGTCCTGGTTTACATGAAATGACCTAATTCCAACATGCCAACGCTGGAACATGAGTAGGAGGTGCCAGGGGGTCTCTATTTCTCTGCTCAGGCCTGTAAAGTTGGTTTATGGCTTCCATGTTTTTCTAAACTCATGGATGTGAATGATGGTAATCGAAGGGATTGTTTTAAAGGGTTGCTTTTTCTCATTGTATATGACCTGCATTTCAGTTGTAAATATAATGTTCCAGATGAATATGGGCTGCACATTCTATAAATTAGTATAGTGCAAAGAACATTTTTTCTATCCTCCTAAGAGAAAGAGACTTATAATTTTGCAGTGATGTTGGACGGTGGTTTGTATCACTTGGATTATTAGACTGGGCTTTGGTATATTTATGTGGAGTGTTCTCCTCCCAGCTCAATATTAATTAATTGGTTCTCCACGTCATGGTTGGTGTTAAAAAATAATCTGTCTTCATTAAGATGCACACACACTGTGCTTGCACATGCCTGCTTTAAAAACACCGCTCATTTATGCAGGTGCTTTTGAGCTGCATTTTACAGCTTTCCCTGGGAATATTAATATTTCAGCTACATTTAAATATCCTGCCTGCCAACATCACCTCTGCTTGCCAGCTCACAGTGAACCTACATCTTATGTTTTATTCCATAAGCCAGGCAGCGATTTCTGTTTCTTCTTGAAACTTGTGGCAGCAGATGCAGCTCCAAATATTTATCTCACGATCCTCAGTGAGACCATGAGATACACACACATGGATTCAGTCTTCAATAGAAACTGCTTCATGGAACACAAAGGCTTTTTGATATCCAGTCCTGTCAGCCAAATATCCCCAATACAGTGGCCCAGCTTTGTCTATGAGGCACACTTGCGTGTCTCCCTTGAGATTACGACATACGAACCATTCATCACAGTCTGTCTTCTCCTAATCAAGCACAGATGGGATGACAAAACCAGATCTAATTAACTCCATGTTCACCGCTTCATTGGATCTGATCCTGTTTTAATAGCCCATCTAACTGTTTTCTCTACCAATTAGGGTCTTTTTGTACTTCTTAGCACTTTGAGAAAAAACCAGCAAACTGCTAAGCTAACAAGAAATACATCATTAAGTTTTCTTTCAACTTCTATCCGTGTTCCTTTGAAGGATGCCGTTTTTCTCCTTTTTCATCTATCAAGGGATCCATGCTGTTCATTATTTCCAAGTATTTTTCCGTTGTTGTTTCTCAACTTCCATGGAACTTGCATGTGTCCATAAGCATGCCAGAGTGCTTGAAGGACTTATGAGCTGTTATATAAAAGTTGCAGAGAAAACGCACTCTTTGAGTGACGGCATAAAGAGTGTGTGGTAAGAGGCAAGATTGGATTTACTTTGAGTTGTATATGTAAAAAATATCTGTTTTTCCAAAGGTTGCCGCCAATGTTAAGGAGCTTTATATCGGTATTTCTGCCAGTTGACATAAAATGCATTACTCTCTCTACAATATATAAAAATGTATCCATGTATTGGTAACTGAATATTTGAGTCAGTCTTTTTTAATCAAACGCTTCAAAGTAAACAGTTTTGTAGCCATAGAATGAGGCGAATGCACAAGATTCCACTTATTTAAAATACTGTGTATATAGATTAGATTAGATAATACTACAGTGTGTAATGTATGAGATTTATCTGTTACCAAAGTTGGATTGCTGGCTTTGTCGGGAGATATTTCTTCCAGACGGGACTTTGGAAAAGCACAGTGGAAAGTAACAAAATGGGAGCCATCTTGGTGGTGTGACTGATTGAATTTATGAAAAAATCTTTTACATTAAATCTCTAATGGAAAAGTAAAATTTATATCAGAATAAAATCTATTGCATTTCCCAAAAATTTTGTTTCTTCTCCTTCAGTGAAAACAAAATAGTGCTTAACCCACCTTCATCTCTGAAACCCTCATAATAACTTGCATACAGTCCCTTAGTATGTTTTCCAGGTCCATGTACCACAAGACTTGAGGGATGTTAGCGTGCTAGAGAGGATGTTTTCTAAAGATGTCTGTCCACATTGTACTGCATATCACAGTAAAGTGTTTATGTTATGGTCTGTATCCAGAGCCTTCAAAGGACACTGTTCAGCTTCATCAGCTTTAGGCTCTGTGTACATTTGTGCATGTGTGCGTGTGTTTAGTAAAGACATCTCATCCTGTCAGACATGCAGCCCCCCAAATGTTATTTTTCTTTAAGGGCCCAACATACAGATCTCTGCCTGCAAACCACTGATTTCCCTACTCATCATGAAAAGGAAGCAAGAAGCACTGAAAAAATTCTTATAAAAGCTCCGAAAATAGCCCACTGAAGGCAAAGTTAAAAACCTAGCCCCTTGTTTTTACAATGCTTGGCATGAAGGGATGATGTATCAAATGTTTGCATGCGTCCTTTGATTTGGCTCCACCGTAACAAGGTCCAGATGCTCTAGAGGGCCACAGGCCCCGTTTTAAAGTGTCATAAACCTGTTAGCAGGGAGTGAAAGAAAAAACAAAAAAAACATGGCCCATGCTAGGCTAGCTCAGCAATTCAAGGACCCTAATGTCTTAGTAATTTGTCTCAGTGGTAACTTCCCCTGTTGGAGAGTGTTTACTTGTTAACATTCCACTTGGCGACTGTGACTGGAGCAGCTATAAGGGCCAGAGGGACACCACAACCCTAGTGCACCTTGTTAGCTCGGTTTATGGTTCAACATTTGCACCACAGATTGTTTTTTCAAGCCAAAGCTGCACTATGCAAGATAAATAAATACTATTTCATCTGTGTTATCTGTGCAAACTGCAGAGTATTGCAAAAGAGAAAACCATCAATCAATAAAGTCACTTTATTCACTTAAATTCAAGTGTAGAACATGAACTCATCTGCTGACAGGAAGCAACAGAACTAAACTCTGGGGTGAAGTACAAGTTGTCTGATTTACAATGACAAGTGATCGATCAAGTGATCGTAGCCCTCAAATGGCCATCAGATGAGTAAAGTTAAAAGGTGAGGGGAAATCTATTTCTGTTTTTTTCTTTTTAAGCTAAGCTGCATGGCTTTAGAAGGGTGGGTGGTCCGGACTGAAAGATCTCAGAAACTATTAGATGGATAACTATGAATGTTGTACAAACACAACCACTTAAGGATTTCAGTAACTCTTGTTATCCTCTGACTTTTCATTTCATAAGATTATCATTTGTAGTTTTGAAAGAAATGTCTTGATAATTGTTGGATGGATTGCCATGAAATCAGGTACACAGATTCATGTCCCCATCAATAGCATGTAACTGTTTGATTACCCCGACCTTTCAGCTAACATGATTATCAATTAAAAATGTATTTTTTTTTCGGTATTTTGGTTTAATCAATGACATTCACATCATCCTCAGCTGTACTTTCTGTTAAGTGCTAATTAGCAAATGTTAGCATACTAACTCACTACAAGAAGTGTGGGAAAATACACCTGATGAGAACTGACATGTTTAGCATAGTAACTGTGAGAATGTTAGCATGTTATCAAACTGAAACATGATAAGCAATATATCTACCAAAGAACAACATGTTAGTATTGTAGTTGTGTGGCTTTTATTATGCTAAAACACAGAAATATGATAAATAGCCTATTGTACCTGCTAAGTACCTGTGTTAGCAGCAGAACTACGAGAATGTTAGCATGCTAATAATCTAGCTCAAAGCACTGCTGTGACTTTCAGCTCAAAATTTGAGAGCTGCTAGCATGGCTGTAGACTCTTAGTCTACCTGTTCCATCTTCTGGTTTGTAAACATCCACCAATTAATAATCCAAGGAAAGAAAATTTGACTGAACTGCTCAGGGCGCATGTTTCCACTTAGGCCATAATTTTTGACGAGAGTGCAAAAGTAGACGTTACATCATTTTACCTGGTCACAGGCAAGACAAGCCAAAATCATGCTGACATTTAACTGACATAAAATGTGCATTATAATTTAAAACACCATTCATATGGAAGATGTCTACATTGAAATGTTGGAGATCGAATGCTTGACAGAAGAATTACATGGCTACCACACTACATTAAACCATTAGTGAAAAACTTTGTCAAGTGAGTTGAGAAATGAGGCAAATTGACTATAATTTATCTCAGAAATGGAACTGTGATTGTTATATGTTTATGTGTCTACTTGTGTGTGTTTTAGTTGTTGAAGCAATTTTTAAAGCAAATCATTTCAGAACAAGGCTGATGTGGAAATTACAAACTGTACAGTTTTTACATTTGCAGACATACCATGTAGTTGTGTAACCACTTAAATACAAGCGTTTCCTCTGGAAGTGTGAGACAGAAATGCAGCATTTGGCAGCATTAAACACTCCATCCAGGTGGAGCAGAGCAGCACAGCATGCTTGTGGTACTACTGTTTTTCTTTGCTGGTGACCATAGTCACCTTTAATATTTCACAAAATGAAGGCTATGAAGTGAAAGAATTCATGTGGTGTGCCACCCAGTTACTGTATATAACATAGTATTAACACTCTGCACAAAGGGTCTTCACACAAAAAGGCTCGACTCTGTACAGGGTTTCTTTGTGTTGCCATGGAAGTTTCCACTGCCAACCAGGAGTGAGACAGGGTATGTAGGCAAGTCTAATGGCAGTGACATGGAATAAGGGAATAAGTGTTGAGATTTTTTTTTTCTTTGACTGACTCAGAGTCCAAATGAAATACAGCTGTTTTACAGACACCACACTGAGCTGCCCCCATCTTTCTCTCTTTGCCTTTTTTCTCATTTCTCCCCATTTCTCTGCGTCTGTCCATCAGTTTTACAACAGTCAGCTCATTACCAATGATGAAGCCCAGCCACAGCCAACTATAACTTCTACTCAGTATCAGTACCAACATAGACCATGAAGCCATTAGCTATAATGTATTTGAACAGTACTTTCTTAAAAAAAATGTTTTTGTCAAAAAAGATTTTACCAGGACTACTCAGCCGTGTAAGCAACTCTTGGCATAGTGGCACCAACTACTGCTAATGTAACATATCATATCATGCATGCATCAGCAGTATAACGTAACTGTAATGGGCCCTGGTGGAAATGTATTTCTTGGACCCTCCCCCTCACCCAAGCATAAGCATATTATCATGCACACACACACACACACACACACACAAACACGCGCACTGACTGAAAAAAAAATTACTGAAGTGTAAGTGAAATACTAAGCTATCAGATCCGTGTTTAAGAAGTTTTTAATGTTGCAGTGGAACATTTACTTTGAAGGCTTGCTGACATGGTCTACATGACCAATAATATTTAAGGGGCAATAATCACCAAGCTCTTGAACACATCTGGGCCCTGGTGCACTGCGCTGATTGCATTTACTACAGTTATGGGGGTGAAAAGTATGCTAACAATCTCACAACGACAAACGTGTTAATAAATAATAGGGACTGTGTTTAGCATTTAAGTTCAGCATCTTAGTTTAGAATGCTAATATGAGCCAGCACTGAATACAAAGTACATCTGAGGGAAATGTCAGTTTTTGCAGGTATTTTCAAAAATCAAAGTATTAGACAGACTAAATGCTTGAACTGATGATAGTGATAGAATGTCAGGGGGTCACCACTGTCTTTAGGATGCATCCTTTTAATTTTTGTTTGTTTGTTTGTTTTTTGTTTTTTGTCTTAGTCCTAAGATCCGCCTAAATCTATTATACAATTCAAAAACAGGTCAAACTGGAGACACATGATTCTGACTTCCTCATGTTAGGTCCACTCTTTAAGATGTTTTTTTTTTTTTTTTTTTTTAGTATTTTTTTGTAGGATAATCTGGCTGGATTCCAGTTTGTTGATTGGAGTGTCCTGGCTGCAGTCCAGCTTCTTAACTCTCTACAGACTCAGTCGTCCCCCTCCTCCCATGTTTCTGCATCAAGCTGTTTGGTTTAGCAATGTGTTTTCATTCTGCTCATGACATGTATATTTCAACACGTTAATGCTCTGTGGTTGTTTGTGCATCAACAGCATGAAGTCACAATGGCTTCTTGGACATGAAACATGACACACTTACTGACTACTCGCATCATGGGAAGGCAAAACACAGACTGAGGAGGCTGTACATGCAAAGTCGAAATGCTCTTGACATTTTAAATTAAGAGCTCTTTTTGGTCTTCCTTTTAACAAAACTGAGTGTCAGATTTTTAAAATGTTGGAATTTGTTTTGTAAAGCTTGATCATGATGTTTTTGACCATGCAAGACTTCACTGTTGCATTATCATCAACAAGATAATAGGCAGCATGAGTTCAGTATTAGAAAGTTTCACCATACTTTACCATAATTACATAGACATACTTTAACATGCTTTGTATCTATGGCAAAACAAGCCACCGATGTGTTTGCAAAAACTACTTTACCCACATTGAGTATGGATTAAGAATCCAAGTAATTTTATTTTCTCTGTGGATTCTATGTAACAGAACCCTGCAGCAAACCTGGAAGTATTTTCTTTCCATCATTACTTAGTGCCACATTTCTGAACAGTTTGTTTTTCAAGAGAAATCCCTAAAGGAAGAACAGAAAGCAGTTCAGTGATAAGCAGTAGGAAAATGTTGCGACCCTGAAGGAGTTAGTGTCTGCTCTGCCCAGAGTGACTCTCCTGTGATGATAATTCAGTGGAAGCATCATTGCCGTGAGAACAGTCAGGGTGTAAAAGCTGTACCTGCCAAGTTCTGCTGCACACTGTGTGCTAAATAGTGGCAGTGTTAACTCTAAGAACTTGAACGTTTGCCTGGACACCACATTTGCATGTAGCTTGAAGTCTTTACAGTTATGTTTGGCTATGATTTTACTGTCAAAGACATATTTTTCCATGATGAGAAAACAACTTCAACATCCATGTTACAAGTCGGAATCCAAAGTTTTTTGAACATTTTCCATTGCTGCCCCCTCACTATGGAACAATTCCTTTAAAACAAAAAACAAAAAACAAAAAAAAACTTTGTCAGGCCATCCCATCCCTGTGTATTGCAACTCTGAATAGACTTTTAGACTTTAGACTTTGGACTTTTATTGTCCCAGAAGGAAAATTCTCTTTCACAGTACCACTTTGTTTATACTTCGATACACATTATACAACAGACAGAACAACAAACAACAAAGAACCACACTTTGGCCTGTTTAGCGAGGCCTCTTGTTTAAAGTTGTTATGGCCACCGGGATGAGGCTTTTGCCAAAACGGGCCCTTTTGCACCTCAGCGCTCTGTACTTGCGTCCTGAGGGAAGGGGGATGAGGTGAGTATGAAGTGGGTGTCTGATGTTCTGTTCTATTGAAATTTCAAAGCGTGTGATGGCCCTGTTGTTTAAGTCTGTTAAGTTTGGTGTGGGGAGACCAACTATCTTGTGAGCTGTGGGGGTTTAGATCGAGAAGTTTGGAGTGAGACGATTATTTCGCTGGAGTCACTTGTTATGTGGGAAAATTTTGTTTTGTGTCTGGTGGTGAGGGGGTTGTGCCAGGATGACATGTTGAGGGTGAGAATGGATTCAACGAGAGTGAAAAACCAGAGTTGAAATGTCATTGCTGACATGAAAAGTCCTGAGTTTCCTCTGTTCGCAGGCACAGGATTGAACCTGCTCCACCAGCTGACCCTGGATGCTGAGCGGTTGTTTTGTCTCTGGCCCCACAGCACAGCTCCTTGCTCTTTGAGATGCTGAGCTCCAGTGAGTTTTCAACAAATGTTTGGACCAGGTTGTTGACTGCCTGCTGGTACTGGAACAGAGCATCAGTGCCAGTCAGGTGTGCCACCAGGGCCGTGTCGCCTGCGTACTTAAAAAGTGTCATTCCTTCACTGCTACAGGAGATGCTGTTAGAGTAAACAGAGAAAAGAATGGGAGATAAAACAAGGCCCTGGGGGAGCTCTGTGTTTAAAACTAACTTACTGGATTTAAAACCAATTATAAACACCTGTTGTGGTCTGTCTCGTAGAGAGAGAGAGAGAAAGAGAGAGAGAACTCTGTATTCAATTGATTAAAAAAAATCGTTGTGGCAGAGGAAATAAAAAGTTGCAAATAAATTAGTTGCAAACTAATTGCGCATCTTTTATTCGGTTCTAAATGTACTTTGAAGAGATATTTTCAAGTTTTTGATACTCTTGTCAACATGAGAGTGGACAAATATGCTTCTTTCGTGAAAATATATGTTTATTATTATTGCAGCCATTTAAAACAATGAAAAATACTTCTATATCTTGATCGAGTGTCATATTAAACACTTAGCCTACATTCAGGAGTCAGACCACACTTTAAAAGTGTCCCAGTATAATACATACTACAACGTGGTATCAGAAAACAGAGTCACGGAGTTATTCAAGCGAGGTACAGTGTGCTTACGGAGCTAGCCTGGAAGCTAACAGCTGACTGCAACCGACCATTACGAACAGGGAGCAGCTCAAGCCGGCGTCACCGCTTACACTCACTGGTGACCTTTTAATAGTGTCCCTGTATAAAACAGACTATGACAAATACTGTCCAGAATATTTACTCCTCCTCCACTTTAGCTTTCTTGAGTTCAGTTGTGTATGTTGTATGTCTATGATGATGGTGGCTGAATTGCTTCCCTATTTCCCAATACCCAGGGGGCGGGTCGGAGGTCAGGACATGTGCCCGTTAGTGCAGTGTTAAAATAAAATTGTGTTAATGCGTTATTAACGGGTTAACTAGCACTAAAATGAATACATGTGTTTGTAAATCCATTGTCATGTGCAACATCAAGCGACAACCACTTGTTTATTGCATAATGATATCAAAAATGCAGCAGACTGCAGTTGCAAAGCTTGTTCCTCTCTCAAGGGTGGTTCTATTGCGACAAAGTATCACAGCAAAGTCTTAAAAAGAAAATACGGTGTGTTGTTTATTATCATTTCAGACAGGAACAGGACCTCTTGGGCTTAATAATGACAGAAACAAAATAAAAATGAGGTCCGTTGGACCTTAAGATCAGTTGATGGGTTGTTGCTGTGCAGCTGCTAAATTTAAATCACTTTTTTAAGAAGAAAACCCAATATGGCACAAGGACAACACACCTGTTTTTACACTGGTTGATGTAAAAGGGAAAAAAAATTACACTCACAGGCTGACTTGCATTTGTGCTACCATGGTTACCAAGTGATCATGAATAAATTCATTGGAGATTTCAACCTTGACACTTCTAATGATCGGCAGAGCAAATTACAATCTTGTGTTTACTTTGCTTTGCTTTCATACAGAAAACCAGCTGCACTAGAATTTGCTCAGAAGTCGACCAGTTAGGTTTTGTATGAATGCGCTTGTGAGAAAACTGAGCGGTATTATTTTCACTATTTCATCAATGAATGAAAGATGAGAGATCTGTCATTAAAATTTATCACTGAGAGCTAAACCTAAGGAACAGGGGAATGATACAGTGAAACATATCCCAGCTTTAGCTGCGGCAGTTTCCCTGTGCATATCTGTGCAGCATGCACATTGTCACAGGTGGTGCCATCTACCGGAGATGCTACATCACAAGCTGATAATAATAGCTTTTTAATGAGCTCGTTGTGCAGGAGTCTAAAAGGCACGATATGACGAGACATTATCAATTACTGGTTCTTATGGAACAAAGGCTTGTGTCAGATATTTGCATGTGCAAGCTCAAACTGTGCCAAATACACACACATACAGGGACAAATGTGGCCACACTATACACACACATACACACACACACACACAACTCCACACAGGCACATCTGATAAGGTTTAATTGAATATTATCCTTCATGGTGTCTCGTGCAGAGCATAAGTGGCTCCACGTCTTGTCTGGTGTCTCACAGGTCTCATATTTCTCATCCATGGTGTCATTAAACGTATAGATTTATGCTTCTGTACATGTGAAGATTCTCATTGATTTTATGCATCGTCCACCCCCCATATCTAACCTTCAATCTAATCTAAACCCAAGTCTACCTTTGGTTGTAAACAATATTTTTGGTTGCATTATTGATTATTCTGTCAACGTACATCTTGCTTTTTTACTTCCATTGTTCAATTTTCTTTTTAAACCTATCTCTTAACATTTCTACTGTTTTTCACTGCATGAAAATGTCACTAGGACAGCTGTGGTGGTCACTGTGACCTTTCTCATGTTTATATGTCATATAACTTTGTTGAATTAAAATTCTCAGTGCTGCAGGTCCCTGACTTTTCGCGTATTTTCATTCAAAAGTATTTATACATATTGCACTAAAGGCAATGAAAATGCGATAATTTCTGTCTATTTCGGCCACTACAGTCATAATGACCGCACAGACTCTGCCGCGGTTAAATTGATACATGTTCACCTGTGTGTATTTGTTGCTTGGCAACTATTATCGAGTCTGTCAAAAGGAAAACTTTGAGAGTGGCCGCAAGCTGCATTTACAAAGGCAATTTTTGTCCCTCAAAGCAGCGCAGCACACAGCAGATCCGTCTCTGGAACTGCTGCCTTTTTTTTATACCCTAACACAATAAATGCATTACTTACTATATTGGGTATCTATCATGAGAGATAACAGAATTTAGAATCTGGCGGTTAAAATGGCCACAAATAGCCCTTCTAGTAGTAATGAAATTCTGGCCCTGCCAATGTTATGTAAGAACTCTAATGAGATATTTTTTACTGCTTTTTATGCTTTTACATGTACTGTTTGTATTTTAAGAGCCAAGGAACAGAGAAAGATAAATTTCCATTGTTGCCTGCATTAATGGACAATTGAGTTTGAGTTTTGAATCTTGAATCTTGAATTTTTATTTATTATTATTATTATTATTATTATTATTATTATTATTATTATTATTATTATTATTATTATTATATATTTTAAAACTTGAAGTCTTTGAAATGTCAGAAAATATGATGGAAATCCCAAAAAGACATTTAAAACTGACTTATAAAATCTTTACATTTGAGAAGAAGGAAAAAAAAGCACCTGTTGTCAAGATATTTTTGTGTCGCCAATCATGATACTGGACTTGTCGTCACAGAACGAATGAGGACCGTGGGCACTGGAAGCATGAAAGAAGTGGGTAGGACATTTTGAAGGGAGATGAAGGGGTGCTCCCCTTTTTGCCAACGATGATGTCATTTTGTATATTCTGATGCCAGGCTTATTCTGGGTCAGTATTATTGCCGATTATTTAGAATGATTACTCTTTGCTCTTTCCCTCTTTTTCCTTCCATTATTGATTGTTCATAGACCACTGTGTCATTATAGTTCAGGGGATTTTTAAAAAGTGTTTAATTGCTGTGTGGGGTTACAAATTCCTTCACAGAATTTGTTGTTGGTCGACTCCTCGAAACCAAAGTGTTTCAAAGAGCTGAAATGCTTTCACCTTTCTTGTGGACCACAGGATTTCTATCCAGCATTGAGCTGAAAAACATGACATAGCATGTCTGAGTGAGATTGTGCGAGGGCGGGGTTTGAGTGCACCTGTTTGATGTAAGGGAACGGGATGTTCTGAATTTACAAGATAAAACGAGAGCGTTATTGTGAAACAGCATGCAGCAAAACAATCACTTCATCACCATTATCTCGTTTTCATAATTGTTGGAAGACAAATTCATAATTGAAAATACAATTTCATTACTTGAGCGTCCCTATTCTGATATTTTTTATCTGGCTAGTGGAACAGTCGGGCTTTTACTTGTTGAAACTAGAACCTCTGTTACAAAGGGACCAAGCAGATATTTGGTTGAACTGTCTAACTAGCCTGCTACCAGCGGTGATTGTTACAACTTTGCTCTTTATTAAAAATGTCCTAATGTTCATGTTTCTGGGGAGGAAAACATGTCAAACCAAGAGATATTTGCCAACGCAGCGCTCTGAAAATAGTGCAGACAGATATGCTTACTTTTTGCCATGGTAACACTGGGGGTGCGTGGGGGGTGGGGATGACCTTGAAAACAACTACACCCGCCAATTAATGTCCTCACCTCAAAGACGAACTCACCAAAATCCAAAATTTGCCTTCACAAAAAGATAAAGGAACAGGCAGACAAGCAAGTAAACAAACTCACACTGAAACCAAAGAGAGGCTACCGTGAAAGTGATATTTTCTGTTCCTGACTTCTCTACAGCAGGATGCTGCATGAAAGCTGCAGCCCCGTAAGCACACAACATAAAACACACACACACACCCACTCACAAACACACTCACACCTCCCACAATTCATCTCGAAAGCCTTTCGAAAGCCGACTACACTTGGACGAATGCCCCTGTTGTATTCAGAGTTGAAGAGCTCATTTGATGCATTGTTTATTCAGTTTCACTTATCATAATTAAAGGTTACCAGCTGATTCAACAAAATATAGAGTAGTGTGGCTTTTTTTTTTTTAACTGGCTATGATTGATTTTGCTATCAACTCTCCTCTGGCTGTGACAAACATTCATTTGACTCGGAAACAATATAAGAGCAACGGAGAGCAACAGCAGACTGTAAGCATGTGGAGGTGGCGTTCATCCATGGCCGGCATGTGAAAGAACAGCAGCCTCTCTGACAGACCCCGAAAGCCACATACGTGTCTGATGAAGCTGACATGTGCAGGAGTGCGGAAGAAAGGATGGGGTGGGGGGGTGGGGTGGGGGACGAAGGTGTGGGAGTGAAACATGTTGTGCTTTTCTCAGAAGTCAAAGACCCCTGAGCAGGCTGGAAGAGGCAGTCGATGGTCACTGGCAGCGTGAGGAAATGGATCTAAAATGAATCGAGTCTGTTTAAAGCTTCTCAAAGTATCCGGTGTGACTCCAGAGGACTGCGCATGCAAGTGTGTCACTTATCAAGATCAATGCTCAACGGTTTGTGACACGGTTGCTGCATTTTGCCAGTCAGCCGTTGGAAAAACCAGTCAATCACTGGAAGTGTAATGCATATGCTACATATGGAGCAGTAAATTTCCACGTGATAGAATTGGAAATGTGTTTGTGACTCGCCATTAACCTAATTGTGGTGGTAGAGGAAGTTTATGGATGTTTCAGGGAAAACCTTTGAGGTTGCGACTGAGTTGACATTTGCAAGATTTTCAGCTTGCTGGAGTCAGCACCCTTCCGCACTGAATGATTTCCTTCTCAGCCGATAACGGCATTCATTTGTTCCAAGGGAGCCTAAAGCAAAGCAGGTTTCCAAGCATTTTGCTGGAGAGACGAAAAGCAAAATGAAGAGTGCAACAGAAGAACAGAGAGATCATTCCTGCAGAACTGAGAACAAAGCCAAAGAAACAGAAAAAAAGCAAAATCAAACAAAAGGTTTAAAAACACTCCGTCTAAATTCATAGTATTAATGTGACAAACAGGGATTCCTACATACAGGGTCGGACTGGGAACAAAGTTCGGCCGTGGCAATTTCCATTTGAACCGTCCCATCACCCAAAGCCCCCACCCTGAATGTGTTTCGCTATTACAAAGTAAATACAAACATGATTTCCCAGATGGATTTGTGATTTCCTGCACGAGGTAAAGATGTGTCTCATTGGGATAACATCCCAGTCATAAAGTCATTAACTACTAGGCCAGTGATGACTGCGAGATGCCGGCTGAGTCAGAGAGAGAAACTTTTTTTTACAGAACATGTTATACACACTTGCTATGCTATCAGCGGAAAAGGGATTAATTCACGGATTGGTGGAATTCGACCAAAATGTCAACAAGATTGTCTTGAAAGGTGATTCTATATTTTTTTAAAAGCGACAGTCATCACTATTATTGAATATTGAGTGGATTGCATCAGCCTACATGTTGCTTGATAATTGCATTTTCAGATGGGCTGTTCCAATATCAAGTGGGCAGCACACGATTTTTTTTTTTTTAAATGAAGGCTACAGGCTGCAACTATAGAATTCCCAGACAAGAAGGGCTGGCAGAAACTAGCATTTTTAAAATTTTTCGTTAATAACCTATATTATTTCACATTGTGGGGGATGCTCGCCCATTAGTGGGCTGGTCGCAACAGAGAATTTTTAAATCGACGGGCTGAAATGAGACACACCAGACAGCATATATACATATTTTTCATAGTACGATGATTGTTCGGCCCACTAGGCGGAGCGACCCATCTGGCGTTTGGCAGATTTTACAGAAATCCAGTCTAAGCCTGCCTACATATTGTTGCAACTGATCAAACTGTCCATGTGTGGCAAGACTTCAGGTGAATATTAAGTGCACAAGTTCTCACAATCAATCTTTCAGATTCAGAGATAAAAGTCTATCCTGTGTCTCACAGCTGTTCTTGAGGAACACATCGAGATCAGTTAAGAGAAAACTTTCTTGAAAGTCTGGGGAAAATAACATACCCGGTGTTATTTTTGGTTTTATGTAGCACAGAGACTTAAAACAAGCCTGCATTTATCTGGACAGTGTGATGTTTGAAAGATGTGACAGAGGGTTGCATTATGAGACATAAAAGATTGTGTTAAGCTGTCTGAAGTCTCTGTCTAGGGGACTATGAGTCAGGAAATCTCTCTTCTGCATATTTGATCATTCTTTTCTCTTAAGTCTCCTTATTTTATTGATGTTAAATTTTAACTTGAGAACTCATTTAAAGAACCAGTGTTACTACATGTCATTGTCCTTTGTCAACATCGCCATGAACTTGACTTATTTTTCCCCAAATAGCTTTATTAATGAGATATTGTGTTAGTTTTACATTTTGTTCATATTCAATAAGTATTATAGAAAATCCCAGAAAATGTGTGACGACCATACTTAAAAAGAACGTCTGTGTCAAAATTCCTTTTTCAAGCTAATACGCAATTTAGGAAGGAGGCACTTGGGAGGAACTATTTTTTCAGGCATAATAACTTTAGTCTTAATGGCTCTCGGCTCCCCTCTCTCTCTCTCTCTCTCTCTTTTGCTTAGCGATTTTTGACCAAATAAATGTGGAGGTTCTCTTTAGAAGGGTGAATTACCTCTAACTAGCAACACTCGCGTGTCCTAGTGTTTCTATACCCTGTTTCAACATTAATGGTTGTGAATGGGCTTTAAAATTGCAGTCTGAGATTTACTAAAGTGTACATTTTTATACAGTGCTGTACAGTATACAGCATTTATAGTATAAAGAGGGAATCTCTGCTAATGGTGAGAAGTCAGAAAGAGACTGGTATGGCCCTTTAAGTCTTTGTGTGGGATGTCAAATCTTAAGTTTTGTCAAAGCAAGTCTCTACTTGAGTGTCAAATTCAAGTGAATTCACAAGTTTTTAAAAGAGAATTTCAAGTCAGCTGCAAATGAAAATACCGTTTAAACGTTTTAACACGAAAGCTAAATTAACCATGTCTTTTTAGACCTTAAAATGTGTATTCATAGCATACTTTTCAAGATGTGGTTTTGGCATCTTTTGAGAGCCCTGACGCGCTTGAGTCATATTGCCGAACGATGAAATGTTTTGCATTTTCTGATTCATAGAGAAAAATGTTCCGGTCATGAGCACAAAAAAAAAAAAAAAAAGCTACAGTTCTAACAGCATCGCTGGCTGACACACTTTATGTATTGAAAATAATTCAAAGAGTGAGAAATTGCTCGTCTTACATGCCAGAACACATTTCTGCACTCTGCAGCTTTTGCATTGGAAAAAAAGGATTTTTCTCTACATGTTAAAGACTGAACCTCCACAGACGCACAAGCCACACACATAGGGTTGAGGCTTTGAGCGTCTGCTGCTGACTCTGTTCTGTATATTGAAAAAGCAGATCTTTAAAGCTCCAAAGCCCTGGAGAAGGAGAGAAAATATTAATACATTATTCATCTCTTTTGTTGTCCTCATAGCTACAACAGAGGGATGTCGAGAGCACAAAGCATGTTACTACACTGAACAAAACCAGCACAAGTATTTTCTGTATAGGATGTGTTTTAATATTCTGTGTTTGATGTAGTGATCCACATTCTTATGTTATAGTGATGTTTACAGTCTCAAGGCTCGACGGGGTTTTATGTGCTGTTTGTCATTCTCACACTGCCCTATTTTATGAACAGAAGGTAGAGTGCTTAAAACTGCAGTTTACTGCCAGTTATAACCACAGGAAGGAGAAAAGAATTCGAAACAATCAACAGCTGAACTTGAAATTAATGCTCAACAGTTAATAGACAGTGTGACATCCATCTAGACTTTCTGTTTCGAATAGCGAATTCTTGCCATCCATTGTCTGGTTCCGGAGGATAAATAAACATGAAATATTGTCTCCTTTTCAGCTGGTATATTTGAAAAACAAAATTTATTTTTGGGGATATTAAATGTAAACACCTCTCCCCCTGAAATCAGAATA
>JAQLOL010000004.1:18352116-18372309 GCA_029783665.1 Naso thynnoides
CTATCTATCTATCTATCTATCTATCTATCTATCTATCTATCTATCTATATATCTATCTATCTATCTATCTATCTAATGGTCAAAATGCTGTTTTAAGATTCATGCTCTTACTTTATTATAGTAAACAATCCGACGGTAAACAAATGGACACAGATGAACCGCCTCTTTTGTGTTAGTTTGTAATAGAGGTTTGTAAAAGAGCTGGCTATGAAACATCTAGCATGGGAAAAATCCTGAGTACACATGTTTTGAGTGTGAGAAAGTATTTGAAAATTAGACATGCATGAGGAACACACTTAATGATACAGCCACTATAAGTTCATAGTCATTGAAGAGATTTACCACCCTTGCTTTGCTCTTGAACCAGAACCTGCAGACGATCAGCTGCTTGTTTACGTAGTGTGATGTTGTCCTTTAAGCAGCATGTGTTCAGGGCTAGTCGGGGGGGGGTCTCTGATGGATCTCTCCACACTGGCTCCCAACATGTGGCTCTCAGCACACATAAGGACAACAGTGGCCTGCATATTCATGTCTGGGTCCTCGGCTGGGCCCCTTTGAGGTGGTCAGACGTGATGTTTGCACAGATGTGTGGGTCCAAAGTTGAGAGGCCAAATCCCTTGTACCCCTCTGGCGGTTCTGGCCCACCTCTGACCGGGAAGGATGGACACATTCAGTCCCATCATGGGTGACATGCCTTTAAAGGACAGAGCCAGGCCTCCTTATACTCCTGGGGGGAGAAAGTCATATGAAGTTGTCTGTGCAGCTGGGGAATTTTTGTGGCTTCCTTTGGTGAAAACAATAGAAGTGCCAAGGAGGCTTTAGAGGATGACACGACCCAAGGGCATTCTCCACTTTTCTCGTCCACTAGACTTTATAGTCTGTCAAAAGTGGATTTAAGCTCTACAGTTAAACATAATCTTTACATACCATATTAAAAAGCACATTGATTAAGAAAATGTGCATGTATTTTACAAAACAATGGGATTTGAAAACAATGCAAAATGATTAAATAGTGCAAATGGTTTCACTCAGGAGCCTATCCTTCTAAAAATCAGCAGATTTTTGGTGCATGAGCCTTGACTTGGCCTGGAAAAACTACTTTGTGTCAAGATACTTTTAGTATTTTACATGTGAATAGTGTTCCACAATCTTTAGTCTTTAATTTATTAATCATCACATGAATGTGATTATTGCATGACATTTCACTGACCTCATGTGATTTCTCAGACATTCAAGGAAAAAATTATTTCTCAATACTATTCATGTTTTATTTGTTGTGACATTGCAATCGTCAAAGTAATGACTGAGATCCTCAAATGTGATTCTGTTTTTACGGAATAGACAGAAGAGGTAGGAAGCTCAAGAAGTCAGGAAGTCAGAAAGGTTGTAATCAAACCGGCAGATTTGTCAAGAAAACAAAGAAGAAGTGAACGTATGTGGACCAGAGAGTGGAGCTAGGGAGGATAAAAATCATGATCTACGGTATAACTGCATGAACCCTAGCTGACAGCTAGAGGCCTGCTGTCACTTAAAATGATTGTGCTCCTGCTTTATTCATATCTTCAAACTTTAAAAAATGTGAGTTATATAAAAATTCAACCTGTGTATCTATCATTAATGTGAGAAAAGAGGAGACCAAAACCTTTTTTTGTACTAAACTGTAAACATGTGTTTTTTGTTTGTTTGTTTTGTTTTTTCCAGCTGTAAAGTTAAGCATTTGTAATAGGGGCTCTATGGGAATTTACTCACTTGTGGAGTGAGCCTCGAGTGGCCAATTGAAGAACTGCAGTTTTTGGTAACTAATAAAACCAAGACCAGAGAAAAACAATGCCTAAATTTGACTAACCAAGGTTTTCCTAAGAGGCAGTTTACATGGCATAAGTATGGCATATTATTGCGCTTTCAGTTGTTCATGTAAACCTGTATTTTTCAAGGATGCAAAGGAAAGACCTTCCTGTATTTAGTGGGGCTGCTCTTGTCTAAACGTAGCTTAATTAAGTTTTGACTTGCCAAAATTATCAGTTTTTTGATGCAAGTTTGTTATTATTACAATAAACTTGTACATTAAAGTTATTTGTTTTCACTTTTTAATATTTAAGCTGCCTGACCAAGAACGTTCTACAAGATTCCACAAACTCCCGTCCTGTATAATCTAATTTCAAGTTTGCTCAGTCTAAATAAGATGTTTTTTGCCTGTTGTGAATATCCATTAGCCACCTTCTCCCTCTTCTTGCCAGAGGCAACTTGGTCAGTTTTAATAAAGTCAAGTAAACATCCTGCCCATCGTATTTTACTTAGCATTGTATCACATGGTGTTGGTGGTTTTCAGGAGAAAGTGGGGAACATCTGGAATATGAATGACCAAAACCTTGCACCGTGGTTTTAGCTTGGATGGCAACGAGTAATGACGCAGAGGTGGAACGGCACTGTTTTGGTTTGGTTTCCCTGTCATATGGATAACACATGTGCAGTGTTTTCAAAGTTTCATAGTGAGTCCTCTTGCCCATTCAGAAGGGCAAATGTTTTCAATTGATTCTTGGCTGGAGAAAGGCACAGCGTGTCCTGCTTTCGACATGCAGTACTAAACTTAGTTATGAAACGAAAAAAACATCTTGTGTGATTCCATTTTTGAAAGAAAACCCCTGGCGTATTTTTATGGACTCCCTGCATGAGTTGCACAATATTTGAGTTACTACTGCTTCTTAATATTGCATACTGTGCACTGATTTGTGAGACAAGTTCTGTTGTATGTTGCAGGAATTCAGGAAGGAACAGAGTGCACCAAGTGTAAAAATGACTGGGCACTGAGGGCGGCCATAGCACTGCTATATGTGTTGTGTGCCCTGCTCACTATAGCAGTGGCTGTCCTTGGATACAAAGGTAAGACAAAACTGAAGTCATAACTAGCTTCTTGTGTAATACTGTAGTGTTTCATGTTCTGATACTGACTTTGACCTTCGTAGTTTAAAGTTGTGATCATGTGACACAATTTCAAGAATGTGCAGTCAAACCTTCAACACAGATTACTGAAATAGAATAGTTATGGTGGTGCTATTTAATCCAACTGCCTTTCAGATTTTTTGTTAAGTCCACTCAAATCAAAACCATTCAGTATCCAAAGATTCACACATTCAACACAGATTACTGAAATAGAACAGTTATGGTGGTGCTATTTAAACCAACTGCCTTGAGATTTTTTGTTAGGTCCACTCAAATCAAAACCATTCAGTATCCAAAGATTCCTAGAAAGTTACAGTCAAACTGTGCATGTGAAGGCATCCTGCGGTATTAGATCATGTTTCATACCAGCCCTTTGTTGTTTTGAGAATCACTAGCAGTAGTGCTCTAAAAATAGACATGTGGGTCTTGGCCCTCTACTTTGGTCAAGATTAATGTAATAGATTGCCAAAAAATTCTGTACATGAATTCGAGCTCCCCAGAGGACGTGTCATGTTGACTTTGGAGATCTCCTCACTTGTAATTTAGCACCATGATCTGGCCCAAATTTCTATTTTGGTCATTATTTGGGTTTGGGACCAAAACCTGAAGTAAAAAGTGAAAAATGATACAGTATGGCAGGGCACTAACATACATAACTACTAAATGTGTCACCATTGCCCATAAACATTGTCCTTTTAAGTACGTTTACTGTGCTTACATTAGCCTTTAGCTTGAAAAGCTGGTTGTCTTACAGCCCCAAGAGCTACCATTGTGGCTGTACATCGTTAGTCCTGTTATCTTGATTAAAAAAACAAAAACAAGAAAACAGCGTACATAGACCAACTTCAAAAGAATCATTTCAAGAATCAGTTCAAGTCTTGATGTTCTTTTTTTCAGCTTGGAGAGATTGTCAATAAATTCCTTAAAAAATAAAAATAATAAATAATAAAATAAATTAAACATCAAAATGGAAATATCTAGACTTAATTCTTTAGCATTTTTCATTTTCTTCCTTCTCCCCTGGGCAGCATGTGTACTCACTCTTTGCCTTTGTCTTTCTCTCTGAGGTTTGATGAAAGTCAGTGGGTCTTATCACTTGCAACAGAATATAAAACTAAATCCAGACATGTCAGACATTTCAGCCTAAGATTTACCACTTGTAGAGACTGACTTGACAGAATCCATTGATTACTCTCCAGCACGTACGTATCTTTTAGCCCTGGTTTCAGATTGAAAACACATTTGTTGTGCACCATTGTCCTGACTGTATCTCAGTTTTTGCCGTTTATCCCTGTCTGAACCAGGGCAACGATGTTAAACAGAAACAGAAAAGGAACTCCAATTGTCACATGCACCATCAGCATGGAATGCACTTCGTGTATCATCTTGTTATACATTTGTGGCCTCAATCAATTCTAGAAAACCTGTTAAAATATCCTTGGTCGAAATATTGACATCCTGCCTGCTTCACGGGCCTAACTTGTGAACCGTCTACCTCAACCAAGAGACAAAACTACACTGGCCCAGTGAGGAAGAACTTTATTTCAAACATTGTCTGCAAGTTTACATCTAAATTTAATTTGTGCTGTCAAGATTGTTTTGGGTTTCCAGCTTTGGGTCTGTGTTAGCGTGGAACCCATGTGATTTTGATGGTATGGCTCTAATGTCTACCAGATGACCATGCAGCGACTAGCTCGCTTAACAGCCCAGAGGGGATTTTATGGCTTGGTAGCAATTTGTTGTCTCATGAACCACAGGTTGACTCGCAAATGGCTGCAAGTGTCCAAAATAGTTTGAGTTTGCGAGAAACCATTGCAAGCTGGGTTCTGTGGTGTGTTTTTGTGTTCTACAACCTTTAAACAAAATGCACTGTTGTTTACCAGCAATCATGAATACAGTTTACTGCACTACTCAAGATGTTTCTTAGTACTGACCCTCCAAATGACCCATTTTATTAAGAATTAAAAGCAGTGTTTAGGGTACCTGCCCAAACTGCTCCTGTAACATTGATCAGCATTAATCTGCTGGGCCTCATGTTGGGAAACTGCCTCAGTATGGCTCATAACTTTGTTCACAATAAGCAGTCAATAAGCCTTACTTAGGTAGGCAACCTTATATAACTCATAATGCTTTTCCAATACAGGATTGTGTGAAGGGTTGGGGGTGGAAAGATTAGCAGCGGGGAATAAGACGACATATTAGACATCAGAGAGGTAAGATAGTGTGGCAGACATTTCTGTTTCAGGTCACATTTTTGCTACCATTATCAGGGGCATGTCTTAGTGTTGTAGCAATATAGTTTTTATCCATGTAAATATCAAAAAGTAAGACATATTCAGTAGTCAAAAAAATTAAAATACATCTTCGAGGGAAATGGAAAGAGAGGAATCTCAAACTGTATCATCCAGCAGTCAGCTCTTTGAAACAGGACCCATGTGTTTTTGTTTGTCCCAAGTTCATGTTATTTTTTTCTTGTTTTTGTCACTTCTGGAATGATAACAGTGAAAGCTTAGGATGTTTTCCGGGACAGTTATTGGACGCCCACATACCGACAGAAAAACAAACCGTGGATAAGAAATACACTGCTGCTGCAGATGTGGATGGAGAGAGAAAGTGGAACCAAAGTCAGAGTGTACTAGTGTGGTATTTGTAATGTCTTTGACATTGTTGATGCTTATGGAGTGGAATTTATGAATGTACTCTGAAAACTCAGATTTGTATCAACCAACAGATGCACAGTTGCCTAGTTACATAAAAATGCTGAGAACTTTTCACCCTGATCAACATCTTTTGTTCAGTAATTCTGTTTGAGTTTTTAGTTACAAGCTGAAGAGGAATGAACACAGCAGCTCCATCTGCTGTTCAAAATCATTTTTACATGTTAGGGTTTAAGGACATCAGTCTTAAGTATGTAGATTCTTTTTACTTTATTTCAAAAAAGTCTCCTAAGTTCAAAGTAAGTAACATTTACTTAAGTGATTAGAAGCAGAAGTACTTGCTAATCAGCTGAATGGCTCCTGCCAGTGTTATAATGGGTTATTGCATGCTGGATTAGTTTTACCAATGCATCAGTGTGTGATCTATTTTATCTCCCACTGACCTTCAAAATCAATAAAAAGTCACATTCCACTGGAAATGTGCTTCCTGTGTTCCTGTGCCTTAGCATCTGTAAGGATTTTCAAAGATGTTCCTCCTTTTCCTCTCACCAACCAACAACAGAAAACACTGCACCAGACAATATCAACTGTTTTACTTGAAGTGTTGCCTTTTAAGTGCAGTAAATTATACTGATCTTCTTACATCACACCCTCTGTGTCACCTTTTGTCAGTGGTCCAGAGAATGGACAACGTCACAGAGGGCATGCAGAATTATGGAGGCAAGATCAATGCTGTGGAGACAGACTTAAAGAAACTAGGTAAGTCTCATTTCACAAGATTAGATGTCAAACATGGATCTTTTTTTTTTACCAAATGTCCATGAAAAAAAAATATTGTGGGTTTTTTGTGTCCTTTGTTTTAATTTTTTTTTTTCAGATGATCAAGCAGGAGAAAAATCGATCAATGCCACAAGTGAAATTAAGACTTTCAAATCAAATCTGGAGACATTACAGAACCAACTGAATGACATTGCCCTCAGGGCAACCAGAAACAGAGACATGCTTGATGATCTGCGGATCACAGGAGATGACATGCAAAACAGCCACATCTCCCTGCAGAGTTTTTTGGAAGAAAACACTGTCTCACTGCGAGGGGTCAACCAGACTTTGTCCTCCTACAGTGGCATGATTGACGACCTCCAGACAGACACAGCGCGGCTCCAGTCGGAGATACAGAGCCAGGTCAAAGTGCAGAGCCAGACCCAGGTTACTGTCAGTGCACTTAACATCACTCAGTCGCAGCATCGTAATCTGCTCAGCACGCTGCAGAGGACAGTTGAGGACACAAGTCAGGCGGTGCAGAAACTAAAGAATGACTATCAGAGTCTGCAGCAGACTGCCAGGCAGACTCAGACTGACACAGATTGGCTAAAAGAAAAAGTCCAGAACCTCCAGGTTTTGGCAGCCAACAACTCTGCCCTGGCACGGTCCAATGGAGATGCTCTGGATGACTTGGGTGCTCAGCTGAGCACACTAGCCAGCCAGATTCAGAATGCCTCAGCCCTCTCTGAGGGGCATGACCAGAGCCTGCGTGAGCTGATGGACCATCAGAGAGACCACGATAACACCACCTCGTCCAAGTTTGATGAGATGGAAGCACGATTAGACATACATTAGAATGACATGGACCGTGTTACTGGAAACATGAGCTTTGCTTCACAACTCGTTGGTGCCATCAGCTCTGACCTGAATGGCCTGAGATCCTGCGCTGAGACAGTGATACGACATACAGACCTGATAGCAGGGCTGAATAGTAGTGTGACAGAAGCCAAGGCAGACAGCAAAGAGCTGCATGCCCAGCAAGATGAACTGGCAGCCAGGCTGGACAAAGAGGTCGGAAACCTCTCTATGGTGATGGAGGAGATGAAGCTGGTGGACAGCAAGCACTTGCAGCTCATCACCAACTTCACCATTCTGCAAGGTGAGAACAGAACATACACTAGCTAACTAGCTAACATTATCAACAGAAGGCAATAGTTCTGATGTTATTTCAAAAACCCATATGTATTGTCTACTACTACTGAAGTTATCGTGCTAACTTACTAGTCCTGTCTTAAGCTTAATTGGCTTGTTAATTCAACATAAAACAAACATCATTCAACTTTGACAGAAACAGTAGAAAACAAAACTTACAAAAGACATGTTGCTTTGTCGTTCCACTGCTCCAACAATCAAAAGCTCTAGTCTGCCTGAGATAAACCCTTGATCACCAAGTTCACATGTAAAAAAAATCAACAATGGTGATGCCTGACCATCCTCTCACTTCTCTCCCACTTCGTTCCTTCTGTCCTTCTGGTCATTACTACTGTTAATTATCTCAGTACTAATATACCTGTTGTCAAATTTGCCTAATTCGGCACTTGAGGCTGTGTTAAGTCCCAAACCTGCTGTGTTCACTAGCAGGCTGCAGAGCATGTTTCTATTGCCTGCAGTGTAAACACCAACACTTCTTTGCTGTCCAGAGCTTCTGGTCAAGGCAGAGTCAATCAGCTAATAGGACTAACTGAGCTAACAAGATAACAGCAGCTACTGGTTATAGTCAAAGAAAGCTCCACCAAAGAGTGTATGGAGCAGCACTAAGGGGTTTTTAAAGTAACATGTTAGCCCCTATCATTTTTGCACTTTGCTCTTTATGGTATGTTTTCCTTAAAACCTCAATACTCACAGTACATTCTGACTCATATAATCCATCTACTATAATTGTGTTTCAGGTCCACCAGGTCCAAGGGGACCCAGGGGTGACAAGGGGCCCCAGGGACCAGTTGGTCCATCAGGACAAAAAGGTGATAAAGGAGACAAAGGGGTACCAGGGTTGGTGGGATCTAAAGGAGAGAGAGGTGCTGCTGGACCACCAGGTGCGACAGGGCCAAAGGGTGCATTAGGACCGCGGGGTCTTCCGGGGGCCAAAGGGTCAAGAGGCTCTGGAGGCCGTCCTGGAAACCCTGGTGAAAAGGGTGACCCTGGGACTTCAGGACTTCCTGGTAGGGATGGGCAGCCAGGGATGCCAGGACCGCAAGGACCACAGGGGCCCAGGGGAGCAGCAGGACCTGCAGGTTTGGAGGGGCCTCGTGGGCCTGTTGGACCAATTGGCCCTCCTGGTCCTCCTGGGTTGCCAGGGATACCCGCCCCTGTGCCTCCTCAACTTCCAAAGCCTCCTCAGCCCACTCAGCCTGCTCGAGTCCCTGAACCCCCCAAACAGCCTCAACCTCCAAAACCACCTCAACCTCCAAAACCACCTCAACCTCCCAAACAACCTCAACCTCCCAAACAACCTCAACCTCCCAAACCACCTCAACCTCCAAAACAACCTCAATCTCCCAAACCACCTCAACCTCCAAAACCACCTCAATCACCCAAACCAGCAGACGAACCAGAAGGCTCCGTGTCGCGGCAGGTCCAGGCCCCTGTGGCCACTACTCAAGCTCCTGGTGAGTTAAATGAAGGGTAGAGAATAGATTTGGAAACAACATGCGACACGATTTTAATTGCATATTGTAATGTACAAATGATTCATTCCAGGTTGCCCACTTGAGTTCAGAAAGTTTGGAGAAAGCTGCTATTACTTCTCCTCTGGTTCTCAGAGACTCAACTTCGACGAGTCCAACAAGTTTTGTGCTAACATGTCATCTCATATGCTCATTATTAATGACAATGAGGAACAGGTAAATTAAATTATACCCAAATAGTACTTTAATGGATACACTGACTATAAAGATTGAAATATTTTATTAAATAATTAAATCAAAAACTTTTTTTCTAATCTAACTACCCTGTTAAGCGTCTTTTCCTTTCTGTCCATAGGAATTTGTGAAAGATGCAATTGCAGGAAAAGGCTATTTCTGGCTGGGCCTTACTGACAGAGAAGAGGAAAATGTTTGGAAATGGGTGGATGGAACTTTACCTGTTTTCAAGTGAGTAAACCAGTCAAATTGGTACAATAAATATGGCATAAATGAGTTAGCGTATTAGCAAACAGCTTGTATGATGCTTGAGCTTTATTGTTTTTGTTGCTATAAGGAAATGGAAGCCTGGCCAGCCTGATAACTGGACTCATGGCCATGAAGATGGCGAGGATTGTGCTGGTCTTATCCATAACGCCAACTGGAATGATTTTTACTGCACTGACCGCATCGGTTTCATCTGTGAACGCACCTCTGATTGTTAGTATTTTCTATGTATCAAACCTTTTTGAATTTTGGATTGTGTGTGTTGAATTGGGTGGGTCTTTACAAAGCATACCTACTTATCTCTAGTTATATTTTTCTCTCAATATTTACATGCTTTCATACTCAGTTTGAGGCTATTAGGGTTAGGGCCCATTTATTTCTACTTAATATAAATCTTTAAACACAACTTAAGATTTTTAATATTCTTGAACAAGCAGGGCAGTCTAGTTTTCATTGAATGTTACGAAAAGAGAAGCAAATTAAATATTTAAGGATTATTTCTGCTGTGGATTGATACATTTTTGGTGCAGTAATGAGTGCTGGTATTTTTTGGGCTCTAAGATTTGTGATTCAAATGAAAGATGCTGTTTCTTCATGCATAATTTAATATTGTGTAGTTTCTGTTCTTTCTTCCTTATAATAAGTTTACTAATGACTATTAAAGCTACAGTTGGTAGCTTTTGTTGTGTTCTGTTAGGAAAAAAGGTCATGATACTAAGAGACAGCTATTAGTGACGTGGTCTGGGAGTGTCACAAGATCTCTGCGTTTTCTCATGCGTCCGTACTCAGGATTGATAAAAATCCTATCTTTTGTTCTATTTGCCTAATCAGTGATGCTCTCTGGACCGTCTGTTCTGATTGGCTGGTCTACGCTGCCCTTAGTGACAGGTGACGTCGGTATGAGCTGATTAGCTGTTCGTGCCTTACACTCTGCTGACAACAGAATTTCTGCAAGCGACATCGTTATTTGGCTTTAGCTTGAGCTGAGACTGAAAAAAAACCATGAGCCACAACAAAAACAGAGAGGGGATCCTGCAATGAAGTTGCTTCCCAATGAGTCTCATGTTGCAGCTAAAGTTAGCTTTTAAGCTCATTAACAAAAGTTACTAACTGCAGCTTTAATTTATTACTGATGCTCTTAGGTATATTCTCAGCCTTACATCATAGTACATCATACATCTGGAATTTAGCTTATGTGTGTTGTTTTTGCTGTTTTTCTCTCAAAGTGAAAGTTCCAGTTTTATAGCACCCATCTAAAACATGTGAGCTGTCTCTGGGAAGATGCTGAAGAAGCTAATGTCGAGGTTGCAGCTGCGAGGATAATGAAGGACGTGAGGAGCAGCTCTAGATGTCTAGAGAACTCTGATGAAGCCACCTCCGTCGAGCATCTCTGACTTGGACTGAACTTTGTCTCAAAGGCACTTTACATCACAGTATGGTGCATAAGGCAGAGCATGCACAGTCCTGGTCCAGGACTGTATTGATCTAAACTTTGTACTGAAGCAAACAAGAGACTGTAGGCATTTATTTAGACTCTACTAAGTCATTATTTGGTGCAGCCACTGTTGTACAGATGTATCTGTAAATAATATTTCACAAAAGATAGTGTACTTTGTTGGCTGGGATAAGGATTGGGATTGGGATTGCATACCTTTTTATATCTTGGCTCATTCTTTATCTTTACACTTACAAAAAAAGCTATTCCAGAGCATTATGTTCTTAATAGACTGGAACTATTTTTATACTGTCAAATACTTCACAGATTTAGAGCTGTGATTAGAAATAAGCTCCCAAGAAAATGGTGAGTTGCCCCTCACCATCAAAAAATGACAGCAAACTGAGATTATGAACAGAAATAAAGCTACAAACTAAACTATTGATCATCAACATTTTTGTTTTGTTTCGGAGAATAGATGCTCAATGGGAGCAGTGCTGCTGTTTTATGAAGGATAGTATTTCTTAGATTGTAGACTGCCAGTATGAGTTGTATACAGTATGGGGCACACATTAACAATATGTACATTTTTTCGTAATGTAGCCATCATACAATGATTTTTTCATTATGCCAATTACAATATGTGGAATATAATACATCTTATTATTTGCATAATCTGTTGTTATTGTTTCATGACTGACCTTTTTCAATTCATATAATGCCTTACTGAGCAGCAGTTTGGAATCTGGCTGAAGGCTCATTAAGTCTTAATGAAATTTCCAAGTTCCTTTGGATCACAATTAAAATGAGAGTGAAACCATGAGTGGAGTTAATGTTTTTTTTGTGTGTGTACTGTAAAATATTGTGATAAATACACTTAAATGGTTGGACATGAAAAGGCATTTATTTGCTTAGAAAAGTAAAGAATAAAAAAGTACTCATCAACACATAATCTGTAATAATCTGGGTCCTCTTATGTATTTGTAGCTTTTTGTTTTTTGCCTTTATTAGCAAAAATTTACAAAAGGCAGGTATCAGAGCACAAACAAAACATAGAGGAATTACATTTAAAATTAAAAATAACTTCAACTTTATTTTTAAGACATTAGACTAACATTAATTATTGCTACCTGAGATGAAATAAATTTAACCCCCCCAAAAAACTTAGTGTGTGCAGCCAAACTTAATTATTTTAAATTTTTTGAACTTCAATCTTTTGTACTTGGAGGATTAAATTGAAATAAGGCAACAGCTCAGCTGCTTCTTAACTGCATTTTGTGACTTGAAGTATCTAATTACATCCTCAAACCTCAAGATTAGTTACTAACAGAGGCTAAGATCCAATAGATATGTTGCCTATTTATGTTATGATGCATTAAACGATTTGGCTAATACATTTACAATGTAAAATAGCGGATCTTTCAGACATGACAGAATTCAATCAGGCTACATTATGCCATGAAATACAAAAGCCTAAGATAATCCATAATAATAAAAATATATTTTTTAAAAAGATTAGCCTATTAGAACATGTAAAAAATGTCAGAACAAAGTAAAACAAGTGTGGCTACAGTGCACAAACCTCTGTGTGAGCAATTTTAAAGTTACTCAGATTAGCAGCTGGAACTCTGTGGTCAACGCGATGAGCAAACGTCACGTGATCACCGTCACCTGACGATGACATGTTATTTTTTGCGGCAATTTGTAGCTTATGGTCTATTTTGCCTAGTGTACATTCAGAACAGTCGCATCAACACCTGGGGGGGCTGTGATTTTTCAATTATATTTGATAACAGCGGGTTATTTTACAGGGCTCTGTCATTGTGGGCTCTGTCCGCTTCAATTACCCAGAATGCCTCGCTTGTTGCCGTCTGTGGCGAAGGAGTGACTGTGTAGAATAGAGTCAGTCAGCTACATTTGACATTCATGAAGTTGACGTTACTATGCATTTTTATTGTTTGAAATAAGGCAAAGGAGAAAAGGAAATAACAAGGGAAGGCGAAATTTGTTGTTGTCAAAACACCAGCAATGCCTCTCTTCACGACGAACCCCTTCGACCAAGATGTTGGTGAGTAATGAGGACTGGAAGCTAGTTCTAGCAGGCTAGCTAAAGGAGCTTTGATCAGTCAGCTTTGTTGTGTGTTCTCTAGCTGTTCCTAGCTTAAATGTTACCCTGCAGAGCTGTGCTGATGATGTTAAATGATTGTCTTGCGTTTACATTAGAGTCCACATGAACTAGCGAGCTGTAACAAGTTATATGTGTAAATAACAGTGCGTTTTACTTGTGTTTGTTGTGATTCGCTCAGTTAGCCGTTGCACAGTTAGCTAACTAGCTTACATCCTTATATTATGAGAAGATTTACCGTTAGCTAGTTAGGATAGCGGTAGCTGCCAGCAAATAACATTTTGATGGTAGCATCGAGAAGCCTGTAAACCTTTTTTTAATGTCGTTACATCAATTATTGTTTTTTTAGGTCATATTTTAGTTATGAGATCTTTTAATCAGGTTTACTGTTGATGTGGGTCATAATGTTGTTATCAGGTAAGTGAAGCAGCTAGCTAGCCATCTGCCTCATCACTGCCTTACTGTATCCCATCATATGATGGCTAATCAGCGTGATGAGCCTGACATCTCACAACTAACGTACTGCGAGTGAAATCGGATGCGGTGGTCTGTGAAACACTACCCGCTCTTTGTGTGTGTTCTCTTGCGCTCTTTGTTCTGAGTCGAGTGGTTCACCACTTTATTAGCATTTACAGCGTGCAGGAGGGGGCCAAAGTACATAAACACCTCATAATACAGCACCATATAGTGCAGCCTTCAAACCCAGCAGTAAATGCTATTTTGGTAAAGCTTATGATGATTTGGAGGCTTTTGCTGGCAGGTGTATTTTCAGCTTATACTCATTAATCTTCATGCTGTTTGATCTCTTTTTGAGAAAAAAAACAGGGAATGTCTGTTTTGGGGTTAGTTAGCTATTAAAATACTTTTAGAGGTCGATGTAATTAATCTCACTGATGTACAAATAATATAAAAACCCAATAGGGTAGATAAACTCCTTCTTATTAATTTTCAGTATTATTCTCAATACTCTGATACACTCAGAAATATCACTAAATAGCCACAAAAGTATAAATAGTGTGGCAAATGCATGTCTTCACATAGTATATATTGTCTTACTAATGACCATATTGTCACTTTTCCTATACAATTTTTCAGTGTTTGGCTGACATGTTCAGTACATCACCATTGCAAAACCAACCATGGGTCGTATGTTGGATAGAAGTATGTGTCAGCTTTCTAAGAGGTCTTAGTTTAATCATTTTATCGTGATTTTTCTTTATGGAGTCATGGGGTAACTGAAAAGGCAGGACAGGTCAAGAACACAAAAGGCTGGACACTTCACTTCCTACATGAAGTAATGTTCCTTGACACTGTAGAAGTTCTTTCGTCTTTTGAAAGAGGAGAAGTTGCAAAAAGTCATGGTGACATGCATTTGAAAGACGAGGAAACTGCAATGACAGAGGAACTCAGGGTTTGAATCAAAGACGCTAACCTGTATTTTGTAAAAGCACAAGTTAGAGTCTCGGTAAACTCAAAGTGAAAGCAACTCCTCTGAAAGTCTCAGCACAATCCAATGTTAAAAGCTTTGTCAGATTGATATTTAGCGCAGTGCTGTTGCATTGTTCGGGGCTTCTGTTCTCTTGTCTGTACCTCTCGACTGTTTATACCAATTTGTGTGATTAACAAACAAAAAAGACCAAAGAAGATGATGTCAGACTTCCTAGCAGCTTGCACTCCACTTTGTTTCAAGTAGCTGTAATTGTATGTATTTTATTTATAATCAAGAATGATCTTCACCTCTTCTGTCTGGCTGTAGACAGAATGAGGTCATGAAGTGGTTTCTTTTTTGGAAATCCTTAACTTTTTCTCTTATGTTGGTTGTGCTTCCTTCCTGCAGAGAAAGCAACCAGTGAGATGAACACAGCTGAGGACTGGGGCCTCATTCTGGACATATGCGATAAGATAGGGCAGTCACGCACCGGGTCAGTTAACTGTCTTTATGACACACAAACCTATTTTTCAGAGATTGCAGCAAGTTGTAAAACACAGGAATCCAAAGGCTGGACATAGAACCCAAGGACAGCAAGTATACAGGGATAAATTCAAGATAAATGTTGAAACCTTAATGTTTAAACTTACGTTTAAAACCTCTGAATTTAAATATTTTGCTAAAAATAGCTGGATTGTGTTTGGTCTTTGCCCTTTTAAACCCTAGATTTTTATCATTCTTTCACAGGCCCAAAGAATGTCTCCGCTCTATAATGAGAAGAGTGAATCACAAGGATCCTCATGTGGCCATGCAGGCACTGACTGTAAGCAGCAGAGTGTAAACAAACAACCATGTTTGGAATAATTGTGACTATTCAGTTAGTGGTGTAATCAACTGTATTTTATTATTAGGTTTTTCCCTATTATGTGCTTTGCCTTTGTTACATGTTGCTCTTGATTAAAAAGTGAGTCTGATTATTTTTTTTGCACTGATGTCCTCGCAGCTCCTCGGCGCCTGTGTGTCAAACTGTGGGAAGATATTCCACTTGGAGGTGTGCTCCAGAGAGTTTGCCAGTGAAGTCAGTAACGTCTTAAACAAGGTATGTGATTTCATTTTAATTTCACTGTGTTGTGCTGCCTCCCTTTCTTTGTTCTTATGATGTGTCATTTTATGATCGTCACCAGGGCCATCCCAAAGTGTGTGAGAAGCTGAAAGCTCTGATGGTGGAGTGGGCAGAGGACTTCCGCAACGATCCCCAACTCAGTCTCATCTCGGCTATGATCAAGAATTTACGGGAGCAAGGTGTCACTTTCCCAGCTGTAGGGTCCCAGGTAGGTGTTTAATAGACTTTCATTTTTTTAGCTTTAACAAACAGGATGTAAAGGGAACATTTTGCTGTATTTAGGGGTTTCCTAGTGGTCTCGTTGTTGAGACCCATACCATACAACTGCAACATCCTTATTTGGATTTGATTTGATTGATGTCACACATGTTAAAAGGGACAATAGTACAATTATACAATTAAGAAAAGCTGAACAGGAAGAGACATGCAGTGGAAACTCAGAAAACCCTCAAGGGGCTTGACAAGTAAGGTTCCCAACAATATAATCAATCAATACATATCAAAGAGAGAAAAAAAAACTACAACAAAATTAGTCTATAATAAAAAAAGGTGATTTGGGGGGGGGGTGTTGCATTTCGCATTCCAAATTGTTGCAATCAAATCAAGGCAAAATGCCCAAAAGTATCTACCACATTTTTCTTAATTCAGTTGAAGGCTTTTAGGTTGTTTTGCATAAACATGAAAAGCCAGAAATTTCCTTTTTTTTTTTTTCTTCTAGTTGCTGAATAACCTGAATATGCAATCATTATTTTTTCACAGGCTGCAGAGCAAGCAAAAGCAAGCCCAGCTTTAGTTGCAAAGGATCCCTCCACCTCAACAAACAAAAAAGAAGAAGAAGACTTGGCAAAAGGTGAGAAGCCTTTTTAATTCTCAGGTGTCAGTGGACATAAATCCATGTTTACACTGGATTTGAGCATTGCAGATGTTCAGCTCTATTTAAGGACTTTCAAGGGCAAACACATAATTTCACTTTTCCGTCTCCTCTTTATGCAGCTATTGAGCTTTCACTGAAGGAGCAACGTCAGCAGCCGCAGACCTCCCTGTCGAGCCTTTACCCCAACACCTCTGGCCTGCTGTCCACACACAAGTCCGACGGCAGGAAAGTCCGCGCCATCTATGACTTTGAGGCTGCTGAGGACAATGAGCTCACCTTCAAATCAGGAGAAATCATCACTATCCTGGATGATAGGTGAATTTTTGCACACATAAATAATAAGAGATAATAAAAGCAGCACACAAGGATTTTTCAAATAACTGAGGGGATTGAGGGCAGCTCGGTGGAACTCTGAGTAGGGAAGGAGCCCTTTGGATGCCCTTGAGAGGAGTGCTGAATATATCAGTTTAAAGAAAAATACCCCTCATGTGTCACTATATCTTGTCACAAACAAGCCTCTGGACTATTTAAAAACTTGACGAAAAACTGTGCATCTCTAAATGACTTTGTAAGAATTAATAAAATATCCTGATGTCTTATGGAGACTTGAAACTATGAAAATTTAGTAGGAAATTAATCTGCTCAGCTAATCTGTTGTCTTTTCAGTGACATTTTACTGGAACACTGAGGAGAGTTTCTGATCATTTCTGAAGAATTTTCATTCTTGTTTCAGTGATCCCAACTGGTGGAAAGGGGAAACGTACCAGGGCGTCGGATTGTTTCCATCTAACTTTGTCACTGCAGACCTCACGGCAGAGCCTGAGATGAGTGAGTACAAGCACACACAAGCACACACACACACACACACACCATTTATCCACTTATGTCATCCCTAGTCCTTTGACAGTGCATGTAGTCCATTAGCAATATTGCTTTATTGATCGTAAAGTGAGAAATACTTTATCTCTTAAACTTGGCTGATGAATAAAAACAAGAACTCTGTACCATCAAGACATTATTTGCATAGACTGAAAATGATCAGTGGGTTGTCAAATGCAATAAAACCAGCACTGCCTGACAGCATTCTGCACAAACAACAACGTCTTACTGTTTGCCTTCATGATACAGAGTCTTTTTTTCTTCTGTACTTGAATTTAGTTCTTTTGTTCATAGCATTTTCCTGTTGTGTGATTCACTGCCAGTAGGTATCGCACTACAGCTGCAACATCTCAAACCAAAACAAACACACGTATTGTTGACGCAGTAAAGTTGGGAAAAAAAAGAAAGCTGCATCTGAACAAACTCACCGTACTGTTAAGCTGTAATATCAGAGAGGCCACCATGTTTGAAACAGATGCAGGGAGGACGTAGACGGCCTCAGATGACTTTATAATGCATGTGCAGCTGGACCAGCTATCAACACAAAGAACAGAGAAGCTCAGATTACATCAAACCCAAAGAAATTGTGACTTCATTCCCTGTCTTAGGCACCGTTATCCCTCTATGGTTTTACAAAGCAAAAGCACATTAGTTCGTTGCTGTATGCAAAGTAAAGTGTATTACATCTTTTGTCTGTTCAGTGTCACGTGAGATGTGGGAAATCCGAGTTTCAGTCACAAATCTCATAACTGTTTTTTGAGGAATTCATTTTCTTGCTGGTAAACACAATTTTCAGTACTTAATGCAGATTTAGCATATATTGTTCTATTGTGTTAAGATGTTCAAATAATTATCTAAGAAGAGGTTCATCATCTAGCATAACGACTTCCATGTTTTTTTACTGTTATCTGGTTTGTTTTGTTGCCGTCTGGTGGGAGTTTGTCACATTTCTTTATCACGTCCAAATGTTTGTTCTGTGAGTGTGTCATCCCTGTAAACACTCATACTGCACGCGCTTTTTCCTAATATTATTTCCTCCATTTTTGTGAAACACTCAGCAAACATGGCGACAGCTTTAGACTGTTGTGTGTTGCTGAACAACAGCATGCACAAAAAATAACAGTACATATATCAACATGACATTTTTAAGATGATTTGTCAGTAGCTTGAATCCTATTTTAACTGTTATTTTTTGTTGGATTTCTGGACCAATCTTTTGTGTTACTGTCATACTGAATGTCAAATCAAGGTGTGCTGCCTTTAAAAGTTTGATTAGAACTGATTTCTGCTGTTGCATTGTTTTGCTGCTGCATCGTTGTTCCTCGGAAATCTGCAGTGAAAACAGAGAAGAAGACGGTACAGTTCAGTGAGGACGTCCAAGTAGAAACCATAGAGCCCGAACAAGAGCCAGTATATATCGACGAGGTAAGTTGCCTTGTGTGAACATCTGCTTACAAAGCTTGTTAAACTTCATTTAGTTCTCACTGTTGCATCAATAAAGAGTTTTTGTTTTTTTTTCTGAAATAAGACCTGCTCAGCTGCTGACAAGATGAGACACAAGGTCATATATCACAGACTAATATAGACTAGATTTTCTATTTTAGACTATTAAAGGAGTGAACTCGCCTCTTTGTTAACTAGATTTAAAAAGTAACTCATCGTAAGTGCCTGGGAAGTGTCATAACAGAAACTTTCTTGCAATCTTTCAGGACAAAATGGACCAGCTACTGCAGATGATCCAGAGTGCAGATCCCACAGACAACCAGTCAGACAGCGTCGAGTTACTACAGTTGGAAGGTAACTGAATATAAAGTGGAAATAAAGTGAATTGAATGGGAGAGTCGGACAAAAGTCACTGTCAGTTTACAGAAGCTTATTTGGTGTAGCTTGTTTTGTATTGGTGGATTATTGTTGACTTCCGATGAAATCATTAATTTGTATTTTTAATCAGGTGCCTGCAATCAAATGGGCCCCCTCATTGACCAGAAATTGGAGGATATAGACAGGTACCGATGTGATACGTTTTTGCAAACAGAAAATTACAGATGAATGACATAAAACATATAAAACTGACTAATTCAAGCAGCAGTTCACAAATAGTGAGGCAGATCTACCTAACGTGTGTGTGTTTGTATCATCAGGAAGCACTCGGAGCTGTCAGAGCTGAATGTGAAGGTGATGGAAGCTCTATCTTTATACGCCAAGCTGATGAATGAAGATCCAGTTTACGCCATGTATGCCAAGCTGCAGAGCCAACAGTACTACATGCAGCAGCCTGCCAGTGCAGCACAACAGGTACAGTTGTGCACAAAAAATGTTTGCGTGCAGAATTCTGTATGTGGACAATTTACTAGTCTTAAAGGGACACAAAACAAATTTAACTGGTAGTGCCATTTTCTTAGCGCAGTAGCACAAAAGCAGAAACTTTACATAACTTGGTCCAAATGATGAATTCTTATTCCAGATACATTGAGGCTTTTTAACTTCAAATTTGTCTTCTCGGACCAAGAATGTCGTTGTTTTGCTGCTGTGTTTGGTTGAAGCTCCATCACCAAACCTCATAAATCACACTGAAAGTTTTCTGGATGGTATTCAGTTGCAATCCAGATAAGAAGATAATTAGGTTTTGGGTGCACTGTCCCTTCCCAGGAACAGTTTAAATGTCACAGTGTGAAAGGATAATTTGCCTCAAAGCTAACAGGAGCTTGTTGTTGCGAACTAATGCAGCAATAAGATAAAAAGAATACAAACTCTTTTTTTTTTTTTTTTTTTTTTGGTGGTTTT
>JAQLOL010000004.1:18372629-18399053 GCA_029783665.1 Naso thynnoides
TAATTTGCCTCAAAGCTAACAGGTGCTTGTTGTTGCTAACTAATGCAGCAATAATATAAAAAGAATACAAACTCTTTTTTTTTTTTTTTTTTTTTTTTGCTTGGATTTGTCGAATATTGGATTACTTCTGTTGACCTTGAATACCCTTCTGCTATTTTACAACATTACTAATATCCTGTCGCTCTCACATCCGTCTCACTCCTTCACTGACACTCAGTTTGTGCTCTGCGCGTGTTTGTGAGTGCAGGTCTACCCTGGTCAGCCTGCGTCAGGTTCATATGCCATGAGCGGCACTGCGGTGCAGGGTTACACAGTTCCCATGGAGCAGCTTCCAGCTGGAGCCCACATACCTGGTCAGCCAGCTCCAAGGTGAGTTTCACATACCTCCAGCTTTTTGCTCATTTCTGTACTTCAAAATCTCATGTCGGCTGAAATAACCCTTTTTAAATTTCCATGGTAACTTTGATAGTATTGTGAATTATCAAACAGTAGCTGGAGCCTTAATCTACCCCAACTGCAGAATGAACCAGCCTTTATGAGCCCTTATTTGTCACAGACATATTTCTGTCTCTGCTGCCCCTGGTGTATATTTGTTGCATATTTTAGTAAGAAGCTCTCTTGTTTACTAATCAGCTCCTGTTTGTTGTTAACGCGAACACACAGCACTCCTGTTGTTAAGATAAATTCGCTGAAATTCAAATTTACAGCACTAATTGCTCACAGCACAGACCATTTCATGTTAAACTCACTCAAGCACTGCTGGTCTGAGTTTCGCTTCTCAAACAGAAATACTGTTTGTTCTGCTTATTCATGAAATATAAATAAGTTTGCTGGTAAATTACTATAAATGACATTTTCTGCTCATGTTTAACATTGAATCCTCCTGGCAGCTCAAATGGCATATAATTTGAACATTTGCAGTAAGTGACAAGTTTTCTTGACAGTGATTTAGCAGCATTTTGTCACACTGAGTATAAAAAGTGCTTGTGTTAAAAAGAGAAATGCAGAGCAGCAGGTTAACGAGTATGGCATTGCTCTGTCCTTGCGATGATGAAATTAGCGCTGTGGAAATCTGCATTACCCTGCATCTTGGTGTTACCCAGCTTTTATTAGCGACCTGTCTGGAACTGTTCATTCTAGTCACAGCTGTCACTTGAAACATTATTTCAATGCTGACTTAAATTAAAGAGTTTACGGTATCCTGAGTTCAGCCCTACACCTCATACTTGCTGCTTTCTCTGTGTTGTAGTGCTGTTGTGAATGTTTCCTCTCTTTCCTGTAGTGACGTTCATATGTACATGGGCCAGCCGCCAGTCTACACTGCAGCTCCGGGCAGCATGGCCCCAGCAGACATTCAGTCCTACCAGAACCCAGCCAGCGCCCCTGGCCCAGCCCCAGGCACGACTCCCGCTGGCATGACGCAGACACCAAACTACAGCACCCCCTCTGGTCCGAGCATAGCACCTTCAGCAGACGCCTCACAGGCCCCCTACTCGGAGAAGGCCTTGCTATAGGGCCCCCTGAGCTCCCTGTGATCCTCACGCAAACACACACAGCAAACCTGATCAAATAGTGGTCGTAAATAAGTTCTTTTGTTATGTTTTTATAATTAGTTTTATCACCAGTTGGATGGAAGTATTTGAATAGAGTAGACTAACCTTAACGTTTGACACTCTTAAAAGTAAATAAATACAGTTACACTTCTCACTCCGGGTTTAGAAGTGATCACAAGGGTTTGATTTGAAGAGCTCACGCAAAAACACACGTGATCTGGAAACAGACACTGTGTTCTTTTGGGATTTTATTAAAGTATTATTTCGCCTTTACACTCTTCTTCTTCACTTCTTTACATGACTCATGTGAAGACGTGGAGGAACTTTCAGTTGCACTTTGATTTTCAGTTGCACTTGTGCTTTGATCGTCATTCAAGCCTGATCACTCCCAAATCTAGATCTGACAGTAATATGTGTCGTCTCTTATGTATGAGACTTGCCATTTATTGCTTCCTTTTTATGACAGGACTATTGAAAAATCCTGGTAATGCTTTATTTCATGGGTCTATAATTTTTTGAACAAAATCTTGGAGTTCTCTAGAAAAAGCTACATCATTTGGTTAAAAATTACAAGTGAAATGAGAGGGAGTTTTTTCCGTTAGTCTTAACGTGAGCATGTAAGCAGGTATTTATTTCTTGTGGAATTTCCTTTAAAGGATGACTGTAATTAAACACTATTGTTTGAGGGGGGTGTATTTAGCTGACTCACTCTGTATTGACTTAAGACTTTTGAAATTATGCTAACAATTAATTTGAAATAATTTACTTCAGGGGAATTAAACTGTTTATCTACAGAAATTCAAAATCTTTTTAGAAGATTAAGAAATTACAGACCCGTTGATTTAAGTAATGCCAGTGTTCTGTGAGAACAGAAGTGTAACTGCAGCCTCTTAAACCTAACCACAAAATATATGCAATTACTATTTGATCAAGTGTGAAACAGACACAAAGGCATTCCTTCACACCACCTAGCAACCTGCACACTGGAGCTACACGCACGCACACACACACACACACACACACACACACACACACACACACACACACACACACACACACACACACACACACACACACTACAGGCAGGTGCACAGCAACAGAGTGGACACGCACACTTAAACACAGTTGCGCCAGTCACTTCTCACATCTGCAGCAATTTGTGATTATTTACCTGCACTCGCACACTAACATGGAGAGAAATCACACAGCACACCACAGTCCTCTCACCTACTTAGAGCAACTGCTAATCATGTCCCAAAACACAAAAAAGGGGGCGTCTCTTTTGTTTTGTTTTTTTTAATCAGAAAAAGGACTTTTAGCGAAACGGAAAACGTTAGGCTACTACATCCTGTATATGTCGTCAACTTTTAGAAGTACTGAAAACTGAAGCCACTTTTTTTTTGGAGGGAAAAGAAACTAGAGGAATTGAAGCATGCACATGACTCTTGTATATACTGTACTAAACTAGTAGTAAAGCCACATGATGACCTCATGGGTGGGCTGTATGTTAGCACAGCTCCCGGTGTTTCTCTCAGCCTTAAAGGGGAACTCTGCAGCCATGACGTCCCTGCTGAATTACAGGTGTAAAAGCCAAAGAGAACAAAGTGGAAAAAAATAATGCTCACATGCCAGAAAACAAGACATTCTTCTTTTCTTTTCTCTTCCTCCAGACCTAAATTGACTCGTAACTTCATTCTGCAGAGTTTTCCTTTTCAAAGAAGCAGCTCTAGATCTTGATTGGTGGATGTAGAGTTTGCACCGTCTCCATTCAGGGGCTGTACCAACAGACTCGTACCACGGACTTGGCTACTAAGGGGCAAACTCTCTGAACGGCCCCCGGCGTCTTTAAAGCATCTCTTTAGTCAGTGTTGAGAAATGAATACTATGTTTTTTGTAGTGCATTTTAATTTATGTTTTGATTATTGTTATGCTATTTTAAATGGAGAAGCCGTGCAGGATGTACGTATTCAGAGAAAAGCGGAATATGTGATGTTCTGCCTAACTTAGTTGTATATTTAAATCGCTCACATGAGAAAATGGACATTTCTGTCTGTGTTTGATACATGCTTATTGTACTGTAGGGTCAAATGGTAATGTGAAGAACTGATCAAACCTCCCCATGCATTTCCAACATGTCCTCTCTGAGAGCTGCCTAACACTAACACAAACTCTACCTGAAGCAGAGCAGAAATAAGGTTCCTGTGAGTCTGGAAAGTACGGTCAGGATTTATAAACACCTCTTTCCCAGAGTCGCAGCCCACTATTATTTACAGCGAAAAGATCAAATATTGTCAAAAATCCACTTCTCATACTGTCTGTACCACTACATGCTACATGTTAAAAGTCTTTGGGAAAGAGTTGATGTTTATGAGTACTGATTTGTTTGCAAAAAGCTAATTAACAGGAACTTTATCTGTTGTGTAATAACTAAGGATGCTACATGAAGGAAATATGAAGTTTTCTATGTGTAAAAGACGATTTTCCAATTGCGGGGCAAATTGGTTTGTTGATCTCTCAGCCTCTCTTGAGATACTGTGTCAAATATGTCAAATGTGCTCCGCCTTGCCGTCCCTTTGCCGCCTTAAGTAAATAAAACAGCCCAAAACTTAAAGCTCAGTATGCGGGACTTTGCAAACGAGAGGTCATTGTCATCTCCTGAACTTGATTTTAGCGTTCATATTGTTGATTTTTCGCTGCCTTCACTTAAACGCAAGAGTGAAATAGTGTTAATCTGTTGGATCAAAGAGGGCTGAAGATATCAAATATCAAAAGTAGCAGCTGTTCTGGGACCACGGGACCAGGAGCCAGTAAATCATTGCACATCATCCACATGTAACATGTTGCACCACAAGCCCTGATGTAACTTTACGGGACAGGATTGAAATGCTGCCTGTTTTTAAGTTTTAAAAACTACATCTTAATTGTAAAGTTTCTGTCTAAACTTGTACCCTGCTGTTTGTATGTATTCTTTTAACCATAATTAATTATCGGTATTCACAATAAAACCAGGCCAAATGTACAGAATAATATTAATGGACTTGTTTTCTTGTTTTTCTTAATTTTTGAGCACTTCGTAGAGAAATAAAAACAATTTTTTATTTCATTTAATTTAACTTTTGCAAAGAGTTTAGCAACATTGGAACATGACAGTGTGGGATTGTTTTCAGTTTTTTTGCAAATTCATTGTCAGTTAAATTTAATCAAACTACACCCACACAGTGCCAAAAAAGCAGAGTAACAGTTTCTGAGTGTAAACTCTACAAACAAAGGTGTTGGTTTATTAGGTACAACTAGCTAGAACTAAATTAGTATTGGACAGCATTATGTAATAAACATGCCACTGTGTTTAATAACTAGGAATGTTTTTTCCCCAAACTTCAATAATTAATTTTTTTCTGGTAGAGAGAGAACCAAATTTTCAGGAGTTTTTAAAATGATGCTCTGCTTCGCCACTAGATGGAGATCTTTACATTTGAAACCTAACGAGGATAAACGGAAGACAAGTTAAACATTTGCTCGCCTGCAAAAGGAGAGACAGTTTTTCCAGAGCAGCTTTATGTTCTTGTTTATGTTTATGTTTACTTTATATGAAAAGGGACAATGCAAATTATTTAACATGAGCACCAGACTAACACCAGTCATCAAGTAAATGGGCCAGATTTAGCCATACAGGCAAAATTTTGCACACAGTCCCTGACAGGCTGATGGCATTTAAAACACACACACATACAAACACTTGACACAAAAAATAACAACCACCACTCCAAACCATGGCAGCTGTTTGAAGCCTAATTAATTTGGTGTTATTTCACACAGTTTGTATGTTTTAATATTGTCAGTTCACATTAAGTAAATTTAGTCATAACTTTGCTCATAAAAGCTGACATTGTTCTGAATGTAATCTAGAACTTGTGTACAGTCTAGCAGCAGGTTCATTGTCATTTTCTCCTTGATATTATGGGATAGGAGGACTTTTCTTTGTGAGCCCATAAAACGGAGAGCATGACCACCTCATTACCTCTGCAATAAAAGAATACAGTCTGCAGTGCAGTGTAAGCAGTGTCAGTGTGCAGAGTCCAACGGCCCAACTGACTCGTTTGGTGGGAGATGATTGTTAAAGTCTTTCGCTCTGACTTCAGACCAGCAGCTGCTGTTCAGAGACAATGCCCTCTGGGAAGACGGTCAAGCTAATCCTGTATGAGGTGCTGCAGTTTGCAGGCCTTATCATTCCCATCTTTGTGATTATGGAAAGGTTTGCCAGACTCATACGTGATGTGAGAGGACACAATCGAACAGCCTACTGGCTGGTGGTAGCTGCCTCCATCGCCTATGTGACCTCTGCGACCCTGCTGGTGTGGCTTCCTGTGAAATATTTGATCCTAAAGCGTCAGAGGTTCATGTCAAAGATCGAGCAGTGGTGAGTACAGCTGTTGAAAAGTTAAATTAGTGTCACAGTGACTGAATACATCTACAAGGATAAGAGAACAATGTCTAATTTACAAAAACAAAGATCCTTAGATTCTGAGCCACATTAAGGCTGCGTGAAGTGAAATAAATTACTTTGGAGATGTTTTATTTGCAATTAATTTTCAATTTAAAAAGACAATTAAAAAACAAACTTGCTTTCAAACATCTAGAGAGTCTGATATTTAGGCCAAGGCATCTTTGTAGCACCACATTGCTTTATTTATGATGGTATGCTGTGATATTTTACAATTATTTAAAATAAAAAATTGCACCTCCTGTAATAATGATATTATTCCAGGCCATTCAGCAGTTTTGATAATTATGATTAATTATTATATTTTATTAATTTGCTAAGTTACAGTTACAAAACCACAATTTAGAAATATCCTTATGCAGTATTTCCTGCATTTAGAAGTTTTATAAGATAATAAAAAAGTTTTTAAGACAAGACCTCTGGAGTTTAATCTGGCTTATGTTGATCTAATTTGAGTGACTTTATGCTGGGTTTTTTTTGCGAAAAATCTTCAAATGAATTAATTTTATATTTGTTGTATGTATATCTTGAAGTAAAACTATGGAATTTTAAATAAAATCTTTCTCCTGAAAATGAAAAATTTTCATTGTAACAATAAAAAGCAATCATGTTAAATTTGGTGCACCTAGCTGTTTTTGTACTTTTGTCTGGTATGATTAGAAGCTTGTGGTGGCTAACATTAGAAAACCTTCGCAAGGTTAACTTTATCTTTATAATCACTGAATCAGGTCACTACTTTTGCTGTTATAGCTCAACTTTTTTCATTATCCCGTAATTATTACTAATGACCAGAGTGTCGCTTCAGTCTGTATGTCTGATAGATGTCATGATGAAAAAGTATCGTATTTGAAGTAAAAAAATTCACTTTAAATAGAAACATTCAAAGACAGTACTTGACAAAATGTATGTAGTAATTTTCCTGCATTGGAACAATAGAAGTCTGACAATGAGTTGAAAAAATGAAATGAATTGAGAAAGGGATCAGCACTTCTTTAAGAAAAGAAATAATGAAACACACTGCGGTGATAATTATTCTAATGTGAACTGAAACAACCTGTTTTGTTTTTCAGGCGACCAACAGCGCTGGCGTACATCATCCTGTGCACATTACCATGCTTTGCTATTTTAATGGCCAGCTCCAAGGTAACGTCATCAAGACTGATGCTCTTGTCACCAACAGGCACCTGTTGATGTTTTCTTCTGTCATGCTCCGACGGGATCCTTGAAGAGGCATTTTTGTTGTAAACAGACCATTTGTGGAACAAACTGCTTTTATGACCCTCTTGTGTGAGAGAGTGTTAAGAGCACAATAATTATTCACCGAATGATAGTTGACACGGCACATTGCTCCACAGAGGAAGAAAAAGATTGCCTGTCACCTTCTCTGCTCGGTCCTCTGAGATTTTGCTTCTTGAAGTTGCATCCAAATATTTTGTCAACATGCATTAAGAAGGACTTTGGCACCATCACAAGAGAAAGAACCGTCACAAGACTGAACTGTTTGTTTGAGGTATTCAGTAACCCGCAGTGAACATAACAGGTTGGCCATTAACCCAAACTTTAACACCATCCATCTATCCAAGAGAGAGAGGAATTTTTACATATATTTGGCGCCGTCCTGTTAACTTTTCTATTCCTAGACAAGCAATTACATAAATAACAAGATCTGGCCACAAAGACTTGTCGTAGATAGTCATGCTTTTAATATTTCTTAATCTTGTGTTAAGGGCATTCAGCAGCATCTTGATGTCTGCACTGATGGGCCAATAAAACCAAACGGCTTCATAAAACTTGGAATGCAGGCGCTCCTCTTTCTCAGTCCAGCCAAAAGCCATAATGACAAGTTTCGATTTAATTTCTTCCTGCTTCATCCCTCATGATTTCTAAGTGGCAGATCAGTTCTTTCTGCTATTGAATTCACATTTATTTTACCGGTTGTACTGCAGGTGCAGGAGCACAGATATCCAAAGCTCGACGATTTCGCTGAGTTGCCCGTTTCCTTGGTGCTTGTCTGCCTCATCTGTGTGGATATCATAGAGAGGATTCGACCCTTCAAGCTCCTCGGACAGTGTAAGTGTTTAAGTTGTTGACAGCTCACTTTCCCCTGGAGGTCACGGACAGACTAATCTGGTCCTGGTAACCAGCTTGATGAAAATGCTCTCGTAATACAACTTTACATTTCCATTCAGAAACAATTACATCCAAAATGATCCCCGAATAAGAGTTCATGTTTTTCCAATTAATCCATCGCATGCAACTTTTTCTGTTTAGTGCATTTTTTTTTGTATTTGGCCACAGAGAGCCAGCAAAAAGAAAAAAAGAAAGAAAGAAAGAAAACTGTGAACGAAAGACTAAGAGAATCTTCATTTACTTAACGAGCAATAAGTGAGCAAACAGTGGACTGCTATCTGACTGTCTTAAAAAATTTAGGGTTCGTTGTCTTGAACAAAAACACTCTGACACGTGGACAGGAGGAGCTCAGGAATGATTCATCAACTGAGTCATTAGTACACAGCCTGCTACTCTGTGTGGAAATGTTCATGTTTGAGGGAATGTCTACATGTAGTTTTTATGTCTACATGTAGTTTTTATGTTCTCCTCCTTCTCCCGTTTCCCCCGGCAACAAAAATATGTTTTGTATGTCAGTTCTCCAGGCAGTGCCCTTGACTGAAGCACTCTGCTAGATGGAGTTGGTCCAATGAGGCTGCTCCTCACAGATGTTTTGAATGCAGACTACCATTTCCAATACATTTTACTGAATGTGATCATATATCTTCATCTTCTAACTAAAACAAATGCAGTCTTACACAACAATCCTGGTATAAATCCTTTCTTCATGATTATAGTATTTACTTTTTGTTGAAACTGTTGGTAACATTTTCTGTGACACCTGTCTCTATATGCATTATAACACATTATGAACACACACATATTACATTATATGTCGTTGTGGTTAGGGTTACCCTAACCTTGCTTATAACTAAGACTATTCAGCACTATAGGCTCATTATGACACATTATAAGTACGTCCATAATACATTATAGATGGATGCTTTAACTAAAGTGTTACCAAACTCTTTTACAGAAAGGTGTTGATTCATTTGTTTGATGTAGTTAAATGTGTTGATAAATCATAATGTCTCATACTGACAGGTCTTTCTATTATTTGGTCACCTCCATTTATATCTTTAAGGAAAAAAGAAGGCTGACAATAAGTAAATATTGATGATGAAAGGACACGTGAACTTGTTGATGATACAACAACTAATGAAGGGCCTGGTCGGGCTCGAAACATTGTGTTTTTAAATGCATTAACTGAATTTTTTTAAAATCCTTTTTTGGGGAGCTACAGTTCTGCAAGTCCTTTCGCATTACAAAAGACAGGGGACGCCAGTAAACAAAGATGTTGATGCTGACTCCACTTGCAGATAACATAACCCTCACACACAGGGCAGTGGGTGATATTGTGTGTGCTCATGTCATCATTTGCAGCAGACAGCCAGGATCCTGACCTTGACACGTCAGGCCCCGTCCTCACCCACCTGGAACAGGTGACCACTGTAAGCGGCCAGCTGAACACTGATGAAGGCCAAAACGGTTCGATCCAAGGCCACCCAGAGGTCAGGAATGGCAGCACCCTCGACAGACAGCCTGGCTCACCCACCCGCTCAACATACAGCTCACGAGCACCCAGCACTTCCTACCTGTACTCCTCATCCTCACGCTCCAGGTCCTACTCTGGTCCTCTGGGCTTCCTGTGGATGAAGGATGGGAGGGCAGAGGTGTTTGTGGATAGCTTCATGTTCTGGCTGGACACTGTGGAGATGGTGAGAGTGGCCGGAGAGCCAATAATCTTCCACACAAACTGGGTGTTTCCCATCTACATCTTCACCTTCATGTCTATTCTCCGCATGGCCATCACTCCTAACAACCCTCTGCTGTCCTTTGCTGGATTTGCTCTGCAGGACTTTCCTTTCTTTATCATTCGAGTCGCTCTCAGTGCAGTGTTTGGTTTTGTGACTCCTGTGTTGTACCCGCTGAAAAACATTCTGGTGAGCCTGTCTTATATCTACTTCACATTCTTGACCAAGCTGAGGATTTTCAGAAGCCAGAGTTTGTTCTGAGGAGGAGTTTCACATTCTGTTGTTAATGAATGTAGGTGTTTTTATGTGTGGGGAGCAGAGCCAGAGAAACACAGTGCTGGTACTGATGATGAGCACAACATGTTCCGAATTGTAATGTCAAAGTGTAGAAATAATTCTGGATTTAAAACAAAAAGTCTGTGTAGGCTGACGTGTACTGTCAGCCAACTGTTCTCATTTTTTCTGTGAAGTATTTACTTGTTTTGTTCATGTGCCACAGTTTTCCTCTTTTTTTATCCGTACATTTTTTCTCAAACTACAAGCAGTGATGAAAAAACACATCGGTTGTAAACAAACTATTTTGGAAATTTCAAACAAACTTTTATGTTATTATGTTAAATAAATATCCTTTGTTTGAAATCTGGTGCTTTGACAATAATTTCAATTGAACTTTGGATCAGATTCTATTGAAATACTGCAACATAAATGCATGTTATGGAAATCAACAATGGATTACTACACTTTTTTAAAATTATTAATTTAAATTCAATATTATTAATTATATATTATCTCAATATCTAAATTATATTATTATTATTATTATTATTATTACTATTATTATTATTATTATTATTATTATTATTATTATTATTATCAATAGTAGTAGTAGTAGTAATGATAAAAATAATAATAATTCATTATTTTATTTTTGCAGTTATTTATTTACTATATTATTTGTTTCCTTGGACATATACCAGTAAACGAAACTGATTTTTACATTTGTACAATAATATAATATAATGATTGTATGATTTTAATGATTATTTAAAAATTAACTACATATTTACAATAAAATAAATTAGAATACATAAAATGCACATCTGAAAATTTAAGACAATTGTTATTTGAAAAAAGAGTGAGAAAAATAAACGCTTTTATCCGCTGGTAAACAGCAAAATTCTTGCCTCAGACTCATTTCTCTCATCGGAAACAAGAAACTAGAGTCCTCACTGAATCCACTTGTTCTCTGAACACAAGGACGTTGTCAGTCTGGATGATTTCACTGGTTTCAGGATGTTTCTTTGTAGGATGAAGGTGATCAGTCCCTTTTATCAGAACACCCTTTTACTGAGTCGCAGTGACCCTTTCCTAAACCATGCCATGAGAACATCACCTGTATTAAAGCACCTGCAGTAGTTTACTCTGGTTTCTCCTTGTCATCCACGTGTTTGATGTCAGCACACTTTTCTTATCTGAGCTCTCATGTTTCTGTCATCATAAATAATGTAGTTAACCTGAAGATTCATGTCAGTAACTCCTCTCACTTACCATCAGTCTGCGCTGACTTCCCTGAAGATGTATCTGTTTTTCTCTCATGATATCAATATCAGTTTTCTACCCATGAACCAGCAGATAAATAGATTTTCTTTGCCTCTTGCAGCTTTCTAATTCCTTGCTTTGTCCTTGGCCGTTGCAAATTAGCATCTCACCCTCATCTTTTGCCTGTGGTGCAGGCACCATGGTGGTTTATGTGTTTTAATGGCCATATAACTCTTTGTTTTGTAACCTTGGTGTGTGTGTATACTGTGAATGTGTGTGTGTGTGTGTGTGTGTATAGATAGAGAATGCCACAGTGACACCACAGAGAGATGCTGGTGTATAATCGCCAGTCCTTCTCCTGCACAACTCTGACAGAATTATGCCCCGTGGAGCACTTGGTCTTTGTCCGCCTGATGGATGAGCCAGGGCTGCGGGACAAACTGTTGCAGCGAATTGCCAAATCAGTGACTCCTGCCTCTCGGAAAGCTGAGGAAAAAAATAGGAAACTTGAGAAATAGCAGAAAAAAATCCTGTTGTATCTGCTGTGATAAATTGGGTGAATCTCTAACAGAAATTTAAATGAGCTTGAAATTCATTGCGACACTGAGAGGGAAGATTTGTTCAAGTCATTATTAATGCTACACACGGCCAGCGACAGGACACACGGCTGTAATTTACAGGGAGGGACCAAAGCTGGCCTGCTTTCATTTACTGGTATGAAAACTAAAATTAACTTCTCTTAATTTCCCCATAGCCACGATCATCCCTCTCCTTAATGATTCATACTATAATCTGCAAGAAAGCATTAGTGCAGCTTGACTTATTGTGGCCATTTTACAGTATGTCATGTTGGCAGACTGCAGAGCATGTTTTTAATATTCATGATGCAGAATAAACACTCTAAACGCTCAAAGGAAAAACGAACAGCCTGCATCTATTTGTCTTCATGAGTCTGTGAGATCTACATCCAAGTATATCGGGTTTTCTCACAGGCTTTTATTTCTTTCTTTCTTGCTCTTTTTACTTTTCTTTTTTTTCCTTTTTTCTTTTTTTCTGTTATCAATTCAATTAAAAATGCATGCAGAACACTCATTAATCCAGTTGTAATCTAACATTCCGCAATCAAAAATCTCAGTCACTCTATAAATGTAGCTGTTAAAAGTTTTATGTTTCAAGTCAAGTGAAAAAATCTGAGTGCAGTTGGATAGATACATCGTCACGTTTCCGATGCAAATCCACCTTTTAATAGCCTACTTTCTCAAACTGATTCAAAGTGCAGCAACCTGCCGTTTTTTTCCTATTTCTTCAGATGCAGAGCCAAAGCCAGAATACAAACACAAGTGAGAAGTTTTTGTGTAGCCACAAACCAAATCCTGTAACATTTTTGATCAGAATGGCATTGCGTTACAGCAGGTAGGTTTTTGTCTGTTTGAGAATGCTTAAGCCTTATTATTTCAATTTATTAGAGTATTTCGGCATCTGGAACACCAATCTTAGTCTGTAAATTGATCCATTTATATCAGTTTGGATCACCACTTTGGTCTGAAATATCTAAAGTTTAAAAGAAATTTATCCCCACACTCCCCTCTAATGTTGCCATGAGGCTGGTTTGATATTTAATTAAACATCTTATCAACTATTGGATGGGATGACACGACGTTTTTCAAAGAGGCCCACTGTCTCCTCGTATCCTTGTTGATCCCTTAACTTTTTATCTACTATGGAGCTGTGGAATCAGAGGAATCTGTGCGCTTATGCTTTATTCGCTCCAGCAGATGTGGCTCCCAGCAGACGTGGTCCAGCTCAGACCAATCACAGCCATTGATCTAATATGTGGTGGGTAACATGACGTTTATGAGCAAATAGGGTTTGAGTATGAGCAGTAGGCCACATAAACTTTTATTTATTTCACATAAACATTTCACCAAATACTGTTTCTTAACACATTTGAGCTGAGGCGAGAAATACTGTAATGAGCTAGTTTTTTTTTTAATCAAATCTAAAAACTTGTTCCAGCTTTTGTTTGGCAGGAGCACAACTGTTGTCAGAGTGGTTTAAAGGATCCTCTCAACTGGTAGCTTTAGACCACATGAGTCCATGGCTGCCAAGCCAGGTAGGAGCTAGATAGCTAGATTTTTGGGGATTACAGCATTAACACCAATATAAACAAAACAGAAAACCATAATTCACACATTATTTTTGTTGACATTATCACTGTAGCCAGCTTGCTTCCCTAAACTACAATTCAGTGGGAGCTAACAACCTGTAGGCCTACTTTGAGCTGTGCATGTTCTGCTGTCATATTGACTGACTCATCTCTACAACAAGCGCTTCATTTCTCAATTATTTGAAGGTCTTTCCAATTGTGTTGAAAGGCATTTCAGTCTTCGCCCATTGATGACCAGGATTAGAAATTACAAATAAATTCAAAAGTTTCAGAATTCGCGTTTACAAATTGTTCTGTTGGTGTCAGTCTATCTATCATGATGTCAAGGTTTAAACTTTCAAAAATTTAAACTTAAATATATATATTAAAAAAACACCTTGCCATAGATCTTTTTGAAAAACTAATAACATTTTCATCAACTTCAGCTGGGTGCTACATTTAGCTTATCGCTAATCTACTGAGATGGTTTGAACACTGTGAGCTAAACATTGGCATGTTACATAGCCATTGCTAGCATTTTAGCATATACAATATGAGAAGTTTGTTAGTTTATTCTGAAAACGGAAAACAGACACTGATTTGTACTTTAAAAAACAAGTTTATTTCTCTGGGAAACAGGTTGAAATATTCTCACTTCACTGACAGATTTTTGTCACTTTTGACGAGAGGGTTTTATTCTGCAGAACAGACAGAAATGGCTTTGAAGAACTGAGATATTTTGCAGCGTTGAGATAAAGCAGAATTATCCTCAGTGGCTCCACATCCCACTGTCAAGGTAACACAGAAAAAGAGGAAGGAGCGCGACGGCAGAGGGGAGAAACGACTCAAAAGATAGCAACAGTGGAGGGAGAGGAGCAGACATTGTGGATAAAAATGAAGAGAGTGAGACAGAGGAGGGAAAACAAGAGCGGACAGAAGGAGAGAGGTGGGGAGAGACGGGGGTGTTGCTGTAAAGGATGGTTGGAGGCTTTGTAAGTCTGAGGGGCTGGAGGCGCATTTGAATTCAGGCTGTGTGTCTCCTGCGCTAGCCGAATGTTACCTGCTCTAGCATGGCAACAGAGAGAGAGAGGGAGAGCGTGAGCTTCAGCTGCAGCCTCTACACACACACTCACACACAAACACATGTGCATCCACAGTCACAACAAGAGTGCAAGGAGTGACTCAGGTAAGCAGGGACGCTCCTGAGGAGAGAAGACCCTTGAGAGAGGGAGCAGCGTGGAGGAGTGAGGGGGAGAGATACTGGAGGGAGGAGCTAAACAGCTGGGATTTTTGAGGAGGAAGAAGAGGGGAATTACACAGAATCTGAAATTCTCTGTATCTGGACTCTGAGGGTGGGCTCCAAGGGTGGGCTTGACAGAAATAAAGGCAAGACGGATGTGGAGCGATACAAGAGCAACAAGACTAGAAAGCACTGAGAGACAGAAGAAGATGATATTTAGTTTTTTTAGCGAGACTGTTTGGGGGGCTTAAGCAAGGAGAGGCTGGAGGGAAGGTTTTATCAACAGGGTGAGTCGGGACAGAGAGGGAGGGGTGAGGTGGGGGAGTGGGAGGGTAATAAACACAGGATGGCAGATGAACCACCTATGCCTCTGAGATAAGGTGAGCTCACACTCACATTAACACGAGAAGACATACAAACCTCACACACTTCCTTGGCACATCTGTCCGCGGGACAGCCGGATCAGCTGGATTCAGGACGGATTGGATCCTAGCACCTTGCAGGGCGCAGGACTTTGAAGATGCTGTAAGACATTTTTTATCACCTGGACTCACATGAGGATCTAACTTAGGAAAGAGGGACCTGCCACTGAACCACCAACCCCTCTGTGAGAAGCTGTGGACATAAGATATTAGTTTAATTTTGCATTTGCGGGATAGCCAACTCCCTGAAGAACTGCCAATCAGGTGGGTCACCTGTGCCATGAGGATCCTGTGTGTGAGCCCGGCTTGAGACGACCCACCCCGGAGGCTCTGTTGGCCTGTCCCCTCCTCTTCCAACAACTGGATGTCTTGATGTATTGCTGTGGGCTGGGACACTGGCGGAGAGTGCAGTCCACCTATGTAAGTGAGCATCATTTTCAGCATCCATCCACATGTTTTTGATCCCATAGCAACAGTGGAGTTGCCTCGTGGCAGGAGGGAGGGAAGATGATACATGAGCCACTGCAGATTATTTACATACGTAGTAGTCACTGCCCACTTTTACAAATAATGCTAATGATTCATTTAGATTTGTAGCTAATAGCAGCTGTGATTGTAGCTCTAACAATGTGAGTTTCCAGCCGGACTGCAGTTTATCAGGACAGACAATGGCATTGTCCTGCAGCTTGCTGTATTGATCCTGGCGACAGGACTCCATGAAAACATCACCCAAACACCAATAATATGCATTTAGGTGCTTTTATTATCTGTTTTGTTTTCATCGTGATGCAACAGTTTGATTTTGTCATTAAGCAAATGAATAGAATGATGCATACCAGCGATTCGGTGTTTTTAAATGAATGACAGCTGCTTTGAAGAGTTGATCCCCTCACATCATGTGTCCTGACTGAGCTGTGTGAAGGCAGAGATGAGCGGGGGAGGACAGACAGGTGCAGTTATCTCATTACAGGCCAGGTTTTACTGTCCTCTCAATGACAGAGGGGAGCAGGGAGGGCAGGCTCACTTCTCTCCTCCACCTGTTCCTCTTTATTTCTTCATATCTTTCCACCAACTCTCACCTTGCTCTCCTCTTTCAATTTGCTGCTATCACTCTTGCTGCCGTTGCCTTTTCATGTATCTTCCCAACCTCCGTTAAGTCCTGTTGAAGCTGATACTCCACAGTCTCAGAGCTGTGTATTGTGTGATGGCGCTGACTGCAGAGGGCCCTATCGTAACCACATTCCTACATAAAATAGGCTTACTGTCAGCCCTCAACTCTCAATAGGCTGTCAGTGCAGAGCCTCACAGATTACCACAATCTGTGCTGCTGCATGCAATGTGTGCCCACCTCAGCAACAAGCCAGGGAAGAAACTTACAGGACTGAAAAGCTGTGCACAGCCAAAAGCAGTGACACATCAAGAAGTGGTGCACATTTTGCGTGGTGTGACTAAAATGAGTGCTTATAACAGTTTAGCAAAAATGCATAAAAATGAGGAAAATCTAAAGAATCTGTTGCTTAGATGCAGTTTAGAATAAATGGTTACTGTCCTTCTGGCTAAAGTGGTGCAAGTACATTACTCAGCCATTGTTTTCACTCCATTTGCTGCAATGCATTACTTGTTGTGTTGGTAGTGGGAGTCAAAAAGACAACGAACTACATCTGGAAATAAACTCATTCTGCTTCATAACTTATTTTAGATTTTTCATCTTTGCTTCTTAAAAATTAAATGCTGTATATTTTTCCCTCATAATGTTTCTGACAGCATTCAAGTGAATCAGTCTGGATAGAGACATCAGTCTTTGTTTGCAAGTAGAAATATTTTTTAATTTAAAGGATCAAACCAAAATGACTGGGAGCCAATGGTTTTAGGATAAGTTTCTGAAGTGGCACATGATGCACATCCAAATCAACAGATTTTTTAATTTTTTAATTTTTTTTAAAAGATAATATCAGTTTTAAGACAAAAACTTCACATTGTTGTTGGACCTTTTCTAGCAAAGCCCTAACCACATGTCGTTTTTTATTCTTATTCTTTATAAATGTTTGTCCAGGTGTGGCCTTCACTGCCTGAGAGCAAAGTTGGATTACCGTAAGTGCTTGTCTGGCTCTAAGAAGGAGCTCAAGACACCTCACTGTTCTCTGTTTAGTTCTGTTTTCATAACGCTAAGTGTGAGGACGGCTCGGCCAACAGGTGACGGGCGGGACTCGATACATAAATCTGATAAAACCATTTCAAGAAAAAAAAACTGATTTTATTGACATTTGTTCCTAACTTCATATTCCCCTCGTTTGTAAATTGTTAGAGTGAAAATCAAAGTCTCCACTCATGTTCATTTCTTATATTTTTGACTTTTAGCTGTAAAGTTTAATTGTTAAATTTAGATTTTATTGTTTCTGTTTGGTGTCTGTCTATATAAATGATGAGAGCCTTTGGTCAATTCAAAAGGAAGCACTCTGTGCTGCAGCAGAGAGAGAATTTACAGCAAAGTCACCAGAATGAAATGTTGGTATTGTGCGGTTCTTCTGACCACAATTACGTTACATTTATATGTTAAATACAAATCATATCAGTATTTGTATGATACTGATACTGTATATACTGATATTGCGTGTAGGAGTTGATTTTCTTAAGAGGTGGGGGTAGTGGTGGCATAAGAGGCCAGACAGCAAAAACAACTGTAACAAACAAAACCAGGTATTTTTAATAAGATGTTAAGATGTTTTCCAGCTATGTTACTGGCAAAAAGAAGAAGAAGAAGAAGAAGAAGAAGAAGAAGAAAATATTTTTTAAGCTAAAATGTGATTTTTCTCCAACATTTACGTAGTGATTTAGGGGGCCTAAAGCCAACTAGAATAAATGGTAGTGTGTACACAACATGAAAATAAGAACTGAAACATAAAAAGATAATAATGTTTCAACATATTTCTGGTTTGCAGAGACCTCATTGGGTGGAAAAATTCTGTTTTTATTTTAGAGGTGCTTTGCCTTTGATTGTGCATATAGGCAAGAGGCAGACGGGAAAGTTCACAGAAAGAGGTGTAGGCCTTTATTTGACGACTGAGCTACAGAGGCGCCACTTAGAGGTTTTTAGGGAAACAAAAGATGATGAAAAGACTTTAGAGAGAATTTGAAACATAAAATTGCTAGAAAGTCTTTGCTTTATGTGACACAGACAGTGTCACAGCTGTGCCGATCTGGATTTTACAATAAGTGAACAGTGAACTTCTGTTTTTATCCATTTACCTTTGATCATTGAGACAAGTTTTTAAAACCCCATTACTGATATTTAAATCTTGTCTGCTGATGAATTTACAAGCAACACACTTCAGTCTGATCATTTAGCATTACCTCCAGTGCTGATTGGACATTTATGGTTGTGTTTCCACATTTCAGCCTCCACTTTTACTTCATGTGTTGGATTCTCTTGAATTTTTTATACTGCAGAGCTGGTTGTGATTCCCGTCCTCCTGCAGCCTTTCTCTGCTGAGATGAATCTATAAGAACCACAGAACTGTACAGTGCTAAGGTGGTCATTGATTAGCTCTGAATCCAAATCCTGTGAATCTGGAAAACACGCTGCAGGTTCAGTATTGACTTGTTTGCTCTCTGAACACTCACACTATTTCCAGCCACACCGGAGGCGAAGGGATTGTAGATTACCGACAAGCATCTGTGTTATATCGAAAAAGCTCCTTAGGGTGGCTCAGCCTCAGCTATTTGTTTATTTATTGATTTTTGTTTGTTTGTTTGTTTATATACTCTCAGAAATGCAGTTTGAAAAAGTAACAGGAGGGTGTTTGCATTATTTGCTTGTGAATTAAAAAAAAAAATAACTGGAAGCTGTTGGAATTCTTGGATTTAATGACTAATAGAGTATTTTCTGTCATCATTGGAATTTATTTAACTTTCATTTGTGGTGTGTAAATTTGACTACATTTAAGACACAGTGAATTAAACATTTTTTCCCTTTGGTAGATCAATACCAATCTCATGTCAGTTTTTGTGCAATTTTTATTTCCTACCTGTTGATTTCACATTTATGTTTCTTTTTATGTATGAATACACATTTTGAACTTTGGGGAGACACGCCAGCTGTTTGCCCCTGTTTGCAATTATGCTAAACTAAACTAATTGGCCCTTGGCTCCAGCGCTGTACAAGCCCAGACGTGAGAGCTGTACATTAACGACCTTCTAAACTCAATCTCATAGAGACAGCTGATGGGAAATTCACTAAAATGTTGAACAACATCTTTAAAAAAAAAAAAAAAAAAAGAATCACAAGTTTTATGTAATTTGCAGTTGCTGGAGTGCTGGATGAAAAAACTGAGTTTGGGATTTGGGATTGGCTGAGAGAGACGTTCATCTATAATCCCATCAAGCTCTTTTTTTTCCTGTCAATCCAGCTCTTCATCTCTCCAACCAATCACTGTCGAGGAGCTCAGCAGCACGATTACAATAAAAAATATAGACGTGAGATAACAGAAACACAAAAAAGAAGACAAATTTACAAATGTGCATGTTGTCTCTGTCTCTCTTCCGTCTCTGTGGTGAATTAAGGGGCAAGTGATGGAGAAATATTCTTTATTTCACAGCAACCAATTCAGAGTGAGATATTTTTGCTTAATCTCATATTAGGGATGAGTAACCTGTCTCTGTCTCGGCCCACTGGCCCTCTCCAGTCGTCTGTCCTCCACCTCCTCCATTTTAACTCACTCTCCCACCATCCTCCAGTAACTCTCTATCTCTCCCACTTCTCTCCCCTTGCATCCCCATTTTCCTCCCTTCCTTCCTCCATCCATCTCCTCTCAGTCTCTCCTCTCCCAGATGTTAAGAGGGCAGGATTGGCCGTTTGCTGGCCCCAGCCTCTGGTGTCCTGGAGGAGGGGCATCAGCCAGATGTTTGTTTTCAAATTCATACAGGCTTCATGAATCTGAGGATAGCAGACAGCCACTGACAAGGAGAAGGAGGAGGAGGAGGATTCAGGTGAAGGACTGAAGGAACTTTCCTGCATGTTCTATTTCGGGCCCTTTTGGAGTTATACTATCATCGCTTCTTTCTCCCACTCCTCCTCCTCCTCCTCCTTGAGTCAGTTTTGGATGTTTATCTGGGTGCGATTGGAGGGCGACGCTCCAGGCAGATGTAAATCTGGTGAGGGTTGTTGGCACAGGGGGAAACAGTGGAGGATGTCAAAAGAGAAGCCTGTCTCCATCTCCGAGCGGGCTGCGAGTGCTGCAGAAGGTGGACTGGGATATCTGAGTGTGTGAGGACACTGAGTGTTTCGGGAGTAGGGCCCTCGGTCTCATCACCCACAAGCCATGTCAAAAGTGCCCAAGAACAAAAATGTCTCCTGGGTGAGTACTGCCTCTGTGGATTGTAGAAGTGGGGGGGGGGGGATTATAATAGTTCATTTTGAGTGCTTTTTCATTTCTGTCTGCTTTATCTGCTTTGGAATTTGTTATCTTTGGCTGCAATTTCTTAGAACCAACGCTTATGTGTGTATTTTTAGAAAACACATACATCAGTTTGGCGTCATGCTTTACCCAAATCTAGCTGCTTTGTTTCAGACTGAGGAAGGATTTTTTTTTAGTTTTATGGCATAATGTAGGATCTCAGATAGAGCAGAGAACAGATAAAAACATTGTCTTTGTTCTTTTGCACATCTGCCTTGATGTGTCCAACAGCTGTGCAGTCAAAAGTATCCTAAAGCCCTCTGTGCTCCTCTTCAGCCTGCTCTACACTCTCCTGCTCAGCCAGCTGAAAAATAAAATGGCATTAATGAATAAAAAAATGATGATTAAGCTCAAATCAATGAGTGTAAAGTGGGAGGGGCTAATGTGCGTTGACATTGCTTGACCACAGTTCAATGACATTACTTTTTGGCTGTGTCCAATTGAGCAATAATGAGTTGTGGAGTCTTTTTTTAGGTCAGGGCAGATGTGGGGCTTCTAGCTGTGTGGACGCAATGGAGGGCAGAGTGGACGGCCGAGGTCTGGAGTGGTGCCTGAAATCGTGCGTGCTGTCCATCTCTGCCCCGGCAGCACCGCCCTGCACGAGTGGCTTCAGCCTCGCAGCACACACACACACACACACACACACACACACACACACACACACACACATTCTGCTTGTAAGAAGCTTAGGGACAGATGTTTGTTTATGTACATGTGTACATGAACACGTGTGCTGTGTATACACAGGGGAGGTGGGATGACTGACGGGTTCTTTAGTGTTGTGTGATTGCAGCTCTGTGATGAAGCAGAAAAACTCAACTGTTTGACTCCTTATGGAGTGAATATGGTGAATAAGACACTTCTTTAACCAGAGATGTGCTAAAAGCTGAATCAGTGTGTTTGATACGTGAGGTTAAAAATTACCCAAATGGATGATACATTTTTGTCCATGATTTGGTTTGTTTGTTTTCTTTATTAGAATTTTAAAACAAGCCATCAACTTGTGTCTAATATGAAAGAGCAGTTAGTCAAAAACACACTGTTCATTCTGAAGTTGTAACCACAAAATGATGGAAAAATAAAACACTTCCGCGGCTTGTCCTGCTTCGCTCCAGGCCAGGATGTTATAATCTCTCCTAAGCTGTTACCCAATTACCAGGCAAAATGACTTTTGCAAAGACGAAAACATTGTTAACATTTGTGAAATCACTATATAGACTCAAACTGCATGAGGCTAATATTTGACAGGGAAAACAGTTTCAGTTTAGTCTCACAATGATCATGATTTGCAAAATTCTATGTGGAAATTTGCCACAAGCAGTGGCCTTCAGTCACTGGTCAGAGTTCAGTAAATGTGAACCATCAGTGCAGCTCTGCTCTAATAAACGGAGCACACAAAAGCTGCTTTTCTTTATAACCTGAACGTGGCATTCTTGTGTTTTAGGTTACCGTACGTTGTGTTTACTGTCAGTGTATACTTACTGTATTTTTCTGTTTGAACTGGAAAAACAAAATTAAGAATGTTTTTCAGGATACAAACTTTCAAAGAGTGGAACCTTGTGGGTTCAGATGAAAGCTGCCATACCTGAAAGGTGCATAACAATAAATTTCAAAGACTGTATTAAGGTTTCAGTGGTTGTGGAGAAATTTTTAACTTTATATATTTCGTGGCTTGTTCCAGCGGTACTGGATGATCTGACAGCCTTATGAAACAACTTCATACGTGCTTATCAGGAGTCAAAGTGAGCTGGAACTCTCTTGGAGTGATTTGTTGGCAAACTGAGGAGAGCTGGCTCCTGCTGGGGGAGATTTGAGGTGTCATGGAGCAGATTTACTAAAGCTTCAAGTTTGGTTCAGTGTTGGCTCGTGGCTTAATGTCGGGACCTTCTACTTTCAGACCTTATTTCTCTTTCTGTCACACTAGTGGTCTGACCTCTGATGGTGATGTCCACTCTGCAGAAAAGACACGTTAAGGATGTGTGCATCTGCAGCCTGTATGTGTGTGCAGCTGTGTGCATTGTAGGTCCAGATGTGTGTCTGACCCAGAGGTCAGTGTCACAGCTTCTTGCTCCACACCGTCACAGCTCAGCCCAGCTGATGCCGGCCATGCTTGTCTCTTTTCCATCCTCAGTTACATAACACGCTCATCTGTGTCCCTCGGCTGTCAAAGCTCTCCTTGGAGATTTTGGTACCTCATTGTATTGCCAAACTGCTGACGTCTCCTGCCTGGCTGCCTGGGTCACGGGTCACAAATGGACCATAAAGCATTGTTTACCTTTAGACTGAACAGTGCTGGAGAAAGCATAGAGAGTATTTAATGAACAACACAATAGTGTAAAAATAAATATCACAAAGCAAAAGTCCCTCCTTCAATAATTAAAAAAGTATGAAAGTTTGATTTCAAAAAACAGCTTCTTTTTTTTTTTGATTTTATCCATTAGATACAAAATGCCAAACTTTAATTTGAATGGAAAAAACAACAACAATAAAAACTGAATAATTTAGTGAGAATCCAAAGAAAGAGAAGCTGTGGCTTAATTTTTATTTTATATTTCTTAATCTGTGGGACAAAAATAAAAAAAAAAATAATAATAATTTTCAAAAATCCTATTCACTTCCATCCTATTGGCTGGGGACAGAGGGCATGCTCTGACAGCTAGAGGGATTTTTTGGGTAAAGTGACCCTTAAATTTTGTATTTAGTCATGGTGATGCTATGTCACACCGTATTAACGTGTGTTTGCCAGAAATCCTGTTCACTTTGTGGGAGAAATATGTAGAACTCTATCACATTATTAAAATTTATCAGGTTTAAGACTTATGTAACATAAACAGCCTGACTCTTATTTTAAACATCAGCCTATTGCACTCAAAGTACAGTTAAAAAATACAACATTCCATAATAATAATGATGATGTGGAGTAAAAGTACTTTATTTCACAGTGAATCATTGTATTTTCTCTCAATTATTAAATGAAAATTAACAAATTTCTTTCCTCTACATGCCTTTAACGCAGTGGTTCAACTTTTGCTCTTTGACCCCTTAAAATGAACCAGTGTCATCTTGTGACCCGTCTTTACAGATTGTGGCCTGTAGAGAAAGGTTACATGTTGACACATTTGAACCAAAGATTTTTTTTTTCTATTGTGACGCCTCAGTTTATCTTGGAATCTCCTGATGGAACAATTTTGAAAGTAATCTTTAAGCTTCATCACAAATTTACTCTTGGCTGTCTGTGTAATCTGCGCTCCCGTTGAAAGTTGCACACACGAAGGCAAACTGAGGACAAAAGCGGAAAATCCGCGTGTGACCATTACAGAGTTTTAAGTGGTGATAACACTGAATAATAACACTGAACTAATGTAGTGAAGAAATATCACGCTCTCTCAGTGAGTAGTGGGTCTATCTGCAGTTGTATGCTCGCTCACACAAAGGAATTATGTCGTGCTAGGCTAGCTTTTTAATTTCATCTTTCCATTTTGGAGCCAGGCCACGATAATACTCCCATTTGTGCAGCCAAACCCCAGGAAGTTGTTTGGATGCACACTCACACACGCACTAATCAGGCATCACACGCGCAGGCTGCGGACACGAGCCACCTCCGGTCAACAACATAAATGAGACAATCCTCACTTTGCGTTATTTAGCACGCGTGGACAGTGCGGACGAGTGGAACAACTTCTCGGTTTGTTCTGGGCTTGAGGTCAGACTGAGCGGTGTGCGGCTCAACAGATGCCGCACCGAGAAATAAGCCGTTAATACCCCGCGGACTCGGGGAAGGGTAACTACACTCAACTCACAATACAGTCTTAAGTGGAACCCCTCCAGGTCTCCGGCAGAATCCTGCGCGTCGCGGTTTCTTGGGAGATATTTTACTTTTACGCACAAAACGGCGCTCAAAGAACGGTGTTTGTGCGGCATTTAACAGCAACTTCGGATACATCCACCTGGTTTAGAGGTAAATTCAGTCTCATGGCATCCTTGTCCATGTCTCATTTACTTGAGCCAGGTGAGCGATAACTTGATCTGGTCGAGACCAACGTGGAATAACGCCAGTGGACCGCTTTACGCACCATGCCACCCAAGAAAAAGGTAAAATATGCAAAAAACCTTCTTTAAAAACATGTTTTATTTTTCATGTGTGTTTGTGCGCGCTCATGTGTGCGCGAGCGTGTCTGTGCTCTCGCGCGCGCCGAACAGGAAGGGTAGAATGCACCATCTGTTGCACCGGGCGTTAATCCTTGTGTGAGGCCCTTCCACATCACTGCACTCTAAAGCAGCCACAATGCGCAGGGTAGAAAGAGATGCAGAGCCACATGCTTGTGTCATGTCATGTGTCCGGTTGAAAACCGCAGACTTCAGAGAGAGTTGCATAACCAAAGTCCTGTGAAGATCGGACAGATTAAATCTCTTTTTTTTACCACTTTTTTGTCACTTGTGACTCTTGGACTTGCTTTAAACTGGTGTGTTGTTGTAATCAGTCTAAAGGAGCTGAAACTGTATACGTTCAGCTCTATTTTCTATCCACATGTGAAGAAGCTTTATATCTTAGTACAGCAGGTGTCAAGATCCCCATCCTCAAGTTGTATAAGAAATCAATACAAGTAGCCTACCCACTGTACAAATATCTGAGATACAGCTATGGTACCTGAGGAGAACATTTCATTACAAAGCTTTAGTAACCTACGTCTTTCTTATAATATGACTCAAAAATGTTTTTCTTACAATAGATATACCAATGTTAGTCATATGTGAACACTTTGTGAGGCTTAGAGAGCTGATCTCGTATGGTGAGGAAACACACCTTTGTGCTTTACATGTATTACCGTTAAATTCAAGTCACAGAGCTGAGCATCCATCCGCCAGCCTTTGAAAAACCCTGAAGGTTGTTGAACAACACTCACCTGCACTGCATCAACACTCAACTGCCCTGAATGTATTTCTAGAATCCTTCAAGACTCTCCTAACCAAGAAAAATATAGTCTGTCATCTGGGGGATAAAAAACTATTTGCACATGACAACAATTTTAGCAATGCCCCGTCCAAACAAAGATAGCAGCCAACAGGGGCAGATCTAGAATTTTTCTAAACCAGGGGCCACAAAGGGGCCATACTTAAAAATTTATTTGGACCCCCTTTTGCCTTCAGAACTGCCTTAATTCTTCGTGGCATAGATTCAACAAGGTGCTGGAAACATTCCTCAGAGATTCTGGTCCATATTGACATGATGGCATCACGCAGTTTCTGCAGATATGTCGGCTGCACATCCATGATGCAAATCTCTCATTTCACCACATCCCAAAGGTGTTCTATTGAAATGAGATCTGGTGACCGTGGAGGCCACTGGAGTACAGGAACTCATTGTCATGTTCAGGAAACCAATTTGAGATGATTTGAGCTTTGTGATGCAGCTCGTTATCCTGCTGAAAGTAGCCATCAGAAGTTGGGTACACTGTGGTCATAAAGGGATGGACATGGTCAGCAACAGCAACTCAGGTAGGCTGTGGCGTTTAAACAATGCTCAGTTGGTACTAAGGAGCCCAAAGTGTGCCAAGAAAATATCCCCCACACCATTACACCACCACCACCAGCCTGAACCGTTGATACAAGACAGGATGGATCCATGCTGTCATGTTGTTTACACCAAATTCTGACCCTACTGTCTGAATGTTGCAGCAGAAATCGAGACTCATCAGACCAGGCAATG
>JAQLOL010000004.1:18415666-18437764 GCA_029783665.1 Naso thynnoides
ATTACTCACAAGTACTCAAATGGGCGATTTGTAATTTCTGCCACTAGCTTTCTCTATCCAAAAGATTTTTTTTTTAAAACACGTAGTTTCATGACATTGTGAATCGTGTGGGGTCATGAGACTTATTCATTTCACTGTTAAACAGCCCCCACTACAGATGAAAATCCATCTGACTCAGGCAGAAATGTAGATCAAATTTATGTTGTTGAACATTGGGGATGTGCACGCACCTTGGTTGCAAAAAGCCACAAGAGATGAAGCTATTCGACTACTCCTATGTTGTTCTGGTACGTTTTAATTTTAAACTGTTCTTCGCATATCACAACCAACTGACTGACTGATTGAATGTTGGCTTTATTGATATGAAAAGAGTGCCCTAAAGTTTAGCATTTTTAATTTGGTTATCATTCCAATCATCTCTTCTGAGAACTTCCAACCAAAAATGTTTGCCATTAGCATGAAAAGGAGAGTGACTTGATGCTGTTAAGTGAGATTTAAGGTCCCTTTGAACAATTTGCGATTCTGGCATCCCACTGCACAACATCACGTTTACCGCTAACAGCTTTTTTTTTTTTGCAGCCGTCATGCACAGTCTAAACCATGTGACATTAGTCTCACATAGTCAGACAATTCACCTGTACAGATGATGTGACATATTAAAGTTTTATTCAAGTTGCCTTCAGTCACGCTCGCTGACTTCCTTCCTCACTCTCTGACTGGTGGTAAATTAGCAGCATGAGACAAAATGAAATACACCGTTAAGTTGAATAGAATTACAGATTTGAGTTTGATCATTGTTAGGAAAATTTGGAATATTGTAAGTACAAGACCTAACGAGCTATATAACAGAGACAAAGTTGTTTTAGACGTTTGAATGATAGTTACCTAGCAAAAGAAGTGTGAAATTACCTGTTGCTTTACCTTCTATCCAGCTGCTAAAGCCTTTCAATAACTTATCAACTAAAAGTTCATTGTCATTCATTATTTCACCGTTTTTTTTTTTTTAGCAAATTGGCTGCATTACTGTTTATGATCATCTTTTCAAAGCCATTTTATTTGTTCAGTGTGGTAGAAAAATCTACTTTCAAAGATGTGAAACTCATATGAATGGAGTATTTCTTTTTTGTTCAGTCATGTGGTTGTTTTTACTCTAATAAGATTTTGACTTGACCCAGTTAGGCTGAAAGAAACACATCTGAAGGATCTTGGAAATTTGGCTTTGGTGGCAGCTGTGTGTGCTAAATCACTTCAAGGGATTTATCCTCCATGCTTTATTTAGCTGGGTCTTATATAAGTAGATATACTACAGGGTGTAACAACAAAATATTTTATTGCATTGAAACATGCTTTTTTATTTTTTAGCAATAATGAAACATCTACATTTAGACCAGAGGATTGAGCTAATGAGTCTTTTCTCTTATTTCAGCAAAGCAGCAGCTCAAGCAGCTCAAGATATGAACTCAAAGAAATACACTCCTCCATCACAAGGTCAGTGTGTGTGCTAAACTATACATAAAGATTAATTGTTAACCATTCTTTGAAAATGGTGAGTTAACATTGGATTCCTCTTATCCTGTTTGAGCAGCGAATCAGCAGGTGAAAAAGAAACCGGTAAGTGATGATTTTTTTTTTTTTCTCTGTTGACATTTTTTTCCACCCCATTATGTTTGAGTCTGTAGACAGTCCACACAAACATGCAGATATATTTTCCACAACAGTCCACAGAAAACTTTTATAGACCTTTTTTCAATTCGGGGATCCCACAAATTCTTATTCATCATATTTAAGACATTTTCAAAGACCATCCAGGGCCAATTCTGTCACTTTCAAGGATCAAACCTGGCATAGTTACAGACAAGAATCAAAGTTGATTGATGTAAAACTGCAGAATTCACAGAAGCTCGCGGGCAATGAACAAGAGAGAGAGAGAGAGAGAGAGAGCTGCTCAAGTGTTTGAACACTTCTTCACTGAGTTGTTTTACAGTGGTGACTGACTTTGTGGTCTCCTGATTTCTCTAATGCACCACAGCAAAACAAAGTGATGAGCTTTGAGACACACATGCAGATGGCACAATGTTGCCTATAGCTCGATATTATGTGGAAAAAAATATAAAATGATTTCAGGTTTCTATTCTTGCACAAAATGTTTTTTTTTTTAAATTCAAATCCTTGTTTTTTCCCTAACTTACAATGATTTCAAAGATCTGTGGAAGCCTGTTTATTGTTAAAAGCTTCAGAAAACAGCAGAAAAACAACTCTAAACTCATTAGTGTTCACTCTCAGTTTGCACTGTCACCAACATGCTGACATGAGGGAGATTCAGTTTGACTAATATGACAGGCGCTTTGCTGTTGTCCTGCACACTTTTGTTTTATGTGTTAACACAGCGAGGAAGACTCTAAATGCTGAAGGCTCCCGCAAAAGGCTTTAAGTAGGCATTGATTTGTCAAAATGATCACGTTGTGTTTATTGACAGACAGAAAGACTCAGCTGCATACATTAGTGTCAGACAGATGCAGTGGACGGATAAACCCCCTTCCATCACTCTGGCTGTGGGACCAGATGTTAGTTATACAACCATATCACACAGTCAGCAGATTGAGTTTGTTTATTTATAATCGTGGATGTTCGGTTTATCCTTGATTCAGAGCGTGTTGTTGTCTTCTTATCCAAGTTTTTTTCTTATTTGTTGTATGTAGATAAATTGCTGTTATGCTCTCGCCAGTGGCTCATGTCTCATGAGGTGCAGCTACTGCTATTCCTGCTTCATCGTGTTTTTTATGCCACTGCACTGGTGGCAGCTGTGGCTGGAGGGTTATGTTTTCAGGTTGTTAATATGTAAATACTTTCTCCGCATGTCGGCATGTCGGCATGTCCGTCTGTCCCATTCTCATGAACGTGGTATCTCAGGAACACTTAAGGAATTTCTTTGAATTAAGCAAATATGATGTATTTCAACTGAAGGAGGAACTGATTTAAAGTTAGTGGTCAAAGGTCAAGGTCACTATGACCTCTGAAAAATTATGTGCTAATTATAACAAAATCAGTAATATACTATATAATACAATAATTCTAGTTCTGAGAAGTTAAGGTTATTTTTACCATGTTACTGAATATAGTTCCATAAAAATCTGAATTAAAGCAACACTATGTAATTTTGACCGCAACCCTGTGGCTTCAAAAAACGAAACTTAACACTGCACATTAATATGTTGCACAAAACAATCATTTCAGTAAAACTGGGTTGTATTTCATGGAGAAAATGTCCTCTGGTTTTCCCTCTGATGTCCTGCTAATGGTCTGCCTGTCTGCAGCCTTTTATTTCACGGGGCTGTCCACAACAACCACCTGCTGCTGCAGCCACAGCTTTGGTTTGCAGGCAGCCTACATGTTGCTTTCACAAACCTCCGTGATCGCAGAGTACAGGCAGAGCAGTCATACGAGATCAGAGGGAAAACCAGAGGACATTTTCTCTGTTAAAAAAAAAGAAATGAAAAATTATCCCTTTTTTCAGTTATTTTTTTCTTCATTAATTGGTTTATTACTAAAATGCAAAAAAAAACTATTATACTTCCACAATGCCAAAGATAGTGATTTTAATTTGCTTGTTTTATTTGACCAAAAGTCTAGAGCTAAAAGACTTTCAGTTTGTCAAATGGTTTAAAGTTTTATGACATTCTGTGATAAGGGTCCAGTATAAGAAATGGGCCAAACTTAGCTGTTCCTCACTGCACATCACAAAAGATTCATTTATCTGATGATGGATGCAGCTGTTCTACTAAACAGAATCAGCTTTTCTTGGTTGGAAAGCTCAGTTTGGCTCCATCTATGTGAGGAATAAACCCACCCTTTTAAATTAAATTCACCAAACTTTTAGTGATGCTGACATTTTGCCTGCAGTGTAAACATACATTCAGAGACATTTACCTTTATCTCATACACTGAATTAAATGTGTGTGTCTTTGTGGCTGCAGGGGGAGCAGGTTGCTATGTATGATGTCGTGCCTACAATGCGTCCTGTGGTTCTAATGGGACCATCACTGAAGGGCTTAGAGGTGAGTCTGCTAAACTATAAAAAAAAATGGTTTCAATTGACTTGTGAAGGAAATGCTTCACTTGAGGAATGCTATTTAAGATCCATGTTTCCTTTTGAATTCCAGGTTACAGATATGATGCAAAAAGCACTATTTGACTTTTTAAAGCATCGTTTTGAAGGCAGGTAAGTTCTGATTTAAGTAAACAGTGTCACAACTTTTACGTGGAAGTAAAACTTAATAAAAATCACAACTGTGTAACAACCACTTCTTCTTTGTCTCCTCCACAGAATTACTATTACACGGGTCACGGCAGACATCTCTCTGGCTAAGCGGTCCATCCTCAACAACCCGGGCAAAAAGGCCTTAATAGACCGCTCAAACACCCGCTCAAATTTAGGTACACAGCTTTTTCATCTCAACCTGAGGCCTGTAGTCGCTGAGGCAAATGATCTTTTTATCTGTTCGAGGATAAGATGTTTGGTGTGTAGCTCATCAGGATGATTCAGATGGTATCAGTAACAGAAAAGTACTTTAAACTGTCTTCTAAAATAACTTTGAGTAATTGTGTTAGCTTTCTGACACTCACTGTATCGTCCCTTGAGAAAATCCTTACCCACTTGCGACCTTAATTAGGTTAAAACAAGCATCTGATACCATCTGACCCAGGTCTGAAATTAATGTGTCAGACTCCACTTTTTCTTTATCTCATTAAAACATTGTGCAGTTTGTGTTCAAGTTTTATTTTGGAATAAATAGATGGTCCATAAGTCAACAGGAAAATGATGCACCACCATGCAGCAAAATGAAGACAGATGCAGATAATAAAAGCACTAGCTAGACATCTCTGCAGATACGTTAATTTCCTCTTTTGCAGATCAAAACCACTCATGTTTGTGTGCAAAGTATGAAGCTAAAGCCAGCGGTCAATTAGTTTAGGACTAAGACTGAAAACACGAGAAAACACGTAGCCCACATCAACTAGCACCTCCAAAGCTAAGCAATCAACATTTTATGTTTTGTTTTTTTTAATTAAGTCCTGCTGTTTTCACCCCTATTTTCAGCTAAAGCAAAATCTGTTGGCAGCTGTAGCTTCATATTTGGCCTTCAGCTATGACAACAATACCTGTATTTTAATCAAACTCTGGACAGAAAGCAAATAATTTGCAATATTCCTTCAGGTCATACATGTAGGTAGAAAAAACAGATTGACATTTAAGACTTAAGTAGGACGCTCGGTTGTGACAGGTTTTTAATGTCACATGCTTCCTAGATATTTGCTGATATTTGTTTTGTCCCAGTGACTCTGTGCAGTAGGCTAGACTGAATCCCTCTCACCTACACAAAACAAAAGATTAGTGTCCAACAGAAGCAGGATAAGATTTACTTGATTTTCTCTACTTTTGTCTTTCTCATTGCTCTCTCATCCCAGATGCTGCCGGTATGTATGACTGAAAGCACTGGTAGTCCATGTCTGTCAAAATGCTCCTCCTTTCTTCTTTTTTCATCATCATCTTACATCAACAGCCACTGTTCAATGAGCAAGACATTCTCTGTTGTTTATTTGTTTTAGTGGGCTAACAGATGTTTTAGATGTAATATTTAAATATTTGTGAGTTGTGTAACTTCTTAAAGGACTGAAACAACCACCATGCTCCCACATGCTTTTCTGTACTGCTCGCCCTCTAGTGGTCAATGTTTAAATCACTTTTCTTATGGGTGTGAAATATCCTGTGTTTTTTTAATGGATTTATTACCCTGGAAAATACACATTCGTCTCTTGTCAGGTGGTCTCATTAGGTAGACAGTTTTGTAAACGATTTCCCATTTGTCATGTCAGTTACCCACAAGTCTGTACTTTTGACTGGTCTTGTTTCCTGCAGTAGAAAAAAAGATAAGACAGGTTGGTTTTGCTTGTGTCTCTGTTGTGTTGGGTTAAGATGCACAAAAGGATGTTTTACATTTAAAAGTCAATTTTTATCTTTGTATACCAAGACAAGTTCTCCACAAGGTCCATGTAACAGTTGTTTTAGAGCTTTTGATCATCTCACATGGACTTCATCAGTATCATGGAATTTAAAATTCTAGATCAAATACATGTTTTTCTTAACACTTCTCTTCCACATCAGCTTTCACTGCTGAAGAAGATTAATTTGATCAAAACTTTGTGGGGAATTTTGTTTGTTTGTTTTGCTTGTTTTGTTTTTGTTAACTACTGTTTCAACACATCATTTAACTTTTATTTCTGATCTTAGCTCTGGTTTGGTGGGTTTAACCTTCAGAATAAAAGAATTTAAATTGCATCCTCATTTCTGTACCTTGATAATTTTTTTTTTTTTAAGAGAGAGAGAAAAACAACAAGTCCTTTCATGCCAGCGCTGACAATATAAATGTATAGAAAATTATTAAAAATAACACACATTACAATTCAAAGCTATAGGGCAATAACAGGAAAATATCTACTTTGAGTTAACAAGTTACCTGTGAGACAAGTTTTTGTTTTAAATGATGTCCAAAAAAAAGCACATTTGATGAATGTCCTGGGTCTGAGGTACCAAAGTCATGCTGTTACTCTCTGCATTTGCAGCCCAAATCCAGGGGGAGGTGGAGCGCATCTTTGAGCTGGCCCGCAGCTTGCAGCTGGTGGTTCTAGACGCAGACACAGTCAACCACCCTCTCCAAGTGTCTAAGACTTCCCTGGCACCAATCCTAGTCTACGTCAAGATCTCGTCACCAAAGGTAAGCCTCACCTCAGTTCTCCTCTCAGTACTTTGTAATGAGTATTTACTCTCAAGAAACAGTCCTGTAAAATGCCTTTAATGATTTTTCTCTCTCTCTGTTTGTTTTTTTCTTCCTTTCATTTCTGTTGTTGTTTGTTTAGGTGTTGACAAGACTGATAAAAACAAGAGGGAAGTCGCAGACCAAACATCTGAACGTTCAGTTGGTAGCAGCAGACAAGCTTGCGCAATGTCCACCTGTGAGTGCCATCTAGTGCCCACTTGATGAAGTTGTAGTTAACATTTAGCAATAATACGTTTTATTTTGAATGGATGAATTGTTAATATGTTATTTTACAATTTTGGGTATTTCAGTTGTTGCATAGATATATATATATTTGGCCTTGTCCCTGTAGATGAGTCACTTAAACTGGTAAAAACTGACCACAAAATGGAAAGAAACCAGTTCCAGAAAATACGCTGGTGGCCTCTTGATTTCTATGTTGGGGTCTAGCTGGCAAGTTGAAGTAATATCTTGATTTTTTCCAAGGAATTTAAGGGATATAAGAGAATTTAAAATTTATCGACTGTATTTGAATTTTACAACAAGGCAAAACTTTGAAAAAAGAAACAGAAAATGTAGCTTAACAGCTAATGTAATTGATAAAATGAGAGAAATTTTAAAGATTTGGATTTTGGGTTGTATTTTTAAAATCTTGCTTTTATGTATACTAAAGATATCAGGTTTAGTTTTATAGCTTATGTAGTCAAATTTAGCATAGAAACACATTTTTGATGAGTGAGTGATGTGGCCAAATTTCAACCATCCTTTTGTTTTTTCTCTCTGTCTTTTAAAATCATTATTTTCTCTCTCCTGTAGGAAATGTTTGATGTCATCTTGGATGAGAACCAGCTAACTGACGCCTGTGAGCACATTGCTGATTATCTGGAGTCTTACTGGAGAGCCACTCATCCACCAGAGATGGAGCCTGTCAACGAACTGGTGGCCCAGCTGGCTGAGAACACACTGCCCATCAGTTCTTCAGCAATATCAGTATGTGAAACGCAGACTTCTATGTTGGAAACACTACAAGAAGCCAATATACTTGTTGGATGTGATAACATTTTCACTCTGTCATCTCATGTCATCTCACTCATCTCAACCATACAGAGGATCTCCTGAATGTAGAAACACTGTTTGTATGTCGTGAATTTGAGCTCAGCAGCAACATTTTATATACAGAGGAACGTCACAGTGTGCTATATCTGTGTTTGTCTGCATTTATTCACCTAACATTTTCATTTCATTTCATTTTCTCTCATCCTACTCCACTGGAAAGTTGAAGAAATGAAATAGGTCTACCTCTGGTGAGTGAGATGTCTTCGAATTTTGCTGTAGCTGAGTTTTCACTGTTTCACTGCAGTAATAGAGATGCATCCTTTGCAATTTCTACAGTTTACAGCATAAAGAAATCCATATTTTTATTCCTTGATAGGCTCAAATCACTCTAGTTTGATTCCTGCTGGCAGGCTCTTCTTCAGATGATGTTGCTTAGAAATATTAAAACAATTAATAATTAAATTAAGAGATTAGAAGAGGGCTGATCACACATTTCAGTCAGTTTTAGTCAGAATGTTGCAGTCTGTCTTTTTGTCTCCTGATCAGCAACTTTTAGTAACTTTTGGGAACTCATCATGCATTTATTATTATTGACATTTTTGCACAACATAATTAGTCAAGAAATATATTAAAAAGATCCATTAAAACTTAAACTGGGACAATTAATTAGTAGTGAAAATAAACAGTGGTTCAGCTGCTGTAGAACAGATGCGTAGAAGCCTGAGGCAGCGAGTGTGTTTTGATGTGAGTAATTGCAGGAGGCTACACTGAGTGGCTCAAGGTCCCATGATAAAACTACGTATTATCATCCAAAAATATTCAAATTGCCTCTGGTGTGATTGCCAGTTTAGGCACTTGTGAGCCAGCTGTCTGCCCAACAGCATCTGCGTGTGTGTGTATGTGTGTTGGTATGATGAAGAACTAGTTCTCACATAAACAAGTAATTTTTTTTTCAAAACTATTTTTTTTCCTACTGCGTTCTCACACAAAAAAAATCCCATCCACATAAACACAAAATCACAACTGAAGTGCTGTCATGAGCACACCAAGCAAATAGTTGTATTGTAACCCTAACCCTAAAGTCCTTAAGCCTGGGAAAAACTAAACTGCAATCAGAGTTTTGGCCAGTTCTCTTCCAAAACCTGCAGCACTGGCAGTGAGGACTGCGTTGTTACAATGTTGTATTATGTAGTGACCTCTGTAGTTTGTTTTGGCATTTCTGTAGCTTATCATGAACTGGAAGGACCAGTCCCTTGAAGTTGGAATTCCGACTCTGAGCTCGGGGTCTTCTGGGTTTGCCTGAATATATGAGTAGGAATTCCAACTTCAAGGGGACGGTCTTTTCATAAACTCTGGTTTGCAACTAGGAATTCTACTTGGAAAATAACTTCCGATGACATTTGGAACACACCTTCAACTTAGTTGAGAAGTAACTGTTCATTTATGTGTCAAAAGGTCAAAAATCTTTCCAGCAAGATTAGCACCCAGCACTATATTTCCTAATGTGAAAACAGGAGATAATGGTGCGCAATCTGTCATAACAGGCCAAAAGTTAGTTTTGCCTGTTTACACGTCATGAATATCTTCAGCCTGGCTGGAGTTCTCACTCACTAACTTCATTTCCGTGTGGACAGGAGGCCAAAATGCATAGAAACAGATGTGTTTTGAAAAATATCCCTGTACATGTGAGGACACATGTACAGGGATATGGGAAGCAGAAGTTATATGCACATCACGGAGGAGCAAGGCTGTCAGGTCATCTTGTAGGAAAAGAAAGAAAGTTGCCCGCACACTGACTCCAGGCCACAAAAACTTTAATAGACAACGTTTTCACCTGATAAAGATCTGTTGACCGAAACTTTGTCGATTAAAGTTTTTGTGGAGTGGAATCGAGGAGCAGGGAACTTTCTTTCTTTGCCTGCAGGAACACATGTGGGACACATTTCATACATAAAACTAGCTCACAAAAGTCTCCAATTAGAAAACTCTAGGGCATTTGTGAAGGTCTACTGTATGTGATTTCCACAAGAGTGACCCAAGTAACTTTATGTGTGTGCGTCAGATTGTACATATGGGCTGACAAATACAAGTGTGTGGGTAAAGACATAAAGGCTTGAGCAGTTTATGTTTTTGTGCTTAACATGATGTCACCCCCCCCCCCCAGGATGGGCAGAAAAACAAGAAGGCAGCTGCCCCCAAGAGGAAGGGTTCCAGGGAGAACCATCTCGACCAGGATCCCCCTTCAGCCCCTGCACAGGAAGAGAGGGCTGAGGAGGGCCAGAGAGAGGAGGAAGAGCGGCTGCTAAAGACTGAACCAAAGAGACCCCAGCACACCCACCATCATCACCATCACCACCACCACCACCGTCGGATGGAGCATCACAGCCACACTCAGCACAATCAAACGCCCAGTGCGCCGGAAGTGCAGTCAAGCAGGGATTATAACCAGCGGCTTCCCCGCAGGCACCAGCCTGAGGAGAGGGAGGATGTGGTGGAGGATGTGGTGGAGGAGGACGAGGAGGAGAGCCGCTACAACCACCGGGGCCATAACCACCACCATCATAACAGCAACCACCACCACCATCACCATCATCACCACCACCAACATCACCGTGGCAACAGCCAGCCACACGTCGGGGAAGACTACGAGCAGGAGCACAATGAACGCAACCGGCAGCACAGGCACCACCAGCATGTTCCACCACAGACACAAAACATGGATCACTATCCTGCACACAATCATCACAACTACCACCACTACCACGGCAGAGAGAGGGACAGAGACAGAGACAGAGACAGAGAGAGACACAAGGACAGAGAAAGAGACAGAGATCGGGACAGAGATAGGGATCGATACAGAGACAGAGACAGAGATGCACGACAATGGCACAGGGATTCCTACATACACCAGTGACTGTGTTTCTTCTCTGACTTGGTGCATGGTTCATGCTGCTCAAGTTTTAATGCACTAATGGATGGGACAGAGTGGTGTGTCATCTTTGTAGACAGTGTTCCTCCTTGTGTTGTTTGCCATTTTTTATTTCTACTCTCTGCCACTCGCCCACTTTGTTCTTGTTTCTTGTTCTTTACTCAAATGAACGTTATCTCTGTTTTTTGTCCCTCTTATTTTCACCTCATTCGTATAGCTCCACCTGTGTGTATTTTTGCACAAACATTTGTCAAGAAAAAATGCAACAATGTGCTCATGCAGTTTTGCATTGGCCATGCAAAGTATGGAAGCCATGAATGGTCAGTCTTAGAGTATAAAAAGTATAAATGTTTGCTTTCTGGTGATAACAGGATAATTACACGGTTACTGGGCTATCGAGTCTGGCAAGATAAAATTAATGCAGTCTAAACAAAACAGTCCTAGAATAAATCCTACCCTCATGAGGTTGTAGTGTTCCTTTTTAAAGCGGCAGTGATGTTGAATTAGCTTTATTTTGGGTACTGTTGCATTGTTTTGCATTCTGCATTCAGCTGTTTGAATTTGGGAGGCCCTTGCAGCAGTGACACAGATTTTAAATCAGAGTGTATTTCTGTTTGGCCCAAAATGCAAAGTGAGACAGAGTTCAGGTTGGGAGAACTGGTAATGATCACCACTAGAGGGTTTTTTTTTCACGCTGTGGTTTAGTCTACACTCATTCATTTAACTGAATTTAACAAAATTAAGTTTGGTCACATCACAAACTAAATCCTCTATATGGATCATACAGATCAGTTATACTGGAAATTTACTATATTTTGTCTTTTTCTTTATTCATCTCCAAAAAGTTTTTTTTTTTACCACGTTAGCACGTAACTATCCCATATAAGTTCAAACACCAAGTGATTAGATTAAACTATTAGCAGATAAACAGAAAAAAAAATATCTGCGAATACTTACGTGATTACAAAAATGCCAAACATGATCTGGTTTTAGCCTCTCAAGTAGGCCTATAAGATATGCTTCTCTTTTTTTAAAATCTTTTGTATCATGGGATGTAAATGTGATATCTTTTAATTTTTAGATTATTGGTGGCACAATGCAATTTAAAAAGGTAATGGGCTTTTTTTGACCTTTTATATATGTGAGTTTTTTATTGATTATTTTAGAAAGTGAAACTGTCCTATCATGAGAAAACATCTCTGTTACAAAGGCCGGTTCCATTTAATGAGAGCTCATAAATGTTCATGATTTTCATTTCTCCAAAGTTACACAAGGGGATGTTTTGTCTGATCAAAGGGTAAAAATAACCATGGGAAATAACTTACCTGTGTTTCGGGGTCACATCTGACTCAGCCCATGTGTCTGAATTGGTGTATCTTCAAAAGCTAATAATTTATTTTAAACAATGGAACGGTAAGTCAAACTATTTTTCTACATGATTCTGAAAGGAAGTCATACTTGGATTCCTACTTTTCTAAACAGTGTTCAAGCATATTTATTATATCGACTTGCGTTTGCTCGGTCTGGAAGCATGAAGAATCTTTGGTGACACTGACATGTGCTATATGCTGGATACTCTATGCATCTTCTTGTGATAAAATATATTGCTTGAATACAATCTCTATGCATTTGTACATACTTCATAATTGCCTTGTTAGGTAGCCTAAATGTAAGGAGGACCAGAGAGCCTGTTGAACTGTTTGGTAGAACTTGACCTAATGTGTGCGATTGTTCTGAGTTGACGAGATTGAATTGACTTTTCTTTTGATTATTTTTTGTACACATTCAGATGTTAATTTTAACAAATATGCATTCTATTGTTGATAAACCATTAAAATGTTAAAAAAAAGTGCTAAGTGACTTTTTGTTGTTGTTGTTGTTGTTGTTGTTGTTGTTGTTGTTGTTGTTGTTGAAGATATAGCTGTTAAGTACCCCCCCTCAGTTGCAGTATTGGCGTCCAGACTATCGATAATGGGATATATCATGGGTGAAACAGCGCCCCCGAAATATAACGGCGGCTAAATGTTATCCAGGCTGTGTGGACAAAGATGGTATTGCACCGTGGACGAACTCAACTGAAATGACCACAGGTGCGACTGGAATCCGTTGATTAACGTTAAATTATTTGTTGCCACTTGTTAACGTTAAGAATCCACCAGCAAGCTGCAGCAAATCGACGGCGTAAAATTCCTGGAGAAGAAACTGAATTAAAGACATTTTTAGCCTCCACAAATACAAGAATGGTAAAGAGGAGTCATTAAGTAAGAGATGTAATAGTGAGTGGAAATAGTGAGTTAAGTCAAGATAGCTTGTTTTTGCAGTGACGTTGTTTTTGCTAATGGCTATGATGTTTTGGCTAGCTACCAGCGATGCTGGCCGAAGTTTGGGATTTTTGCCAACAACCGCAGTGACCAACATGGCGGCGGCTGAACTGGGACGTTACACTGTGTGGCGTGTGCCATAGGCAGGTAACATGGTGTATCTCACGTTACGTGACGTATCATTATACCTCGGCTCACTGGTTTCTTTTCCGATGTCTGTCACTGACTGACAGCATGTCTGTTTGTTTAACTCTAACTTGGCTGGTAGTGTTTTTGTTGATTTTGCGAGGGTTAAAAACTGCTGTTCAGTGGAGGCTCATGCAGCGAAGCCTAGTAAATTACTTTACCAACGTTACTTTGATAACGTTATGATATTCTATTATATTCTGTTACACCCCCCATGTTACCGCTCAGAAACCTTTTCGTGCTCTGAACAGGCTTTTTATTTATTTATTTATTTTTTAAAAAGCACACTTCCCATAAACGTGCAGTGTCTCTTCGACCACTGGATTAATATGGACACTCTGCTTTTCGTTTCTTTGTTGCCATGGTGAATTATAGTAACGAAGCTGTGATCAGAGATTGATGATGGCCTTGTCATTCCCAGCAACCTATATGCTTAAACATAGGCTTGAACATCCTTGGAGTTGATTGAATGAAATCTAATCACCTTCTCCGGCATTTCTAATATAACGATATGGTTCAAAAAATTTGCAGAATTTGTAACATATTCCCTCAGCTGAGATTTTGTATTGCTTTTTAGATTGACAATGACTAATTGAATTCAATTCAAACTTCATTTAAGACTCACCAGAGAGCTCCTAGCAATACAAAAAGAAAGACAAAGAGAGGGAAAATATTTTGAATTTAGATTCAGACTGAATCAAATGTTCAAAATTATAGTTAGTAGATGTTCTTTAATCAGCTCCTTCTGCCAAGTGCAATGACAGTTTTCAAACTGCTGTCATGCGGAAGAAGATACAGAAATATCCGCTGCTGTACCACTAGACTAGATCCTTTTCACCAGGTCGTGAGAAATTTAAATTCACCCTTCTATAATCAGCTACTCCCTCCTATGTAGCAGCAACAAATAGCTAAATCAGAATTTTTTTTTCTTTTGCACTGCAAAAATGACAGTACATATGCCATGATTCTTGGTTGTTAATCAAGCCAGGTTTCTGAAAGTAGGATATAGTCCAGTTTATGAGCAGATATGATGTAATTAACAATGACAGTCTTTTCAGCTAGAGATCAAACAGTACAGGGGGCTCAAAAATTTCCTTGCATGCCCTCTTGAAGAACCCTCAAAAAGAAAAATGGCCACAATCTATTTAGTCAACCAAGAACAACAATAGGAGGACATTTACCAAATCCAAGTTGAATTTTGTTAAAATAAAGAACAGCACAGTGGCATCAACAACCTCATGACTGTTTATTTTTCAACACAAATCATGTCTATTGAGCCTAGTTACATTCCCTGTTTTCCACTGGTCATCAGCGCCCCACTTGCAGTTCAGTGGGACCTGTCCCATTAGTTTGACAGCAACTGCACTGAGCAGTACCAGTCTGGGATTGTAGTAAGAAATATTTTGGGCAGTGAAAACTCGATGTACACAAGACAGATACAGTAATAGAGGGTTAAGATCAGTAACCTTCATTTTTTTTGTTTTACCTGCTATACCAGAAATGAAACAAATGTGAATTTGACACTTCATTAAAGACCAAATCATTAATTCTTTTGTGCTGTTATACCCCTTATGTCAAAACAGTTAAATGTTATCTTCAGGTCATGATAAAATTACAGCTGATATAATATCTGTCATAACTTGTAATATGGTCCAGTAGGAACACTTATATATTTGACTGTAGACATCTCACAATTAAAGCTGGTAATCTATTTTACAGTAAAACAAGTTCTGATTAAGATTTGTCCAAACATTTAATAAATTTGTAGGCCTAGTTGTTACAAAAATTGCAAATAAACACAATTTCAAATTATTACAAGTAGATATTTGCATGTAGATTAAGACATTTCATAGCTAAAACTATTTGGTTCATCAAAACCAGTTACTGGTGACTACACTGGAGATTCTGTCATTCCAAAATAGAAAACAAAATTCCTGGTCATACAAGATACCTTTCAAAAATTCGCTCTATGCCTGATTAGAGTCTACTGGTATTTGCGTCACACAGTTATAACAGGCCCAGGACTCTCTTCCTCGACATTTGCCACTAGTTTATTTGTGTTAGCCAGGTCATTCTGGGCCTGCTCATTATTGAAGAAGAGTGGGTTATCAAAGGTGGTTAACTTTTCTGGGATAGGTAGGCGGCCGCCAGACTTCTTGAAGAGCAAAAAGCTGATTACTGTCCCCACAGCAATCACAGTTATGATCAGCATAACTACCAGAGTGTGGCCACGGCTTTGGAGGTCCTCCATCTTACGATTTACTGTACAGAATCAACACAGAGATGATGAGCCAGAAGAACTTACTTATAAAAAATGAGTCGAATAGGATAAAAGATGTAACTTACCAATAGTCGGTGGCACTTCAGGTAAAACTGGGAAGAAAAAATGATCAAAATAACTTAACAAATGCATACAATTTCTGTATCATTGCATTGACATGACTTATTTTCAAATGTATCGCTGAAATGAGTTTCGAAATATGTGTTACACATTTTCCTTTATCTCACTAACATTAATTCAAACTAAATCTTAATTAGTATTTGCTATTACTTTTGGCAGTTTTGCAAATGTATGGTCTGTTGTACCACCGGCTGCCTGCGCTCCATTTCCCACTTTCAGTTTCAATTACTGCGAAGCCGTTCTCATAAGGTTGACTGTCCTCCCAGTTAGTGTAGTCCATGACTGTTTTATCCATCCACAGCCACAAGCCTGGGAACAAATAAAAATTCAGTATTTTTGTTTCTGAAACTTCTCAACCTTTTGTAATTTTTATTTTTCTATTTTGGCAATCAGCATTTACTTTTTTGATGTGAATAAAAACAAGTTTTTGCAATTCTGAAGGTATCCAAATGTGTGTGTATAACCTATAACCCAGAGATGAGGACCAATAAAAGATCAGCACTGACTAGTTGATGTTAGCTTGCATCTAGCTTAAGTTTAACTTGATCAGATTGATGTTTACTTGATATTTTGAAAAGATTTGTGTGTTTTTGTGTGCTACACTTGTTTCCATATGGTGCTTGCTTTGTTATGACTTAAAAAAAAAAAAAAAAAACACGCACCCGCCTACGCGCACACACAAAAGAACTGTCAGATAACTTCCTATTCAGGTCTCCTGCTGGCAAACATTAAATCAAGAGAAAAACTACTTTAATTAATAACATCAGCTTAAGGCAGGTTACAGGTTCATTGTTGAACACACAATAATACAGGCTTATTACGTTACAATTAGATTGGGTTTGAAAGCTGAAGGGTTGTGAAAATATGAAGTAGATTCTAGATGAAACTTTTGGTCTGTCCTAGCTGCATGTTCTCATTACAAAGCAAAATAGATTTAAACTTTAAAAGAAAGCCTTCATTGTGTGGTTTTTTTTTTTTCATTTCATATACCCTTAGCGGTCTGTGATCATACACAAAACAACTGATCAGTTTTTATACTTTATGCTAATGGACTGAGGAGTGATGATACCACAGTACATGCTTTGAATTTCTTAGATATACGTAATTTATCAGTTATCTGCTCTTCTTCAAACTTTTGCTACTATACTGGACAGTAAAAATCTACTTATCAGTCCACAGTACCTCTACAGACTATCTCTACTGTAACCCATTGCTGTAACATCATTTGTGTAGTAGAAAATAAGAAATAATGTATGGAAGAAAAATTACTAAAAGAAAAAAATAACAAAACTGAAAGCACAACTCTGACATATTTTTACCTCAGAGTTTTTGGGCAAACATGTTGGCATACAGGTGCCTAACAAGAAACAAAGTATGGGCAAAATGAGGTAAGGACTGTTGTTTGTTTTGCCATGATCATCCAACTTGCTTAGTGTGGTGTTGATCAGTGCAGTGGACCTAATTTTCGTTCGGTATTTGAATTTCCACTTTTTGACAGCTGTGGCAGTCTCTGCATGTTTCTCCTGTTGGTATAGTGGCCTTCAGCCACTCTTACAGCACTGTACCAAATGCTATAATGCTGCCATTATTCTGAAAAAACATGATTTACCAGCACTAGATAAAAACCTGATATTAGAAATTATCGCCTTCTTCCCAAGTAGCATTTAAGAACAATGTAAAATATACATTTTAAAGATGATAGTTGCAAAAAAAAAGATTTCTTTAAACAACTGTTCCAAAATTAAAAAAAAAAAAAATTAGCAGCCCATGAGCTCTATTTCAATCTTGACCAAACTTATGGAAATATACTATCCTGTGGCTCCTTAATGCTCCGAAACACCAGGTTTATCAGAGCTCTTTCTTTAACATTAATAGAGTGTATGGATATGTAAGAGAACTGGATTCAGTGGAGATTCTCCGCCTTGCTTACAAACTGGTGAAAAATTCCCCCAAATGCATTTTCCCTGTAGGTCACTGTGCACTGTACACTAGCTCAGTTATGACTTTTTCTACTCTGAAGTTTTAATCCCTGTGATTAAAAATTTCTGTGATTTTAAAATCAGTAATGTCACCACAATGTTAATTCTGTGGGGCGAGTGGAAACTCACAGGGGGGATTGGTGAGGTGAAACCTTTTGAGCGTATGCCCTGAGTGAGCAATTCTGATTGCTTTTAATAGAGTACTTAAGTCCCGCCCTCCTACTTTCAGTCAGCTGGACGTTAATTTGGAAGAAATATGAGCTGAAGCCAATGAAAAGAGACATTTTGTAAAATTATCTTCTAAAATGACAGGCATCACATTTGAGAATGAGGGCAAAATTCAAACAAGGGGGAAAAATAAGTTGTCCCTTTCTATTGACTACTGTACAAAATTTTTCTGAAAAACAGTCCCATGGAGTCCACTGGTAGGAGTATGACTTAGCTACTCTATGGGCAGCCATCTTTGCTCACTGTATCTAGTTGTCTGAATACATCCATGAAAAAGTGTAGCATAATGTCTCTTGCTTCTATTCATGTCGGAGCAGACATTGTGACTGTACCTCTGTGAGTTCTATACAAGCCAATCCAGAAAGAATTATGATTGTCTTTAAATGTTGCAATATTGTCCTCAATAAAGCCTTGTTCAAAGGGATCTTCAATGCTGACAAGAGCACCACCTGCAGAAGCAAGCACGCAAACAAACAAACAAACAAAAAAACAACATCAGGTCTTAAGTTAAAGTTGAATGCAGCTGAATGACTAAGAATTTTCATCAGACTGTCCGTAGAAAATCCTCACCAAGTCTTGCACAGTTAGTAGATGCATCAGGCCACTCAACCCTCTCTGTGTTGAAGAGGTAACAATTCTGTTTGAATGGTAGCCAGCTGACCTGCTGTCTGTGGCTGAACATTTCTTGTGGTAATTCAGGACAAATTCCTGGATAATTGCCTGACTGTGTTGGTGGAACCTCTGTGGATAAAAAAGACACAACACTGGAAACAACTAATGACTGTACACACACACAAAAATCTACTGCATTTTTATACATAGCCATAAACAGTATTGTAGAGCACAAAAACTATATCACATTTAAACCAAAATGCCTTTCTAACAATAGTAATCACATCTAAGACATGTAAGCAAGATGTTTGTCAGTGCTAACAGGGCGATCATTATAATGATTAAATGAGGCTCACCTGTAGACTTCATACAAATGCTGGCCTTTTTCTCAAGGCACAAATCTGTTTTCCATTTTCCGTCCACATCCACATACACACAAGGTCGGTTCATGCTTGGTTCTCGTCTACCCCAGTTCGTTATGGTGAGGCGCCAGCCATCAACATATTTGTAATACCCAGCAGTCTATAGGCAAAGATTGAACAAATGAATTGACCAAAAATTGACCAGATTCAACTTTTTCATAAAAAAATAGTCTGTTTTTTATGTCTAGGTAAACTTTAGTATTTATTATTTTTTACTGTAAAAAACGTTACTCGTTCATTTCAGTTTGCCTAAAATGCCTGTTAAATATTTTATTTTGTAATATTTAGCTTTCATGGAAACAATTATTTCATACATAGGTACCTCAATGCTGTGCTATTAGCATTATATACTTCATATAATGGACAGAAGCATATTATATATTTACAGAAACAAGAATTTTTAAATTCACAAATACATTTTTTTTGTTTGTTTGTTATGAGCTGTTTGAGAGGTTTTCTGTCCTTTACCTTTGCTTTGTTTATTCCAAGCCACACAGCTGCATTAAGTTTCAAAGCCAACATCTCAATATAGACCTGGGACCACTCATTTCGCAGGCTAGCCATGTTGGCACCATCCTCTTCACATTGCTTCTTGGCTGCCTCCCAGGTCTTGGGCTCAGTAATTACCTTGATGGAGTCGTTGAATATTTGTATATAATCGGAAGAAATTGTTGGTTCAGGGAACTCTGTGATTGTGGGGTCTGTGTCGGATGAAAAATTAAAATTATTTTCCTAAGAATGCATGTGTTAGAGGGTCAGTGGGTTAAGGTTAATTTTCTGGAAAAGAATGACATTTACATTCAACACAGCACACAATATTGACAACAAAACAGAGGAGTCACTCAAGAAATCATCAGTGTCATTTGCTTTTATGTATGTGGGTGTGTTGATGCTGTTGAAGGTCGATCTTACTTAATGACAAATTCATTCATTGAGATTTAGCCAGACCTCCATTTAGGCTTGAGCCAGTATTTTTCCTAGACTGTGACTGTAATAAATGTAATGAATTTCTTAGTTTCAAGTAATTACATCACTAGACTATGCCAATCACAAAATTGGTCTTGAGCTCGATCTTTACCGTCTTCATACCCTTATTTGTTCTATATGCCAAAAGTTGCATTGCATTACCATGTAGAGCAAAAAAAAGGCGTTGGTCCATTTAAATATTCTTCCTCACCTACTTGCCACTACTCCTCTTCCTCCCCGTCCTCCTACTTCTCCCCATGATCATCATAATCCATACCTTTCCAGATGTTTAAAAAAAAAAATTATCTAATTGAAAACAAATCTAAAATGTCAGTAAATTAAATCTTATTCCTGACATCAAAATACTGAGTGAAGTTTAAAAAAATAAAAAACGTTCAGTGTCGGATCCTTCCTCCTCTCCTCTCTCTGTCTGTGCCGCTGTCCTCCTGCTGTGAACCTGCCTGCATGCAACGTTACTGGTGCTAATATTTGAGGTAGAAGGGACTTTTTGTCTTAGTCAGCAACAGTGTACAAGAGTTGCTAAGGTTTAAATATTTGTGGCAAGCGAAGCTTAATGTTTAGACAGCATACATACAGCTTTCTTGCGAACTTGTTTGCAAAAAATTAGCTGTAAGCTGCTGAGTTAGCGTGCTACATTTGTGATAATGGACAGGCAGAGCAGATTAAAATGTTTCCCTCTACATGTTCAGGTTTATGCAGCTTAAAGAGGTGTGTTGTTTAAGTTCAGGCTTTTCACTTGCAGAGGTTTTATTGCACTTTACTTACAATAACTACATGCGTAGTCCACTCCTTTTCTATTAAAACTTTGAGGGCCTCAAGGAATAAAAAAAACAACAGTAAGTACAAAATTCAGCCTTACCAAGATTTCGAATACAGATGTATCCCATGGTATCATTGCAGGACTTTTTTATCCATTTCCCAAGACCAACTTTGGCATCGGTGCTCATTGCTGCACACTCTTGCTGGTGAAGCACAGAGATTGTGAGGTGTAGAGCAAAGTATTCTCAGATCCAGGGTCATTTTGGAGAAGCCGTGCAACATTTTCTACATAATGCCGAGGGATCTTTTTAAAATCAACTGCTCTAATGCCAGCGGCAGCAGTGACAAGAGCTGGCAGAATATCTTGAATTAAAAATGACTGATAAAATATAATCATTATTCAACCAAGACATCGGTCATCTACCAGCTAACACTTAATTCATATGTACACATGTATTTGTAAAAAGGGTTTTTCCTCCTTAACTAAAAAAAAAAATAAATCCAATCCACAAAAGCACGGTTTTAAATAAATCTCATTAAGCCATGTAGACCAATCAGAGGCCTAACCAAAGATAGACTGGTTCCAATAGGACAAGAGCAACAACAGCAAGTAACAGCAGAGACCTACACAGCACATTCTGAACCCTCTTTTTTCAGTAGTCTGGAATAATTAGTTTACATGTGTAAACATTTCCAAAGTTCTCTTAGCTAGGTTAAAACACATCTGCCATTGCATGTATCCTACATGTAAACAAAGCATCAAACATGAAAAAAAGATTTGCGCATAATCGGATGTCTCAAGCCAAAAACCTTGTTTACCCTGCCCACAGGACAACACAGTAAACTGTTTTTTAAAAATATTTTCACCGTGGAGTTTTCCAAAAGATCCATTTATGGGGACTTCAAACACTGCGTGTTGCAGTGGACAAAGGCCGAACCAAACAGAAAAGACTACATTTTTAAAAATACCCATTTACTGTTATATATGGACAAGGCATAAGAGGAGAAAGCCTTAATGTCACTGCATAAACATAAATCACCATCCTTTTTTTAAACTTAAACTTAAACAAACCCAATGAGATACTAGGGCACTTAAAAATGTTTATACACTATGCTGATGCCTCTAAAATGATATCCTGTAATGTCTGTTGTTTTGCACAGATTTTTATTAATTTAGCTGTATTCATATAAATATTTTTACTGGTGCTGTTATTAATAAATATATTTTAACTCCATTAATTTTTTTAACGTCATAAATGCGCGCACATTCTGGCCATGGATGTATTATAAGAACTGGATACCGGACCAGAAAATGGCCGCCGTTCATTTCAATAAAAGTTGCTCGCCTGGTGCATACGCCGAAAAAGTTCCTGACTTCTGGGTTTACTTCCGCGTTATACGGC
>JAQLOL010000004.1:18437864-18452077 GCA_029783665.1 Naso thynnoides
CACGAGTGGCCACTGGGAAAAATCGGCGTGCCTGCTCAGAGGCGGCGCCATATCCAGGTCTTATAATACATCCATGGTTCTGGCCCTCGGCCTGCCCTGTAGTATGGGAAATCAGGAAGAGATGCAGCCACCATATACTTGTATACAAGGTACACAACTTAAGACAAGACAGCTAAAGTGGAGGAGTAAGTATATATTTTTGACAGTAGTAGTCTATATTATACTAGGACAGTACAATAAGGGTACCTGTGAGTCTTAGTGGTGACGGTGGCTTGGACTGCTCCATGTTCGCACTAGTTGGTTGCAGTCAGCTGTTAGCCTCCAGGCTGGCTCTGTTAGCACACTGTATCTCGCTCGAATAACTCACTAATTCCATTTTCCGACACCATGTTGTAGTCTGTTTTATACTGGGACACTGTTATAGTAATATCTTACTCCTGAATGTAGGCTGAGTGTTAAATTTGACGCTAAGACTAATACTCAGTAAGACACAGAGATGAGACTAAAGGGGCTGTTGTTCTTGGTCATAGTAACTACAACAGACATGTGCAATCGAGCCCCGATTGCAGCAGACGTAACATAGTAGAGCACCGAGCGCTTGATCAAAATATATGTCACAGTATTTTTCATGATTTTGGATTGCTGTAATAATTACAATAATGAACATACATTTGGATAAGGGAAACATATATGTCCACTCTCATGTTGATAAGAGAATTAAAAACTAGTGACGTCACGATTTCCAATCACATGACTGGAAATCGGGGCCGATCACGTGATTTTCAACTGATCGGGATCGGGTGGAAATAATCGGATTTTTTAAAATGTAATGTCTCGCCATAAATATTAAACAGTTAACAGCAGGTGGGGAGTAGGCCTAACGCTAATTTAACATTAGTAGTAGTGAGCTGGTCGCCAGTAGGCTAACACAGAGCAAATGTGAAGCTGGTGCCTCGGGACTACGAAAATGTCTGCAGTTTGGAAGTATTTTAAATTGGACTGCGAAGGCAGTGCAACAGCCACTTGTAATGTGTGCAAATTGGGCATTTCACGTGGCGGAAAGGACAAATCTGCCTTTTACACTACCAATATGATATGCCATGTGAAAAACAAACACCCTGCACAGGACTCTGAGTTCACTGTGGCAACTCAGGCAAAGACACTGAGCCAACCGACACTGAAAGAGACTTTGAAAAATAAAGAGAAATTGCCCGAGGACATTGAAAAGGCCAAAAAGATCACAGACAAGATAGCTAAAATTTATCGTATTGGATGACCAACTGCTGTCTGTGGTTGCAAATGCGGGATTACGCCGTCTCCTGGAGCACTTGGAGCCATAGTATGAGTTGCCTTCTCGACACTACTGACACAGCTCTGCCAGCCCTTCACAACAAGCTACGAGACCACCTGCCAGTCCATTTAAAACACGTGCCGTCTTTTGGGTTTACCACTGACATATGGAGTTCGTCTGTTTGCCTGATGTCACTGCTTAGCTGCGCTGAACAGTGGGTCGACTCCAGTTTAAATTTACAACGTGCAATCTTGCATGCTCAGCACTTCCGTGGATCTCATACGGCAGAGCGTTTGAAACTGGCGATCAAGGGGATTCTGAACAGTTGGGGAATAGAGAAGCAATGGGTCCATGTAATTATGCGGGACAATGCGTGAAATATGAAGAAAGCCATGGTTGATATGGGAGTACCGAGTATGCGTTACATGGCGCACACCCTTCATCTTGTCGTGCAGGAGGGTCTGCTCTCTCAGCGCAGTGTCACAGACACACTGACTAATGCGAGGAAGATTATAGGACATTTCAAACATTCTCCCTTGGCCTATTCATGTCTGGAGGATACCCAGATTGATCTGAAGATGAAAGTCAAGCGCCTGCAGCAGGATGTGCAGGTTAGATGGAACAGCATTAATGCATTGCCAAAGTATCGGATCGGGACTAGGTATCGGCAGATACTCAAAATCAAATGATTCAGACTTGGACTCAGGGGCAAAAAAATGTGATCGGGCCATCCTATTAAAAACTTGAAAGCATCCCTTCAAGGTACATTTAGAACTGAATTTAAAAAAGTGTGATTAATTTGCAATTAATCAGAAGGTGACTATGAAATTCATGTGATTAATCGAGGTGAAATACTTAAAATGATTGATAGCACTGATTTTCACACAATATTCTGTAATTTTCAAACAAATAACATTTAAATTGCTCATCTAAACTGAGATACACATTAAGGAATTAAATTAATGGACATAACAGTGTAAAGTAACAGTATGTTTTTTTTTTGTTTTTTTTTTTTTTTACTGTTGTTGTAACCTTCTGCACTTACACACTGGCTGAAATTAAACTAAATTGAGTATACTGTAATTCGACAAAGGTGGAACTCACATTGTGGTGTGTTAAGAAAGAATTACCTTAAAGCGTATTCCATAATCTGTCTGAAGTAGAAAATCAGCATGTTAGAAATCAGTATGACAATTTGGAGGCATTTCATTCATCAAAATTTTAAAAATAAATGCTCAGTCATTAAAATGTAATGTATTTGAGCTTTAAGCCAAGGCAAATTAAGTGGTATTGTATATTAAAATCAAATTAGCAAACATTATTTACCTCATAGTCACTATCATAATATCTCGTTCTCTGCAATGGAAAATCAGGGCGTCAGAAAACTGTAGCATTACATCAAAAAAGTATTAAACACAATACAAATGTATTTAATTGATCACAGTACTAAATAACAGTTGTAGTCAAGAGTTGTAATCTTAAATGCTTCTGCTGTAAGTGAAGAAACTTCAGCTGTAAATACACATAAGTTTAGACATCACACCCTTAAAAGTTCCTTATAATGATGTTGCAACATGTAGCAGCTTTTTAGTTATGCGGCGCATTACTCATGTACTTGACACTTTTACGTGTCCACTTACCGAAGATCCCCAGTTGTTATATCGCTTTGGTCGACCGTCAGTCCAGTAAAAAGGATTACCATTTGCATTATGCAAACCAATCCACAGGTCTGTGGTAGGTGCCTCTATCATTGTAGCTGTCAAAAACACTGAAAATTTTGACAAACACACATGCACACAGATTTTACAAGTCTGTCAGTATATTTTTTTCTTCTATATATACAAATAAATTTGATTTGATTTTTTTCTTCAAAACACAACACCACCAAACAACACCAAAAACAAAATAACATGATAATAAGTAATAACATAACAAAAGCACCATGAGCACAATTTAATTTTGAAAATCTTTTGGTTACTATTAGACCCTTTCTGCCTGGTTAAAAGTTAACCATATTGTATCACTGTATAAATTTTGTTTGTAAACAAACATTTTGCATGATGGAAAATTTCAATCAGAATATTGACCACCATCTGTAGCGATGGGCACAGTTTCAGACGAGCATAATCATGCAATACAAGGCCTAACGTGCTTAATTTATTTTTGACACCCAGCCAGACATTTTAAATTGTATGAAATAACAGGTGTTTTCTTTAACATAAGAAATGATAGTTTTCTAGAAAAAAAAGTTATAAAGCAAACCTTGCACAGATCTTGAGAGAATTGACGCCAGATTTCCTCCCATTGCTTTGCATTGTGTCTTTGCTCCATTCCATGTCTCCTTCTGGCTATTAATGATGTTGTAACACTATAGATGAAAAATCAATGGCTTCAGTGGCTTTTTGTGATATATCAGAAGAGCAGTTGCTTGTTATATCAAGAAATAGAACAATTCTTTGTCAAAATAAAGACATATCATTACAGGCTCCTAAATTTTGTGCAACATCCTGTTTTCCTTTTAAGCCAAACAATTATTAAATTATATTGACCTCTGACCTTCAAACCCATTTTTTTCCAGTTTTGTGGACAGCCACCACTTGGGGTAACTGTTGGTGGCACAGTGGCATTGGCAGGTGGTGAACCACTCCGTTTACAAATTGAGTAGTGCTCAAATCCACAGTTATAATCATGCCAGAACCCTGTAAGCCAATTAAGAATATCCACAAAATATTTCAGCAAAAAAGGATAATTCATTTCAAAAGCATGTTAAACCAATGTCAGATTCATTCCTCATTGAAGCCATTATAGTTAAGAAATTCTAGTTATTCAAGTTACTCACCCATAGCAGTAGTCATGACAACACAGTGTTCATCATTATTTAAGAATTGTGGTTGATCCTCATCCCATCTTTGAAACACAACTGGAGAACCATCGATCCACCTTTTTGGGATGCAAGGACAATCTAATTTTACCATCATAATTAGATGTAGACTAATTCTAACGAGATGGACTCTGCTCAGTGACGCTAGGTCTTTCCTTTTATCCAGGTGTACCTATTGCAACTGAGATGACAAAGCTCGCAAACTCCTGGTACGTCAGCTAGCATGACTTCATGTGTCTGTCCAGTTCTCCCCATTAAAAAACTTGGAGTATAACTACAGAGCACCAAAAAAAAAGATGTTTTTTTAAATTTACACTTGTTTATACAGGATGCAACTGATAATCATGTTGACTCTTCAGATTTTGATCATTTAAACAATCAACATACATTGGTTAGACTAATAGATTTCCCGGTTTGGCATTAAACAGAAAAAAAATTAAATTAAGCAAGCGATTGGCTGTTAAAGGGGAAGTAGCCAGGTTTTGCACCATCTTTGGTGGCCTTTAGTATTTCAAATCGATCTAATCAATCTGTCTCTTCTCTGAAATGTCCTTTTGTTGTTTACTGTTTTTAACTTATTTTATTAAAATTCAAAGAAAGCACACAGCACAGAATATTGTTCAACTAGCCATACCATCTAAATGACACTTTATTTTGATGCTTTTTTTAAACTTTTCTTACTTCAGTTGCGTCAATTTTTGGTTGGGTTAGTCATACTCACCCATATGTTTTGTCGAGATCTACAGTCAGGCCAATCCAGTAACGCCCATGACTTCTCATTATCTACATCCATAAAGAGAAGCACCTGGTAAAACCTGCTGTACTTAGATTGCGGTGGTGACAAAGTGTTGTGGCCAAAGTAATTTCTTACCTGTTTCCATAAAAATACAGCTTCGGCTTCAAAGTTGATTGTTGCCAAGTCACCATGCTTCCTTTGACAGTAGACACGAGCTTCTTCCATGGCCATCGACATTCTGTTCATATAGTACTGATTTCCCCTCCATTCTAGCCACCCATCTGAGGTCCTATTGTATTCTGCAAACATGTTTGCAATGCTTTTATGTAAAGGGTTGTGCATAAAACTGACAGTACAACATAACCATGACATTTACACCTTGTGTTAAAATGAAATCTGTATCTGAAGAGCAAAGGTGTAAATAGTTTGGGATCAGAAATGTATCTGTTGTATCTGACCACCTCAGGGGGTGGTTTGGGTAACATTTTGTTCAATTTTAGGTTAATGTAAAGTAGAAATGGGTGGATCATTCCGAAGCTCCAAAGCTTGTCCTACTTAAGTCAAGCTCACTGCTTCAGTACATTCTAAGACATTCAATACACTTTGCTGTGATTGGTCCCCAGGCCGGACTTTGGACATGTCTGCTTTAAGCCATGGGCTTATCAGTCCTCTCTTAAACTTTTTCATGTTCTTGTCAGTTTTCTCATGATTGTAATTGTGTCATGACATTTTTATGCACACCCCTTTATTTAATTTACCATATTACAGTACATCAAACACGTCCAAAGTCCGGCCCGGGGACCAATCACAGCACAAAATCAAAATTAATTATGGCCCGCACCTTCTGTCTCAATACACATTATTTATGGCCTGCCAGCACTGTCAAACAGAATTAATTTATCACGCAGGTTCAAAACACTATTTCTCTTTTCACCTCATGGTGGCAGCACCACTCTGAAATTTCACCTGGCTGTGTGACCTGTGCTGTGATCCCTACAAGCTAATTTCTGCCATGGCGACTGTAGATAAAAAGAGGAAAGTTGATGTTGAGGTCCGCCACTTCTAGGAGAGATGAAAATTACAATATTTTTTCACTAAAACCAAACCAGTTGTATTTACCTCATTTGCCCGAGAAACTGTTGCTGTGTGAACGAATTTAATGAAAAGTGTTATTACCAGACAAAACAAGCTAATGCTTATGACAAGCTATCAGGGAGCAACCATGCTAAAAAAGTGCAACAGTTTGAAGCTGCATTACATGTATAGGTTCACATTTTGCGTTGCTTTTAGTCATGCTAGTGGTATGGCTTTGTGAGTGGCAATATCAGTTAGTCAGCTGGTCCACTGCTTTGGTCCCGACAGAAATATTTAATAAACAATGGATTTCCGCAAAATTTTATTCAGATTCATGGTCCCTAGAGGTTGAATCTTACTGACACGGGTGATTCCTTGTTTTGAAGCACCGCAAACATGTCAAAATTTTCTCATGTCCAGTGAAATATTCCAGTTTTTACTGGATAGATTGATAAACTGTCCTGTACATTGTTTTTCAATTTCTCTCCTTAGGTTTGGTAAGATTAGGGGCATGGTCAGCATTGCACTGTACCTGCTTAACACCAACATGTTACCAGGGCATGTTAGCTTTTTTTTACATGAGCATTTAACTTGAGTACAGTTTCACAAAGCCATGAGCATGGCTGTTAAGTCTTAATTTTGGTATATAAAGTCTGACATTTTACTGTTAAGTTGTGACGCCTTTATGCCACACTACAATTAATGTTGATCAACCCTCAGAAAAGTAATATAGCAGTAATAAATTATGGAAGTATGCGAAAGAAAATAAGGGTTTGGGCTAAAAGCGGAAATACAGTGTTTTCTATGTGGTTGCATAGAAAAATGACGCTCTTACCTGGAGCGATAGGGTCTGGAGGCGGCTTTGGAGTCTTTCCTGTAAGTACGTAGATAATTAAACTTCAGAACACAGACAACAGAACTGGAATCACAGGCAACATTGAGCTGAAAATATGTCCACCAACTGTAAATTCGATTAAGGTATTGTTAAAAGTCAACCTTGCTTGGTAGCCAAACAAAAAGAGTTTTGGTGTGCCACATTTTACCTGCACGGATCTGGCAGATCCATCCACGGGTCATTTCACAGTGCACATCATTCCAAGACCCACTGCGTGAATCCCGATCAGATATTTCAAATTCAGCACAAGATTCCACATTGTTTTTATTGTTTGGCTCTCCATCCTCCCAATGTTGAAACTGCACCTATAAACAAAGCAAACAATGAAAACAGTGACTTTTAAATTTTATTGTCTATTAACTGAGTCTCTTAAACTAAAAACTGTTTACTCAACTAAAGTACTAAAGTAGAAATATGTTAACATACTGGGGATCCATCACTCCATACATAACCGGTGGCTGGATCAGGGGCACTAAGTCCGATCCAGACTCTGCCATAGCTAAAACAGACAAACTTATATTATTGATTTAAATATCAAACCACTTTGTTAAATGTTTAATATTTACAGGTACAGGCATTGTTGTGGGCACTAGCCAACCTTAATTTTCTGCTCCAACCTGTTTTTCATTATCTCAATTTTGTACTATGCCAGACTGTACCGATCTGGTAGCATTTCGAGCTCAGCTTGACTGTGGATGCTGAGCAGATCTCCTCCGATGGTCTTGCAGTAATCTCTGGCCTCAAACCACGTCCTCCTTTGTGAAGATCCTGTAAACAGCTTAAACACAAGACAAAGAGGTTCAACTTGGTTAGGTGGTGTCACTTCACAAAAATGATCCATAATTTCAAGGGATACACTGATAACTTATTTAAATCTCCGTCTTGGTTAAGACTACCTTGTTTAGACTTTTAGGGGTGATTAGAAGAAGGAAAAAAGAATTCAAGCAGTGCCCAAAGGGTTATTCAAGCACTTTACTGTAAACTGCACAAAAGTCACAAAGTTTTACTTGAGCAACATTTTGATCTAACAGAGGTCTTTGTTGTGCATTGTCAAATCACCATCACAAAGCAACCCAAACAGTATGTAGAAACAGATAAATTACTCAGATGTTTGTGTTCTGTATAATTGTAAGACTATTTACTTTTGAACCGAGCTAATTAGAGCGGGGCTGTACAACACTATCTGTTTACATGTTGAAGTACCTTAAAGCAAAAATTTCTTGTCCCCATTTGAGTCCAGTCAGTAGCACAGTTTGTGGAGATAACAGTGGGCGGTGCAGGGGTTAGAGTTGCCCCCTCTGCAAGGTGTTTGCAGATGTATTTCGCTTTATCAGTGCAGGGCAGCACATCCCATAGGCCAGCAAAGATGCCCGTTGACATGGCAACGCAGCCCTGTCTGTGACCTGACATTGTAGTGGGAGAAATTGTGAAAAGTCAATTGTAAAACCTCTGCCTGCCACATGTTAGAGATGGAGATAATTTTTTTCTACCTGGCATTTCAGCATTCCAGTGGGTAAATGTTACAATGTCTTTGTTGGTCCACACAAATTCATCAGCTTCTTTCTGGTTTGAGAGGCCTAGCCAGAAGTGTTTCTCTGGTCTCAGTCCCACCAAGCTGACAAGGAATGCATTATCCACCCTGGAAATATTGACGATAGGTTCATAGGATTTCTGGCATCATTAAATAATGTACAGTAATATAAAGGTCTGTATGATTTTTTTCTGGTTTAAGTCTGTTTTTAAATTACATTACTCTTGAACTTCTGAAATGGAGCATTGATGAGAACATTTAAATTAAAATAAACGTTCTTACCCATTAGAAACATCAGCTAAATAAGAATCTGAACTCTTGCAGTCATCTTTAGCCTCATCAAAGGTTTTGGTCTGTGTCCCTACAGAGTAGCAGTATGAACCATGTCTTCGCCAGCCCTAGATTGTTGGAAATCAAATGAATGAAAAAAAAAAAAGGATTTTTCAATAATTTAGTTTTTGTAACAGGAAAAACAAGAGTTTGTTTATAGTATATGATATCTGTAGGAAATAGAAAGAGTTGCCAAAAACTGCAGACTCTCCTTTCTCTGCACCAGTCATTTTTGTTCCCTTATCCTTATATTCTGTTCTATAAAAATACTAAGCAGTTATCCAACTTGTGAGTGAATGACAATGGCTGGTGCAAAGATAGAGGAGGTTCTGTAGTTTTTGGCACAACATTTATTCTTGCCAGAATTTACGTTGAAAATAAGTACCACACGACACAAAACATTGGCTTGGATGTGTTGGATTCAGCAACTTTCTAGTTGAAATACGTTTTTTGGAAGTATTGAGCCTATGACACAATATGGAAGACTTGGACTATGCCACATGAAGCTGTTAAGAGTTTTTGATGGATGTTTTTAGATAGTTTTGATACTGTCACAAGTGTACATCCTTAGGCTACAAACAAAAGGGAGCACGCATTTCAGAAATCATTTGTTTACCGTGGAGGAATGCTGGAAGGAAAAAAACCCTCAAATTCAAGATATCTAAGGCTGAGTAATAGATTAACAAAACAAAATTTGGGGGCAGAATATCAATTTAAACCTTTGTAATGAGAAAAAAAAATACAATATGCTATAATCACTGCAGTCACATAACACAACAAGCTGGACGACATATAGCCCTGACGTATTATTCTTGGAGTATGTGTGAACGTAACATTTTATTTGAATCTGTGTTTCTGTCCTCGGTTAAACTTTATTGAATAGTCTGCCACCAAATAGTTCATAGAGTATTCCAACAACATATCAATTGGTTGACTAATAATTTCTTGAATATTTGTATACACATTGTAAAATATTAGTTGAACACTGTCGAGTGTTTGTTTAACATGTTCAACAGTGAAAAGGTTAATATGGTTATGTTTAGGGTTAGAGTTGCCTGAAACAGTTTAATTGTTAAATGTAAATTGACATGCTGTTGAAATGTTGATCCTCAATGCATACCTTAAATTCAAAACTCACATTTCAAAAATTGCAAGATTGTTTTTCAATTATCTACAATATATGTCAGAAGTCTAAAAATGCATTTTTCAATAGATTACATTACTGTAATTCACTTAAAACAGAATTCAGTTAAGTTTTCACTTGCTGCATGGTTTACCTTGCCAAGTGACCAGCTCACTGACTGTAACCCATAAGAACTTCCAGGGCCAAAGAAAGTGGCAACATTGTTGTACCCCAAAAATCATCTTTTTTACCCAGTTAGTCATTATATCCACATTACTGATGACTGATCCACGTTACTTTACCAAACGGCCCTACAATATTGATGCAATTCTGTCATCAAGGTATTTGAGCAAAATATGGTGAGATTTGTTTTGTCAATATATAAAGGTAAAAAAAAAAAAACTAAACGCACACTTTTGCAGCCTTCATCCTGCTCCACCACATCTCCAGTAGGATTAGCAGCACTCATCTTCATGCAAATAAAGCCATGTTTTTCTTCACACACATGGTCAGCCCAGTTCCCTTTCTGCAACAAAGTACCATAAAAATGTAATATGCTTGTACAGTATGACAAAATAGGCACCGTACCTATATAGTTTTCCTTACCTCTCCCCTGATGAGAACACAGTCTTTTATTTGAGTAGTCACAACAGGTTTTCCAAATTCCCAGCTAGTGAAACTGACAGTAGAGTGGTCGATCCAGTCAAACAGCCCCTCTGTCTTCCTGTCATTCAGTCCAATCCAAAGCTCATCAGTGGATGCTGCAAGCATGAACAAAAGAAAATGATCTACCCCTAAATTTTCCAGTATGATACTAATGAATAACAGGTAACTGCACATGACATTCACACTGTCTTTATCTTCTTGTCCTACTTTGATCACTTGTGTCATTACAGTATAGATTGCTGTAGTTGAGGCAGAGTACTGAAGTCATTGCTTTCTATTAGCTATGTTTGCTATTCACTGACTTAGCACACATCCACTCTTCAGCCCTGTGGTTACCGTCTGACTATACAGTCCAATCTGCTGATATGCTCATGCCAGTGCTGTTAACTGCTGTAGTTCCCCTTCTACCTCAGTCTCCTCCCAAGTGTGACTATGTTTGCTTTTTTTTTTTTTTTTTTAAATTGTGTTTACATACTGTATCCAAGTTGAGAGATGATAAAACCTTGGTCTTCCACATTGCGGATGCTGACTAGGTCACCTCCTAGATTACGACACTCTCCCTGAGCCTCAGTCCATGTTCTCTGAGTCCGATTGAGGTAGAAGCAGTGGCCATTGTAGGGAATCCAAGGTCTTTTACAAAATCCTGTCACAACAGCTGATCATGAGAAGAATAAAATATTTGAGTTACTGGCGGACAGACATACAGAGTTGCTCTGTAGTTACCAGACAATGTATAGAGTAGAATAGAGCTTTTTCTTTACATTGTGTAGGCAGTTCTTCTGGTGGTTTACTGTAGCAGATGTACCCGAGTTTCTTGCTACAAGGGGAACTTTGCCAAGAGTACATTACAGCAGGATCAAGAATTGCACAGTTGTATCCTGGATTTGGAACTGGATGACCTAAAAAAGATGATGACACGGATGCATCAGTTATGATATCTGCCAAAACGGAAATTCAGTCAGGAAAACATCACTTATCAGTCTATAAATTGGATTTATATCCACACCCCCCTTTGACTGAGTGAATCCATTAAAACCATAGGTCCAAAAAACAAATACATGCACAGTATTTCTGTGGATAAGATTGGGGCCCTAAACAGGACAAAGTTTCAACTTTCTCCTATCTGCCAGCTGCAGTTAAAAAGATGAAAGAAAGAAATGTAGTTTATATGTTTAAGTGGAGGGTATGTTATCAGCTATCTTCTCTCTCCTTTAGCTTGAAGGATTTTTTTAGCCATTATATCTTGATATGTCACCATATTCATTTATCAGAAACACAAAGTGTCAGTGTAGGAAAAATCTACCTGAGTCCCATTTCATGTAGCGGTAAGGCCTCCCATTAGACCATTTCCAACCATGTTCCGGATCCAGGATCAGCCCACTCCAAAGCTTACTGCCCGCTGTCCCTAGAATTGCTGTTGTGGGCGTGAAAAACAGACAACACAAAATGATGAGTCTTTTGCTGTGTCACTAGCTGTTGGTAGGCGGACAGTTCCTGATTTTTTATTTTTTATTTTTTTGACAACAACACAAAAGTGTCCAAGCAGTTTTACCACCACAAGTGCTGCATTTTGAAATGAAACAAAAATTTTATGAATTAAAAGTGCTATTGTAAATAATAGGCTACTTGATAATTAAAAAATACAGGTATAGAAAACAAATTAATTCCTACTTACAGTAATTATTGTATTCATTCCAATACATGTTGTGTTTATACAGTAAATAAACTGAGTCTATGGTTAATATCTCCTTACCTGTTACGTAAGCCTGCTCGTGAGGATCATTGATACTGAGCAGAGACGCTCCCTGTTGTTTGCAGCTGGTTTCAGCCTGGGACCAAGTCAGAGCTGCCTGTGTGTTGAGCTGGTAATATGCTCCCGTTGTTGGATGTACATTCCAGCCTTCTTTAGCTATGAATATAGGTACAAATTATGGACATGTTATGTTTACTGTAAAGTATAATACTTTCTGTAACCTGAATGTATATTTTTTGGATCTCCATTAAATGATTGAGGTTGAATCAGTCATAAACTAGTGTTAGACCCTTAATCAAATTAAACCTCACTAGATTTGGCAACTTTTAAGACCCTTATAGCAGAATATTCATAGTTATTTGTGTTAAAGTGCCTGACAAGTGCCTGGTTGTTCAGTGGGTGGGTAAGCAATACTCACATGTAATTGGGCAGTGTCCCCAGCGTTCACTTTGAAATTTTGTTTCAACTGCACACCAGAGACTCTTTGTTGAGGAGTCGAGAGTAATGCAGTCTGAGAACCACTGGTCTTTGTACTGAAAGGGGAACATGCACGGCATTCCAGCTGCATTTCCACCAATAGAATAAAGTTCTAAGAGCAGATTAAAAAAAAAAGTATTTTCTGAACATCTGTACCTGCAGTGATATAACAGCAAATGAAAAACACTTCCAAACATGATGATGGAATCTGAAAATGATTCTTTTTAATCTTTTCCACAATTTAGATATATATCAAATCTGTATTTATTAACAATTATTTTTAATGACATATAATAAGTAAGCAATGCAGGAGCAATTAACAGCAGTTGCTGTTATCAAGTTTAACCTTCTGTCTGAACTAACATGACACCACACCCTTAAAACATTATCTCTGAAACCATCATATTAATTATGCTAAATATGTACTTTCAATATCATAACAATTTAGTGTGGATGGCACTCCATATCCTTAAAAATAACCCTGTTTTATAAAGTACTATACCTCTGTATGTTCTTGTGCAAGCACCGCTGGACATCCCTGAAATTGTAAAGTGGTTATTGGGTCCTATTGTCTTGGAGAGCACTGCTGTGTTAGCAGCAGTGAGCTCAATGTAGAGCTCCTGGTCTTTGAGGGCGAGCACTGTTTCATTCTTGCATTCCCACATTTGCAGTTCACTTTTTTCATCACAATCATAGAGACTTATTTCACTTCCCACACTTTTCCCCTGGACACCAAGGCATTTATTCCTTTGTTGAACTAGTAGTCGGTCACTGGTTGTCCAACGTATTGCATCACACTGGTTGTTTGTTTTAACCAAACAAGAACCAGTGGCCACGTTAATTAGTTGAAATGGTGAATCTGTAGAGAAAAAGTTATACGTCTTGTAATGTTATGTGCAGAAGAATTTAGAAAATTACCAAACTGCAACAACAATATTGACTAATGGAAAAAAAGTAGGGAAAAGAGTTAGAACCACTCGTATCTACATACAAATATACATACAAAACTGGAAACAACAGTTGCCTTAAAACTGAACAGTTTTTTTTTAACACGTGATGAACACAGTTGCATACAGAGTGAAGTGACACAACTACACAAAAAACTCAATTAAATGTTGGAATACTGTACCATCAGAAGCCAAACACTGGAATGTTTGGATAAGGAGCACAATGACTGTACAAGTTATCTTCATTGTTAGAATTCTTCTGAAATGTCCTACAGCAGAAGAACGAATAGATGCATTTCTCACAGAGGTTTTACGAGTCGTGTGAATGATTGTTGAAAGTCAGTCCTAATAGTACTGACACTTCTTGTCTGGTTATGTCGTCATGACTTTTTTTTTTCTTTGTCCAAGACCTTTATTTCAACATTTTACTTTAGACAATCAAGGAACGGAAAATGATTTTACCTTTTTTTTTTTTTTTTTTTTTTTTATTTTTTTGTTGTTTATTTTTA
>JAQLOL010000004.1:18452177-18497736 GCA_029783665.1 Naso thynnoides
ACTGAATTTCCATTTGTCCACACAAATTCATCAATGTTTTTCTGGTTCGAGAGGCCCAGCCAGAAGTATTTCTCTGGCCTTGTCCCCACCAAACTGACCAGAAATGCATTGTCCACCCTGAAAAAATGAATGAATAAATGAAATAGACTGTGTAGTACATGTACACAGGGGTTTCAGTAAATGACAGTTTTTATTTCGAAGCTTCTGTTGTATGCTTTTGTAAGCTTAGAATTTCTGTCACACACAAAAATGTGCTTCAACAAAATTCTCAGTTAAATGAGTTATTTCTTTAATGTACTGTACATAACTCATCACTTTGGTCAGTGTAGATATAATGCAGTGTAGATGTAATGCAGATAGATAAGGGGATAGATAAAAATATTTTTTGTTATTGTGGTTCTATAAATGTAATTTATGTTGCTGTTTTTTAAAAATTGAATCATGATTCTTTAGAGCCAGTGGTGGCGTTTAATAAAATAGCATGACACTAATAATTTGAGTGTAAGAGGCCTGCTGAAGAAGTCTGACAGTTAATGTGCATACATCAAATACATGACTTAGCCACAGACCGCACTGTTTCAGGTGCAGCCCTAACAATGATAATAATCAAACATAAAATGTTCTTACCCATTTGAAACATCAGCTAAGTAGGAGTCTGAAGCTTCACAGTCGTTTTTGGCTTCATCAAATGTCTTTGTCTCTGATCCTATGAAGTAGCAGTAGGAGCCATGCTTTTTCCAGCCCTGTGCAATAATTAGAACTGAGGCATCACAAATCCTTCTTTTATTCATAAAGGACATTAATATGCCAACAAATTTTGTAAAATCAAAGTAATATTTTTTCATTATTAATCTGCTACTTATACAAACTGGACAGAATTTAGATCTACATGTTTCCAACTGAGTGAGATATTTCACTGGATTACCTTTCCATGTAATTTTCTGTCCTTGGTCAGATACATTAATGATATAGATGTTTGTGAAGACCACTTTTTTGTACATTACATGTAAACTTTACTCACAGCTTTGCAGCCAATGTCCAGGTCTACTTCATCTGCGGGGCGTTCAGTGGCACTCTGCTTCATACAGATAAAGCCATGTTTCTCGTCACACGAGCGATCCGCCCAGTTCCCATTCTGCAAGACAGGAAAGCTATAAAGCACTAACGTACTTGCAGATTGAATGCACCAGATTAATAGATGTTATAAACTCATATTTAAAAAATGTGTTCATTTTTTTTGTCAGTTTATTGTTTAAAAAAAGCAAAACAGTAAAAGGTTTGTAAGAGACAAAAAGAACACTGATTTTTACGCCATATTATTGTCGGACCTCTTTATATCTATTAGTATTTTTCTGCCATTCAGTGTGATTTTTTTTTTCTATTTAACCTATGATTACTCATGTATGATGTATCCAGATAATAATGGTGAATATATGAAGAAAATGTGTACGTGCATCATTTTATCATCTTACCTGTCCCCTGATTAGAACACAGTCTTCAGTATCTGTGGAGACAGTTGGTTTCCCATACTCCCAGCTGGTGAAGGTGACAGTTGCGTGGTCACTCCAGTCAAACAGCCCCTCTGTCTGTATGTCATTCAGTCCAATCCAAAGCTCATCAGTGGATGCTGTAGACATAGACAGTGACGATGTACCTCATGTCAACCTCTCACACTTTTAACATGCTCTTCATTCTAAATTCATGGAGCTATTGGTATCATCCCAACATTGGTCAGAATAGACCTTTGTTTGGACGGAACAAAGACAGTTGAAGGTGCACATTTCCTCCCTTTTTATTCAGATTTGTTGAGTTCTTTGGATTCTTTTATTTTAAAACCAAAGAAAGATCGTGTTTTAACATCAATCTAAAGCAAAAAAAGCCCAGCACAGTCTCAAATGTTTGAGAGGTTAGAACCATCTTCAAGACTATTATCCTCACATACCGTATCCGAGTTGAGAGATGACAAAACTTTGATCCTCCACGTTGCGGATGCTGACAAGGTCCCCTCCTTCTTTGCGGCATTCTACCCGAGCATCAGACCATTTTTGAAGAGTGCGATGAAGGTGGAAACAGTGGCCATTATAGGGAATCCAAGGGTTGGAACAAAATCCCTGCTCAACTGACATTAAAACCACAAAGGGAGAAGGGGTTGAGTAACTGCTATACAACAGTGGATGTGTGACAATAACAATTGATACTGTAGACAAGTAAAATATTTTCCTGTACTTTGTGGAGGAGTTGGCGGAGCTCCGTCTTTGTAACAGATGTATCCCATTTTTTTAGTGCAGGATGAACTTTGCCATGTGTGCTCCCCAGCAGAGTCAAGAAATGCACAGTTGTGTCCTGGATTAGGAAGTGGATTTCCTAAAATAAGATAAAGATTTCACTTAAGTGTTCTTCTTTAATGATGGAGATCCTCATTAGGGTTGCGATGAAACTTTTGTCCATGAAAATATTGAAAAACAAAAACAATTTCCCAGAACCAAAATTAATGTCTTCAAATTTGCTTTCTTTGTCTGACGAACATCCCAAAACCCAAAGACTTTTAATCTGCTACCTAAGTGAGAAAGAGAAACAGCAAATCCTTACATCTAAAAAGTGTAACCAGCAAATGTTTGACTTTTTGCCTGAAAAATGGCTAAAATTTTAAATCGATTATCAAAATATTCTGCAACAATTTTTTTCCTATCAACTTATAGGTTAATCAGCTAATCATTCAGCTGTATTTCACATATATCCATGCAAATTGTTCATGCAAATTCATTTGTGGGACTTGCAGGTTAAAACATGAAGAAAAGACTGTAGTAATACTACCATTTAACAAGAGAAATTAACAGCCTTTTTTCTCTTCACATCACATCATAAGGAATCACGGGGTATGCTGTTTCATGTACTGTCACATGGAATTCACAGGATCCATCTTACCATAAGATAAATGTTTCACAGAAGGAAACACTAATTATGATTTTTTTTTTTTAAATAGTGAAACACAATGTCTTGGCTTGCTTGTTTTAACTTATTGTTGACCACTAGGGATCAGTGTTAGCAAGCTGTAAACACAAAACTTTACATATTCCAGTATCAGCTTAAGTTGATATGGCAGACTTTGAGAGCAAACAGTTGTTTGTTTACACATCTAGAAATCATAAAGCATCATTAGATTTCATTTGGTGTCATGTTCCTAGACACTTGCCTTAAGTAAGTCTAATTTTCTCTCCTTTAATCACTGTTTTGCACTTCTGAAAAACCTGAGGGAAATATCTGGTTCATCAGCTGCAAAGTGTGCCTCTGCTCTTTCCAGCTAGTCACTAACTTGCCTCATGGTGGTGTGCAGATGGGTTTTTAAAGCTTTTTTTTTTTCTAAAGACTTCCTTTGTCTGAAAAGTTGAGGGAAAGATTTGTAGGCTTTAAAATCAAAACAATGACACACAAGATGCTAAATCACTCAAAGAGCTCTGCACTGTCTCAGTCGGTCCATTATGGTTGACCTCTGTCACATACCAGGAGTTGTGTAGCATTAGACAGCTTAGTTAGTTCTTCTTTTACAAGTCTTGCTGTTACTTGAACACTTATAAAGACTAATTATAGGGTGAAGTTGATCAAAATCACAACTGGCATTTGCTTAAAAAAAAAGCGTTTTTACTTAAACTTGGCAGTAAATGTATGTAAAGCTCAAACATTCTAAGGTCATTGCCCCAGAAAACTCCAGCAGAGCTTTTAAACCTTTTACCTGAGTGTAGACTTACCTGATGACCATCTTAGATAACGGAAGGGTTTCGCATCAGACCATTGCCAGCCATGTTCAGGGTCCAGGACCAGCCCGATCCAAAGTTTATGTTTCTCTGATCCCACAATTGCTGTGTGTTTATGTGTTTGGAGGGACAAAAAAGATAGAAAAGAACAAAGTAAAGAAATTGTTCCTTTTTTTTCATATTGTTCCTCTTTTTCATTTCTTAAAAACAAAAAACCACAAAAAACACAGAAATCAATCAGACAAGCACACAAACATGAATACATTGCAGCAAACACAAGAGTAGCAATACACTATGTAGAGATACCTTTTGAGATTCATGTTGTCAGTGAGTGTGAAAATCTTTTGCATTTGCATTCATAACAACTGTGTATCTAATGAGACCTTTAGATTTGCAACCAACATGCAGAAGCTTCCTATCACTTCTGAGAAAAATGGATTGCACAATTTCTGAAGTGGTACAAAGATCCATGGACTCACTATTTGGGGAAACTGTTGGTTAATCTTGATGTTCTGGAGCTCTTTGTTTTTCTGAAATAGCTTGTGTCTCGAAGGTTAAAGGGTGATTTAAGGAAACACTCATTTCTAAAAGTTCTTATATTGTGCCACGATTAATCATTAGGTTGTCTGGAACTGATACAGACAGTAACTGGTTGTCACTTCATCTATGACTACCAGCTGTTTGATACAAATGTCTCAAATGCAGATAAGCTAAAATAAGAGATGTGGTCTCTGTTGTGGCTTGTTTTGCAAAGGCATGTTTCTTTTAATGTCTTTCAAGTTAAATCATCTAGCAAATCTTAACGTAATAGACTTTATTTTTAACCACATGATACTAATGTTTGTTGATCATTTCTGTCATAAATCAACCATTCTTATGATGTGTCAGCATTTATATATATATATATATATTAATACAACTAAAATCCACCATATGGCACCTTACCTGAGACAAAAGCCTGCTCGTGAGGATCAGAGAGGCTGAGCAGAGAGGCGCTCTGCTGTTTGCAGCTGGCTGCAGCTTGAGCCCACGTCAGAGCTGATTGTGCGTTGAGCTGGTAATATGCTCCAGTTACAAGGTTTTTTGACCAGTGGTCTGTGGCTGTGCATGAGAAACATGGAAAATAACTACATTAAATTCTTCTTTCTCTCAAACATCAGGGAAAATACTTTGCACATCTATTTCAGACAGGTGTGTAGGAGAAGCAAGAGCATGTTCAAGTTTGCCTGATGAAGGTCCAGCACCGAGACGTTACAACAAAAAATATTCTTGCAAATTAGACAGTGTGTGGGAGTTTAAATGAACTTTTGAATGGTCTCTCAAACATTAAAAATGTTGTCACGGTACCTAAAAGTTAGCTGTTACACTGCATCCTTTTCTTTGTTGACTAAGCCAGTGGTAGATCTTTAATCAAAAAGACAACTTTCACAACAGCATGTGTGCTCTGGAACCAAATGAATCTGCATAAAGATGCATGTAGTGCTCTTCATGCGGTACTCACCGCTAGTTGGGCAGTATCCCCACTGTTCATGTTCAAATTTTGTTCCAATTGCACACCAAGGACGCCTGGATGATGCGTCAAATGTAGTGCAGTCACCAAACCACCGGTCTTTGTACAGGAAGGGAAACATGCAGATCTTCCCAAATGCATTTCCTGCAATGGTGTAAAATTCTAAAAGGGCAAAAAGAGTTTATACAGATAAAATATTGTTTAAATGAAATAACAAAAAAATAATTTAAAAAAATTCATCTGCAAATATGTTTTGTTATGACATTTTTTTAAGCCAGAAAAAAATCAATTGTCATCTTTTGATTCCTCACTGTTCTTTCACTCCAGGCATGTGCAACCTAAATTTAGTGAAAAACTTAAAAATCATGATTCTACTTGATAATACATTAATAAGTTTTCGATCCCAGTAAAAAAAAAAAAAACAACAACAACAAAAAAAAACTTGCCTGTCAGCAGTGTAAACACAGTAGCTAAACCTTCAGCCTAAGGGTCCCAGGGGCTAGTCACTTCAGAGCAGAAGTTTTCATACTGTACCTCTGTATGTTCTTGAGCAAGCACCACTGGATGTCCCTGTGATGGTGAGGTGGTTATTTGGCCCGACAGTTTTGGAGAGAGCAATTGATTCATCAGCTTTTACTTCAATGTAGAGCTGTTGGTCTTTTAGGGCAAGAAGTGTTTGATTCTTGCATTCCCACTTTTGGAGATCACTCTTGTCATCGCAGTCATAGAGGCTTACTTCACTCCCTGTGCTTTTGCCCTGCGCTCCCAGGCACTTTCTGTTTGATGTAACGAAAAGGCGATCACCAGTCGTCCAGCGCACTTCAAGACATCGAGTCGTTTTTTTCAGCAAACAAAAACCAGTGGCCTTGTTTGTGAGTGAGAACGGTGAATCTGCAGAGGGAGGTGAAAATTCGGTTTAAATGATTTTGCAAATATTAAAAATTTGTTTGCACCAGCTTAAGTTTTGTAAGAACTTCTAGAGTTCACACTTCAAAACAACTTCCAGTTCAGACATTCAGCACAACCTTGTACCTCTTTTTTTTTTTCAAAACATTGTTTCCTAGGTGACTGTGACAAACTAGTGATGCGCTCAGACCATTCTTGAAATATGGCATGTAGCTGTAGTCGTGCCAGTTCTTTGTGAAGCCCAAATTTAAAGTAAGTTTTTCATCAACAATGACTTATCAACTTATCACATTATCACATTCATCATTTACTAAATAGTCTTAATCAACTTTAAAAATAATTTTGACTCCCCTCTTGTGGCAAAGACAGTAAGTGGCTTCCAATCACTTCCAATTCAGCAAAAGAAAAAAAAAACAATGCATGAGAATATCTAACTTTAACATCTGTACCACAACACACTGACAGCTCACTGACATACCTGGAAAAAATGTGGCATAAAAAGGTTAAAGTGCATACTTTACCGTTTACTGTTGAACATTTAGATGTTGTTATGAAGAGCAAAAAGGCTGCTAGAGTTATCCTCCAGGTCAGCATTGTAGTAAGTCTGTGAGCAGCACACATTGTCCATGCATTGCAAGCGAAGGACTTATGAAGCATGAACATGACAGGCAGGAATCTTAATACCACTCACAGTGTCAGGTTTTTTTTTCCTTTCATTGAGAAAGTGTCATGTTTCAGATTGGCACATTTCAGCATTTTGCTACTGGTAAAAAAGGGTGTTGGGAGGGAAGTAGGGGAAACATACACAAAAACACCCACACGCAAACACACACATACACACACACACTCATACACACACACACACACACACACACACACACGGATATCACTCTTCAGAAATGGCAAAAAGTGGCCCCATTCACTTCCTGTCCAGGAAAAGAGATGTGTTAGAAATTTATGCTAAACCATGACTCATCAATGTTAATGGTCCAGTTCAGCATCCACCTTTACAGACTTTGAATTTTGCAAATGGGGACTGTGGGGACTGCAGGGACTTAGGATCAGCCCATAGCAAGAGCTGACCTTTCGGTGTGTTTTAATGGAAAAAATCTAGGCAGCAGGGATATTCCAAATCAATAAAGACAATAACCATGATAAGAAATAAATGTTTGAAGGATTTTTCTGTAGCAACAAGCACCGTCTTATTCTCTATTCAGTGATTGTGTGGTTTTGTTTGTTTATTTTTATTTTTTAGTTTGTATGTGTTTGATTTCTAATATATACTGTAGTCTATTATATATATGTCCTACTATTATATGTCTAGTGACTAATTAACAAACATATCGTCTTATTAAAGTTACTCACCTGGCATTGATTAAACCCCTGTTATGTACTCTCAGGTATCCAAGCCACCAACCCAAACACATAAACAACCATTTATACCATGTTGAAAAAGGTAAGCAACCAAATAGCAAGAAATTAGCAATGAGCTAGTTTGCTTTCCGCATTTAACCAAAGTCAACAAATTTGTGCTAGTGCAGGTTCACATGAAAGAAATAATTCATTGATAGTCAACAACACTGGAAGTGCAATGAGAGCAAAGGATTACTAAGGTTATTGGAGCAGAGTGATATTTCACTGTTGCTGATGAAGAGAAAATTTTGTGCATCCTGAGTGTAGCAACACAGTATCCTGTTTGGTGGAGTAGGCATTCAGATGTTGAAGTTTGTTCTCCAACTCCTCCTTAACATCTATCATAGCATTTTGTATTTTCACTTCCTCTTTTAGTTATTCTCCTTTTTGGGGTGGAAGGCTGTGCTGAAATATGAACCTTGGTGACTGCAGTAGTTGTTTTCATAAGGCCCTTACAGCCTTACATGACTAGTGCAGTTCATACTTGTGTAGTTTTTTGTGTAGCTTTGTCCAATGCTGTTGCAAATGTTTTTTATCCAAACATGTTGAAGGTGACCTATATACAGCTCTATATTTTTTTATTCTTGGACTCCACTAAAGTAGCTTTGCATGATTCACAGATTAAAAAATATTTATCTTATACTGGCCCTTTATGCAGCAGTTTAGTTCATCCTCTGAAAAAATCTATATTCGCTTCTTTCTCTTTAAAGGTGGGGTAGGAAGTGTATCTTTTGTTTCACTGTGCAAAAAATCAATGATAACCTTTTCAGCATAATGTTATTTTACTGAAAGAACACTAGACTTAACCTCTCTCAGGCTCTATATTCAAGCTTTGTGCTGTATTCAGACTCTGACGGTGTTTTCGGCCAGCAATGGTTATTTCAGAGAGCACTTGTTCCTTTTGGCTGCTCTACGCTGCATTTCTTAGCAACAGGTGATGTTGCTGCAAGCAGATTGACTGTCGAAACAAGTTCTATGCTTTATTTTTTAACACTGGCCTCTGGTGACTCGACAAGCTTCGTTGCACTGTTAGCTGGCTTTAGTTGAGCTTTGACGGACCAGTTTACTGGTGCAAACTGGCCTTAAAAAAAGAGCGACAACAATCCAAATAAAACTCATGCTGAAGCAAAAACAGATGGAGGGTGCAGCAGAGTCGCTTCCTTAGGATTCTCAAGATGCACCTACCTTGATTTTCAGACATTGCCTACCCCAGCTTTAAGGCACTTCTTCCCAAAACCCCAATTGGGCAGCAAGGCAGCTGTTGCCTCACAGCAAGAAGGTCCTGGGTTTGAATCCAGGTTCTTTCTCTGTGGAGCTTGCATGTTCTCCCCGTGCTTGCATGGGTTTTCCTTAGGTGCTCCAGTTCTCTCCCACCATCAAAGAAATGCATGTTAGGGTTAATATTCCTGTCAATGCCCCTGACCAAGGCAATGACAAAAGATCTTGAGGTTGTTTCCTGGCTGCTGTACTGTGGCAGCCCACTGTTCCTAGTATGTGTAGTTAAGGTTAGCTATAAATAGAATGGGTCAAATGCAGAGGATCAATTTCCCAAAGGGGATTAATAAAATCACTTCTTCTTCTGATTGGCTGATTTGCTGGGTCCTCCCGAGGGGCAGCACCTGTTGCTTGTCAGTCCAGTGGATGTCTTAAGTAGGTAGAACTTGAATTGACAGCATGTGGAAGGTTAACAAAATACAACATGCATCAAAAGCATTGTCCTCGCCATAGACTAATAAGCATGTATATCACATGACCTGCAATTGCTAAATCCAAATTGAAATGGCTCTGTAATATCTTTGTCAACATAACATTTTAGTTTGCTACAGCATCTGTAATATGTAGTTGTTGTTTAACAGTTTATAGATTCAACATTGCACCTGCCTCCTCCAGCTGATTTTCACCTCCTGAATCCGTACATAAGAAGCAGCTTCCCAAATGGAGCACAGTCATTGGTGTCACGTGAGTATTCATTTGTGTGGTTGTGTGTGCGCTCTGTGGCTCTTTCCCCCTCTCTCTTATCAACTTAGTTATCTCTGACTCTGCTCTTTTCCTGTCCATAATTTCCTGCAGATATACAAACCTTTGCTCAGGCATTTTAAAAGCTTGCAGTTGAGAGATGACATCATTGTCAGATTTATTAGCGAGACGGCTGCAAACCCTGCTGAAGTCAGAGTCACAGATAAATGGAAGAAATCGCAATTGGATGAAAAAGAAAGTAACAACCTTTGTTGTTACTTTTGTGTTTTCTATGTGCTTCATACGCACATTTAACCAAATATTATAAATATCATACTATGTCCAAACTCTTTAACCTGAGCAGTTAAGGCATACATCTTGTTTGTAGTTAATTCTGTAAGTTTTTTTTTAAGTTCTTAAGGCTGTTTTATGCTTGGAAGACGTGTCAGCAGGTGTTTTAAGAAAAATGTCAGACAACACAGATGCATTTATGCTTAATTAAAGTGTCGAACAGTGTCTTTTGTGCAAGCCGTTGTCTCCATGGTAACCAACTGGATACGTCTCCATAATGGCTGGTGATATCAGCGGTAACTACTTGCGGATCATGAAACATGACAAGATACCGTGGTACATTTGAACTTGCAGAAGAAGAGGAAATTTTAAATTTAATTTGACTGCTGAGGAGGAGGAAGAGACGAAGGACGAAAAGACTGGTCTGTGTGCTCAATAAAATGGACTAGAGTTGAGTAAGGGGAATACAACCTTGTTAACCAAATGAGAAAAAATGGGTGAGGGATGAAACTTTTTATCTACTTTAGGATGTCTAAATATTGTTTTGATGACCTCCGATGTTGGGTATTTTCTCACCTCATCCGCCAGTCATTCCTCAAAGACATTCATTGTGAGGCTACTATTTTTTTCCCCCTCGACCAAAGCAAGTAGAGCGCTATTTTAATCTCCAAGGCAATGATAGAGCACTTGGTCCAGCCAACCAATCAAAATGTAAGACAAATCAAAACAACATCTGTGACCTTACAAGTTTTGTCAGGTGCAAGCAAAAGTCAGACGACACATTCTTACGTCTTTTTTATGTAATTTTTGTCTTAAGTGACTGACGATGACACTTGTCTTTCAAGGATAAAACAGCCTTTTCTGTGCTACTCTAGTAGCTGAAAATGTTTGGTGGTTGAAAAGTTGAGAACAATTGCTCTTTACCTGACTGCTCTGTAGGAAACTTTTTGACCTCACATTGCAATCAGAGCATTGAGTGTCTCTGTCACCTGGTATTCTTATCACCCAGCTGGAAAGTCAGATAAGATCCAGTGCTGCTTGGCAGTAACCACATACAAACACACAAATTAAGATAAGAAAGCATAACTTGATTCTGTTAGAGAAATGAGAGTTCTCCCACCATTACTGTTCGGGTGTTGTGTTTGGTGTCACGTTTCAACAATAGGGAGGACCCAAAATGCAAGACACCAAGACAGATGATAAATCCAAGAAAGAGTGAGCTTTAATGAAAGCTTTTAAAAAATACAGAAAATCCAGAATATGAAAAAACTAAAGCAGGAAGAAAAAACTGAACTAACAAACCATAATGACGAGTGACAAAGAAGCAGGATGAACACGAGGACAGTACCGGGAAGCTCAACAGACGACAAAGCATGAGGGGAAAGACAGAGACTTAAATACACGAGCTGATTAACAGATGAAACACAAGTGAGGAGCAAAGGGTGGAAAGACAGGCAAAGAAAAAGAGGACCACATTGTGTGCGTCTCAAGTCTCTTATTTGTTGTTTCCTCGCTCCTCTATCCTCACTTGAACCAGAAGTTGTTTTGGCGACACCATCTTAAGGACCGGGACGAGTCCATCCTCGCTCATTGCTCCTCGATGATCGCGGAAGTCTCTCAGCTCAACGATTGGGTAGAAGAACTCTGCCTCCATAGCTGAAGCATTTCAACAAGATAACGGAGAAGCAATTCAAATTTAACTGGCCCATATTCACTTCTCTGCGATGAATTTATTCAGATGTACTAACGTGGAGGAGTCCAGAGAGCAGTGATATTTAACGCACAGACAATACGAGTGTGATAATACATTTCAAACAAAGTCATTTCAGGATTAGTGAAAATTGGAAAAACAGAAGAGGGGCTCTAAATAGAATTTGTAGTTTTTGTGGAAATATATGAATGGGCAGTTATTTCCAAATCACTTTGCTTGAATAAGAAAAAACACAGCAGACAGCAGTAGTGGGGAAACACTCCGGCCACTTTTTCTTTATTTTTTCTTTATTTTTTTAACACTCTAACCACTTTCTGCAGCAAATCTAGCTGCTCCACATCATCATAAAGGGACGTCGATCCATGTGATGCCACCAAGGAAAGGACGTCTCATTTCTCTTAAAACGTCTTACCTCATCTCCTCTCTTGTCACTTTGGTTTCCTTGTGTCTCTCCATGCATCCGTGGTGACACAAGGAAAGGAAGCAAGTGAGGAAAAAGGTGAATGCAATGTAGAGACTTGAGAGGCACTTATGGACTACAAACACAGGATGAAACGAGACACAGGTCAAAACAAGGACAATCAAAAAAGGAGGGAAAGCAAGACAGCACAGGAAATACAAAGGCAGATCTGACACAGGAGGATAAAACTACCAAAATAAAACAAGAAATAATGAAGTCAAACCCCAAACCATGACACTTGAGGTGTTTTTAGGTGCTATTAGATACATTTAACAAGTGCTATATGTTTACATTTTCATGAAAGCACATTTATATGAGGATAAAATCCAAAGTGACCTTGCTCCATATGCCTTTAAATAATATTTACTTCATCTGAGTTTAAGGCTTATTTACTGAAGGTCATATTTTACCTCCAATAATGTGTACCCACAAGTTACAAAAGTGTGGCTCTGTCCTATCTTCCGGAGCTTTTATAGTCCATAAAATTAGGTGGTGCTTGTAATCCAGAGATCTGCTTTGCTTAAGTCATAGAAATGATAGATGCCAACAGAGTCATTAAGACAAGGAACGGAAATGTAAGGCAGTTTATGGAGTACATGCTGGACTTTAAGCTAGGGTTTATAAAAAGGACTCATATCAGCTTACACCAGGATCTCCTCGTTTTTCTTTGGCACGTCATTTTCCTCCAGACATGAAGGATTTTTTTCTTCTACTGCCAGGTAAGAGTATTCATAGCTCAATGTTATTCACATTTCTGTATCACTGGGAAACACCTAAGTCTTTTACACTGTTTTATGTGTTTACTGGTTAAATGAAGGTGTAAAGATGACAGGTCACCAGAATTGTCACTAGCATTTACTACAGACAAGCTGTGCAGTGTCAGTGGTTTTTGAAAAACTTGCATGTGATTGTGGAAGGTCAGTATTGAAAGCTTTGACATGCTGGAGCAATGAAAAAGAAAGGTTGCCATGATAGAAACCAAAAATCCACCTCAGATTAGTCTTTTCTCATGAAACACTCTTTATTCTTTGCAGTATATCTGGTCATTGTGTCCCCTTGTCCCAGCGGGGAGTTCACCTGTACATCTGGAGAATGTTTCTCACCCGCTCCCGTCTGTGATTTTAAGACAAACTGTGAAGATGGCTCAGATGAGGAGTTTTGTGGTATGCTGTCAGTTCAGAAAAATATTTTCAAAACAAGTCTTATTAATGTTTTTTTCACCAAAGAACATCAGAACTTTAACAATTTTGATTGCAGTATTCGAACAAGTATATGCTCTGGAAAAAATACAAAACATTAATTAAAACAGAATAAACAACACAAAACTGATGACAGTAATGCTTTCAGGTTATTAAATCTGTGAATTTGAAGTCTTAATGAGTCTTTTTGTTAAGGGTCATGTAACTTTGAGCATCACACCTGTGGTTGGGAAGACACCAGTGAGGATTCTTCCTACTACTGGAGCCGGGAGATGGCAAATGCCACCTCAGAACCTGGAATGGACCATACCTCAGGAGATCCATATGGTAAATGTTAGCCTTTCATCATGTTCAGTTGTGTCATTATAGTTGTTGATAATTCATTTTTAAACCAGATATAGTGGCGATTTAAATCTGTGATAAGAAATACTCTTATTGGATCAAAAAATCTTGCCTGTCATTATAATGCTTTTGTTGGACTCCATCTGCTGGATACAGGGCACGTCATGTATATAGATGGCAAAAAAGGTGGTTTTTTTTCATTGGCTAAATTGGAGTATTCTGTTGACAAGCTGATGGCTTTGGGATGCGAGCTCAGGTAATGAAAAATATCTCATTTTTTCAGATTTGTTTTTAAACTAAATGTTGTTGACTAACAGTGCATATTAATGGGTTCGCTTTATGCACTAATTTTGCCATATAACTTTTGCCAGCTGTTGTGTGTTTTTGTGATTTGGCTGTCAATGTTTTTCAGCTTCTGGTACTATATTTCTGACAGTACATCATTCATAAAAGTAACAATGATTAGAGACAAACATGAAGAAGACTTGTCAACTGCAAGTAATACAGGCGTTTGGAGGAATGCAGGAGCCTTCATCGGTAATCGGCCTGGAGGATACAAGGTATAATAATAATTTTATACTATGTACCTTTAAGAGGGGATTTTAAAACTGTGGGGCTTTGAGGACACAGAGCATAAAACATGTAAGGCTGAAAACAACGTGAAGTTGGTGAGTTAAACTGTAGTTTGGCCCACTGATTCCCCTACTTGTCAACATGGAGCTGCTGCGGTGGATGCTTACTGTAAGAAACTGGGTTTGAATTTTTAAGTTAAGTTTTATTGTGTCTTTATCGTCTTTGTGTCCTGTACTTATGTAACAGCTTATCCCCTTAAGACATCAATAAAACTACTTAGGTTTAATAACTGTACTTTGAAATTTGACATTATGTTTATCAAGGACACACTTCTCAAAAGATTTGTTTTGCCATACAGTCACATTAAACACAGGCTCAGAAATCCAGTGTTTTAGTTAGTTTCTGTGGTTTGAGGCAAAATAAAGCTGCCATGTACTTTAAGTCTGTTGGTTTATTTTTACTTAAGTTTTACTTTAGCACAACATTGTTCATGCACAGGACACAGTGAGTAAGGCAAAGGGTGGTCATGCTGAGGCCCTTGTTTATATTTTCCTCTGGGGCCTAAAGTTTAGACAAACAACAGCTGTAGTTCTCAAGAAAAAAATAAATTTTTGCATCTTGTTCCAGCCATTTGTTTATTTCTGGTTAACAATAACCTAAATCATTTTTGGAATATTAATTTTTCAGAACACACTTAGAGTAAAACACTTCTCTCTCTACAGCTGCGGTTGTCATTCGAGCGTCCATTTTCTGAAGAGGTGGACGTAATGCTGGATGATATCAGCTTTGAGAACTGTGGAGAGGGAAATGTCCCTGCAGGATCAGACCGGCTCTCATGTGATTTTGAAAAGGATACCTGTTCATGGTACCATGACCACACTGCTAGCCTCTTCTGGGAGAGAAGTGAGGGGGGATACGAAGAAGGCCCAACTGGAAATGGTCAGTGAGCAGTTTCTTTGTTGTATCTCTTGGTTTGAGTATACAACCTTGATGGTTGAATTAAAGAGCAGTAGCAATAACTGTGTTGTGTGATACTAAAATCTCATAATTTTACATATGGTAATTTTCATGAAAAGATTTTGTCAACTTTTTTTTTTTTTAATTTAATTAATTAATTTTTTTTTAAATCCCTGCATCTGGGTGAAATACATTTTCTTGGTAATAATTTATGTTCCATGTCATTAGTTGAATTACTAAAGGTCTAAAAATCTTTATTTTTGTTTAGGGTTGCTCAGTAAGACTCAAAAGGTCATATAATAATGCATTGATTGATATTATTCCAGTTCATTTTATCCAGTGGTGCTGCTTACAAGTATTAAACTTCCGAAGAATTCAGTTTCCTCACAGTAATCTGAGGCCAAAATGGCCCCAAAAATGTCCCTAACCTTGTTAACTGTTGTTTTGTTATTGCTGTTGCTAATTTTCATGCGGTTTTTACTCTAAAGTTGTATTACGGAAGAGTATTAGGGCCACTAAAGAAAAAAAGATAGAATTCTGAGAAAAAAGTCAGAATTCTGACTTTTTCCCGAAACCTAAAAAAAAATAGTTTTTGTTCAGAAGGATTTTTTTTTTTCATTTCTGAAAAAAAAAGTCAGAATTCTGAGATTAAAGTCAGAATTCTGAGATTAAAGTCAGAAATCTGACTTTTTTTTCAGAAATTTAAAAAAAAAAAAAAATCCTTCCGAACAAAAAATATTTTTTTTAGGTATCGGGAAAAAGTCAGAATTCTGAGATCACAGTCAGAATTCTGACTTTTTTCTCAGAATTCTATTTTTTTTCTTTAGTGGCCCTAATACTCTTCCGTATTAAAAAACACCCGCACTCAAAGGAAAACGTTGTGAAAACACTCAGTAGTGTGGATCCGTAAAAAACGGTGAAAACGCTGCAGTGTGCACGCCAGGCCAGTAGTTGGCGGTGTGACTCTGTAAAGAAAACCGTTTAATACTACGCGCATGCGCAATGCGCCTGAAAGCGTTTACGGTCCGGAGCGGTGCGGACGAACGAGCACGGAGACGATGGTGAACACACGGTCGAAAGCAGACAGCCTGGTGTGGACGGACGACGAAGTGGGGTTGTTACTCCGAGTGACTCTGGAGTATAAAACATCCAAACTTAAGGAGAGTGTCGACTGGGAAACATGCCAACAAAAATACGCCGACATTTTCGAGGCATTTCTGCAGCAGTACCCGTCAGGCGACGCGGAAGGAGGGAGAGACTTCCCGCACAACAAAGACTCCATTTCCAAATCGCAGGTGGCCGCGAAGCTCAAAGCCATCCGAGGGAAATACAGAAAGGCAGTTGACTCTGGGCGGCGGCGTGGCCACGGGCGCGTTATTTTGATATTTTATAAGTTATGCGGGAAAATCTGGAATGAGCTGCCTGCAGCACACACCGCAGAGGCCCGCAACGGAACAGCGGTTATAACGTTAAGGGACGAACAGGAAGACTCCTCCTCGGCCTCCAGCACTCGCTGCTCCTCTCCTGCTTCGGATGCACAGTGGGAGCCACCCAGCTCCGATGAAGAGGAGGAGGCTGCTGACCACCATCCACCGGCCGAGGCTGCTGAGAAGCGAACAGACCTGCCTCAGGTAAGTTTACTTAATGCATGTGTGATGTCAGCGCATCAGCTCTGCCATAATAACAACAGTTTTCATGTGGAAAAGACACGTGTAAAAATTAAAAAGAGGACTAACGTCCATGTGTGTTTGTTCGTGGGCAGAATACTTTCAAATCCCCATCAAAACATCGCAGCACAGCGCACCCCCCCATTACCACACCACCACGTCACGACGACGTCAGTGCTGAACTCTGTGACGTCATCAAAGCATCATCTGACCTTGTGGAAGGACAGTTGTGTTGTATCGTGATCTAGTCTGTACGTTTGGGCCCGACCGATATGGGATTTTTGGGGCTCAATACAGATATTGGGGGGTGAAAATATTCTGATAATCGATAATGGTCGATATTCTAATCTACATGTAATATTTTGAATGTGGTGATGAAATACACGTGACAGAGATACTTCATGGCTGCGGGATATCCAACAAACTTCACTCCAAACATCAGCGCTCTGGACCAGGGCCGGAGTGGAACGTGTTTTCAGCCAGAGAGTCGATATTTTGATCATCTTCTTTTTTCTTTTTTAACTATTTAATTTATTTAATTATCTATAGTTTATTTAATAGGGACAGGTACAGTAGACATAGACCATCGGAGAACATCCCTCTGATTTATGTATCAGAGTGTTTATAGTGAATGTTTTGCTAATTTGCGACACCCTTAGAAGGGTTGTAGGTTTGTGAAAAATGAGACAGTAAGACAAAATACAATATGAGTTAAAGATAAGGTGAGAATTATTAATAATAACACAAGATAGCTCATGTAGTTGTAGTCTGTAAACCACAATGCACCCCAACACACACATATATTTGCATAATTGTCTACACAATCATCATCATGGTCATGGTCGCTCGCTCGTGTAAGGCGATGGGATGAGGGCGTGACAGACAGTGGCGCCCCCCTCAGGAGTTTGGATGTTCAGCTCTGACAGCTCGAGCAGTGTCTCACTGCGAGCGTGCAACAGACAGTGACTGTAGCTTGACAGGGTGACTGCTGATTGGCCCGTGCGGCCCAAATATTAGCCCGGCCCACCAACAATCTTCCCGATTCTCCAGAACTATGAACATTTCACTTATTATTAATTAAAATAACGGACCACCTGCTGCTGGACAAGGCCGTACTTTTTTTTCCAGCCCTAAAAAGTTTTAACCTAAGCACTTATCTGAGAGCTTATGCGCTACATGATCTCGCTACATCTGCAATAGGCAAATATTGGCCTTTAATATCGGCAAACCAAAACATTGGTAGGGCGCTGCTGTACGTATACGTAGTAGAGAGAGAGAGAGAGAGAGACAGGTGGTTGCATGTTGTCATTTGTGTACTTCCTTTTGAATTACATATTTTTGCTCTTCTTTTTTTAAGGCAAAGCTCAACAGCCACAGCAGGGACAAGCTGAAGAGAAAGTTCCACAGAGATCCAGTCATGGAGGACCTAAAAATAAAGAGGAGGATGGTTGTCCTTCTGGAGGAGTCAGAGAGGCGCAACACAGAGAGACTGGATAAAATAACAAGGAACATTGCTGCAATTACTGACACCATCCACGAAGGCTTTTCACTGCTGAGGCAGTTGATGTCCCAGCAGCAACCCCAAGCTGCACCATCCCAAGCTGCACCATCCCAAGCTAGCAGCAGTAACGGATTTGCACACATGCCATCAGCCCCACCCAGATTCACGCACGCATCTCAGCTTTTATCCCGTGCACCGGGGCAGTTAGCAGGTTACAGGAAACACTGCAGACAAGGACCAGTGGCGGCGAATATTAAGACCAGAGATTTCTTTGCTTGGACTGACGATGAGGTGGAACTATTACTGAAAGTGACCAGTGAGTACAAGGAGGCCATGGCGGTGCAAAACGTTGACTGGGAGTCATTACATACTAAGTACAGCGACATATTAGAGCGGTACAAAGAGCAATACCCGCCGTCAGAGGAGGTTCTGGCCGCAGGAAAGGACTTTCCGCACAAAAAGGACGAGATCACTAGAGGTAAGCACGTCTGTTTTGTCTTTAGCAAAACTTTGTGATGTGGGTTTCTGTAGCCAAGTAAGAAATCTGGTACTTGTACTAAGTGTTCTATGAAGTGAATTGTGTTTCATGTTCACAGGAACACTGACAGCCAAGCTCAAGTCCATCAGGTTCCGGTATCGGCAGGCAATTGAGTCCGGCCGGAGACGCGGCCATGGGCGTGTGATTTTGCTCTACTTCGACCTCTGTGAAGCCATTTGGGGAAGGAGTCCTGTCATGGAAGCCCTACCTGAGTTCATCGAAGCCAGCAACATGCCAGTGGATGGTGTGGAGCCAATTGCCAACTGGTCTGACGCCAGGTTGTCATCTGTCTTGGGTGTGAATGGAGCAGCAGGGGGTGTCATGTCTCCTGACTCGGTGGCAATAAGGCAGCAGAGACTGGACACCACACAGGGTGGCAACAGGAGGGAGAAGCTGAAGAGGAAGCTCCCCGTGGGCGTAGTTACACAGGAGCCTCCGGAGATAAAGAGACAGCTTCTTCAGCGGCTGCAGGCTACAGACGACGACTTGGTTCAAACGATGGGCCAGTGGTCTTCAACAATGGACCGTCTGAACTCAAACATTGAGAGGCTGGTGCAGAGTATGGTGAGTTCAGGGACAGCCAGTCATCTGCTGAAGGAGACTGATATCACCAAGTTCCCATTCACTGCTGTCGCTGTCGTGAAGACTGAAGCCGATGAGGAGCAGCCTCAGTCTTCACAGCCTCATCAAAGTCAAACTGAAGACAACCGAGAGGCGGAGCCTCCAGCCTGCAGCTCAGCAACGACAAAAACAACAACACAGATAAAAACAGAAACTGATGAAGAGGACTGTGGAGGATCCAAACCTGCTGGGAACCTCAGTATGTCTAGTCATCTACAACCAAACACTGATGGAAAGGCTTCAGACTCTGACTGGCAGGGACCGTTATCAGGTTCTGAAACTGAAGACAGTGACTGGTTGGGAGGAGATGCGGACAGCTGAGTCAGGTGTAAATGCTGTGAAACACGTGGAAGCCACTGTAAGTGATGTGGGATGTAACGCTGGAGAAAATGCTAAATCTGCTGTCGACACACACAGGAGAGAAACACTTTGGCTGTGATGTTTGGGGTGAAAGATTTACAGAACAGGGGAGGTTGAGAAAAACACACAAAAGAACAAAAATATTAATTGTAATATGGTGGTGATCTGTGCTTTATTTCCGTTAACGTTAACACACCTAGATGTCGGGTCATCTGTACACGTAATGTCTAAAAACCGCAGGATATTGATTTAGTTGATAGAATCATTTTTAAAAAATCTACCATGAAGATTTAATGTTAACGTTGCTTCTATCATGTCAATTTGCTATCAATTAAATTAAGTTGAAGCTGGTCTGTGGAGGTTTTAGCATGTCGGAAATTCAAGCTGGTGCTTTTCAGCTGTAGCAGCTGTTAGTCCCAACAGTTCTCTCCTCCACTGCCTCTTTCTTACTGCACTCCCACCAGCTCTGTGATCGGTGGGGCGAACACCATCAGTTCCTGGTATTTGTGGAAGAAAAGGCGCAGGCGGGAGAGGTAGCTGTCCTCCTGGTACAGAAGCTTCTTTTCAGTCAGGAACTTGGACACGACGGGCTTCACCTGGAAACACACGGGGTCGCTTTAATGCTTAAAAGAATGGTAGAGAAAAAACAACTGAAGCTAACAGACTAGGACACCAAGGGACCGTGTCGACAGTAAATGAATCTCCATGATTACAAATAAAAAGTATATTTGTATAATAAGTGGTGAAATGTAATTTAGCTCATCAGGCATGGGCCAATATGAGACAGTATTGACTACTGCAGCATTTAACGTCATTTTATCACAGATTGATTAGCATGTGGTAAGCGTGTATGCGGACATGGGGGACTTAGCTTTGAAAAAGAGCACCAGCTCACAAATTTGTTGATTTCTGGTTCAAAGCTGGAGAAAATGGCGAGCCAAAGGATTCCAAAGAGGCCACGCGTTGCCCCTCCCCCAGCACGATAATACCGTCTATCGCAGTATTTGGTCGGGTCACTTTCATGATATAAACTTTTGGATTTCGCCCAATCCTGAAGTACGTTTACTCAAGTATGATACTTAATTAAAATTCAATGTACTTGTAACTTATTAGATTTTTCCTTCATGTGTTTTTTTTTAACTATTACTTATATTAGCACTAAATTACTTGTTACTGTACTTCTACTTCACAACAACTCCAAAGCAAATGTCAGTTTACTCAACTTGTGTTTGTAACTTATGTTACTTTGCTGACTGAAGTTATAAATACACAGTGTAATAATAAACTAATGGACGTGTAGGATGAACAGCTAAAATATAAAGAAATGACATGAAGCTCCACTATTACCAGCTACATATTAAAAGGAGGAAAGTTTTGTACTTTGACTTAAACTACTGTGGATGTTGCCGGCAAGAAAAACACAGGAAAACTCTTTAAAACACTGTTATTAACTTTGTAAGAAGTTACCTCATGCAATATCTACTCAGAGTTACATTTAAAAAAATAATTGCTGTATTGCATTTTGTGATGCAGATATTATAAATTGCCTTATAATTAGTACATTCAGTTATTGCCGGGGACAATAAAGTAGCTTCATGTTTGTTCCCACCCGTCTTTTTAACCTTTACTAAACAATTGTGCCTTAAAGCGATCTCCATTTTTGCAGAAAAACAATCCAGTGCAGGGAAATTGAATCCAGCAGCACATAAAGTAAAACACGGGGTGTTTGTGTGGCGAGCGGCGTTGGTTTCCCACCTTTAAACACATGTTATCAGAGAGGAAGGGGAAGAGGTGGTGCTCCACATGACAGCTGATGAGCGAGTGTCCAAACATCCAGTCCAGCAGGAAGTTCCGCGGCAGGTTCAGGACTCCGTGGGTCATCTGGTAGATCCTCTTTGGTCGACGCGTTGGGGAGAACATGTCGAGGCCGATGTGCTGCAAGTACACACAGTGTTAGACGGGTTTGGTTGAAAGTCTACAGATGATACATTCCACAGTATGACTGATAAGTGAATGTGGTGCTTCAGAGGTCTGGATGTCAGGGGCCACAAGGTGGTTGCTTGTTTTGTTCAGTTTGTAAATCAGGAACCAGCTCAACCAAACCGACTTCAGTCGTTTGACTTTTCAAAACAGTGTTTGCTCAGCACTGATGGATCAAGACAACAAAAACTTCCTCGTGCTTGCATAAATACAGAATAAATATTAATGAAACCATAACCCTTTTGTCTCATGTCTGTGTTTTCTCATAGAGAGAGGAAAGGAGAGGTGTTTTCATACACGCTGTTAGAAAGGGAGACACCGGAGTCGAACAAACCAAAGGTCATTGTCGGGCAGAGGTACACGAGAATATTGAGTTCAGAGGTAAAAAAACAGGACAACGGCAAACAAAACCACCAGGAAACATGTTTGACCCTTCACATGACTTCACATCAAGAGCCTCTGGTTTCTAATCCACCTTCACACACTTTGATCCGAACAATGCACAATGTCCCTCGAGACTCAGACTCCATCTGGGACAATCATGCATGAATTATTCCTTTTTATCCCTTTAGTTCTCCGACTGGTCTGACCCCAGAGAACACAAAGCAGCATTGAACAGGTTCCTCTGAAGGCTGTGTAGCACAAAGAGCTCTCAGGATCATTTGACATGAAATGATTAACAGCGTTTGTTAAATCTGTGAGAGGTGAACACACACACGTCCAGCCACAGCTACGAGATGAATTCGGGGTTGAGAACCTTTAGCTGATGTTAGCATCTGTACAGCCTCGCAGAGCCGCTTTTTTTAAGAGCATGTCGGGATGCACACTATTATCATTTGGTCGATAATCGATGCCGATACATGTGAATATTTTTTTTCCCCACACCTACTTGCAGAGACCATCAAGTCTCTTTTGTTGTGAAACTTACACACAGTATTATTATGAATATTCTTCCTGTGCTGGCCAGCTGGTAACTGCAGGCATAAAATACAAAGCTTGAAGTGATAATATTCATGCCTTGTGCAAATAAGAAAAATATATGAACTTATGTTAAACAAGTCTTACTATGACAATTACTTTTTAACAAGTAGCAAGTAGCTTAACAAGTAGGATACATCCTGCTTAAAGCTGGATGACGCTCTCACTGAGACAATCAGAATAGTGCCCACAAAAAATTTGACAAATTTGGTGTGTTTCACAAGAGACAAAGTAAGTAAATATCACATCCGTCCACAGGGAATATGTGAAACATGGAGTCAACTCGGGTGATTAATTGAGTAAACCGCAGCCTGTTATTTTATCGATTATTACTTTGGTGGATATCAGCATGCTGGCTGATTTCCGGTTGTTAATTTTAAGCCAGTATCGGCTGATACTGATAACGCATCCCTAAGAGCATATACACACATTTTCACAGTACAGCAGACTGCAGGTAATTCTCACCTGGAAAATGTTGACATGTATGTACGGCACAGAGAACATCGCCCTGCACCCCAGCATGCAGAGCAGAGCGCCGACGGGAGACTGGAACCCAGAGACGTGGATCAGCAGCCAGTACTGTGAATACAGGCCCAGCGTTACCATCAGGATGGTCCTGGCGATGGGAACCGCAGACTGACCTCTGAGATGAGCTGAAAACCACCGAATCAGAAACCATCACATGCATGAGAATCAACTCACACCTGAACGAGAGAGGCGCGGTAACACAGCAACTTGAACAGGATCAGAAGATGAAAAATCGGTCTCAACTTCATGCTGATAATCACATTTAGTGTTGAAATATGTGAGTAAACCCATAAACCGTCCTGAGGCGCCTCTTACCAAGTGCAACAAGCGGAGTGATGATAGGCACGGCCAGGGGCGCTATGAACAGGTAGACAGTGCGAGGCAGGAAGGGGACCTTCCATACGCTGGAGTCACCCAGTCCAATGACATTAGTATGAGCATGATGCATCTTAATGTGGCCGTGAATGCCGGCTTGAGCTGAGAATGAGCCACAGATCTGAGAGGATGAACACAAGGACTGATGAGCTTGTTTATGAACAGTGGTGTAGTGCAGGTGTGCGCAGGTATACGGAGCATACCCACTTATTTTTCAGTCTGCATTGAGTTTCTAAAATCCCCTCTGATCCTATCTGCTGCAAATCAGCTGTTCCAAGAGACTGTTTACAAAAGAAACTACTGGCTGTGGACTACTTGCAAGGTTTTCTTTTTTTCACAAGTGAATGGGCTAAGAGGGAACTGTTCACTCAAAATGTCTAATTATGTAATTGTCTCGCGCTACAGTCTGACTGTGGGGCCGGGTTGATGCCAAATCTGCACCTCTGCTGTGACTAATGTTAATTTCACAGTGACCCTCCTTATTCTCTGAAGTGGAGCAGCAGAAGTTAAGTGACAGTGTGCAAATAGTACTGTCCCTTTTTTTCAAAAGTAGTCTTACATGCCACCATTTACAGCACGTCACTGTTTAAAAAGGCCACTTTTTAAAAAAAGGAAAATGTAGGGACATAAATTAGGAGTATGCACACTTCTCCAGGCACCACTACATCACTGATTATGAACATCCAAACAACAAAACTGTCACTGAAGCAACACACAGTGTCGGTATCGGACATTTTGAGCACATGAACATCCAGATTTACAGGATCAAAAGTTCAGAATTCTGGAACAGAGTTCAATAAACCTTTAAAACTTGATCCACATTGTTCAACACATCAGGGTTAAAGGGGAAATCATACACTAAATATTTACTGTTTCTCACTCATACACAAGCTGGCGACTCTTCTCTATCTATGAAGGCTAACAGGTACAGCTATATGCATTTGAAATATAGGTACTGCCATCTTGTGGCGCTTGTATGTTACTACAAGACAGAGTTTGGCTGAGACAGGAACACACACACAATCATACACAAGCATACAATAACACTTAGGATGATTAGTCCAGAACAACAAATGCTTGAAAACTGAATACTTACACTGATCTTATAAACTTAAATGAAAGGAAATCTACATTATGCTCATCATGTGACAGCCACTGGGATTTGACCCCTCCTGTCTTTTCACCTTCAGGCTGGGTCGACCTGACCGCAGCCCGGCCATCTTTTAAGAGCTGGCTTTTGTTAGACATCTGGATTTTGGTTTTGGAAATCAAGTACTTACTCCTCAGACATGAGAGTGTGGTGAACCCTCTCAACTACCTCTGCGTAAAATGTAGCACTGCTGCAGAGCCACATGTGAGAATAATGATTCAGTTCAAATAAGCTTTGCCTCAGGTGTTTAATGACAGTCTTCAGTTTATTCCTGAACATCTCACCTCAATGAAGAAGACGGCCCAGAACTTCCCCCAGGTCTGCGACTCGCTGAGCGCCCCGTGGCTGGCCAGATGTGTCCCTTTGACTGTGATGACAGCGTGAGCCACGCCCATCAGCAGCAAGCCGGCTGAGAACGACAGGAGCTGAGAAGAGCCCAGCAGCAGGAAGGCTGCAACACAGAGACAGATACTTGAAAGTTAAAAATAAATGTAACTGATGCTCTTGGCTTGGTGACGGGACACACAGTAAATTATCACTGACGTGTTCACATTCACGTAGACAAGTTACCTACACATTTGTTCAAACTATTTTTTTTAGTTATATCACAAACCCTACGTAAGTTTCTTTGTTTTTTAAGTGAGTAGTGGATTTTTCTACTGACCTCTCACAGATCACTGAGATTTAAAATGTACACTTGTGCCCCCTTGAGGCTAGCATGATTTTTACACTAAAAACAAAGATTCAGGATGAATGACAAATGGAAAAAAAATATTTATTTCAAGAAAAAAAGTGGAAGTAGCAGCAAAAAGGCTCTAAAAAGGTCAACATGTGCCATCTCCTCAGCATCAGCCTGCAGACAGACAACATTAACTCACTGATGAACACTTTAGCACTTAGCAGCTGAGGAGGCCAGGATTTTCCTTGAGAGTTGATAGAGACCAAACCAGAGCTACTGGGAGATTGTGTAGTGGACTAACATTCATCACAAGGTCAGGACTGAATGCTAATGTTGCTCAATGTCTGCTGGATGTGTGTAAATAAGCAACTGTTTGCCAACACTTATGCTAAGTCAACTTTATAAAATATCAGACTCTGTTCTGTCTGCAGCTTGTGCTGCCCCCTAGAGGACAACAAGTAAGTTAATGCTAGTTTAAGTAGAATGTTATGTGTCTTTTGCACATTAACGTCCTGCAAACGCAGTAGCATTTTAGCATGCTAACAACGCAGAGGTGTGGACTCGAGTCACATGACTTGGACTCGAGTCAGACTCATCATAAATTTGACAACTTTTAATGTTTTTTGAAGTGTGGCATGAATCCAAATATTTTTCCCTTCATTTTCTGAATCAGCCAACATTAACGCTTTTCATTTTCAGCAAGCTGACACTTTTTCCCTAAGAATCCACTTTGTTTGAAGCATCTGACAACGTTCAATCAGGTTAAAGAACAAACCATGAAGTGGGTTACGTTGTCTTCTTGTCTTGATATTTTTTAAAGAAGTAAATAAAAAGTAAATTAAAAAAGTCCTCATGACTTGTTTAGGACTCAAAATTCAAAGCTTAGGACTTGGGACTTGACTCGAGACTTGAGACTTTCTTGTGACTTGCAGAACAATGACTGTTCCACCTCTGACATGTGCAGATAGCATTATAGCATAATGGCTAACAGTTAACATGTTCTCAGATAAGGCTGACAAGAGTTAGCATAATTAATAGTTCATATCAGCTGTTGAGATGTTTGACACTGACAGCGCCACCATGTGGCTGCAAACACACGGCTTTGACAGGCGGGGGGGATCATGTTGACAGGAGGTCACTGTGCTGCTTTTCATCTGACACCATTTCATCATTACATAACTGTGTGTTTTTATTTACGTCTTTATGTTGTTTACACAGGTTTCCACATAATGCAGATATTTGCATTTCTGCATTTATATTTTTGTTTCATCTAAAATTCAGCTGTGACCATTCAGTTCAGTATTTACGAACATTAAAACGTTTGCTCTTTGGTTTGATGATAAAACAAACTCACTCTGATCACATGAAATGATGAAATGCAGTATTGACCTTGTCGCACTGTGGTGACAGTTTAGGTTATTTTGCTGTGATTAACCTGCAGCGCGAGCAGCCAGTGAAGCTTCTCTGGCTCCAACAGTCGGTTTAAGTGACAAGTTTCCTTCCAAACCCAATCAAACCGTGCTAACAAACTGCACCTCTTGTTTCAAAGCAGCCTATTTCGAGGTGATAAGTCACAAGCTTTAAATTTAGATGTGAGTATTTCTTCACTCTTAAACTACAGTCACCGACATGGTGCATCGAGTAATTTGAGGAAAACAAACAAACATGCAGTTAAAAGAGTAAAAACAGCAATATTCACTTTTAGCTGCAGGTTTGTCTCGGAGATAACAAGATAAACTTGAAGCAGGTTTCCTGAGCTGTTCCTGAAAACCATCAGGTCCAACGAGTGACATGAGTGATAACAGACTTTCTGTCTAATTGAGGTCAGTCGGTGACTACCAGTGACCCAGATACTGGGGTGGGGGGGGGTGGGGGGGGGTGGTGGCATGGGACACCGTGAATATGTAAACCAGCTATGCCAACAATGCTGCCTGTTGGTGTTTTAGAACAGACATCATGACATTTCAGAAGGAGCTGGAGCTGCGATCAAATGCTTTTTTTTGGAAGGGGGCTGCATGTAATGTCAAACATAAATTCATTTATAGATTTAACGAGGTTCATTTTCCATTAAGAGGTAAAATATGATATTTTGCTATGTTGAGTTAAATACAACAAGTGATGTGAGGACACCAGTTTGTGACGTGGAAACTTTCAACTGGCATTTTTCATAGTTTGGAGAAAATTTACTGAGGATAAAATCCACAGATCAATGATAGTAAAAGTTGCAGCCTGACTTTGGACAAAAACAAGGTCGTTTTAAGACATCACCTTGTGCTCTAATTGTTACAGACTAACTCTTAGTGAAAGTTTTGGTTAAATTCTCTACATTTGCTAAAGTAATAAAGAAGACATTCATTAATAGTGGTCGTAAAAACCCTTGTGAGGGAAATTTCACCTTTTCCTGCAGTGCAAAGTCTGCACCGTAGGGTTAATAAAACAACCATAATTCAGAGTGACACAAAATAAAACCAGGCAACAATTTATGGATATGAGATAAGGTGTCACTGCAGGAAGTAAATGATATTTTATTCAGATTTTAGTCATGTACAGTTCATGGAAATTAGCCTTAATTTGCCAATAAAATAACTAGAAAAACTTACACAAATGCTGCATCAGCGATTTCTAGTTCAGTGAGTTTTATCGGTTACATAAACTCAGCAGCAGCAGCTGCGTGAAGTTTCCTCGGTGTGCAGACTCTTACCGGGAGGCAGACAGAGGAATGCTGCTGTCAGGATGCTGCAGTCGATCCCCCTCCTCTCCCACCAGCTGCTCTCTCTCACCGTCTTCTGCACCAGCCTCGTCAGCTCCATCATCAGTGACTCCTTCTCCACCTCTTCACCACCTGTCCCGCCATTCCTCTTGCTGACTTCATTCTTCTCTTCACTGTTTTCTGAAGCCCCTCTCCTCTTGGCTAACGTCTCCCCCCTCCTCTCATCCCGTCCTTCCCTCCACTCCTGCGGTGCATTCTGCATGTCAGCTGCTGTGTCGATGAGCAGCTCAAAACACAGTCACCATGCAGTTTGAGTCGCCCTGCAAGCAGCCAGTGCTAGACAGATTACACGTTGTATCCCGAGCATAAAGTCCTCAGGTCAAAGTCAGCATTGCGAAACTCCTCACTGGTGAGAAGCATTGTCAGAGAGGCCCACCCCGCTTCCTGCTGCTTCAAAGAGCCTCGTGGACCCTCAGCTCCTCCCCCCTCCTCATCTCTATTACACGATTCCTCCCTTTTTCTCCCTCTCAGCTCCTCATGCAACACAGCAGCAGTGGAATCGTTGTCCCACAGCCCAAATATGTAAGACGGCCCTGTGACGTGATGATCCACACAAAATGACCGCTTCTCTCTCTTCTCTGGTGTCTCATACATGCTGCATGAGCCTCACCCCCTTGTTTCTTTGTGTCAGCCTCCCTCCCCTCCCCTCTCTGTAACCTTGGTAGATATCCTGGGAAAGCAGAGGGAGAAAGGAGGGCTGGTGTGTGGATTAACAGTGGCTGTTCAGTTGCTTCTTCACTGGGGGAAAGTTCACAGTGAAAAGGAGAGGATGCTGCTGTGCAAGAATGCGCCCTGATAGCTGGAGTGTGTTTATGTGTTGGTGCAGAGGACAGTATATATGTCTACATGTGCATATTTAAAGTCACTCCTGCTTTTTGCTGGAGTCAGGCCAGTGTTCTGGGCTTAAGGCCACACCGACTGCAGCGAGCACTTTAAAAGATACGCTGTGTGCAGTTTGGACTCCACAGAACAGCAGGTACTTCAGAGAAGGAAACACAAGAGCGCCAGGATGTCTGACCATGCGGCTTACATCCTCACACAACCTTCACCTTGTTTTTATTTATACGTGCACTAACAGTCCGGCAGTGTCTCTCTGTGCAGACAGGCCACAGAAGGACACATGCACAAGGTGAGGCAAATACCAGCTGTGTTTACATACAAAACAATGATATTGTTCCTTATTTTAATAAAGTTAATAATGATTGCAGGTATATCTTCAAATACAAAAACAGTTTTTTTTTTCTTTCACGCACAGTCAGTCTCTCACATGCACAGACAGACAAACCTTCCGTGTAACTGAACACGTCCCGGAGCTACCTGATATGACAGCGTTATCTAGCACATACTCACATAACCCCACAGTGCCACAGCATTGTTTTACTATTGCAACAGTGTTTGCAGAGTGACAGTCAGTCTGACTTTCATTCAGAAGTAACCCCATAAATAGCAAGTCACCATTGTTTATGTGCCACAGAGTAAAGTCACATGTTTGAGGTATGAAAACTGTACATGAAGATATAAAATACAATATATTCAGAGGGTTGGGTACATTTACAAATACAAAACTTGTTCACTGTAGCATGAATGAAAACAGATAACATGTGTTACAGGAGCAGAAGCCTGGACACAGAATGTGTGTGAATGTTTTTGCGTATGTGGCAAAGCTTTCCCATAAAATGTTCATCACTTATTTTCAGGTTCAGTCACACACACCCGTGAGTCCTTGTTGCCTTCACTGACTGCATCACAAGGTAACATCAGTGCATGGAGCCAGAATCATTTATGCAGAGCATCTTCACTGTGTGATAATCCTGCAAATAAACAGAAAAATAATACATTGTATGCTGCAAAAAATATACATTATCACTAACATGCATTGTGTGCTGCTAAAACACTTTGGCCTGGGGCGTCCAGCGGCTCAGGTGATAGAGCATTCGCCCCATATACAGAGGCTGTGTCCTCACTGCAGCGGCCACTGGTTCGATTCCACCTGTGGCCCTTTGCTGCATGTCGTTCCCCCTCTCTGTCCCCTGTTTCCTGTCTACTCTTCAGCTGTCCTATCCAAGAAATAAAGCCACAAAAATCCCAAAAAATATCTTTAAAACACTTTGGGCCTGTAAACCTCCACTGCTCTTCAATCTTATCTCATGTATCACTTGTCGCCACCAGATGGTGCCATTTCACCAGTAAAACAGATGTCTGGGCCTGTGGGACTGCATATGTGAAAACCTCTGCTGCAACACCTGCACACAGGTGTTTTCAATCAGTCAGGAGTCAAGGTTAGGTCTCTGCTCAGGTTAAGGCTGGGTGAATTCCTAATAGAAATGAATTGGGGAAAAAAAATCATACAGATAGAGAAATTGCACACCTCGAACAACTGAGTTTCAGGGCAAAACTGTGAGTCATATCCATGAAACGACCAGATATTTTGCCTGCCGAGACCTGCTGAACAGAGCAATGTAACATTTGCGTGGATAACTTAAAAAATGTGGCAGTGGTGAAGATTCCACAATACACACCCGGTTTAAAATCTGAGGAGGAGAAACAAAGGCATAAAACTAAAACTGTAATATCTCAAAAAGGTAAACCGTGAAAGTCTGTGATAAAAGTTTATTCTTCCACTGAACTCTATGCACTGAAAGGAATCTTTCAGGGTTGAACTGTCACATTCTAACACATGCAACAAAAGTACATGAAGCTCTGGGGATCTCACATATGCACAGTGTGGAAGTTAATGTGCAGCTGGAGCTTGAAAGCTGATGGTAAGTTGTCTGATGTGAGACCTTTTCTACCCAATAGCTACAATACTATAGGAAAATGTTTGTTTTTGTCTGCCTGAGTAAATTAAAATCCCGGATAAATCAAGGTACTTTTTCACACTGATGCAGCAATCATGTTAAAATATCACCATAAAATACTCCTGCTGGTAGAGATGGTGATGAAAATATCTTCAGTTAACGAAATTCTATCGTCTTATGGCAGGTGACTATGAATCGTCAAAACCTTGGTGTTGCTAATAAACTCACTATAGATTTATTGTTTTCATTAGCAAAGCTCATCCACAGCTCTCTCTCCATGTTCATTAAAGTGATGTCTGACATTGCCAGTGCATTTTACTGTTGCTTATGTGTGATGGCAAAGGTTTATCCGTTAGGAAAGAAACGTGGCGTTTCTCATTTGGAGCAAAATCTAGGTTTCTCCAGACTGACCTTCAAAGCTCAGTGTCTTCAATGGCCTCTGGTTCATCAAGAGTGTCTAGACGTCTCTTGCAGGCGTCCAAAAGTTTCTTCCTGGGGCCCAAAGGGATGTGAATGCTGGTGAGATCCTGATCCGAACAAAGTGTTAGAGCCTGCAGGTCGATCTTCTCCCTCCTAAAGATCTGCATAAACTCACTGAGGCTCTGAGAGGCCAAGAAGGTCTCCAGAGGACTGTTCTCTAGCTCCAAGCCCTGGTCCAACTCGACATCAGACTCCTCCCAGGGAAGCTCCTGCAGGTTTTTTTCTTGCAGGCTCAAGGCGCTGCCAATACTGTCCTCATCAAAGCTTGGCAAACGTCGTGGCAGATGTCCACGTAGACGAACATTAGGTGCTCGACCCACAGGTTCACTCCCTGCTACACTCCCTTCATCACGTGCCCCGATACCAAACATGCCTCCACTCATATAGTTTCTCCTGAACACCATGGTGCCGAGTCCCGGCCGGGTGAACAGGGAATCTCGTCCAGAGTCTGCGCTGATCTCCGAATATGCAGCCTCATGGAGGCCCGGGTCACTCATGGCACGGGAGACGGTGTCTGCATCGTCATCATTGTCGTGGGGGAACATGTCCCTGATGTTGAGACGTGACCGCTCCTTTGGGTTCGCGTAAGTGCCCTGTTTGAGGAACATGACGTCATTGCCGAGCTGCAGGCCGGACAGCGAGCGCACGCTCTTCCTCCCATCCTCATAGATCTTGAAGGTTCCATCGACCTGCTTCTTCTTCTCCAACTTCTTCTGAATCTTGGCTTTGCCCTTGGCTGTGGAATGGAGGGTGGCCTGAGAGGAAAGCAAAGACATAAAGATTAAGAAAAACTGTTAAACTTTATTTTTTATATCATTCAGCAAACAAACCATTATGAATTTAAAATGGTTTATATTACAACTCAAACAGATTTGAAGTCTTGACTCTTTCAAAACTGATCCCTGTTTCACAAACTCTAACCCTTGTCTTCCTAAAAAGTTAAAACATAATTAGGGCCCAGCTGATGTATCGATATTATCGGCTAATATTGGCCTATTGCAGATATATTGGTATTGGCAAATGATTTCTGATATTCATTTTTTTTAAGCCAGAAGAAATGCTTGGACTAGTGATTTGAAAAGATGTAATTACGTAGTTTTCCCAGCAGAGGGCGGCCCGTTATTTAATAACGAACAGGCCGATCACACTGAGAACTGTATCCCTCTGGTGCAGCATGCCTGTTAGGCGCCTCTCTCTTGCTGCTGCTCGACACATTTTACTAAAAGTTTTTGGACGCATAAAAGTTAAAATCACTTCAGCTTTTCCACTAAATATGCAGAGTGGCACCTCTTCTCAATGTCACTTCTGGTCAAAGCAGCAAATTAAATTAATTTGGAGGTGGTCTTAACTCCTCGCCACGTCCTTCCTGTTTTGTTGCCGGGGAAAATGTAGAAGAAATAATAGGATAATGGCAAACACAGAGCAGTTAACACAGGCTGTATTTTCCTACATATACGCAGGTGTTTTCAAATGGCCGCGCCTGATACGCTTCTTGGTGATCAGCCCATAAGAAATAAAGTGTTTACTACTCAGTGCACTAATGTTTGAAAAAAAGTTTGTTAAAATGTAAAATATCCTGCCTCCATTACAAATCTTTGTCACAAGTACCAATATTTGATAATCCCATTTAGTATCAGATGATATATGGGATATCAGGATTTTCTTGCTCCCTAATGTGTGTATCTGCATCGGCCCCAAAAAATCCCATACCGGTCGGGACCTTTACATAATAATATGTTTAGAATTGAGAGCAAATACAAGTTATTCACTGTCAAAGGGGTCATGATCTATTTATGCCACCCTAACTCAAAGTCACAGAGCCACCACCTGTGAGTATGGCATGTTGGAGGTGACGGTGTTGAACTTGCGACTCAGCGTGCTCCCGCTGGTGTAGCTGGAAAAGCTAATTGCATCCAAGTTGTCTACAGCCGCCGACTCCTTCATGAACCTCCTCTCCATTCGTTCTCGGTGCTTCCTCTGGAGCTTCTCGCACTCCTTGATCCGGCGCTCCGCGGCACGGAAAGCTTTGTCCTTCAGTTTGCTGACCAGCTTTGGGTTGAGGGCGATCTGCTTGGCAGCGATGGAGTCCAGGTAGCGAACGCAGTCCATGTGTCCCTTGGTGGCAGCCATGTCCAGCGGTGTGTGGTAGTCGTTGTCCAGACACCACACGTTGGCACCGAAAGCCACCAGGAAGGACAGGCAGGTGTGGTGGCCATTGGCAGCTGCCAGGTGAAGCGGCGTGTTGCCCCAGATGTCACATTTGTCTGGGTCACCTCTGCAAGACAGCGGAGGAGACAGGAAGTCATGCTGGATCTCCACATTATTCACACATACAGTAATTTTACTAAACTGACACACTGATAATCATTTTCCACAGCAGACTACAGGGTTTTTGTTTTTGTTTTGTTTTTTTAAAGATATTTTTGGGGATTTTTTTTCTTGGAAAGGACAGCTGAAGAGTAGACAGGAAACAGGGGAGAGAGAGGGGGAATGAATGCAGCAAAGGGCCACAGGTGGAATCGAACCCGTGGTCGCTGCAGAGAGGAAACAGCCTCTGTATATGGGGCGTCTGCTCTACCGACTGAGCCGCTGGGCGCCCCACTGCAGGGCTTTAACAGGCGAATGGTTCCCATTTATCTCAACTACCGATGAAAATCAACTCCAGCTGATTCACATTATCGTCTCATTCTCTGCAAAGACTTCTAGTTTCTTGTTCTGTAAAAAAAAAAGATGTTTTTCCCTCAGAAACTCGACCAGACTTTGCTGATCCTCTCACAGTTCAAACTCAACTTGGGAAGTAAGATGAGTCACATGACCAAAATCTGTCCTTGCATCTCCTGCGCAGTGAAAAGGACCCTGAGGATTATAGTCAGATATGCTTTGATGTTATTACCTGAGTTCGGTAACGCAAAGAGAGCTTACACATCACAGTAAAAAACTCGGGTTACTGTAAATGAAGTATTTTCATGCTTCAGGCTCTGTGGTTGCACAATATGTTTTGGATTTTTTGGGCTGCAGCTTTTCAAATGTGAGAATTTGTTTCTTCGTTTTTTTTTCTTGTAAACTAGTCTAAACATATATATCTTTAATGCTAACAGCAGCTCCCTGACTGTCATGATGTCATTTGAGTGTGTCATGGAAATATTACTGTGATATCTGTACAGCTTTACCCATAATGCTGTGCAAGCAATATCAGGTCAAACAACACTCACTGAAGTTTGATGAAACATATGGAGCAATGTTGACTTTCACGTACATGCAGTGTACTTGGATGAACTGTGTTTGTGTTGAACTGAAGCCCCGCCTCTTCCTATATTCTCTCCACCCACATGGCCACGCTGTGACGGAGCCCTGATCAATAATTGAAGCGCAGCAGGTTAAACATGACAGAGATGACTCTGCATTATTAATCCCCCACACCACGAGTCCTTTTTTTGCAGACACCCAGAGACACAGTTACCGCACACCACAGGGTCACTGCCGCCACCAGCACGAACCCTGATTTCAGGTCCTGGCAACGTGAACAAGTATCATGTTAGATACGAGAGAAAACTATATGTGGTTTATTTTCATATTCTTTTTACATCTGTCCCCGTCAGCAAACATAAGGCGGATCATATTCCAAACATACAGGCAAGAAAAGTATCACAGCTGTAACGCCGAGGAGGAACTACCAACAAACTACCTCAGATAGTAACTTGAACATTTTCAGCTCTGCCAAGAGCTCTGACACGTCCACCTGTTTACCAGCATCATGTGTGTATATGTGTGTGTGTATGTATGTGCGTGTGTGTATGTGTGTGAGAACTTTCTGAGTATAAATAACAAGTTCTCATGGCAGGACTGACCTCTCAGGGAGCCGCTGGACAAACACGTGCTTGTTGAGCTTCTCGTTCCCGTCCTTTGTTAAATGTTCTGGTGCAGGACGCAGCGGGCTGCACATGAAGCTTTAATATTTGTCCAGAGACCCAGAAACCAAACAGTACCGTTGAGATCCTGTTTTTAGCCATGCTGGCAGTGTGGCTCTGTTAGTCTGTCCACCACTTTGACAAAACTGAGATATCTCATTAAGTTCTGGATGAACTGCCATGAAATTTTGTAACGCACGAACGATCCCCAGTGCAAAGATAAGCCATAAAAACAAAATCAACTATGAAATATCACAATATTTTGGACCAAATACTTCAATTTTGTGACACTATTGCAGAGAAGATTTTCTGTGCTTTTCTAAAATATGATCACATAAAGATTTCTGTTAAATAATGATCAGTAATGTGGATATAATGATTAAGGAGGTAAAGGCAAATATTTGAACAGTTAGAGTCTGTGTAGTTCAGCAAATCACTTTACTGAGACGCAGCTTTAAAAACCAGGAGATGAAAACGCTTTATGTCAGGTTATTACAATATAATAACTGTATTTTACCAAACCAGCTCCAGAGAAGCTTTAGTGATACTGGCGATCCTATGAAGTTTACTCTAGCGCCACCATCAGGGCAAAATGTGTACTTTTGTTTATGATCAAATGTCTACAAAACTAATCAAATGACCATCAGCCTCAGCTGCACTTTGTGTTCGGTGTTAATTGGCAAATGTTAGCTTGCTAATGTGCTAAAATACGCTAACTAATCAACATGACAAATAGCAAAAAAGCCAAATATGCTCGGCCCAAGTCCGGCACACACACACACACACACACACACACACACACCACATATCTGGGCTCATTCCAGATGTTTTCATCCACTGGCAGCCACTGGAGGAAAACATCTGGATGATGAGTCAATCAAAGTGTCCATAAAAGCTCATGAAAACATTCCAACACAGTCATAACAAAGCAGATTAGTTAAATTTGTGAGTATGTAAGTCTTTATAAATGAAACCTGTCAGATGTCGTTTTCATTAACACGTGTGTGTTTATTGAAAATATACAACTCTAAACAGAAATATTTGTGATTTGTTGCCAAGTTTTACATGTTTCTAAAACCACTTCTACATGACAGGGCCTTCATATTAGCTGACAATGAGGGATCCATGTTTTCTGGTTTTGTGCCTCTGTGGTAAAAAATTTAAATCAAACAAATCTGCTGCCCTTAAGGCCCCTGACGGACTGACCGTCAGCTGGCGATCCAACCTAGCAAGTCTGAAAAGTTGGAACATCTAGGTTTTGTTTTTTGTTTGTTTTGTTTCCCATTTTGCTGATTAAATTTTAGATTGTTCAATCCTTACCTGTGTTTTATTATATTTAAATAGCTTACGCGCCAAGCTAAGTCTTCTTTTGTTGAATAGGCTAAATAAAAAGTTTTTCTGCCGCACTGACAATAAAAAAGAGGAAATAAGACATAAACATCAGAAAAGATACTCAAAGGTAAAACCACTTATAAAGTGAGAATTAGAGAAGTGAACAACAACAGAGAAGTGACAATATTTCCTGAGAAATGCATCTAAAAGCGGCACTTTTTCTTCTTTCATTGACCTTCTGTCAGTGACCTTTGACCTGCAGCTCAGCCTCGTGTGTCTGTCTGTGCTTCATATCTCTGCACTGCGGCCTAGAGGAGCTGTCGGATGAGGAAGATGCTTCATCCATCACTGCGACCTTTCGTGTGTCCTCCACTTTGCTGCTCGCCTTATAAACCTGCCACGCGCAGCATGACACACTGTTTCCTAACCACGTGTGAGAGAGCAGGCGGTAAATGCTGCACTGAGCGGCTGCTCGACCCTGAACTACAGACTCCTCTGACACTTAACCTGAAAAATATCTCAGCAGAATACAGACTCTCTGCTTCAGCCTTTTAGAATTATCTCTGACTAATACAAACATTCAGATCATATCAGGAAACGGCTCCTGTGTTGAATCAAATTAAACCTGACTGGCTCCGATCTGCTGCTGCATGTAACGGATCAGCCTCTAGCCACATCTATGTCATCACGCTCCACATGCATCTGTGTGTGTGTGTGTGTGTGTGTGTGTGTGTGTGTGTTGATATTCTGACCTTTCTCTGTAATGAGGCTGTTAAACTCAGACTGCAGCTGCACTGATTAGATTAGAGATGGATCAACACATGTGGCACTGTGTTTTGACAGAATGTTCACTCGAACACCAGCAGGCACAGGCCAGTGAGGCACACTTAGAAAATACAATAAAACTGTTCATATTTGTTTTAAATGAAGCTGCACCATCCTGCAGAACATTCATCGATAAGGAGCATTTAACTCTCCTCTTATGGACTGAAACATTTAATCGTTTTCTGTTTAAAAAGTCAACTGTGACTTGCTCATGTTAAATAAAGTTTGTTTGAAGCGTTCCTCTCAAAAAGGTGACTTTCCCGATTAAAAATATGAATAATCCACTCGTTTCTTTTGAACTTTCCCATAAAAAAATGGACAAAATTGTCAAAAATAAAAGAATTATAAGTAAAAACTGTTCAAATATTGAGTTAATAAATGCCCTCAGTTAAAAACATAACACCTGACTGAAGAACAGCTGGCAGGAAGTTTTGTAACTGGATGACAGAGGTTGCTCTATGATGGGAACATATGCTCACCCTCTCCCCACGATGAGCCGCAGCGCCTCCAGGTTGCCGTGGTACGCGGCCCATAACGTCGGCGTCATCCCATCCTCATCCGGTGCGTTCAGCTCCTTCCGCGTGGCCTCCTTCAACACGTCCAGGTAACCGTCCCGGGCCGCCCGGTGGTACCGGTCGTTCATGGCGGCGCCCTGGACTCTCTCTCAGTTCGGTTCCATGGAGGATCTGCCCCGGTATTCAGGCAACTTTCTGTCCGGGACGCGGCGTGTCCGGGCGGAGGGCGGCCTGCAGCGGCTGACAGGCCGGTTACCAGGAGACGAACACCAGGCGTGCTGGTTGTCAGGCGGGGGCGGGGCTATATCCACTAACCCCGCCCCCTTTAAAACACGATACACCCACACACACACCCCTAAATGGAAGAAAAACTAGTCCTCTTTTCTTGTGTGAAAATAAATAAATAAATATAGGCTATAAATAGGCTAAATAAAGGAATCTGTGAAAAATCACAACAAAAAAATTTGCCTATCTTTGACAACGTCATCACTTTATTTCTCCGTTCATCTTTATTTGTAATTATCTGGTTTTCTGCAGCCTTCCTATTTTTTTCCCAACATACATGTTTTTAAATTTGTATTTTTTTCACAATAAAAGAAAGTAACAGCAGAGACAAACAAAATGCAGCGGAAAAGACTGAACAACATGTGATGACAGAAGTGTGAAAGAGAACAAAATGAACTGAGTCCAGCCCACAGAGAGCAGCTCTGTGGATCACTGTGACGTCACAAGTAAACAGAATTTATGGGTTGGACGTCACAGACCTTCTTCCGGGTGTGACGTAATTCCTTCAGCAGATTGATTGACAGCCGCAGGTGAGTAGATCGATATATTCACAACGCGTAAATCATGTTAGAGGGTAAAAAAAAACACATATTCAGTTAATTGACCTTCGCTGCTGGGAAGTTTTTGTCATTCGAAGCGTTTTTTTCAGTTCATCATGTGCACACAGCGCATGTTGCTCCTCTGCTTCTGTCAACAAGTCGCTTGTTGATACTTTAGAGTTTTTTATTTATGTGTCCATGTGCTGAGCCGTCAGCTGATTGGAAAAAAGGCAGAAAGAAGAGCGGAAAAAGCAAAAGTCAACAGAAACTAAATGTTATCTGCTGATTGTGATTTTTGTCAGGACTCAGCAGGACATTTTCAGTGAGACCAAAGCAGAAAATCAGACATGCTGGTCTGATGATGCTGATTGATCTTTGATCCTCTGATCAGATCTGAGGAGCTGCTCTGCTGCTGCTGTGTCCGTGGAGGCTGTCTGCTCACAGCCTTGACATGCTAAAGACATACATTGAAAAAAAGCGTCATGTTTTTCTCAGAAACACTCTCAATTAATGTTACCTCCCTTTACTTTTAGACTAACTGTTACCACCTATTGCTAAGCTAAGCTAACAGTCTCCTCATACTGAACATACACTGGTGGGAGTGTTGTTAATCTGCTCATGTCACTCCTGCAAGAAAGCAAATAAACATAGTTTTCTATTGACATGTTATCAGGATTAGTTTCCGTCTGTGTCCCACGCCATTCTTCTTGAGGAGAGATAATTATTTAAAATCACAAATAAAGTTAATGAGTCTGTTTAACATTTTCAAACCATTTATGCGTTAAAAAAAAACAAAACTCGGATGATAAATTAAACACACATTCAAAAATGGAAAACACAGCTGCATGGTTTGCATCAGTAGATGTGATTTGTAGTAAATGAGCTTAAACATGCAAAACCTGTTATGAGCCTTTAGCTACTGCGCAGCTCAACAACAGCCATTAAAGGAACAATGCACAAGTCGTCAGCTCTTAATGTAAAGGAGTCTGGTGAGATTTCATACCAGCAACACATTTTTGGAGCTTCGCTGCAGAACAGTGTTGCGGCAAAATATGACTGAAGAAGCCAGGACTTGTTTGAAAGCCCCAAAATCCTAAATTTATTTTAGAAAATGTTATTTACACCCTTTTAAAGTTGAAATCTTTACTTTGTCCGCTCAGCTCGATAGAGTTGAGTCTTCTGATTACATTTTCATGCAGCAGGGAAATGAAAGCACCCGAGCTGTGATACACTTAATTTGTTTTAAATGGGCTAAAACATGCAAAATCTCCTGTGACGTGAGACTGAAAATGAGCTGCAGCGGGTTATCACTTTTGATTAAACCATTAGCCGCTACTTGAGGCTCTGCAGTGATAAGAGTGAGGTTACATTTGTTAGTCAGTTCCTGGTATCGACTGAGGGCAAACAGTGACACCACATGGCTCAGAGCCCAGCTGATAAACCCTTTCAAAGTAAAACATCACAGACTTTGAGTAAAACGAGTCAGTGCACTGACACAGATTCTGCCCGAGTCATTCAGGGCTGTGAGGTGAACTTTGCTCAAGTGGCACAACGGGTGAAAAAAAGGTGAACATGCAAAGTAAACATGATACCTGTGATTTTTCCTGTGTAAGGTGTGTCGTTATTAACGTGCTGGATCGCAGACACACCTTCATCAGTGTTGGAGGGCGGAACAGGAAGATTACCAGCCCTTTTCAGACGCATGCTTTCACAGGCTGAGTGCAAACAGGTGAGAGAAACTCTGGGAACTGAATGGAGAAGAGAAAAATAAAGACAGGGACAGAATCTTAGGAGTCATTTTAGAAGAAGGACAACATGAACTCAGATAACGGAGCCACAGAGCTGGAATCTTCTTTGGGAACACCTGGAAACCCCTCCAGCAATGAACCAGTCATGAGCTCAGACCATCAGATCGAGGATCCGGAGCTGGTTTGGGTTCCCAGCGGGAGGCGTCTGATCTCTGGTCTGCTGGGTATGAACGTGGTGCTGCTGGGCGCCGCCCTGCTGGCCGGTCAGGCTTTCAAACCTGAGAGCCTGAAGTACCAGGAGCCGCAGGTGTTCATGCTGCTGCTGATGGGGGTCAGCCTGGTTTGGATGCTGTGGTACCTGCTGTGGGCCAGGAAACAGCCCGACATCAGCCCACATAAAGACCACCACGCCGGGGGAATCACTGTCACCTGTGAGCTCCACAGTTCTTATGGCAGCAGAGAGGTTCCTCTGTGTAGCTCATGTGATGAAACATGTCTCCTCTCTCTCTCTGCTCTGCTCCAGTGGTCCTCATGCTCTTTGCTGCCTTCAGCCTGCTGCTGTTTATCTGCAGGATCGGTTATTTGATCAGCGTGAGGGAGTGTAGACCCGCTGCTGAAGTGTTTTCTCCATTCATCGAGGCTCCTTTTCTCACACTGCAGGTGAGTGACTTTTTTTTCCTGGTGGAAAGAAAAAATCAGCTGCTTTACTCTCCAAAAGAAGTGCCGAAACAACAGCAAAATACAAAACTAAACCGAAACCTTGTGAAGAATATTCACAACTATTTACAGAGTTACTCATGAGTCATAACATGCAGGTAAAAGTGTACAAAGTCTGCCTTGGAAGGAGTTTGTGACACTGTGATATCTTGGTTTGCAGTGATTTTACAGCTCTGAAGTCAAATTTACATTCATAAAGAAAGGAACATTTTTTCCTTCAGCTGGTCTCACCTGAATGAGAGAACTTTTATCTGTGATCTGACTGGATTAAAAGAAATAGATTAAAGAACAATAGCTGCGTTTGTGTGGGAAATAATTCTAAACCTGATCAGCAAACATTACTTCAAAATATTTATTATGCCCTCATCTCTGTAATCTTTTCTATAACCCCTATAACCACTAAATGTTGGATCTGTAACAAAGTATAACCTTAACTTATCGGCTTTCAGCTGCACCTTCTGGTTTTCATCACTGAATCAGTTTGCCTCATGTCTAAATCTAACAAAATGGTAAGTTCACTGCTTCAAAGTTCAATTAAAAGTAATAGATTACAGGATACACCTCTTAAATAAACCTTAAATTAAAGAAACTATGATGTGAGCACTGGAAGACGAGTGCGTACATGAGATAAAAATCACTTCTGTTCTCTGGATGCAAAAAAATATGCAAAAAAAAAAAAAGTAAAAAGGGATCATTGGCCAGAGGAGGCAACAGTTCACACATTGTGTACGCAAGTAAAGGTACAGACACTTGTGTAAAAAAAAGATTGGCTAAAGTAGAAGTACTGACTCAACTTCTTTACTCAAAAAGTAATAAAGTACAGGTTGTGAAATGTACTCAAAGTATCAAAGCAAAAAATTTCCCTCTGAAAAACATTTCTGTGCAAAGCTAACTGAAGCTTATGTCATATTTATATAAAGCAAAGACTGTTAAACTTAAAGGTAGAATCAGTAAAATTTGTCTGAGCTGTTCCTGAACGCACCAGAAAAAGAGCTGAGCTCAGCCGAAAAGACAAAAGCATCCAAACTAAAGTAACGAGTCTGTTTGGAAAATGTAACGAGGAGAAAGTTCAGATATTTGTGTTCAAATGTAGAGAGGAAAAGTTAACAGAAAAACAAATACTCAAGGAAAGCACAGATACCTGAAAAATTTCTCAATAGCCTACTTCAATGGATATTGCAGCATTTATGATATAGGTCCTCATTTTTACCTTCCCAGTCCTGATCCCATTGATAGAGACCATTCTCAACTCATTTAATGCGTTACGGAGCTTCGCTGCTGACGCTAATGCTAACACAAGTCAAGGGACCCTACCGTGGCCCCTATCAAACTCCAATTAAACGCTCCACAGTGCAGCCAAAACAAGTCGAGTCTGAATTTGAGTGTTTGTGGAGTACTTTTAGAAGTCAAACTACGGCTGAATTTCTGTAATTGCTGGCTCTGATTGCGATTAACAGCAACAGGAAGTAAATAGTCCAGCAGCATTTTGCCCTCAAGACTCTTTGTTTTTATGTAGAAGTTTGTCTTGTTTCTTTTCTTTTCTTTTGCAGACATATTTACTGTGGGCTCACTCCAAAGACTGCATCCACACACACAAGATAATCACCAGGTGCATCACTCAGTGTAAACCATTGACTTTTTGTGCACAAATATTTTCTACATATTCATGAGTTTATATTATAACATGATTGTGATTTTCATCTCTGTGTGTATGGGGGCGGGGGTTTGCACATATTTTTTCTTCACCTTCATATTTGAATGTGTTTGTATTTGCATGCTGCGTGTGATGCAGGTCCGGCCTGATGTTGATCCTCTCGGCCGACCTGCTGCTGTGGCTCAACGCTGTGACTGAGGACTCGATTCACGAGGAGATCGAGATAGAAAAAGCGGACAGGTTTGATTTCAGCAGCACGAACTCATCTGAGGCGGATGTCCCTGATTCAACGGGTAGGTACCCACACACCCCAGCATTGTTCTTGATATAAAGTACCATCTGAAGTGTATTCCTCCACGTTTGCTCCCAGAATTCTCCAATTCCACCTTTTGTGAGTGCCGTGGGAGCGCAGCCTGCCTCACCTTCAGGAAAGGCTTTGAACTGCTTTATCCCTTCAACATGGAGTTCTACCTGATGGCCGGCTGCATGATTTATGTGATGTGGAAGAACGTGGGCCGCAGGGTGAGCCCAGGTCACCACCACAGTACTCAGAAACTGACCCTTCGCGTCATCTATCAGGGGGGGATCATATTCGGCCCCGTGTTCGGCGGCCTGGTCCTCATCGCAGGAGTCACCATCTTCATTCTCTACCAGGTGTGGGTGAGCAGTTGGAAGCTTCGCTTCACTGCCTTCCTCTTATTCTATGGCTACCATTTAGTAGTCATGCCTGTCATGGCTCTCTGCTGCCTGGCTGGGATGCTGATTCACAGGCTGGAGAGGAGGGTGAACGAAGGGGGACACAACCCCACCCGCAGTCTGGACGTGCTCCTGCTGGTCGCGGCAGCTCTCGGTCAGCTCATTCTGTCCTACTTCTCTTTGGTGGCGGCCCTGGCTGTGGGGACTAAAGGGCCCCTGGGGAACCTCGACCTGTCCTACTCCCTCCTCAACCTGCTGGAGCTCATCCTCCAGAACATCTTCATCATCGAGGGCCTCCACCGGCACCCTAATCTCCTCGCCAAGAAGAAAGAGAAGCGGCGGAGCAACATCTTCAAGGTGAACACACGTCTCAAACCTCTCACATGAATGCAGGTAAACTTGCAAACTTCACTAAAAGGTTTTGATTCCAGCTGAAGAGGAAGGCTGCTGCGCCGGCACAAGAGGAGAGGAGGACGGATACTTTGCTGCTGGAGAGAAACACATCAGCTGCTGTTCAAGAGCATGATGGGAAAAAGGCCTGGACCAAGAGAGCCATGAAAGAAATCTGCGCTTTCCTCATCCTGTCTAACGTCATGGTAATGTCCTGTAGTCATAACTGATACATGCTCTGCTGTTGTTCCTGCGTTCATCCATATTTTCTTTTCCTTGCAGCTGTGGGTCATCCCTGCGTTTGGAGTCCACCCTCAGTTCGAGAACGGCCTCGGGAAGAACTTCTACGGCTTCTCTGCCTGGTTTGTCCTGGTGAACCTCAGCCAGCCGCTCAGCGTTTTCTACAGGATGCACTCAGTGGGAGCTTTAATGGAGCTGCTCATCTGCGCATGACCACATGTGCTGAACACATGACTGTTAAAGCGGCCAGAGGCCACACAGGGATACACATATTTAATTTATTATATTACGTGGTGGACACCCCCGTGCACTCTGAGTCTGGATCTTAATGCTGTTGGCGTCCTTTTAACTTTGTGTAACAGCTTTTGTTTTTCTCTTTGCTGTTTCAGCGGACGCTCCTCATGTGTTCAGTGCTGCTCCATATTAAAATGTTTTTACTGAAAGAACTGGACTTGCCTCAAACAAAAAGTACAAAAGCAGGCGAACCAGCAGCCTTCCAACTTTTAAAGTAAAATTAAAGCTGAATTTGTGCTGGAAAAAGTGACATATGATCAATAAATTTAAACTTGATCAAGAGCAAATAATCATCTCTTAATACTAATTAAAAATGTCTTAGTAATCCCATAATCTGTCAATTAGAACCTTAAAGTAAACTGAGTGTGTGAGAGTTTTTCAAACTCAGAGGCAAACTTACTAGTTTTTCTGGTGCTTTCAGTCACACTTCTTTCTTTCTTTTTTTGCATTTTTAAATGGACTTTACAGGGTTCTTTAAGTTATTTAAGTTTCTGCCTAAATTTTTAAGTTGAAAACTTTTAAATCAATAATGAAAGAGCAGACTAGAGCCAATGAGCAGTATGAATATGAGGTTTGTGTTCCTTACTGAATGCAAATCACATGACCTTAGACCAGGCTTGAACAATGTCCAAAATCAAAAGGGACAACAGACAAAATTACTATTTTTGGGGGGGTGGGGATGTGCTGCTTTAAACCCAAATATTGTCAAATTGGTATATGTCTGTACATTTAAGCATTGCACGCATGCCAACGCCATGCGCTTTAAACTGTGATAACCTGTCCACCTTGTCGACTAACAATGCGCTCTGCTTCAACGCAAGGGCAGTTCAGCAAGCATTTTCTTTCAAAATAAAAGCCCAAAGATGATGTAACAGCTGTTTAATATTTGATATTGTGAAAAATATTGCAAATTATGTCAAA
>JAQLOL010000004.1:18509201-18521660 GCA_029783665.1 Naso thynnoides
CAGTTTGTTTAACTAGTGTGAGCGCTCCATACCATGCCCAAGCACTGCACGCTTTGTCGACCCTGGCATAGTCGGAAGAGGTGGGCTTCGGCACGGTACAGAGCGCCATCATCACAGTGACTGTGAAGGAATTACCTTAAATTCAGGCAGACAACAACATACCAAGTCTGGATAAAGATCGGTGGAAAAATCCTGTCCTTTCGATTACTGATACCAGAGAACAATTGAACAATGTCATTACAATATGAAAAAATATGACATTTTAATATTTGAAAATACAGGTCACACTCTGGCCTGGTTAGACTAGAGCAATGTAAGTGCGAGGTTTAGGGGAAGGGGGTTCATAATTTAGCTCAGCATGGGGCAACTGGACCAAGTGTGAGTGCGCTCAGAGAGTAGCTGACAAAGAGAGATGATCTTAAGATTATGATGTTTTTTATCTCAGATGTTCGATAATAACAGAAGTAAATAAGGTCAAAATGTATTTTTTGTCTCACAGGTTGTCTTCAGATATGAGAGTGGGGATGATCGCAGGGGAATCGTTGCGCTGGACGACATTTCATTCTCCAAGGAGTGTGTTTTTGACCCTGACAACAACCAACTGCCTGACATATCAACCACCTTTGCACCTCTTTCATCCTCTAACACACCCACAACTTCAGCAACACTCCCGACCTCAACTGCACCAACCCACCCCTGTCAGGTGAAACTCTTGACCTAACAAGCTCATGGCCGCAAAAGCAAGTCTGTGAAACATTTTAATGAAATAACTCAAAAAATAACTCGAAAGCTATTTTCCTTATTCTTTGTTGGTGCAGGATAACGAGTTTCTCTGCTGGATGTCAGCTGAAAAAGTGTGTATTGCAGCAACATTACAGTGTGATTATCATCCAGACTGCCCCCAGGGAGAGGACGAGGATGGCTGCGGTGAGCTGAATGTTGCATTCACTGTATCCATCTGAAACCTGGCTAAACTCCTGCTAAGGCTAACTAGCTTAGCAGCTTTGCCGTCTCGACTTTGCACTCTGTTGGGGACAGTTTAAATACATTAAATTGTAAACAAGTTTACTTTGTTGATATCAACAAAAGGGAGACAGACAAACAGAAAACAGAGATACAGTCAAATCTCTCCATCTCCTGTTTTAAAAATACAGTTTATTCTCTTACACAAATAAGTTAAATTGAATAAAAAATGGTAGAAAGTATGGTTTTGCCTTCACATTCCTAACAGTCAAAGGCAGAATGCAGTATCTGCACATTTAGGTATTGTGAAGGTATTAAGAAACTATTTGTCCTGTTATTTATGCTGTTTATTACAAGCCTAATGCTTTTTTTCTCCTCAGCTTTACTGCTTCTTAGTGACTGCCCTCTGCTCAGACATGACGGTCGATTACACAGTTCATGTTGTGCAAAAATTATTACCGCGTTACATTACCGTAACATCTCAGATTCACCCGCAATGAGGTCAGACTTAATTCAAAGTTTATATGTAAATCTATTTTCTCTGCTGCCCGAATGTCACCAAACGTTTCTCCAAAACTTGTGATTCATGAACTGATGATCACACTCCTTCCCAGCAGTGCTACTCATGCATTGCCTCAAACTTTCAGGTCCATGCACATTTGAGAGTAACCAGTGCCAATGGACTGACAGCAGTGATGGGCAGAGCAGGTGGCAGAGACAGAAAGCCAGTAACAACACCGAGCCGCCCACTGACCACACTACAGGCACAGGTGACTTTAGTGGCTTTCAAATGCTTTAGTAGTTTGCTGATTTTTACAGACATACAGCTCAGAAATTCAGGAGATTATGTGTTTAATGACTCATAAATCATCATAACTGCACTTCACCATCAGCAGTTAAATCAGCATGTTTAAGAATTGTTGATTAAGCAGGTTTTTCCTCATTTTCAGGCTACTACATGAGAGTACATATCAATGATGGGTCAACACAAAATGAGGCCCGCCTCCAGAGTCCCCCACTCCCCTCTTCATCCCCTTACTGCCAGATGCTGTAAGTCATAACAATGGCGTTCAAGGCCACATTTCTCTCTATATTACCCTAAATGTTGGTGAAATGTTTTGTTTTGATACAGATATGAATATTTAAAATATGAATTGCTCAACGCTTCCCGCCGCCTCTTTCTTTCTACCATGCATTTCTCTTCCTAATCTAACACTCTCCCCTTCTTCCTTCCTTCTTTCCTAAACTCAGGTTTCACTTCCACATCCCTGCAGAGAGTGCTGGGTCACTCAGAGTGCTTATGCAGCAAGCTGACGGGAGTGAAGCAATCCTGTGGTCACGCAGTCACAACACTGTCTCCCATTGGACTCCAGAGCATATGCCACTAGGCCAGCACCAGCAGCCTTACAAGGTGTATGCTCAAGTATCCACTGAGCAGTTCAGCAGTTACAATTTACATCTCGATATCACAAAAAGTTCGAGTACTGTGTAAAATGTGAATTAAAACAGAATGCAATCATTTGCAAATCAACTATGATTATCAGTGACATTTTAGAAAGTGTTCCTGAGCCCTTGTAGTAACATCCATCATACAATCTTCACAAACAGGTGAACCTCGCCCCGGTTTTGTTTGTAAACGACTGAGTTTCATGCCCGATCATGGTGCAATCACCTGTTACCAATGAGCCTGTTTACCTGTGGAATGTTTCAAACAGGTGTTTTTAGGTCATCCCACAAGTCTCACTCTTGTTGCTTCTGTCCCAATTTATTCACATGTTGCTGGCATCAAACTTATAAGAATATGTTTACAAAAATCAATGAAGTTGATGAGATAAAACATTAAACACACTGTCTTTGTACTGCTTCACACTGCTGGACGAAACTTTGTTTTGATTCAAGCGGTCTCAGGACAAAAGAGGTATAAGCACCGCCGCCCGGTGTCCTAAAGCCCTATTTCGTTGCCACATGCATTTGTTTAGGGAGAGTGTAAGACACAGCACCTATGTGACACACCTCACTTGCCTATACTTTTTTCTTTAAAAAAAAAAAGCTGTTTGAAGGATACATAACGATTGAGGTCATGTATGTAATTGTGTTGGTTAATGCTTGATAAGTTTTTCCGCGACGTGCCGCGAAACGCATCGTCTGACTTCAGGTTCTTCCAACCCATTACATGTCTAAAAGGATCCAAAGAAATTGCATCCTTTTTTGTTCATCTATTAAAAATCATGATCGTAATCCTAATAGAGGGACCATTTTTAAACCTCATTCACTACCATTCATGTTGAAACAGGGTATAGAAACACTATAGGACACGTGAAAGTTGCTAGATATAGGTAATTCACTTTGCTAAAGAGAACGTCTGTGTTAGTTTGGTCAAAAACCGCTGAGTGAGAGAGAAAGGGGAGCTGTTATTAGCTGTTATTACGCCTGGAAAAATGGTTCCTTAATAAGTGCTGCCCTCCTAGCTCGAACGTTAGCATGAAGAACACTTTTTTTGTTTGTTTGTTTTGTAAATTAATGTCTGTTCTGTAATGTTAATTGAATATGGACAAAATGTAAACAAACACAATATCTCATAGATGAAGCTATTTTGGGGAAAACGTGTGGGGTTTATGTAACCTATGTGGCTGATGTTGACAAAGGACAAAAAAAAAAACATGTAGTAACACTGGTATGGTCCTTTCGATAGTCGTACCTGTAAAGTGGCACCTGTGTGTATATTTAGATGTTATTTTTTTAAATGTATGTATGGTGAGGATTGTGTTTAAATGTTTAAAACTGCACTAAATGTTGCATGTATGTTCAAGATGTTTAAAGTGCAGTACTTTGTTTCTTTAGTCATTGTGGATAATCATTGAAATGTCTTGAGTGCTAATACTAAGTACTAATACTAAATACTAATTTGTGTTTTCAGTTTTGGTTCAGTGGTGTGAGCAAAACAACCCAGACCAACCGTACCGCTGGAGGTCTCATTGTTGCTGTGGATGATATCTCTTTTCTGAACTGTGAAAAAACTTATCAGCCACCAGGTAAGTAAGTTTTCAACATTACATGTAAGTTTAGTGGAGATGAGTAATAGCAGTGTGCTAAACTAATTGTCTACTTTGTTAAAAGCCTACGTAATGGAGCATTTGAATGAAAGGTTGGCTCATTTTGAAATTGTTTTTCCCTCCTCAGCTCTGTCTGCCTATGGCTGTTCTTTTGAAGATGGTCTGTGCAATTGGGCACAGGGAGCTGCAGATGAGTTGGACTGGCTCAGCAGGTCAGGTCCCACTGAATCCCCTAACACGGGGCCCACGGGGGACCATACCACTGGCAAAGGTCACTTTAAATCTAGACTGTCATACATATAGGAAGTGGTTTGGTTCAGTTGTGGATTACATAGAATACCAAAAATACATCATTGTGTGTGGTGAATTTTCAGTAAAGATATGTTTTTGTTACTTTAGTAGACCACAAGTGAACATTACTGGAATTACTGTCAAGTTATGACATTGACAAGAAGAGATTGGTCATTAAGACAGAAACAAACAGAAAAAACACAGAAAAGTGACTCATAAGTGTCAGCTACTGGTCATACAGGCCAGACTGAGAGGCGTTGCAGCCCTGACTGTAATTATGTTCAGTGTTTTTTCTAATGAATTCAACTTCTTATTTCACCTAGTTTCACTTTAAATGGAAATATTACAAACATCAGTCTGCCTTTGACACCAAAGAGAAATGACTTTCCAAGTAGTAACAATTCGGTATGGCGGTGATTCTCAGCTTGGCAGAGGCTCCCTAAGGGGTAACGAGATGAATCTGATGAGTTTTGTGATAATTGCTGGTGTCCAAAACAAGGAAAATTTCACCCTTTCAAAACCGTGTCTCTAATCTTTCTGTTTTCTAAGAAACTTTTAACACTTTCACCACTCCAGGCTTGAAATGAATGTCATTCTTTGCTTAAAATCCTCACAGTTTATAGATATAAACAACCTGTCACAAAATCCACATTTCTTTGCTGTAAGGGGTCAAAATCCAGAAATACTTAAAACTACTGTTTCTGTTTTTTCATAGGGAAATACCTTTACATCAATAGTTCCCCACCAAGTATAAAAGGAGATATGGCCCAACTGAAGTCTCTTTTGCTGCCACCTGCTGGTGAAAGCGGATACTGTTTCACATTTTGGCACCACATGTTTGGAGCCACTGTGGGCTCTTTGAGGATGATTCTACAAGCAACTGATCCTTTGAAGAAAACTTTGGTAAAACATGCATGAAAGTAGTTTATTAGATGTTTTATCAAAAAAAAAAAAAAAGGTAATAGAGGTTAGAGAAGGCCACATTTTTTTTCTTCACTTGTATTAAGTCAGGACACATTACTTCCCTTTACTACAGTGTTAGAAAAGCGCGTTTGAGGTTGATTGAGAAATGTTTTTGACTGTTCCCACTGGGTTTTCTCTGTTATTATATTTTTCACATAGTTGTGAAATGCTGATTGCAAAATGGCATTAATGCATTGTACTCTGAGCACAAGCTGCACAGTTTCAGTGCATACCACGGTGTTGCAAAAACCTGCTCACATCCTCATTGTGACAAGTGAATCAGCCTCCTGTCTTTCCTGTAGGTGTGGCAAAAATCAGGAAATCAGGGGGATGGGTGGCAGCTGGCGCAGATCCATGTGACCCTGCAGGAAGTCCACCAGGTGATTTTGGAGGCTGCAGTTGGAGGAGTGGAGGGAGATATAGCAATCGATGACATCTCCCTCGTCAGTGGACCATGTCCTGCCTCTGGTAATAAAACTCCAACTGTAGTAAATCATGGAAAAAATTCTGCTTTGTTTACTTTTTAAAAGTGATTCAACTGGTAATCATTTTGCAAGTAAAAGATTGAGCGGAAAAGAAAGAGTCAAGGCTCATTTTCAAGAAGTGCTGTCTGTCCCCAGTGACTCATATCCTTTCAACTATATCTCCCTCAGAAGATGGTAAAATCTAAAAAAAAAAATGTCTCCCTCTTTTCCTTTATCAAGTCTTGGGCAACAGGATGTCATGACACATAGTCCTACATCTAAGGGAAACTTTTGGCTAGATTTGGCTGAGAAATACCTGTTGTATTTGATCTGTTAATGGGATTTGTTGACAATAGAAGAAATTTAGGGTAATATCTGCTTCTTTTTAGAACTATTAGTATAATATAGTACAAATGTGCTGTAGATAACCTCCTGTTAGATTCAAGATCCAATTTAGCTTGAGTCTCTACAGTGTTTTAGTGAAAATGAGTGCTAAAACATAAATTAATTTTTAATTTGTTAAAAGAATGTATATGCTATGCCTTTTATAAAGCTTTCCAAAACATTATGTTGCAGATATATGTGACTTTGAGGAGGGGAGCTGTACCTGGCAGCAGAAGACCACTGATGACTTTGACTGGATCAGGTGGTCGGGCTCCACCCCCAATCCCAACACGGGACCAGACAGTGACCACACCACCAACACGCCCACAGGCCATTACTACTACCTGCCGTCCTCTGCTGCTGACCGCGCCGGACAGACAGCTGTAATGTCTTCACCACTGTATGCTGCAGGTGAGACAGACAGCAGACACTCTAAGACAAGCTGCCAGATGGTCTCTGATTTATTTCCACTGTACTGTGTCCTCCCACAACAGCTGACAGTTTACTCCTCCTGCACACACTGAGTCACATCCAGATGGCGCGAAAACATTCAGGAAGATCAGTGAAATGTCTTAACAACCAAGATGTCTGACTAGAGAGATTCTGTCTCTGCCCAAAAACTGGCCTTTTAGTTTATTAAATTTAAAGTGTGTTCATTGGTGATGCTGCTGATGTTCTGCTGGTACTTTTCTCCTGTGGTGGAGGAGTATTCAGAGTCTTTATACTTTTACTTGTAAAATACTGCACATTAAAATTGTTTCTTAACTGAAAGCATGCAAGAATGACTCCAGTTGTCAAATAAATATGAAAAATTAAACATTTCCCCATTTTCTTTAAAGTAGAAGTGTATATTAGCATAAAATGGAAATACTCAAGTAAAGTACAAGTACCTCAAATTCATATTTTGAAATAGTACTTGAGTATATATGCTTAGTTACTTTCTTCCACTGCTTTTCTTTAGAATGAAACACAAGTTTCTGGACATCAGGGCTTTGAGTGTGCAGGGGTAAAATGCGTTCAAGAAGATTCAAGAAAAATATATTTACATTTTTGCATTGCAAAAACAAAATTTTCTTTTCTTCTTTCTTCACCAGCATCACTGATGCTCTATAGATGGGTACCAGTGATGTTCTGGGAAGTTTTAATCACCCATTGCAAAGCCTTTCTGCCCTGTGCCACATTGTGATGTTTCCAGTCAGGATGCTTTCTGTTGCTCCTCTGTAGATGCTGATCAGAGTCTGGCTCTCAAATTGAGCCTTCCTGATTTCTTTTTTTCAAAAATGTAGAGCTTTTTCTTTGCTTTTTTAACCAGTAATGTGGTCTGTGATGACCGTGATAGGTTCTCTGTGCTGTTGTTTTTTCAGGAACCTAAAACTGTTAACCTGCTCCACCTCAGCTCCACCAATGTAGACAGGAATGTCTTTTCCTCCTCCTTCCTTAAATCAACAATCAGCTGTAGATTGTTATCTGTGCACCACTCTACAAGAATGTCGATTTCCTCTCAATATGAACTCTCGGTTTACAGTAGGGCCAGTGATGGTGGTGTCGTCTGCATACTTCACAACAGAGTTCTCTGGGTATTTGGGAATGCAGTCTTGGGTGCACAGTGTGAGCAGGAGGGGGCTGAGCACACAGCCTTGGGGGGCTCCACTGTGTCACACTAACATAGAGGAGGTGTGACTTCCAATCAAAACTGTCTTGGTTCTGTTTGTGAGAAAGTCCTAAACTAGTAAACTAAAACTAAGCTGTGCTGCTGTGTTGCAGCAAACACTGATACTCCCTTTGACACTGGTCATTGAGTCACATTTAATCTGTTCCTTTGTTTGGCCCTACAGGCAAAGGAGCTTGTATGCAGCTGTGGTACCACATGAATGGCAAAGGGATGGGGACGCTGAACATTTACCAGCAGAGTGAAGAGGGGATAGAAGCTCTGATTTTCTCTCAGATGGGAGACCAGGGACGGCTGTGGAGGTTCGCTCAGGCTGCACTGGTGCCCTGGATTCAATCTTACAGGGTGAGTCATGAATATCCATCAGACTGTCATGTAATACAGAGTCATCCTGAAGAGACAAGTACATTCCCTCAACTTCTGTATTAAAGAGCAATTTTAGCTACTTTCACTCTCCTTTTGTTTTTTTCCATTGTATCCTGTGGTTTTAAACTATGCATTAATATTGGCAGTTGGCAGTTACCAACATTAAACACTTTGCATTTCAGATCGTGGTTGAAGGTGTTAAATCTGGCCCAACCCAGGAGGGAGACATGGCTTTTGATGACTTTCAGCTAATAAACGCTCAGTGTCCTCCTGCTGGACATTGTGACTTTGAGAGCAACATGTGTAGCTGGAGCAACGTGGGAGGAGGAGTCGACCAGGAGGACTGGATCCGCAGGAAAGGATCCTCAACAAATCCCAGCACAGGACCCAGTGTTGATCACACCACAAACTCAGCATATGGTAATAAAGTATATACATATGACTCTGTGATGGATGTGAGTGTGATCATATCTAATTTATGGAGTCTTAAAAAACCTTCATGCTGCTGATGATTTCCTGAAGTTTTAGTAGAAATGTAAAGAAGAATTTCCCACAAGCCTTACTAAAATCCAGATTTGTATTGTTTGTATTATTTGGACTAAACAAACGTTTTTGAAGGTGACACTTTTGGCTCTAGGTAACTGTGACAGAATTTCTCATTACTTTTTATATATTTCACAAACCAAACAATCAGTCCATTTTTGCAGAAAATAATCAAAAGATTAATCCATATTCAAAACCATCATGATTTGCAGTCACATTAAAATGGTTAAAATTAGTTACAGCTCAATAAGCACCAGCAGTACAATCTTTTTTTTTTTTTTACATTTATGTATCAGTAACAATAATCTAATGCTGTAATATATGTTATAGTACAACAGTCACATGGAACATTTTGCTGCATTGGGTAGTTTTTCTTTTTAATGCTTATAATGAGTACATTTTTTTATTATGCTTGCATGCTTTTATTTAATACTTGTTGTAGTAAAAGATCAGAATGCTTCCTCCTTCATTGCAGTTGTGATAGATTTCAGGCCATTGAGGAGTTTGTTTGAGAAAACAGGACCAAAGCTTCAAAGGTCAACCTCAACAGATCTGATTCTCATTATAAGTGCAGTTAAAACAGACACCACCAGTTTTGGAATGTGTCTTTTGTGCAGCACAGCAGCTGTACACTTTAGTTTGAAGTGATGTTTGTTATATCAAAATGTTAAATGAATATTAGAGTCATTTCTCTCATTTGTGAGTGATTTTAACATGTGTCCTCTAGGTTATTATCTTTATGTGGACAGCTCAGTGGGTGAGTGGGGAGACACGTCCTTCCTGATCAGTGATGTGTTCCATCCGTCCACTAGAGGTCACTGTCTGACATTCTGGTATCACATGTACGGTAACGACATTGGAGATCTCAGGGTTTACATAAATGACAGGTAACTGACGTTAAATGTCTGGGGAGTAGCCTCATTAAACATGAACTGTGCTCTGACAACATTTGCAATACAGTTGTTCAAATTTCAACTGTCCCGTTACACAGAAAAATGCATGCTGGTGGCAACGAGGAAGGAACTCTGAAGTGGACTGAGACAGGAAACAAAGGAGACAAGTGGCTGCAGGCCAGTGTGCCGATTAAACATGACGACTCCTTCTGGGTAATAATGAGCTTATAATAGATTTAATCAAAACAAGCTTAAACATCCTTTACAATAAAATGCAACAGAGATAAAACAGCTGCATAGAGTCAATTCAGAGCGAGGGTTAGTCATTGATAAGTGAACATGTTATAGTGTGTATGTAACTTTTAATTACTCATTAAATAATAACAGTGTTAACTTGTGTGTTATGAATTTTAACTCTCTTCTTTGTTGCAGTTTGTGTTTGTGTATCAAAAAGGGATGAATACAGGTGGTGTTGCTCTTGATGACATCAGCGTCCTCCCCGGCCCCTGCTTCTCAGAGCCCACCGTTGACCCACCCCATGATGGTAATGGTAACCTGAAGCCCTCTTTGGTTACTTTAGTTATTAAGTACACAATTATTCTAGGCTGTGAGAAAGACTGGTTCATATGCATTATTGTATAATTATTAAAAACAAAAAAAATATTATTCTGAAATTCAACCCTGCCTTTATATTAAAATAACCAACTATTTGTGTAAAGAATTGGGTACAAATATGGATTTAACGACACATCTAATAACAAAGTTTTGAATGTTCACAAAGATCTCAAAGGCTTTCTAATTTAATAAAATAGTTGAGCACAGTAGTTGTAGCAAACATTGGGCAAAGAGAAGCAAATAATGCATTTGTTAGTGACTTTTTTCAGCTTTAGTTTAATACAGTCGGATTAATAGGATGTGTGTGTATGTGAGATGGACTCACCCAGTGAAACAGTGAGACTCCATTATGCGTTTTTAATATTGATAATAATTGTCCGTGGGATACATTTATTGTTTGTTTGTTGTTGTTTTTTATGAGATTCATTAAAATATTTAGATGTCATCACTCTTATCCTTTACAGGTCAAGTGTGTAGATTTAGTGGCATCTAGTGGCGAGGTTATGAATTGCAACCAATTTAATACCTCTGCCTCAGTGCCTCAGCCTACAGGAGAACCTACAATTATTGCATTATCCCTGAAAAACATGACAGGTCTCCTTAGAGCCAGTGTTTGGTTTGTTTATTTTGGGCTTCTGGAGAAACAGTCGATGCATCATGACTGTAGAGGAGGTCCAACTCCCTCTGTAAATACAAAAGCTCTCATTCTGAGAAAGGAAAAAACCTAACAGTGCTTATTTTCAGGTGATAAATACACAATTGAAAAACATGCTTGTGAATATTATTCCATTTATGTCTTGCACTACCAATAGATTCATGTAAATCCCTCACATTGAACCTTGAAAAGATTTGAATATAAAAACAACTTAATCATTTCATTTCTTATGCAAATTATTAAAATGAATGGATTTTTAAACTTCAATGCAAGTGTTGTGTACAAAGAGCTGCATGTTAGAAAGGAGCTGATGTCCAATGTTCTCTCTCTGTGCCTGTAGTCAGTTTGACTGTAGGTCTGGCAGTTGGTCTGACTCTGCTGGCCGGCGTCATCATTGCCATTTTCCTCTTCATGCTGAACAGGAGGCGTCGAACAATGTACAAAGTTGTTTAAATTTCATTACAAAATATACATCATAGACACAGGAACAGTGAACAATGCTGATTCGTCTTGTCTGCCTGTATTTTTCAGGAATCAAGAGACAGTTTGTAATAGTGATGCAGTCAGTCACAACCCTGTGTTTGACCTCTTTGACAAAACAGCTGTAAGTATGCAGCATATGGTAACATGACGTGTTCTCAAGCCTTTACAGAGTTCACATGAGAAATATAATTGCTTTCTTTCAGAGCACAGAACATGGACCTGAATCTGACTTTTCTTTCGACAACCGTCTGTATGGTCAGTCACTGCATGTAACTAATCCCACCAGGACTTCATTTGATGCTTAGTCCGGATTAATAACTACAATACGACAAACAAACAACTTGTAAATTATTATGTGTTTGGCATGTATTTGATTTCTATTCAGTTATTTTGAAGATGATATTGATGTTAGTGCGACATTTTATTGAGCAAAAATAGATCAAAGGATGTGTTCAGTGGTTTCAGTGAGTCATTATTTTCAATAACAGCAACTGGACTGTTAAATTATATTAACAAACACTAACTGCTTACTAGAAAATATTGCCAGGAGAGCAACTGTTCCTTAAAAATATAAATTAATTTTCAAGGTTTCATAATGTTGATGTAGAACCGTCAGACCCGGTTCTACATGTAAGTGGCTAATTTGAGTAAATCATTTTTCCTTAAGTTTTGTTTTGTTTTGTTTTGTGATTGTACATTGTAAAAATGTAAGGGCTTTTTGTTTTCTTTAATTGAAATTGCACTATGCATATTGTAGAGTGTTTGTAAAAAGTACATGACCCAGAAAATGTTGGCTCTTAAAACATCGTAGAAAATCTGGAAATTTTGCAGAAACAAACTGTTCCTCTTGTAACAACAATTTACAAATTCGACTTCTTTGGTTTGACATTTCTAGTAAAGGCATATATTTGATTTTCAGAACTGCAAATTTACTTACTATTTGTTTTTGTCTTTTTCTTTCTTTCTTTTTTTTTAAGTGACTCAAATAATGGTCTTTTTTAGGTGGTGTGTCTAATCTCATAGATAGGCTATTTAGAAACAAAATCAAGGATGTTAACTTTGGTTGTCTATACACTTAAACAGTTTTAGGTAAAATAAACATACAGCTAGCTATATA
>JAQLOL010000004.1:18529587-18541718 GCA_029783665.1 Naso thynnoides
GATCTAACACACACACACACACACACACACACACACACACAGGTGGAGGTTTATCTGGCCGCTGCAGCCACAATGTGACAGAAATACAGTCACAACACCCAGCGATGCCCAGCCTCACATGCCTGGTCTTGGACCTGCTGGTGTGAAGAATGCAAAGCATGCCTTCACCCTCAGCTGTGAAGAGAAAAGTCAGGACGCACAGGGTGACCACGCATGTTGGCCACATGGTGCACGCTGGGGAATTGTTTACGTTCTGCTGGATGTGAGAAGAAGTCGCAGGAGTTTGGTTTATTCTAGGGGGCATTCTTCACACGGGTTTCCCTCAACATGCAGTTTATTTTCTCGTAAATAGCTTCATGATTGTAAAAGAAATCTTAATACTCCACATCAGCGACATCATACAGAACACAGTGTGTCTTCAACAATGTTTATTCTCAGAGAAATATTCAAACTTAAGACTCAAATTTTTTATGGGCGCTTCAGTTAATCTAATAGAAATATATTTTACATGTACTGTGCATCATTTAATTCAGACTTACCCAAAATTTTGCTCAACATTTGGTGTGTTTGAATTGGTAACTTGTGTTGTGTTTACAAATTCAAGTTAAGTCGTTTTGATTTTTAGAGATGCAACACTTAGTCTGATGGGCGATCAAAATTATATGAAATGAAAACTATTGAATTTTTTTTTTCATTTTTAAGCCATTTTTTTCAAGAAGAAAAGTTTAATTTGTTGTATTAAATTAATGATCAGAGCAATGTTTCAGCATTATTTTAATCTAAGTATTTGGATTTTTACAATCATAACATGTTGAAATAGCATCAAAACAAAAGACTTCTTATAACAAAATGTTGTTGTTGGTTTTTTTTTAATTAATTGCGTCTGTCCTGAAGTAAATTTGCACTAAAAGTCCTCTGAAATGCATATTTTTGACACTATCAACTTAGATCTCAGGCATTTTTACTCTACTGTCAACAATGATTCCCCCCCCAAAAAACAGTTAAAAACAATGTGATCAAAACAACTAAAACTTGTCTCCTTTCTTTTCGATTCCTTAGGAGTTTACCGCGCTGACTCCCGGGCACCGTCTCCCCCAGAGAGAAGGTCGTATGAAGTGGCAGGGAACAAACCCAGGGAGAAAAGGTGGGCATCCAGGCCCACGGCGGAGGCTCCTGGCTGGGCTGCAGATAAAAGGAGCCACTACAGAGACCAGCACCAGCCAGAGGAGTCCGATCCAGACCTCCTGATGGAGGAGGGACACGACAATTCTACACAGATCGTGGTACAGTTATTTACAGCTAAGAAACGAAGAGTAATTAGATTTGGACAATATGTGACAAAAGTACAGAATTTAATACAGTTTAGACTTTTAATGTTAAATGTACAGAGCTGAATAGCAAGGAAAAAAAGATGCAAACATGGAAATTTTAAATGCAGCGGTACTCAAATGTCTTTTTGAAACTAGGAAATTTTAATATTACAAAAAAATTGTAACAAAATATTAATACTTGACAATGACTTGACTGTCGTGTTTCCTTAAAGATTGTTGCCTGTTTTACTTTTAATAATGATTTGAAATATTTTACACCTTCTTCAAAAATATGTGAAACTAAAACTTTATAGATAACTTGAAAGCAAACTTTTTATTTTTCCAACATGAACCATTCTTTCAAATGTAGCTCCATGTCATGTTTTCTGTCCATAAAACTGACTGAAAACATGTTTTGTACAGGACATTGATCACGCCTACTACACATCTAAAATCTACGGTCCTGGAGACACAGCCGGCAAAGAGCTGTGGGTGAACATCGATGAGATGGAAGAGGAAGAGTGCAAGTTGTGTGGCCTTATGTCCAACACCCACAGACAAGCTGAGGTACAGCTTCTGCTGCCGTGCAAACTGCCCATTAGGCACAAATAGTAAACGTGAATCTTTACTCTTGTGTGTGTAAATGGCACAATCGGTCTTTTCTGCTTTGAACTAAATTACGTCATGTAGGAAAACTCAAGTGAGCATCCATTTGTCCTTTGTAAGTTTGCTCTGAAGAAATACTAAGCTACACTTTGTGGGAAGCCTGTCTCTATAATGCATTATTCCACATTATGAACACACTCACAATGCATTATAGGTGGTTAGGGTTAACCTAATCCTACTTATAACTATAATTATACAGCATTATAGGCACATTATGACGCATTATAAGTATGTTTATAATGCATTATAGATGCTTGCTTTAAGTAAAGTTAAAGATTTTCTTATCCAGATATTTAAATGTAAAGGGTTGTTGATAGTGAATTACTCTCTGACTATTGATATTGAGTTTAGCTCATTATAAGCTGTTTTACATGTGACAGACCGTCTTCAACATGCAGTTAATGTTGCACTTTGCCGTCTTTTTTCCAGAGAGTGACTCTTTCTTTTGACTTCCCTTTCTATGGTCACATATTAAGAGAAATCACAGTGACAACTGGAGGTACGTCTTATTATACTGCACACGTTTTTTCTCTTCTCCAGTAGTTGTGAGACACAATCAGTGTAGTTTCAAATGTTTTCTTGCATTTCTGCTGCAAGTTTATACAGTATAGAACAAACACTGATTCCAAAAAAGAAGTTTAAAGAGTTTGTCTCATAATTCCCAGTGACTGAAATTACTACTGTTAAAGTCCTCTTGTATTGCATACAAATTGCTAATGGCAACCTCTGCATGTTTTTCTCTGACAGGCTTCATTTACACTGGAGATATTATCCACCGAATGCTCACAGCCACTCAGTACATCGCCCCCTTGATGGCAAATTTTGACCCGAGTCTGTCCACAAACTCTACTGTGTTTTACTTTGATAATGGTGGGAGAAACAGAAGATTGAAGTCTGACAGCTTTGGTTTTTGTCTGTGGGTCTCCTGCAGAATATTTGTACCAATACAGTGTGCATGGGTGTGTTTATGTCTGTCATGTAGGCACTGCATTGGTGGTCCAGTGGAACCGAATTCACCTGCAGGACAACATGAGTCTAGGAACTTTCACCTTTCAGGCTGTTCTGCACAGCGATGGACGAATCAGCTTTGCATACAAAGAGGTGACATTTCTTCTCCTTCTTTGCGTTCTTCTGTGGATGTGGAATGTGTTTATTTATAGAACCTTTTTTTTTAAAGATTCCTGTAGACATCAACAACATCAGCACGGATAATCATCCAGTCAAAGTGGGCTTGTCGGATGCTTTTGTGGTGCTTCATGAGATAGAGCAGATTCCAAGTGAGTGGTAGATTTGATTTGAAAAAACCCATTTAAGTCTGTAAAATTACTTTTCTGATATTTTATTTAAAGCTAGAGTTGGTAACTTGTGCTAATGAGCTAGCAAGCTAACCTTAGCTGTAGCATAAGATGCGTTGGGAAGCAACACTGTTGCAGCCGTTTGTACTGGCTGACGTTTTAATTCGTTTGTTGTCGCTCTCTCTTTTAAGTCCAGTTCAAACCGAGACAAAACGGTTGCAGGGAAAGTTGCGGCAGAGTAAACCCGTCTCAGCTCGAGCTTGAGCTGACTGACGGTGTCGCTTGCACACTCTGCCGTGGGCAGGGGTGAATCAGAACATAAGGCACGAACAGCTGATCAGCTTATCAGCTCGTACCGACTTCACCTGTTGATAAGAAGCGCAGCGTAGATCAGCCAATCAGGACAGAGAGTACAGAGAGCGTCGCTGATTGGGCAAATAGAACGGAAGAGATAGGATTTTTATCAATCCTGAATACAGAGGCATGGAAAAACACAGACCACGTAACTTACCACTAACAGCTGTCTGCGGGTATTATGACGTTTTTTCCTAAATAGAACACAAAAAAGTTATTGATATTTACCCAAAGTTACCAACTGCAGCTTTAAAATGCTGTATGTCACCAGCAGTAAACGACATCATCCTTTCTGACGCACTCCAGATGTTCGTCGAAGAACCATTTATGAGTATCACAAAGTCGGCATCCTGAAGTCCAAAATCTCTAATTCTACAGCAGTGGAGATGCTTCCTCTCCCCAGTAAGATTCAGATTCATTCTTTACTGTCCTCCATTTTTGTTTCACCTTCTGTACACAGTTAATCCTAACTGAAAGCGATGTGCTGCCGAGATGTAAAAACTGATCTACGTTCTGTATATTTTAATCAATAGTAACTTACTCTGAGCATTTATTCAATATTAATGTTATCCTGTCAAACTGTATAAAAAGGAAAAGCTTGTGATTGAAAGGCAGTGGCAGCAGTAGCATGTTTAGTCTTTATGCTGCAGGATTTCCTGTAAAAATTAAATCAGGTTCAGCTTATATGAGACAAAGCCTCCTCTTCCTCGTCACTCTTCACTGTTTCCTTTCAGCGTGTCTCCAGTTCTCCAGCTGTGGTCCATGTGTCACTTCTCAGATCGGCTTTAACTGCAGCTGGTGCAGTCGGCTACAAAGGTAAACTGGAAAGCACTAAGAGCAAACGCCACTCTGCTGACAAGGCTACACATTTCCCAAAGTGTATGTTAATAATTGAAATGCTAGAAATGTTTAAACGCAGATTTACATTAAAATACACATACTGTAGCTATAAATCATCTTCAGTGATTGCCTAATAAAATGAACTAGACGGGCTCTCTTAGCTTCTCTGAGTGATCACCTTGTCAGTGCAGTATCTTATAGGATTGTGTAGGTAAACCTGTAATTGCAGCTCCACTACACTCCATACATTAATAACACTTTTTTCATAGATGCTCCAGTGGCTTTGATCGGAACAGGCAGGACTGGGTTGACCATGGCTGCTTGGAGGAGGTTGACATAATTTTTTTCCATTTTAGTGAATTATAGAAAGTTCAACTTTGTTGAAACTTGTGTCCATCTGAACAGAAGTTTCGTGCCGTTTGTTTTTCCAGAAAAGGGATGCCCGATGTCTTCAAACGACAGATGTCACAAACAACACATCTCGCCCCCTAACGCACACCACCACTCCTGTTTTAACAACCACAATGCAGGAGAGGACGTCCAGCACGACCTCTGACCCCCTCAGCAAAACATTCACTGACATCAATCCTTCAACAAACAGCAGCATAAACAGGAGAATAACGTCCACTTCACAGACTCCTACCAGCGAGCCTGCAGAGGGTGAGCTGACAAATGCTTCAAATCATCTATAGTAAACAAAAAAGTCTAAAACAGCAGCATTGCAGTTCACATTTGCAGTCTTCAAGGTTAAAGGTCATATGTAATTCAGGACAGACTGCAGCTAAAGGTGCAGAAGGCGTCACTGCCGTGTAATGAAATAATCCTCAGTGGTGGTGTGTGGCTTCCACGCCCCGTGTGTTGTGTAAAGTCTGACGGTGAGAGGGTCAAGTGGTCAGCTATTTCCCAGCCCACTGTGAGCTCATAGCTGAGTGTATACAGCGCCATGTTAAATACTGCATAGTGTCCTCAGCTGCTGGGCGATGACTCAATGTACAGTATATGTATCACTGGTTGGGAGAGCTGCTATTTTGGTTTGTGCTGGTATTTGTTTACCTAAATATTCTACTCAAACAAAAGCACCAAGTAGTAAAATATCAGGTGGGTGAAAAAGTACTTCATGTTTATTAAAAATAAGAATTCCCAAAGGTCCCAATGTTAATCTGGATATGTTTTGGATTTTTGAATATTTTTTATCCTCTTTGTTGTGTAAAATACTAAATATCAAAGTATGATCTTACTGCAGCAGGCCCCACACCTTGTCACCTGACGATGCCTCTGGGGAATCAACCAGATTTGCACTTTGAGATTTCAGTTAAATTATTTTAACATAATCCACTTTAAAAATTACTTAAGTAACTACTGAAAAAGCCACTCCGTAGCAGTAAAATTGAATTAAATCATTGTTTGCTTTTTTTCCTGAGAAGTTTACTTTATTTTTTTGAAGGACTATCAAGTGATAAGACTGAGTCAAAACAAACCGTCTGTCATATAAATTAAAATAGTTTGTCATGTCATTGTTTTCTTTTTCTAGTTGATACAAAGATGTCTTTGCACATCAATGAAGCACGTAAGTCACTTTTGTCAAAACTTATTGCATATTTGCTCTGATGTGCCCTAATTGCGCTGTCATGCAGAGTAGTTAAAGCCAGAATGTTTATGTAATTACCTCGTTTGAATTATTTCGATGGCACAGGCAAACAAGTGCAGAAAGTATCTGCATGTGTGTGCTGTTTGCAGCCCGCTCATTACTGATGTCCTGTAGATGGATTTGCAGAGGAGGAGGAGGTAGAATGCTTTGCTGTCTGACTTTAGCACTCCAGCTGTTTACTTAAACCCTCCCAGTTGTTTCTATCAATGTTTCAACTCAGAAAAATCCCCAAGTAGTGTTGTGTTGTTTTTTTTTAAAGGCAACAGAATGTTCTATTTTGTCTGCTGTCGCTACCTTCTGGGAAAGCACCACTTAGAGAATGAGTAAGGAAGTCAGTAACGTGACGTGAATAAGTCTTGAATCCATGAGCATTTCTGCCTGAGTCACTCAGGTAGATTTTCATCTGCAGTGGAGGCTGTTTAACAATGACATAAAAAAATCTCCACTCTGCATCACAACGTCCAAGTACAGTTTTTGTTTTAAAGTTTTGATTGAGCTCTAGCTGCAGAAATTATGTATTTTATGTCTTGGTCATGTCACTGAGGGTTTTGTTACCGCATCTCTACAGCAGGAGATGAGGAAACCAGAGGACAGAACGATGAGCGACTGCAGATTGGTCTCCTGGCCGGCGTCATCATGGTGATGGTCATCATGGCAGCAGCTGTCCTCATGTCTTACTACATGTACAGCCACCCGACCTCCAGCGCCAGCCTCTTCTTCATGGAGGTCAGTGGCAACAAACAGTTCCGTTTTCAACCTGAAACTCACCGTAATTACCTGTGGTAGTTTGTTCCTGGCGTCTATTTCCTCATGCAATTATTCAAAACTCAGAACTCAAAAATTAAGTAGGATAACTAATTCAGCACTGTTACATTTTGTCAAAATTATGTTTTTGCTTTTCAAGAAGTGGGGCCAAAAACACTTTAATTTTAGAGCAAGCTATTTTGACAACTGCTGAAAGATGACCATGAAAATTGGCATGAATAATTAATGTCCCCAAGAATGATTCTGGTGTCTCAGAATTCCTCTAGCACCAGTGTCGGGTCAAAATTCCCATTAAACTAACATGCACTGGTCCTCTACAGTTTATTTTTATAATTATGCAGACATTCACAATGTTGGCAGTTAACATTCAGTTTCCAAATTATGAATTTTGCTGTTAAAACATTAGTGGGGGGGCTAACATCTCACACAGACAGTAAAAATGCCATGTGTTTATCATCTCATTTCATGATGTCATTCTTTCCCTCTCTCAGCGGCGGCCGACACGATGGCCGATCATGAAGTTCAGACGGGGCTCCGGTCGGCCTTCTTACGCAGAGGTGGAGGCTCCTGGTCAGGACAAAGACAGCATGGTGGTCATCGACCCCAAACAGTCTTTTGTCATGTCAGACAGAAGAGAGAGTGAACAGAAAGAAGGATTCGTCGTTCCTGATCAGAGGGAGCGCTTTCTCGCCTCAGAGAGCTCCTGACAGAGCTGGTTCTTTGTGAGGAGGCGTTTCTTCCCGGAATGCAGAGACTTTTTGCTTCCATCCAGCTGTTGCTCAAATTCATTTTAAGAATTTAAGAATTCAGAGGGGAAAACGTCAAACCTCTATGAGGAAACTGTAACTGCTGAATATTTTAAGCAACAGTTTGGCTTCATATTTGCATTCATTGCAGGGAAGAGACAAACTTGTTTTTACATTGCTCAGGTCACGCGTTAATGTTTACTGCAGCGGCACAAAGAGTGAGAGGTGACGCCGCCGAATGTTTGTTCTGAGACCGTTTCTCTCAAAGACGCTGTTATTTTCCAGAGCTCTTATGTGTCGTTCCCACACCTTCTTCACAAGCAGGAATGTCATATTCGGGTGTCATTTCCTCATCTCAAAAATACAGACTAAATTCCTCACCATTACACCCACCATCATTTGCGGGGCAAACAGGGTGCAGAGTGTTTTTACTGCTGTTTATCTCGAGCCACGCTTCGACCAAGCAGTCCAGCTCAGCTCATTAGACATTTAAAGGAAAAATAAATGACCTTTATACCTTTTTTTTTCTTTTCTATTGTAACAGGTTAAGAATTGTACCAGCAGAACCATTTGGTCCAGTTTTTCGTTTCCCAGCACACTAATACAGTACCTGAAGGTGGAGCTAAAAACTGCATTCCAGAAACACTGAATAGGTTAAAAAAAAAAAATTTGACTGATAATTAATGTATGTAATCAATGGGATAAGTGTCATGTAAGAGGCTGTTACATGAGCTCAGTTATTAATTGTAAAACACGTGTTCTGCTAATTTGATGAAATGTGCAAATTGTTCCAATGTTAATGAAGCAGTCCAAGCGTAATACTGACATCTATCTGCAAATGAGACAGATCAGAGATTACTCTCCTGTCTTTTACGAATCCTTTGCCAGGTCTGCTCAGTCAGCAAGAACGCTACAAACACTTTAACGCACACAGACCATAAAAGACGATTTGTTGTTTACGAGCATGATCGATCCGCTGTTCTTTTTTTTTTTTACTTTCCCTGACTGGAAGCAGGAGGATATTTTTTCAATAGATAATTTCAATATTTTGTGTTTATGGCAGAACTGGTATCATACAAATAAGCAATGTGTTTTCTTCACTCTCTTTCAAAACATGCTCACACTAGACAAGATCATTATGACAGTAAGCAGCACCGCTTTTGTCACATGCGCCGGCGCCGCTACAATCAAGACTAAATGAAAGTTCCTTGATGGGGCTTTAAGTATGTGCTGATATGCATCAGTTTCCAGAGCAAAAAGTAGAATTACAACAAACACTCAATTATGTACCTAAGTTTCCATCCACTAGATATGTAGGAGGTTTGTTTGTTTTAGTTTTAGTTTTTTTATTATATATCTGCACAGGTTTAAAGGGCACTTTCACAAAGGGATTTGGCTTTAGTGGGAACAAGATTTTAGAACTTATATATTTACAATGAAGCAAATGTCTACAAGTTAAAGAATTTTTGCTTTATTTTCTGAACTTAAAAGGCAGAAATATATTTACTGATTGCTGTACAAATATGTGCACTACAACATTATAAATACCCACAAACATGAAAAAATACAGGTCTATTTATTTTAAACAGGGTACAGTCTCACAACATTTTTAGCATGCTTTATTTGTTTTCATGTAAGTGTAATCTGTATATTTATTACAGTTAATAGTGTAAAATGCAGATTTTATTCAGTAGCTTTACTGCTTTTTTGTGTCTTTTCATTATAAATAATTTTAGAGCTTTATTCATCAGAGGGTCTAAGTATTATAATTAAAACATTAGTACTTTTTCTACACATGCTGTGTAATGTAATAATTTTGTTGGTTTTACTTCATTATTTTGGAAATCTAAAAGTCTTAAAACTCAAGATTTTGAACTTCTTACATTTAGTGAGCTGAAGTGACATCAGCTCGTATTTACCAGAGTGATGTTACATTTTCAAAACTGTTTAGTCTAATAGAAAGTATACTGTGTTTTGATAAAATTAGGAATTAACCTGCATTATTAGTGACATACAGCACAGCTATACCAAAAACACATACAGTACTAGTGTCTATTATTTCAGGCATGTTTAGTGTAAAATTAAATTAAGGCAAACGGCATCTAAGTGGATCACTTCCGACTGGCCTGTTGGCTGCAGAGCGACCAGGTCAAGGCACTGCTGTGATGAAGGTATTGCAAAGGTTCTGGTTCAGTGGTTTTCTTTGCCTTCTGAGAGAGAATCGAGGGGAGGGGAGGGAGGGGGGTAAATAAAAAATGCATTATTGCAATTCAATTACAATGTGATCCGAGACACAAAGACATTCATTTTTCTATCTTGGCAGAAATGTGCATTTGCTTGACAAATACTAGAATTTGTTTTTGATCTCCAAAGATGACTGTGTCAAATAAAATCAGTCTGTGATGCAGATTAAAAGCCACAGTTAACTGACTTTTTTTGTTTATACCGCACAAACTACATAGTAAGACAGATAAAAGTTAGTGTGTTGTATAGATTGTGTATTTCTCACCTTTCACTGGCGGTGCAGGTAATCGCCTCCTCAGCTGTCTTGATGAGTCCAGTGTGACCGGCTGCAAAAAGATGTGTGTGAACAACAAGGGTTATTTTTGTGTTTGACATAATGCTGAAATAGTTGCAATGTTCTGAGAAGTGGATAATAATGTACACAGGTTTAGATCACCATAACTGGAATGGTTCTGCTCTTTGTGGCGCGTGACTGTGTGTCCACGTTGAGGCCTGCACTTTTCAATGCAGCAATTCTGGCTGAGATGTCACAGATCTAGAGCAGAAACCACAGAGTGATAAAGCCAGTTTATAGCTTCTTTTTTTTACCACCAGAATTCTTTAGAAACTGAACAGAAATCTTCCAAAGCTACCAACCTGCAGCTCAGAGTGTTGAACTTTAGCAGCTGCTGTTGCTACCTGCTCCTCCAGGAAGGACAGCTCCATATCGGATGTGGCGCTGTTGATGGCCCTGGCACATTCCTCCAGGTCACTGAGCTCTGCCTCCAGACTGTACACTGCACCAGCCGCCACATACACCTGAAGCACATCAAGTTCAACACAAAAATTTAAAAATTTGGGGTGGGGAACTTTTCTATCTTTTAACCTTCAAATATCAAGTGGAGAAGTTCATGGCCAAATGTGGGAGACGAAAACTGCAAACCTGCAAGCATCAACTCAAACTTCATTTCATCAAGCAGTAATTCAAATTTAAACTGACATAAAGCTAAACTCACGTTCTCCTCCAGTCTGGAGAACTGTTGATCCACTTTCTTGGGGTCTGTGTTTGGGGGCAGTGAGGTGATGGGGAGACGGGGGTCATCCGATCCCTCCACCCCCTGCAGTAGATCCTCAGTGGCGTTCAGCACTTTCAGGACCTCGGTGGTGATGCTGCGCAGAGACTCTGCTGAGTACCTCTGCAACACAGATGAACAGGCAGGTGGTTTTCAAAGGCTGACTGATATTTAACTCAGGTCAATCTAAACAGTTGATCCTTGAACAGATGAGCAGCAACATGTTGCAAGATGGTGCACTCTTAATTAAAGGAATTACTCCAATTCATCACTTCTTTGAATAAAAACAAGCAAAAAATGACGTCACCAATATAAATTAAAGTTACACATCTGTGGAAGAGATATGACTATCGGATCCACAGTAAATAACAGCGATTAGCTAATATATAATACATTAATAGGTGGTTAACATAAGCAACGTACTGAAAATAAATTTGGACAGTAGAAGCATGCATTGAAAATTGAAAGCAATGAGACTAGAGAAGACTGGGAGTGTAAAAAGATGTCAGTGAAGGTCAACCGCAATCTTAACCTGCAGTCATAGACACACTGCCCTCCCAAAGTACGACAAGTCCTCACCTGCTCCAGCACAGTTGATATAAACTCTATTGTTCTGTAAAACTCCATGTTATTACCCTACAGCACACAGAAAAGCACAGACAGGGAGGAAACAGGACAGAGGAATGAAAATCAGCATCGAGCAGATGTCAGTTGTTGAGCAGTTAGTTACTTTGCAAAGAAAAGTTAATGAGAAGAATTAAGAGGCCAAACGTTTATTAATACGTCTTGTGATGCTCTGGGGCCCAAAAAGATTTTTTCCCATAGGCTTAAATTGTAAAGGGAGTGACTGTAAAACAGTGGATACTTTTTTTTTTTAAATCACAGACTTCAGGAAATTAGTCGTTTTGCCCTCAGAACTTGATTTATTGGGTCAGAAAATTTGGAAAGTCTATAAAAGCCACACGATTATTTTGTTTTGAATCACCATTTCAATTAGTGGGGCACTAATTTGGAAGCTAGCCAGCTTGGTCACAGAAAGTTTCTAGTACTCAGTAATTTAAGCATGTGTTTTTGATATTTGTAGACTACATATGATAGATAGACAGATAGACAGACAGACAGACAGATACACAGATACACAGATAGATAGATAGATAGATAGATAGATAGATAGATAGATAGATAGATAGATAGATAGATAGATAGATAGA
>JAQLOL010000004.1:18543983-18554270 GCA_029783665.1 Naso thynnoides
TAGATAGATAGATAGATAGATAGATAGATAGATAGATAGATAGATAGATAGATAGATAGATAGATAGATAGATATCTTTTGTATGTCGTTTTCTTAAAGGATGGTGGACTTCAACCTGGCAACTGACTTCTATGAGAAAATGCAATTCATCCTTTGACCAGAGGGGGGCGATAATGCCTGTATGAAAGGGACCTGAGAGGAGGTGCTGCAAAATATATTCAAGCCAGCAGGAATACCCGCCTGGGAGAGTGCATCATTTAACTTTCAAAAGTGACTCATTTTCATGCTATAATCACAAAAGACTGTTTTAGTGTTAAATATAGCCTATGTTAGGTTGCTATAACGCTACAGTTGTTACTCTTGCAGGGAGACTTGTAGACTAACAGTAATGTTGTGTGTGTAATAAAAAGTTTCTCAGTTATTAGCTGTAGTGCTTACGATTTGAATCTCCTCTGGTGACAGTAAACCCTCCTGAAGAGAAGATGAACTGCTCTGCTCCATGTCGTCTGCATTTTCTTCTTTGGTTTCCTCAAGTCTTTCATCTGTTTCTTTGCTTTCACAGCCTCTCTCTGATGTCACTTCCTGTGTCTCCGTCGCTTGCCTCTCGGTTGTGACTTCGCCTCTTCTGTCCTCTTGTTCACTGTCCTCTACTTCTATTCTTTTACATGTCAGTGTGGCATCAAGTGTCTCTTCACTTGTCATAACTACACATTTTTCTTTGACTAATTTTATTCTGTCTTGCTTCTCATTTTCATCATCTCTGCCTACAGCATCTCCTTTCTCCTCTTCACTGGGAATCTCTCTCTGCTCAGTTACATATTTTCCTGGTTCTTCCTTCACAGCAGACTCTGGCATCACGCTGACGCCTCGACTTTGACACTCTTTTGAACTTCCTGTCTCCTCTGATTCATTTGTTCGTTGTTTGTCAGCTTCATCATTCTTAAATTCACTTTTTAAATTCCTTCCTCTCTCTATTTCCCCTTGCTCTCTATTTATTATCCCATGTTCTGCCACTTCATCCTTTAAGGTCCCTTCCTTCATGTCCTCCAGAGTCATCATCAGCATGCTGCTGATTATTCTGTTGAATTCTGCATCTTCCTCATTGCTGTCTGCTGCTGTCTCCCATTTCTCCTGACTTTCTCTGCTTTCTCTGATCTTTTCCTCTTCCTGTCTCTTGTTTCCATGTGGCTGCTCTGCCTCTGGCTGATTCTCTTGCTGGACTTTTGTCTCATGTGAGACGGTTAGCTCTTCTGTTCTCTCTGCTTCCACTACTGCTTTTAACTCTTCTGTCTCTTTTGCTGTTTCAGCCTCTTTCAAATCTACTTTTCCTTCCCATTTCTGCTCCTTTACCACCTTTTCTTCCTCAGTCTCCTCTGTTACTTTCTCCTGCATGCAATCTTTCTTTTCCTCTACTTCTGTTTCATCTTGCTGGACACGTTTAATCTGATCATCCAAAACATTTGCAGTTATTACTTCCTTATCACTGTCCTCTATCTTTATTTCCTCAGTTTCATCCCTTAAATCGAACATTTTCACATCCAAATCTTCAAGCGATTCTCTCCTCCTATTATTCTTTCTCACTCCCTCCTCCCACGAACTATGTTCACTTCCCTCCTCATTTACTAACTTGTTCCCTCCAACATCATCCAGCTGATTCTCAATGAAAGAAAACTGAGAAGCACTAACTAGACTGGACAAATCACGCAGTTGTGCAGCCTGAATGGCTTTTTCCGCATGCAGTTTCCACAGCGAGTCTTCATCCTCTTCCTCCTCTTCACCTCTGCCCGCTCTGTCTAACTCGTCCTCCGTGGAGGAAAACTGAGTGGCGTTGACTTCGTTAGCTAATCTGCAAACTTTCACCGCCAGTTCTTCATTCTGCCCATCCTCCTCCTCTCCATCCATGATGCCAACTCTGTCCAGCTCATCCTCTGTGGAGGAGAACTGGGTCGCCCTGACTTCTTTTTCCAGCTGACAGAGTTTGTAAGTAAGTCTGTCTGGCTTTTCCTCCTTCTGCTCTTTATTTTCTTCCTCCTCATCTTCATCCTTGTCTTCTTCCCATTTTTCTTCACCCAGACCAGCTTTGTCTAACTCATCGTCAGTGGATGAGAAGTATGAGAGTCTGGACTGTGAGACAAGCCTGTACAATCTGTTTTTCATCTCATCATCTACTTCATTCTCCTCCTCCTCCTCCTCCTCCTCCTCCTCCTCTGCTCTTCCGTCATCCAAATCAATCTCCATCATCCACCTTCTCCCATCATCATCGTCATCATCATCATCATCATCATTTCCTCTCTGTTCCTCCCTGCATCCATCACTACCAGCATCTTTCACTTCATCCACCTCTTCTTCACTATCGGAGGAGTGAGAGACTCGGCCTGCCAGCTGTTGTACTTTTAACGTGAGCTTCTCTTCCGTCTGATTGGCTCCATGTCCTGTGATGTCACTCTCATGGTTTAAGGGTTCAGGAGTCGTTGCTCCAGAGGTCAAAGTGTCAGGGGTCACAGCATCAGAGAGATGGTCTTCTTTTTTACTGTAGTCCTGTCAGTGTAAGAAATGATAGATTTAAAAATCATTTTACTTCTGTTATTGTCCTCATGTTCAGAACTACTGTAGATTCCAAATTTTACATATGATCCATCTTCAATGTAGTTTTCTTTATTTTTATGTAATTCAAGTGAAATTTCACCTGTACAAAGGCAGATAAAATAAGACCCCTCCTCAGCACAAGCTATCCCAACAATTATATGTATCTGAATAAAAATGTATTATACTTTTGGTTGCAAGTGATAAGGAGCAACAAGCTAAAACTGATGCAATCTAATACAACAGTCCTGCAGTAACTCCTACCTTAATGTGAAACTGTTTTGGAGAGGTGTCAGTTCACTTTTTATGGTCACTTTTTAGGCTGCAGTTTGTTGTGTTGCCTTTCTAATAGTTTGCCCAACACACTGATACAAATGAGGGAGGAAAAGAGGTCAAATATTTAGGACAGTAATGAATGATTTTTTTTTTCATTTATGATGTTTTGTTAGCATTTGCCAGTTACTTTTTGGATTATTTAACAAATTCAGTGTTTTGAGGACTAAAATGAAACTTTAAAATGCATGTATGATCCAATCAACACCCGTCAAAACAAAATTACGACATTTTAATTCATTAAAACACAGAAATGTAGCGTGTTGTCATATTTAACAAGCCAAAACTTGAATATTTTTGCCATTTTTGATTGAATAATCCACTGTGACAATGATAATTTAAGCACCAAAATTCTTTAAATTAACTGTCAATCATTATTAACGAATCTACTTGATTATTAATTGTTTTCTCTAATGTGCTAAAAGAATTAATCTTAAACTTTAATAAGTGCTGTTCTGCATTCCTTTTTGACACTTGACTGATGTTATTTTGTACACTGAAAAAATTGTAACCAAGACTTTAAATTTAGGACTTTTTGCAAAAAAATAAATAAATAAGAGTGTGGGCAGTTGTTTTCACTTGGTTATAAAAAGCCTTCTAGCCTTTATCATTATCTTAATAACATCCTTTTCTGCTGTGAATCATTATGAGGTCATCACATCTCATTTCCTCTTATCAGTTTGTAGTTGAAGGAGATTATTTCTCACCGACACAGAAGAACAAGAATCATTTGTGCTCTTCTGTGAGCTCCTGATTTCTCCCACCTCCACCTCTGCAGTTGCTTGGCTCTCCTCTTCCTCTCTTGCTCCCTCTACATTAAAGTTCACATCGATGATGCTGGTGCGGCGTGATGATGAAGGTCGTCTGATCTCCGCGGGCACCTTCCTCTTAAAAAGAGCCAGCAGAGGTTTATTAGGCTTCCAGTTCCCGTCGGAGTCTGAAAACTGAGCGCCATGGCAGCTCGTCAGAGGGGACTGGGTGTCGCTGTGGGCGTCCAGCGGGTTGAGGTTAGAGTCTGTCATCTTCCTGTGGATCTCCTGGAGGACGGCGCCCCAGGAACTGTCAGGCTCTGGTTTGGTTTCGTTGTCGGAGCCCATGCCTTCGTAGGCGGACACCACACCGGACTCCCTCTCTAAGGCGCTGTAGACCAGGCTCTTCCTTTTGGTCAGCAGGCTGGGACGCGACAGCTGGGTGCTCTGCAGGGCGATCCAGTTCCCGTCCGGGCTCTTCAGCACCGAGGACACACCTGCGTATACAACCACCCACACACACACACACACACACAGATATCATGCAGACAAGCAGAGACCATATGCCAAACAAACATACCACACAAAGAACAATCCCACATGCAGTAACATAAACAAACAAGAACAAACACAGCAAACTCAGTGAAGGCATAACGCCAGTTATTACATCCATTAGAAATCACTAATATTACTGAGACAACCTCAATTATCATACTGATACTATTAGGGTTAAAAAAAAATTTCAATTTTTTTGATTTACTGACCAAAAAATGTATCAGCAACTACTTTGAAAACTATAGAGTAAAGTTAAAAGTAAAACAACAGAATTTGTTGCTGATAGTAAATTAAATACTTTGAATAGGCAAAGACAACATATGCCTGACATGACAAAATTGAAATGAATGATGACAGAGGGCTTTCAGAAGTTGAAGCTTGCATCAAGATCTTACCAGCGTTGTCCAACCGGTCTACACTCTTCCAGGTCGACATGGCCGACCCACCTCCTTCCTTCTTTAACGTCTGTGGAGAGTCTTGAATCAGAGCTGGAGGGTCATTGTCCAACAGTGAGAAAGCAGAGTGTGACCTCTGAAAAGAGACATATGACACGTACAAATAATTAGAAAGTTTAACACTTTCCCTTGTGTCACAGTTACCTGTTCTAGTTTGGTCTGCAGTCATGGAAATCAAGGATATAAAGTCAACAAAACAGTTGATCTAGCAGAGGTCAGCGTACGTCACCACACAGATGAGAAAACAACATATCATCCTTTATTCTCACTGGTGGAAGATAATCAGATCCTTCACTCTAGTACTGTAAATGCACTGATACTACAATGTTAAAATACTACAAGTAAAAGTCTCTGATTAAAACCCAACTTAAGTAAAAGTATCATCAGAGTACACTGTAAATAGAAAGTTCTCACTCTGCAGAAACATTCCGTATTAGTTTTTTAAATACTGATGCATTAATGCGCATGTAGCATTTTAATGTTGTAGCTGGTTGAAGTGGAGCTAGTTTGTGCTACTGTACATACAGTCTGTTAGTTAAGCACAGTGGTTTCAACATCTGGATCAGAACTCTAGTCAACATAAATCTGATGGGTTGAGAGAGGATTAACAAACAAACAAACAAACAAACCCAAACTTGCACTAATTTGTTCTTATATTAAATTTTTTTTTCTTTGTAGGTTTTTTTCATGATATATTCAACAATTTCATATCTTTTAGGAGAAATGTTTCTATGGTGGAAACTGTTAAAAACACCTGAATTCAGACACTGACTGAAATAATCACCTCCAATTCGGTTTGGAAAGATTCTGAAGCTAAAAAAGAAATCAGAAGCCACTTAATTTTTAATGACAAATACATTTACATGTCTACCACTGCTTCTTCTATATGGTCTCTGTGCATTTATTGTGCTGGAAAACTTAAGTGATTGTGATGCGTTTTCTTACCCAGAGGCCTGCTTGTTGTTTCAGAGAGCTGGAGGCTTGATCGCAGGCGAACTGATGATGATGATGAAGGTCAGCGTTTTGCTCAAGCGGCCAGTCCTGGTCATATTCTGCCCTCATCTCGGCCAAAGTCTTCCTCCTGCTAATGATCTAAGAGAGACAGAGACATGATCAGCAACGTCAATGCATCTGATCCAACACACAGCACAAAAATCAGCTTGTTGTCTTGTTTACAGCAAATTAATGATTTTGTTGTAATATGTGTGTGACATTTAAATTTAACTCATTGGTATAAAACCTGCTGTAAAGATCTTTCTCGCTGACTTAGCTTACTATGGCTTTTCACACGCAGTAATTCAACCTATTAACACACTATTAAAAATCTGTTATTGTGTAAGTGAGTGTTTGCAGCTCAGACAGCAAAATCTATTATGTTTTCTTACTTTCTGCACAATAGTTTTGGCCAGTTCCTCGATGAGCTCTGCTCTGTGCTCCCGCAGATAGTGCGCTTCATTTTGCTTCTCCTAATAAACAAACAAAAAACACAAATAAGAAAGCTGTCCAGCACCAAACACACACAAATACACACACACTATAAGCTGATTACTCCACTAAACATACCCTCTAAATATACATTTTTGCTGTTCTCAGTCCAAAAGCTTTAGGATACTTGAACAGATTAGTGGAAAGTAAATCTCCTCTGACATAAAGGAGTATTTCAGAGAGTCGCTGCACAGCCCCAAATACACTTCAACTTACAGAAAATTTGGTGTTATAAAAACTTAAAGATTTATTTCTCTTTATTGAAGATTTTATTTTTGTGGACACCTTTTGGAAGACATGCATTACATATACTTTTTACTCATTTTGCATCTTTCTGTAGTCATTTGAATTCTCTTTGTAGCACGCAAAGTGCCAGGCAGTGCGTGTTAGGCCTCGACTAATAAATCATTTCTCCAGAATTATCCACTGATGTTGGTTGCAGATGTATCGGTTTGGCATATATGTTCTGCGATATACACCGACATAAAGACTGTTTCTTAAGGATGGTAAAAAACACTTGAGCAAGCGATTTTAAATTGTGTAATTACGGAGTGTTTCTAGCAGAGGATAGTCTGTTACTGTTTGGCGCACTGATGTTTGGATTTTTTTTTTTTTTATGTGGGATATCCTGCCACTATTACACTGTCAAAAGTATTAAATACATTCAGTCAGTATTATATGTATATGTAGTGAATATCAGCAGATACACTTGATATCAGAATTTTTTTGCTCCCTAATATCTGTATTTGCAGTCAAATCCAAATCCGTTGGGCCCTCGTGTATAAATTAGCAGCCTGACAGTTAATGTGTAGGACTGTAAGATGTTAAAAACACAAATAACCTGACAGGTGGTGTTGAACTCAGCGTTGGAAATGGCCTCGTCTATGGCCTCCTCTGCCACCTGTAAGGCCACAGTGAGCGTCTCCTCCATGCTGTGCTCTAAACAGAAAGACAAAATAATCACTTGTTTATTAACTGATTATCCTTCAAATAGAATCAAAATCAAAGCAAAAACAAATGTCACTCTTTTCAATTATGCAAAACAGGTGAGAGCATCCTTTTTTAGTTTAGTTCTGGCTTCAAGCCGTCCGTCACTAATCTGTTCTCACTGCCTCGTCTGTGTTTCTGAGGCTCTGCAGACAGACATGAGCATCAGACAGCTGCAGCCTTTCATTCATGTTTGTAGTCACTTATGCTGTTAGTGCAATGAACTGGGAAAGTGAGGAGAGGTAAGAGCAGAGTGGGACGGAGGCAGCAACCGAGAGAGAACAGACTAAAATACAACAAGAGTGTTTTGTCTGTCTGCTGTTTCATGGGTTGTAAAGCGTCGTGGCAGCTGGGAACAAATACGAGTTAATGCATTCATGAGTGGATTGCAGTGACATAGAATAACCTTGAACTGGATAATGTAGCCTGAGAGGGTCAGTTGTGGCGACTTTCTTATGGAGATGAAATTAAGCACTTGCTGTTCTGAGGCTGAATTACCAGCTGGGTAAATAGTGTAACAGCCCGGAGTTTCTCAGTGTGACAGGTAAACTGTGTGGCAAACAGTTTGAGGTGATTTGACAAAACGGTTCAATATAAAATGATATGGAAGAGGGTCTATGACCATTTCTGTATTTGTACCTTTATTTTACATCAATTATTAGGCCAAAATCTTGTGCCTAAAATCTGGTTTTAACAGACCAGTTCAACATTTTGGAAAATATAATTGTATGTCTTTGTTTTGTAAAAAGTTACACGAGAAGATCAACCAACTTTCAAATCTGTTGACCTGCTGACTCACATTTTCAAATCTGTCAGTTCAAAATGAAAATGTGAGTCAGCAGCTTTGTTAGCTTAGCTTAGCACAAAGACTGCAGAGGGAAAGAGCCTGAGCTAGCCTTTGTCCAAAGGTAAAAAAAACCCCACACTTCTATAAGCACTTCTTAAGCTAATTAATTATCATGTTAAGGGCTTTCTGTAAACCAGAACTTGTTAGGGTCAAACAGATGCCAGGCCAGATGTTTCCCCATTTCCAAACCTTCAGTTTGTCTGTAGAAGGTTGAGTCGCTCCCACAGACGCTGCCCTCATTGCAGACACTCTCCTCGCAGGCGCTGCCCTCTGTGCACATAAACACACAAAAAACACACACACACACACACACACACACAAAGCAGAAAGTCAACAGTGAAATGTGGTATATGCAGCCAACAGTGTGTACTTAAATGTTTTTATTGCTGTCAAAATTCTCAAAGTAGGAAGAGGAAAATTGTCTTTCTTTAAAAAAAAAAAAAAAAGAAGAAGAAACAAACAAATAAGTCATCTTTTTCTCCCCTCACAATTTTAAAAACAGCCCAAATGATTTTAAGTCACAATAGCGGTGGAGTAAAAGGAGAAAAGCTAAAAAAAAAAAGTAACCACCACAAAGAGCAATGTTTTTAGCCCAGCAGGAGAGCAGAGAAGCTAAACGTAAAAATAAAGCTTTATTTTTTATTTCTCTAACAGATTACTGGCAGCATCCTGCTGTAAGAAATTGCTGGCAGTGAGATTAAATGCACTGAATGCATGCACTGTCTCTCACAAAAACAGGCACACACTCGGATGTTGATGCATGTGCATGAAAAGCTGGATACAGGATTAACCCGTCATTTTTCAAAGAAAATATAACTCAAAAATTCAACCCAAAACAAAAACTATTACTGAAATTCAGAAGGTACAAATTCTTGAAAGCACTGCGAAAGAAGCACAAGCCTGTGTGCAGGTTATTTTAAATACAACTTTAAAAAGGTTGCTGTTGATGTGCAGCAGAGAGCTCAGCCACACTGAGGATGGTTTCCCCTTCAGAGTCTGAGCCTTGAGCTCTTTTCACGTTGTGTGTGTGTATATGCAACAATGCAGCCATTTGAAGTTATATAAGTGCATTAGCGCAGCCTTGCGTGTGCTATTACGAGGCCGGTGACCTGATCTCTGTGCAGCAGGCCTCAGTTCAGAGGTACAGTGCAGCACACAGGGTCACTTCCAATCATTTTAAGGGGCAAAGAGGAGACTTTCACCAAGTGATATGAGATGTAGATTATTTTTAAAATGCAGACAGCACTTTACTCTCTCACAGTGCTGAAAACCCTGTAGGCAGGAGTTCATTGACGTAAGATATCCTGTAAAGGCAAAATGAGGATCATCCATGTATTTTATGGGCTGACGCATGGATTGTGTCTCTATGACTACCAGCAGATCTGTGTGTTTGTGTGTGTATAAATCTGTGTTGCAACATCTAATGAGACTGGACACATTTGGCTGCGGCACATGGACATGTACAGACTCATGGCAGCACAGCTCCCTCTACTGCAGCAGTTAAAGGTCACAGTAACCCTAAAAGCACCATGAGACTCACTGACTGACTGAGGCATGCATGAATATTTGTATGTCACTGTACTATGCTTATGCAAAGAGAGCTAAAACTGATGTGATTAAATGTACATGATGGTGGCTTAACTTGGATAGGAGGTACAAGCATCATAGTTAAAATGATTCTCGATAGAGTATAGCTCAAATTTTATTACATCAGATTATTGCTAAATTATTATAAATTAAATAAATTATTTAATCAGCTGCAACCAGCAACTCTATAGCTCCTTCTGTCAGTCAGGTGGTGGATCCACAGAAATTCCCCACTCTTTCACCGCCACAGTTTTCTCCCTAGGAGGCTAAAAATTTGGCATGGAGGTCAGATGTGTGTAAAGGTGTGTGTTTGGGTTCATGCAAAGCTTCTAAACGGTGGCATGGCAACAGGAGTGGCCTATTGCAAAAAGGTCCATGACTTCTAAATGGATTCAAGTAACATGGGCAAACTTTGTGGAAACACACACACACTTTTACTTGTCCTGACTTTCCCCGCCCCTACACTTTAGCCCCACCCCCTTCCATAACTCATCAGTTGTATGTCAGACTGTAAACTTCTGCAGGTAGCATCTTTACAAACAGTAAATTTCCATTTATGATGTGTCTGTAACTTTATGATAACAGGTGATGCCTAAGACGACTGTAATTGCGATTTCCCGTCTGTTTTTAACAGTTACCAAAAATCCTGCAGGAAATTGAAAAAATAAAAATAAAAAATTGGCAGTCAGAGGGGGAGAGACTTTGT